>CM070597.1:28728107-29928107 GCA_036346395.1 Hsuehochloa calcarea
CGATTAGAGATAGGAAAAATCCACTCACACGAGTGTGAAGTATCTAAATAAAACGTCGTACATGGCTCTGAACCGCGGTGCACACTAGCTCACTTGTACGATTGTGAAGTGTCTAAATAAGACGCTGTGCATAGCCCTGAGGTCCGTTGCACACTAACTCACTCACGCGAGTGTGAAGTGTCTAAATAAGACAACGCGCATGGCCTACAACTCCAGTGCACACAAACTCACTCATACGATTGTGAAGTGTCTAAATAAGACACTGCGCATGGCTCTGAATCTCAGTGCACACTAACTCACTCGCATGAGTGTGAAGAGTCTAAATAAGACGCCGTGCATGGCCCCGAGCTCCGGTGCATACTAACTCACTCCCGCGAGTGTGAAGTGTCTAAATAAGACACTGCACATGGTCTAGAGTCCCGGTGCACACTAACTCACTCACACGAGTGTGAAGTGTCTAAATAAGACGCCGCGCATGGCCCCGAGCCCCGGTGCAAACTAACTTACTCATGCGAGTATGAAGTGTCTAAATAAAACACCGCACGTGGCTCAAATGCCCTGGTGCACGCCACGCCCCTTGAGGGCGCGAGTGTATAAACTAGGGAGTCTACCGCCTTGAAGGCCTCGTCTCGACAGAGAGACGTTGCATATCGCACTTTTTCGTGCAAAAGCCTAGCCGCTCCGAAGGCCGCTCCTCGGTGACTAGGGAGTCTCCCACATCGAAGGAATTGACTCGACGCAGAGATGTTGCATATCGCGCTCCGTCGCGCAAAAGCCTAGCTGCTTCGAAGGTCGCACCTTGGTGACTAGGGTCTCTCCTGCCTCGAAGGCCTAGCCTCGGCGGAGAGACGTTGCATATCGAGCTCCGTTGCGCAAAAGCCTAGCCACTCCAAAGGCCGCGCTTCGGCGACTAGGAGTCTCCCGCCTTAAAGGCCTCGCCTCAGCATAGAGACGTTGCATATCGCGCTCAGTCGCGCAAAAGCCTAGCTGCTTCGAAGGCCGCACCTCGACAGCTAGGGAGTCTCCCACCTCAAAGGACTCACCTCGGCGGAGAGGCGTTGCATATCGCGCTCTGTATCACAAAAGCCTAGCCGCATCGAAGGTCGTGCCTCGGTGAGTAGGGAGTCCCCCACCTCGCCTCGGCGGAGAGACGTTACATATCGCGCTCTGTTGGGCAAAACACTAGTCACCATGAAGGATGCACCTGGACGGATAGACCTCGTAAATTGCGTGCCAGCAAGCCAAACCCTTGCCACTAGTTGTGGGCTCCCAAGCGTGCCCAATCAAAAAGAGTATGGGGGCCGTCACTCAGCTATGCCTCCCCCTCGCTAGCTGTGGGATCCCAAGCGAGACCAATAAAAATATGGGGGTGGCGTTCGGCTTCGCCTCCTCCTCACTAGCGGTAGGCTCCCAAGCGAGCCCAATCAAACAGAGTATGGGGGACGGTGCTCGGCTACGACTTCCTCTCGCTAGCTATGGGCTTCCAAGCGAGTCCAATCAAAAAGAGTATGGGGGACGGCGCTCAGCTATGCCTCCCCCTCACTAGCTGTGGGCTCCCAAGCATGCCCAATCAAAAAGAGTACGGAGGACGGTGCTCGCCTATGCCTCCCTCTTGCTAGCTGTGGGCTCTCAAGCGAGCCCAATCAAAAAAAGTATAGGGGACGGTGTTCGGCTTTGCCTCCCCCTCGCTAGTTGTGGACTCCCAAGCGAGCCCAATCAAAAAATGTATGGGGGACGACGTTCAGCATTGCCTCCCCATCGCAAGCTGTGGGCTCCCAAGTGAGGCCAATAAAAAAGAGTATGGAAGACGGCACTCGGCTACGCCTCCCCTTGTTAGCTGTGGGTTCCCAAGTGAGCCCAATAAAAAAAGTATGGGGGACGACTCTTGGCTACGCCTCCGCTCGCTAGCTGTGGGTTCCCAATCGAGTCCAATAAAAAAGTATGGGGGATGATGCTTGGCTACGCCTCCCCCTCGCTAGCTCTGGGCTCACAAGCGAGCCCAATCAAAAAAGGTATAAGGATTCGGCTTCGCCTCTCCCTAACTAACTGTGGGCTCCCAAGCGAGCCCAATGAAAAAGAGTAAGTGGGACGACGCTCGGCTTCGCCCCCAGCTAGTTGTGGGATCCCAAACAAGCACAGTAATAATAATAATAAACAACCGTCAACTTAGGCAGACAACATCAACCCTTCACGCCACTCTAGGTTGCGGGCGCAATCCACTAGGAGCGACCGAAGGGGGGACGATACCTGGCCCCCTACAGGACCAACACAAATGGTCACACCAATGATAATCAAACACAGCGAGGTATAGTGACGACTTCGCCTCGACGAGTCGCCTACCTCGTAGGCCATGCCTCGGTGTGGTAGCACCGCGTCGACTTCGCTCACACGGGCTCCACCACTACTCGCCTTTTGCCTCGTGGCCATAGCCTCAGCGGGGCGGCGACGGCGCGTTGTCCGCCTCATAGGCCATGCCTCTGCCTGGAGGCATCACGTCGACTTCGCCCGCGTTGGCTCCATCTCTGCTCGCTGCCTGCCTTGTGGCCAAAGCCTCAGCGGGGCGGCCACGACGCGCTGAAGCCATGCCTCGGCGTGGCGGATCGCGCCGACACGGCTCGCCGCCGCCTCCTCGTGGCCATAATAGCCTTGTAGGCCATGCCTTGGCGTGGCGGCACCGCGTCGACTTCACCCGCATGGGCTCCATCTCTACTCGCTGCGCTCCTTGTGGCCATAGCCGACCACCTCGAGGCTATGCCTCGGCGTGGTGGCACTGCGTCGACTTCACCCGCGTGGGCTCCATCTCTACTCGCCGCCTGCCTCGTAGGCCATGCCTCGGTGTGGTGGCCTGATAGTTCCCTTGTTGCCCGCCTCGAGGCCATAGCCTCGTCGGGGCGGCCACGACGCGTTGCCCGCCTCGTAGGCCATGCCTCGGCGTGGCAGAACCGTGTCATATTCGCCCACACGGGCTCCACCTCTATTCATCGTCCGCCTCATGGCCATAGCCTTGGTGGGGCGGCCACGACGCATCGCCTGCCTCGTAGGCCATGCCTTGGCGTGCTAGCACCGCGTCGACTTCGCCGACGGTCTCCACCTCTTCTCGCCGCTCACCTCGAAGCCATAGCCTCGGCGGGGCGGCCACTGTGCGTCGCCCGCCTCGTAGGCCATGCCTCGGCGCGGCGGCACCATGTCGACTTTGACCACACAGGCTCCACCTCTTCTCGCCGCCCACCTTGTGGCCATAGCCTCGGCGGAGCGGCCACGGCGCGTCGCTCGCCTCGTAGGCCATGCCTCGGTGTGGCGGCACTGCATCGACTTCTCTCGCAAGGTCTCCACATCTGCTTGTTGCCTGCCTTGAGGCCACAGCCTCGGGGTGGCAGCCACGATGGGTCGCTCGCCTCATAGGGCATGCCTCGGCATGGCGGCACCATGTCGTCTTCGCCTGCAGGGTCTCCACCTTTGCTCGCTGCCCACCTCGCGACCATAGCCTCGGCGGGGCGGCCACGACGCGTCGCCCGCCTCATAGGCCATGCCTCGGTGTGGCGGCACCGTGTCGACTTTGCGTGCGCGGTCTCCATGCTGCGGTTGCCCGCCTTGTAGGGTCATGCCTCAGCGTGGCGCCACCACATCGACTTCGCGCACATGGGCACCACCTTTGCTTGCCGCCCGTCTCGTGGACAGAGCCTCGGTGGGGCGGCCATGGCGAGTCTCCCGCCTTGTAGGCCATGCCTCGGCATGGCGGCATAGCATTAACTTCACTCGCATGGTCTCCACCTTTGCTCACCGCCCGCCTCTAGGCCACAACTTGGGTGGGGTGGCCACGACGCGTCGCCCACCTTGTAGGTCATGCCTCGATGTGGCAGCATTATGTCGACTTCGCCCACACGGGCTCCACCTATGCTCGCCGCCCGCCTCGAGGCCATAGCCTCAACGGGAAGGCCATGGCGCGTCGTCCGTCTCGTAGGCCATACCTCAGCATGGCGGCACCGTGTCAACTTCGCCCACACGGACTTCGTCTCGACGTGCTACCCGCTTCGAAGGCCATGAGTTGGCGGGGTGGCCCTGTGTCGATTTTTGCCGGGGTATCCTGACTCCTGAGGGACCTGAGGCGAAAGGGTTGCGTCCGCTTGCCCCTAAGGACTGTGAGACCTGTATATTATCTTCGGTGCTCTTTTTCCTGACCCCTTCATAAGAGGAGGAGTTGGCTTAAAATAAAAACTCTCAGAGTTATAATGAAAGCCTACCTCCAAGGAGCCACCACCTTGAGTGGTCGTTGGAGCAAGAGTGGTCGAAACGGAAGCAGGACTCGAGCTTTCAATGAGCTCACCGCTCTCTGACCCAACAGACCGCATGTTAAAGAAAAAGGAGCATTATAGCATACCGATAAAAAAATACATAAATGATGAAAAGTTGTTATTTTTTACCTTGAGTCTCTATATCCTCTTAATAGGATCGCGGGAAGGCTACGATAGCACAAGAAAAATCTACCACGCAACCAAGGAACCTCTGTTAGTAATAGATCACGAGATTGCCACTAGACGTGTCGACTCGTAGCGGAAGTAGAGTCAATGTAACGAGTTGATGCAGTAGTGGTCGTACTTGTCGTGTGTCTTCTCCTCCTGCTCCGATGATCATCAAGAGTTGCGGATTGTCCTAGTGCTGATGCTTCGCAACAACACCTCCAAGGTATCCGCACGTACGGGGCAGGGCAACATGCGCTAGAGTGCTAGCGTCGACGGCGTGGTTGAGGATGGCGTGGCTATTAGGGTTTCAAGAATTCTTCAAAATGATTACTGCACCCCTTGCTACCGCCCTTCTATTTATAGGCATCCATAATGGGTCTCGAACTTGAGGCCCATTAGGAACTCGTGGCCTACAAGAATTCGGACCATCATCCAAATCAAATCCTTGCCCTTTAAGTGTGTGACTCTATAGGTTCATGTGTAATCGGCTGTGATGTGAAAACTCTTTTCCGACCATAAGTCGTCAGCGGTATCTAGCAGCACATAATGATTCCCGAACACACATAGAACATATCGGACGAACCTTAATACAATATGATATAAGACCAGGTCCTTATCACTTACGACCAGTTCACACTTTGTCATGACTAGTCCATACTTAGTTATGACCAGTTTGTAACTTCTTACGATGAGTTGGTGATTACGTTCGACCAGTCTACGACCAGCTTTGACCAGTCTACAACCAGCTAGTATCTCCATACGACCAGTTGCAAGACCATGTTCGACCGATCACGACCGCCTATATCTCTATCGACGGCTACCAGATCCGGTCGAATCGAACGACCTGCTTGTGTATTCTCCCTTTGCCTCACGATATCTGGTTGAACTCCAGGTGAGATAATTTATCATCCATGGTCTGTTCAATACTTTTTCAATCAAGTGTCGAATAACTTCATGTGGTCGACACTTCGACAACTAGTAGCATGGCCATGCACTTTCTTTACCCAACCACAACGAGGGGCCAAGAGACATCTCTCCTGTTTTGTTAGGAGGGACAAATCTCATATCGGACCAGTCACATTCTTCTGTATGTTTCGTAGCATACCCGAAATCTACCTTTATAACTACTCAGTTACGAGTAGTGTTTGACAATCTCTAAGAGTGCTATTACACATGTAGGAAACCATGCTGATCTCAGGTCTAAGGATTATACATCATCATTGCTTGAGACCACCTAATGACACATAGAATCATAACAATCTCAATAGTATCTCAAGGTGGGTCTTATCCAACACTATGTTCTCTAACATGTGTCCATATTATTGGTTTGATATCTCTATATCTATGACCTATGAAATATAGTTATCAACCAATACATATGCTAGTCTATTCATATGTGTCCTCATATGTTTTCGACTAGGGAATGTTTAAGAATAATCATCGTAGAAATGCAGAGTTTCACAATCAAGTCACATACTTGATAATAAATATTAACGATATTATTCCAGGAACAAGATAACATATTATCCAATGTTATGAACATAACAAAATATAATCATCTCTATGATTTCCTCTAGGGCATATTTCCAACACTCTCTTCTAGAGAGACAGCTGCCAAGATCCGAGGAACACCGGCTTTGTCACTAGGTTCCGCGGCACATATCATCTTGACCCGATCCCTAATATCTTCAGGGGAAATGGCTATAAAAAAGAGACTTTAAGGTTACAAAATAATCAACTATAACAAACCTAACTGGTCAGAATTTGTTAGGACTTACATTATGAAGAATCCTTGGTTGTATCATCCCGACCAATGTACCAAAGCATGGTACATTCCTGAAACTTTAGATGACTTATTCGGCGCATGGTGAAATCCTTCACCACGTGCCAAGAAGTTAATCATCGATGTTAAGGTATTGGATGGTTTCAATCCATCTCCCCACCTTTCCCTCCTTCGAGGATGATCGCCATCGAGGATTTTCGACCGCTACCTGACCAGAAAAGCAGAGGCTATCTTCCTTGGTCAACGCCATATAGAACTAGTGCTTCTTCCATAATGACCACGAAGATTTTGGGTACATACGAGTGTACTCCTCAACTTTCCCATCATGGAGGTGCAAAGCTCACTCCCTAGGCGACGCGGTCGACTTTTCCAACTTTGTCATCTTGTAGAAGTATCTAAGGACCTCCATATCTAGCGGAATCCATAGATATCCTTCGCAAAGATAGATGAAGATGCTGAAGTTGGCGATCGAATTAGGTGCAAGGTTCACCAGTTCGACTCCGTAGTATTCCAGTATTTGGGAAAGGAATAGGTGCACTGGCAACCTGAACCAACACTCAATATACGTGAGGAAGACATGGATTTCTCCCTCATTGCCGCTTGAAAAATGCTCCCCGACCGCTGATCTCTAAGAACCAAGGTCTTGTCGGAAGCATCTTGCTCTTTTCCATAGCCTTGAGCTTTTTCTCATTTAGCTTAGACGCGGGCCAGTTGGAGATGGGGTCTGTCGTTGTTGTTTTTGGAAAGAAAATAAAAGGAAAGTCGATGGCAGTTCTAGGAGCACAAAAAACCCTAAGACAATCTAATGCACGGATTTTATAAGGGCATCCCTTTAACTGCAAAAGGAGTTGCCCGAAGCCCAACATACACAAATCTCTTTGGTTTCTCAAGCGGTTCCTCAACTTTAAAGTGAATACAAACCACATCGTTATTTTTGCCATTAAACGAAGGGTTTCCTGATATAGATTCTATCAGAGGGAGTTCATATTACAAATCCACTTAAAAGTTTGGGGGCTAGTTAACGACGATTAATTTTCTTAATACTCCTTTAACATTTAATTAAAAATCTCATGACCGTTATGGTCGTAACCCCCGAGGTTTAAGACCCCTATGGTCGTGAGAATCCCAGAGGTTGCTCTACGAATGCCCTGGTCGGAGAGGCATTGTACCTATCGCCCAACTAGGTAACTGCTTGAAGAGTTTTTTTTTTGAAATGGAACTTGGATCTGATTCTAAGTATATCCCTTCCTTGTGACGAATGAGACACATGCCATATTTGCCTCAAACCACACGATGTTTTTCGGCCCTAAGTCACTGACAAAAAACTACTACACAATTTCATCTCCAATTGACACTAACCGTCATTTAGTTGGTATTTTGCTTACTGCAACTGCCTCCCCGACCAGACGCGTCACTCCCAAAATATGTCTTCTCCAGGAGTAACTGTCGCCTCTTCACCAAATATTTAAGGGTGGATGACGAACAACAAACGGGGTCCAAAAGCCAATTCATCGGAACACAGCCAATTGTATTCGATCTGAAGCACAACAAGTAATATACTCAATGTAATTAGGGCTAGTCCGTCGTCTTGCCAAAGGCATCCCTGTAATAGCCAGTTCATTGCAATAAAGAGTAACCCTATTTTCCTCCAAAGATTCTCAGCCATTTTTCTTATTTTATTTCGTAAGAACGGCGACTTGATCGACGACAAGCGGCAGTGCGTCGAGGCGGCGATAGAGGCAGTGCCGGACGCGGGCGAGGAGGAGGGCGGTAGGCGGTGGTGGTCGGCGGGGGTGACGAGACTGAAGTGGTTAGGAGGCCGCCAGAGACGCCGAAGAGGGCGGTTGCGGGGTATCTCACCACAGAGGAGGAAGAAAGTGGCGGCATCGAGTTAGGGTTAGGGTTCACTGGTGCCCTCGAGGCTTAGAGGGAGGTCAGGGCGGCGGCGGCGGCGGTGCGTCGAGGTGGCAGTAGCGGTTATGCGTCACACGGGCGAGGAGAGCGATGGGCGGTGGAGGTCGGCGGGGGCGACGAGACTGAAGTGGTTAGGAGGCCGCCATAGACAATGAAGAGGGCGGCGGTGGGTCATCTCACTGCAGAGGAGGAAGAGAGTGGCGGCGCCGCCGAGGGGGGGGGGCGGAGAGGTGGGGCGGAGGAGGAGGAGGGCGGCGGCAGGAGAGGTGGTCGTCGGTGGGGCTCACTGGTGCCGGAGACAACGGGAGGTGGCGGGAGGGTGGAGGTGGGCATAAGTGCGGCGGCAGTGCGGGGGTGGAGGCGGCGTGGGGTGCGGGGCTGAGGGAGTAAGGGTTGGGTGGATTATATTAGTTTTGCACGAATCTTTGGAACGATTTTGAAAAGTGACTGTGTTTTTATATATAAAAAAAAACCAGTCGATTGTGCAATAATAGCCCCTTAATACATATAATACGGTAGGAGAGACTTTCCTCTAAAAAGAAAGGTAATTACGCTGATATTTCTTTGTTATCATGTACGATTACTCATTTACAGTTACACTATGTCTTGGTTTGTTGTTATGGTGGTCTTCTTAGGACTCCTAACCCGCGAGCATGTAACATTCATGCTACGTAGAGATTTTTGTTGGATAATAATATGTGAAGTGGGTGTGGCTACTGCTGGTTTGAATTGCCACTTCTGGTGGTGCCCACCTCTGCCCTGCACCGGCATTGCCACACCCTGTAAAGTGTAAACTCCTGAAAAAAAAGGTAAAGGGATTTTCTTGCATCTCCCATCGTACCATATGTCATGTATTATGTGAGCTGTACCCATGAACTTAATTGCTTCAATTATTATTCAATCAATATAGAAATTGAGGTTTAAAAGGTTTACAACTCACACGGCTGTGACAGCCGAGGAAACAGTTAGGCAATTACAATGAACAAAGAAGCATCCATGCTGCCTAGCAACAGGTGAAAGGGATACGGAGGGCTCGACGCCATTCCTCTTTCGCCTTGCTTGCCACCTGCTGTGCCGTGATTGCTTTGTTTTGAAAGACTCGTAATTCTCTCCTTCCAAATGCTCTATGCGACGAGGATGACCAGATCATTGAAGTTTTGGTCCTTCGGTATCGCTTTCGCCGTCTCTTGCCACCACTCAATTATGGTTTTGAAGCCTCGTGGTCTGTTACTACGGAAAACGGCAACTCGTGTACACTTTGTGTGGTTAAGATCAAAGAATTCTTGTAGATTTATCGCAAGCAGAATGTTCATCTTGTTGTACCGTGCACGCGATGAGATCATGTCGCTGGAGTGAACCAAAACTGCTTTTGCAGAACCTGTGAAGCTGTGGTTTGTTCAAGGAAAAAAACGTACAAAGGCTTCGGCCTAATACCGTGGACGGAGGGCGACACGAAGCCGCACGACTCACATGGGTTTCTGGTTTTCTTTAGTACCCTGTATTCGTCTTCTATCGTCCTTTTCCTCCTCCCGAAATCTTTAGAGAAAAAGGAGGGGGTACCTTTATGGCAGGAGATAGCAGCGTTTCCCACTCACATGGCACTGTATATCTTAATCCATTAATTGTGCAATTTAACCCGTAATTTCGCCGTTTCTGAATACGATTGACCCGAGAAATCGTCCTTCGTGCCAGCATTTTCTATTAATTTTTCACGGGAAGCACAAGCATGTGCCACACTAACGGGGCAAGAAAGACTGAAAGATACAATGACGCGGTGCTACACGGAGAAGAGACGTGCAACATGTGGCTGTTTACCGTCACATCCCAAGACTGAGACGTGCGACAAAGACGTAAAAAAAATCGTCCTGTTGGCCTTGACTTTTTCCACGACCTTTCCAAACTTACGCAGCGGCTTAATTTTTTTCATGGCCGTTACTAACAACCCTGTAATGACCAACTCTGCTTAGTGCTTAGATCATAGTATTACTGAGCACAGTGTTGAGTAATCGTCACGACGAGCCCAGGTCCGACGGCACGCCGATATCAATGATCGAATCGTAAGAACGATGAAGAACACAAGAACACAACAAAGAGAATGAACACGAGAGATACGCGGGACTTCGAGTCCGCTTTATCGCTTCGGATCAATTAGGGTTACAATGAGAGGGGTGACCTCTATTTATAGACTACGGATGAGGAGTTCAAGTGGGCCAGACTCTCGGGGTCTGTTCAGATCGGGCCAGACTCTCGCAGTCCCGGCCCGGCTTAACACTCCCTTGAACACTCATCCAACATGTTCATGTCTCGTTAAAACTCCATAAAACCCAGTGGGAAAAATTTGGAGAAAGAGTACATGTCATGCGTTCATTGTGTTGCATTTAATTGCCTCATTAAAAACCTTAGTCGAAACTTCGTAAAACTCGTCAAGGAAAAAAGTACAATTCACCCCGCTTCATTTAATCTCCGTGATTTATTCTTTGGGTACTTGATCTTCGTGATCAAGATTCAATAATGAGTTCGTGAAGATTCTCCCCGAATTCTCGCACTTGTCTAAGTCTTATCATTCCAATTCCACGATGCATCTTTCAAAACAAGATTTGGAAGTGACTTAGTGAATAAATCTGCAAGATTTTCACATGACTTAGTATGCAAGACTTTAATTTCGCCCATCTTTTGCATTTCGTGAGCATAGAAGAACTTGGGATTGATATGCTTTGTAAGGGACTCTTCACATAACCCATTTACTCTTGTGCGACGCAGTAAGTGTATTATCTTCATAGATAATAGTGGGGTTTGCACTGTATTCAATCCACATGATCACTGGATGTGGTGAATCATCCGAAGCCAAGCACATTCTTGTGAGGCCTCGTGACTGTAGCTATGATTTTTGAGTGGTTCGTCAAGTCGATACAAGACTTTGTTTAGACGATTTTCACTAATTACAGCCCACCACATAGGAATACATAGCCTGCTTGCGACTTGGTTGTATGTGGGTCCGACAGAACCCAACATCCGCATAGTCATTCATATACATGTATTGGTTCTTTCTGTAGAACTGATCAAATTCTTTGCTTCCTTAGAGGTAACATAAGATGTCTATTATTTCTGTCAATGCCTTTGGTAGGTTCTGTACTATACCTTGCTAATAGGTTTACGGCAAATGCAATACCTGATCTAGTACAGTTTGCTAAATACATGAGTGCTCCATCGCACTCGTGTACGGGAATTCTGGTCCTGTGACTTCCTCCCCTCTTCTTTAGGTCTGTCAGACGTCCTTGTCTTGTCTGCAAGGATCTCCGACCATCAAGACTTTCAAGGATATGCCTTTTCAAAGCCGAACCTTTCCAACACTTTCTGAGTGTAGGTTGGCTGATGTACTAGAATCCCTTCCGGGGTATGCTCAAGCTGCAAGCCTAGGCAGTATTTGGTTTGACCCAAATCTTTTATTTCGAACTCTGACTCAAGGTAAGAGCTTGCTTTTCTTAATACCTTCTAGGGTTCCAATGATATTCAGATCATCTTCATACACTGAGATTTATACAAAATCCATCCTGGGATCGTCGTATAAATACACAGGGATAATTCTCATTGTTCGTGTAGCCTTTCTTGCATAGAAAGTCGCCTGAGCGATTATACCACATTCTCGCTCGATCGCTTTCAAATCCATACAAGTTGACTTTCTCGAGTTGCACATCAGATAGATTTCTATTTGCTCTATCTTGGTTCGGGACAGGGATACATTCAGGTATCTTCATATAAATGTCCGAATTCAAATTTCCATAAAGGTATGCAGTTACCACATCCATCAATTTCACTTCTAACTTTCAAGTTTGCTGCCATAGAGATAAATATCTAAAGGTAATTCTGCCCATGACCGGGGAATAGGTTTCTTCATAACAATCTCTCGGACGTTGAGTGAAACTTTGTGCAACGAGCCTTGCTTCTTTCATTTCTCTTTCGAACAAATACCCACTTATGCCCTACAGGGTGCACATGGGGAGGTGTGCGACTACATGTGCCCAAACACCTCTCTTTTATTCAAAGAGAATGATTCAGTTTCTATTGCCTTCTTCCAATCTTCTCAATCTGACCTTTTCTTATATTCAACGAGCGATGCAGGCTCTGGATCAAGATTGATGATTTTGACAATTTTCTTTGCAACATTGGCTGTTGGCTTATTCATAGATTCTCCCAAGATCATAAAGTTTATAGCTATGTCTTCAAGGGGCGATATTTCTAATGCTTCTATTTGCTTACCGCTACTTTCAATTGCGGGGCAAGTCCCTTTAGTTTTTCAGTTCCGATGTGTGCGCACACATCCATGCTGATGTATCCCTTCATGAGGATGTTCAATTATAGTATGTCTTTTCTGAAGGTTCCATACCGGTGCCAGGTCTCAACTGGCTCCCCTTCTGATTCTGGGGTACTTTGGTGATCGGCTGTGTCAAGTCCTTCTCATCCTTTTTCACCAGCGCCCCCTGTTATTTGGATTCGAGGGCGGAGTTCTCGCCCCTTCGGAGGCCTTAGGGCGGGATTAGGATACCTTCATCGGTATTTCAACCCTCTCCTGCATTGCGCATGTGCATATGCGACTTGGTCACGCTCTTCAAATCACTAAAGTGGTTAGGCGCTTGATTCGCTAATGCTTGCAAATCAATTATCTTTCGGATCGCAATTATTTTCTAGACTTCAATTGTCTTCTAGACTTCGATTATCTTCGGACTTCTATTTGCTTCACTAGTGCGCGGGTCATATGCATGGATTTCAATTATCTTCTAGACTTCAATTATCTTCTGGACTTCGATTATCTTCTGGACTTCTCTATTTCTCGACATTTTACATCAAGGGTTGATTTCCTCCCCCTAATGACGAGAAATAATTCCCATCTAATATGCTATCAACGGTTTAGCTGCATGCAAATCTCCGATCGTGGGGTCCAAATACCGATTATGGATCGTCTCATAACCAACGATATCCTGCACTTTTAGAGAGTGCCCATTTCAGTTTCTTTGTGGTGGTGGTATAGGTACATAAACCTTGCAACCAAACCTTCAAAGATGAGAAATTTTCAGTGTTGACCCTTGCGCTAGTTGCATAGGTGAATGGATGTTATATGTCGGTGGTCTAAAATTGATGAGAGTTGCTGCGTGCAGGACTGCGTGTCCCCAACATGTAGTTGGTAAATAACAATTCTGCTAGTCCATTCTGGGTGTGGACATGCTGTACGGGATGCTCAATTTTAATTCTCATTTTCACACAATAATCATCATATGCCCTTGAAGTAAATTCTCCGGCGTTGTCCATTCTCGTGGACTTCACATGATGATAAGGGAAATTATTCTTAATGTTAATTATCTACTTAGATTAGCTTTGCGTAAGCGGGTTTCTCGTGGACATTAAACAAATGTGCGACCGCTTTAGGAAGCATCGATAAGCACCATAAAATACCTAAATGACCCTTACAGGGGCTGTTTAGGACCGCAAATGTCTCCCTGGATACGGTCCAGGAATGCAGGGATTTCGTCCTTTACTTTCAGAGTAGAGGGTCTAGTAGTCAGTTTCCGATGGTACATGCAGGCACACAAAATCTTCAAGATTCGGAAGTTCTTTAAATTGACACTATGTCCTCGTGAATTGTTAATTATATTTCTCATCATCCTAAGACCTAAGTGACATAATCTATCATGCCGTAGAAGAGGTTTAGAGCTTCTAAATATAGTTTTCAGGGCAGTATAGGTTGCAGATGCCTTAATATTAGTGTAGTATAGCCCATTTTCAAATGAAGAAAGTCGTTCTAATACCATTATTCTACTATTTTCGTCACGCTTTGTAATGAGCAGTTATTCCTTACCATGCTCTTCTTCGCCTCTACGTGGAAACCGTTAGCTAATATCCTTGAGAGTTCTAGTCGATTATGGGCACAACAAGGCTTCTTTAATGACCAAAGTTGTGTCCGTCGGAGTATAATTGTGGCCCTTCCTGAGCCTATTATACATGTATCGCTGCCTGCGATTGTCGTAAGGCTACGAGCATTCTTACTGATCGACTGAAAAATTCCATCTCTCTCAAGGTGGTATTCATTGTGCCGCTACCTGCTAAGCACACTTCCTCCATAGGGCGCTACATGCATTCTAATATAATGTACTTTATTAATATGTAGCGTAAATCCAAAGAACACATAAAATAAAAATACTTGGATATTAGAACATAACTTGCTATCATAAATACGGAAATATAAGTCTTGCAGACTCATCATAAGAATTTAATGCTTTGCTCTTCTAGAGCCTACAACCATTATTCAAAGTTTCATCATAATCACAAAATGCAAGTGACTGTAAAAGGATCTAAGTGCAATGCGTGCATTAGATCGAATCAAGTATTCGTAAACTTCGCTTAATCGCTACATGGCGATCTTCTCCTCTTGGGCAATTACGGTTGTGGGCCGCTATGTCCAAAGGAGGCATGATGGGAGTGCTATTAGACCGCCCACATCCATAAGTGCAACTAATGGGTGTGGATCTTCCGTGCTTGCAATGGTGAGGTGTGCCTCATGCTATCCTTTGCCCCTTTTCTTAGATCAAAAACACCAATTACGTGTGACTCACGACTTTACCCTTCTTGCCCTCTCCTTCGTGAGAGGCTTCATTACCTTGTAGCTACTAGTATTGGCTTCATGGCCAACATTGCTACTAGGTGGTCGTGAGATGTAGTTCTTCCTTAGAACATTATCTTGTGCTTTCGCAATTTGCAGTGTCAATTAATGCGCATACTTCTTGTAGCCATTTTGACAATAATTGCGTCGCGGATTGCACCGCATTGGGTGAAGGTAGAGAGGGTCTTGTCAATCTTCCGCTCATCCGTGATTACCTTATCACGAGTTGAAGATCAGTATAAATTCGCCATCTTTGGGCCAACTCTTTCGAACTTCGTTCGTGATGCGATCATTTTTCATATTCATGCAAAAAGTTCATAGGGTTCTTCTTTGGTAATTTACATAAAATGGTTGTAAAATTCTCATAATGCTCTTGAACTCCCGGTTCGTGTTTAAAATATTTTTCATGCATTTTCATGATTTATCGCTATTTTCAAATGATTAAAAGCAATATTAATAATCACAAATAATCAAATACAAGAAATAAATTGCATAGAAATAATAATAACAAGGTAAAAATGCTTCAAATGCAAAACCGATTCAAAATTGAATTCCTGGCCCTTTTTCATTGAATATGAATTTTCTACGAATGCAATTTCGTGGGTTAAAACGTGAAAATATCAATTCGAGAAATTTTTAGCGTAATTTACGGAAAATCCGAGGCCTTTTGTAAAACAGCCTTTTTTCATTTTCTTTTTTTTTCTCGATTATACGGGCGGCCTTTGGGTCGGCTTGCTTCGGCTTAAGAAGCTGAGGGAGGACTCGAGGTAGGGTTTCCCCCGAAGTTACTCGGCGGCGCCGCGCTCTTCTGCGGCGGCGCGCTTCCTGTGGAGCCACCGCTCTTCTCGGTGGCGGCGGCTCCTTCATGGAGCCGCCACGCTGAGCGCGATTCGGCGGCGGCGGCCCGGCGGAGCTAAGCGGCGCCAGCGATCGAAGTCGCGTCGCGGCGGCTGCTCAATCAATCGGGCTGGGCGGCGGCCGATGGCGTGGCGGCATAATGCGCGGCGCAAGGCGGTGGTCGGCGGCGCGGTGTTGCGGCGGGCCGGAGCCGGGATCGCTTGGCGGCGCGCGAAAGGCCATGGGAGGCGTCGGAGGGCGGCGAAGCGGCGGCAGACCTGGCCGAGGCGGCTTCAAGCCGGCCCGGATCGCGCGCGGCGCAAACTCTCTCCTTCCCTTTCCCGTGATGATGATGATGATGATGCCTTGGGCGCCGGCGGTGGATGGGGTCCTTGCGGTGGCGGCGCCATCGCGGCCGCAAGCCGGAGCCGTCTGGGCGGCCCGGAGGGCGGCCGTCGTGGGCGGTACCGATGTTGGTCGCGCGCCGCTTCAAAGCGGCAGTCTTTGGACTTGTGTTTCGGCCGGTTCAAGCGGCTTCATGCCTGCAGGATTGGTGGCCGTCGGCGGCCCGTGGCGGCGCGCGGCTTAGCGGGGTGGTGATGGGGCTACGCAGGGGCCATGTTGGCGGGCAATGCCGAGCCGCCGGGGTGGCGCGTGCACGCAGATCGTGACCGTTTTTTTTTATGTTCATGAATAATTATCGCTCATCCAGAGAGGAGGAAAAAAAACTGTTCATACGATGCAATTTTCTTTCCGATCGGCGACTTCGAAGCTCGCGGTGAATTTGCAATTTCAATCTACGTACAATCGACATCCGATCTTTCATGCAATTTACCGATCGACATTGTGTCGGCGACTTCAAGTCACTTCGCGAGATTAGAAATGATTTGCACCAGAGAAAATCAATCTAGAAAGCAAATTTGCGTAATTGAAAGCACAGAACGTTTCTTAACACGTAACAGCAGCAAATTCCTGGCACGTCACGGCCGCACCGGCCAACGGAATTAAAAAAAAAAAAACGAGACCACAGAAACAGGAGCGTGTCCTTCCGGTCCGGGGTCGCAAAAACAAACAAACGGCGCCCAGTAAAGAAAACCAGCGAGTGATTGCGGAACAAACCCGCGACGCGAGAAGAAAATAATTGCGAGACTTATCCGAACCAAGCTCGATCAGCAAAGCAATCAGCACCGACCCGGCCTATAAATACGTCCCGCGCACATAAGCGATTTACAGCATCCAGAGCAGAGCAAGTTACAGTTCCAGTGAGATAAAAGAGTGTTTTTGAGGTTTCCTTGCTGCTTCCATGGCTGACATAGCGTTGCTGGTCGCCGAGGAGTTCGAGAAGAGGACGAAGAGGGGAGCGCCCGGCAGTGGCGACGACGAGGTGTCCAAGAGCAGGAGGAACTTTGGGGCCGTGATGAAGGTGTGCGGCTCCTGGGTCGAGTCCGCCTCCGCCGCCGCGTCCGGGGTGAAGGTGAACGTCGCGCTGCTCAAGGCCGAGATACAGGAGCCCAAGACGAAGCTCGGCTTGGCTGCCTTTGATGGATTCTTCTCTGCTTAATTACTCTCTCTTCTTCTTCTTCTTCTTCTTCTTCTTCTTGCTGCGAAAAGGAAGTTCATTTGGAGGAATTATTATGTATTTCTCCTCCCTGAGTCAAAGTCAGTGTGCTGTGTATATAGTCGTTGTTGTGTTTTAATACTAATTTGGAACAAAAGACTACTTCCATCCATGTGTGCGATGATTCGTTTCTCCAAATTATGATGTCCTCGTCTCGTGCTCCGAATTGGAGCAACGCGATGATGCCACAAGGTCGACTGCTTGCTGGTGTGGTCTAGCCGGTGCGTCAGTTTGGACGGCCGCCGGCTGCACGGCGAGATGGTATCGTCCGTGGCCGCTCCCACACTGCGCCAAACCAGACCACACTAGGCCAAACCAGTCTTTGTTCCGTTGCGGGACAGAAAAGTTATAAAAGCGCAGAACACGTAGCACACAGGCTCTCAAGCAAACGGCCCGCTTAGAAATTAAAATTAAATTGTGTTGACCGTTCTAGGGATGAGAGGGTTGAATAGGTTTTTCAACCTCTCGGCACAGAAAAATCAGCATGATCCCGTTAAGTCCACATACAAACGGGATCGACACTTCTCAAAGCGGATGGTGATCTGGTGCTCTCGAATCCGTCTCTTCGTGATTTTGTCCTTATGACCTAAACAACTTCTCATTTGCACCGTCATGCGATGTGGTTTCTCCGAGATCACTAACTCAGTATTTTAGTGAAGATACCAAAATACTCTTTCTCGATCCGTCCATCCTTGACCGAGTCTAATATTGGGAAGCAATTCCATATTTTGCCACGCGTCGGTTCACCAATGACTTTCCTCATATCGGTATCGGTAAGTCTCTCTCATCCGGCTCCTACCGGACCGCCTCAATACTTGCACTGATTCAAGCCACTTGATGCAACCTGTTACACCAAACTTTCCGCTCTTGTTTATCTTGCGTCTTGCTTGAGATCAACCACTTCACCTAGCATTCTTGATCACTCTGGACATTGGTTTCACCAAACCAAGTCCCAATCATTCTCACGGTTGACCGTAATTGACTCTAAGTTTTCCATAACAATAGACCAAAAAATCGATTCTGGGCATAAGTTCTTCACAACTTAACCCACGTCAAACAAAATATGCATTATGTAACACATATGCAACTATTCAATGACCCTAGGTCAAATCCCAAATTTTAGCACAACTTATCGTAATCGAACCGCCACATCCGGGTCGATCACGCCACCGATCGGTCTAAGCGCCAACCACCGCCGATCGATCGCACTCACGAAAGAGTGCAGTGCGGCCGGGCATGGCATGGCCTCTTCCCATCACTAGAAAACACCGTTCTTTGGACTTTTCAGTTAAATTCTATCTAGTTTCTCATCCAGCTTCTATTTTCAATGGCACCTTGTTCAAGCTCATACCCAAACACTCCTACACGAGTCTTTGATGCCCAATTATCCCAAGCCTACATCGTCGGTCTGACTGGTCAGACCGTCACCCATGGGCGGTCAAACTGCCTAACTTCTGACAGCAAGCCAACTTTTGCAAAACAAAAAGCTAACTCTCCTAACTCTTCGGCAACGATGCTAATTGTTTATCACCAGATGTAGGACCAAATCACATGGTCTCTACAATCTTTCCCTTAATGAACACATTGGCAACATACCCAAAAATACAATTAGGAGGTTGTTTTGAAAATTCAAGCTTTGTTTTGCAAAAATGTTCAACTTGGTTCTGAAGAAGAAAGCCATGAACATGACCAAGTTGGCTTGAGGAATGAAGAAGCAAACTAGATAAAGCAATAAACTGCATAAAAACTTGAGGTTTAGAAGATAGCTTTTAAAACTCGCTCGAGGTCCATATGAAAGAACAATTGTTCAATTTGATGTTAGATCATAATGAGAAGTCAATTTTGAGGGATTTTGAAATTTATCATTAGAGCACCATAACACATATGAAATGCCCCCCACTAAGATCTACCGTTTTTGAATTTTCTTCCCCTGTTTACAAGCATAGCCCTTTTCAAGCATTTTTGACACAATCTCTCCCCCCTTTGACAATGGAGTCATCAAGGAAGCACGCATTTCTCTAGTCCATTTTCCAACTTTAAGTGATGCATGTAAGAAACATAAGGAGTGGAGTGGGTTCATTTTTTTCAAATTTTATGGACATGAAGTTTTGAAGGTTACCCAACATGAAGAAGCTAGCATCTATTAATGCACAATATATATCAAGTATGAAAGTTAGTGAATGGCTACAGATTAACATCTAGGCATCTATCCAAAAGCCATATAGTTTAGTTAATAAATTGAAATCATCACTTGATGATAATCTGAATTGAGCACAATTTGAGAGTGCAAACGCATGAACCAAGCCACAACAAGCATGTAATCAAAGATAATAAGCCACATATTGACTACCGGAAGAATTACAAAGCTTACAACTTGAATTAACTTGCCCAATTTCATTTGAATTGTAATTTTAGCATGAAAAAGCTCTAGTGGGGTCATCGAACAATCCTACACAAGTATTTGGTGCCCATTTACCCCAATCCTACACAGGTCAAACCGCCTGGCATGGCCGGTCATACCAGCCCTATGGTCGGTCAAACCACCTATCTCCTAACAGCAGGTCAACTTTTGCAAAATAAAGAGCTAACTTCCCAAACTCTTCGACAACGACGTCAATTGTTTATCACCAGATGTAGAACCAAACCACATGGTCTCTACAAATTGTCAAAGTGAGGATGCATGTTGTGCATCATCATCTTGTTTTGCGCAGCCCAACATGAGCTTCCTATGGAAACAACTTGATAATTGGTTTATGTGACATCCCAAAATTTCAATGAAGTTCAAATTATTGAAAATATGGAAAATTTAAAACTTTTAATGCATTTTGTTGGTACTCGAATTTCCCTGGATTTTCTTTGAAATGCTTGTCAAATTTTGAATCCCAAAGAAGTAAATTAACATAAGAAAATTTAAATTCAAATCGACTAATGAACAAAATTCAAACCTGCTTTAAATCGATGAAATTTGAAAACAAATTTCTATCGAAACCTGAAGTTGAAAAGAAAGGAAAAAAATAAAACCCCCAAAGTTTATTTAGGCCTAAACCGAACCTAGCCCGACCCACTCCCTTCTTCCCCCTCTTTCCTGCCCGACCCGTCCAATTGTGTCATTTAAATGCTGCTAAAAATATGCTTTAACTATGATTATTACTGCTAAAATTATATTAGAATATTTGCTAAAACTCCTAATTTTACGACAAGTAGTTCAACACATGTGCAAAGAACTTGGTGTACTCATGCCTAACCCGATAGCCGTCGCTGCAGAAGACGACGCAGTCGCCCCACCCTTCTGTCACGCCTTAGCTGGTGCTTGTGCACTGGTGGCCGTCCTCCGACAGCGCTAACACCCAACCCTACGGCCCGGCCATCTTCTTCCACACCGCCTGCACTTCGGGTTGGTCCTCTTGGCCGTCTCGCACCCGCCGCCGACCGACTTGCCCTCGACCTGGCTGATGTTGTGCTTCCCCACGTCGCGCACCTCATCGACCGTGTAAAGGAGGAGGCCAAGCACGTAGGCTGTAGCCTTATGGCCGGTGACGGCCGCCCGGTCGAGGCATACGAGGCCACGCTGCATGTTCTGATGCGCGAAGACGAGAGTGAGGCCGACGATAAAACATGCCTCTGGGTTGCAGCGCCGGCCGAGTGGTTCACGATGGAGAGGTAGCGCTAGTTGTCCAGCCACTTCATCGCCTCCTTCCGCTCTAGCGCCACGCGCCTCCCCGGCGCGCTCCTTGGACGCTACATGGCCTTGCAACTAAAATTCAAGACGTCAGAATCTTAATACAAGAATTACTCTATAAAAGAAAAATTAAAAAGACCAAATTAAGGTCGTTGTTGCTAGTCAGATTAGTGACATGTTTGTTGAAACAACAACCAGAATCGATGTTTCTGTCGAAACTAAATTTGCCGATATATCAGACAGAACAAATACAACCGAGACTTTCTCCTTGAGTTCAGAACTGAATATTGGACACAAAACGAAATAAACACGAGATTATTTTGTGACATATCAACTGATATGCTTTTTCTATTTTTCTCCTTTTTATAGATTTTCAGAGGAATTACAATCAGGTTCTCTATCGATCTTTGAAACCGAAATGAACAACTGGATCTTTCCGCCAACTAGGATGATCATCTTTATAAAGTGACCCTGAACAAAACAAAATAGAATACTGACTCCTTTAAGACCTACCAAAAACAAAAGGACTTATAAAAAAACTACAAGATTAAAACTAACAATGTTTCTCTAAAAAATAATATAAAAACAGTAACTTGTATGCATGCATGAATTTGTTGCCGTCACAAACAGTAGTACACATTTTTGTAGGTATATAAATACGTACATGGCTTGTAGGCTGCAAAAGTCAATCATGGGCTGAGGAGAGCTCGCGGCCACGAGACCGACGATGTGGATGACGACGTCGTGAAGAAGAGGGACGACGATGGCAGACCTCCTCACCTTGGTCCTCGCTGTCATGCTCTGCGTACTCACCATGACGCACGACGGTACTAGCTAGCTACATACGTATTCAATACCTCGTGTACCTACCATAGCGCGAGATGGTCATTCTTATAAAATAAGGAGTAACGTCGGCGCGAGACGAAGAGACACATCATAACGTTGACGCACGAGACGAAGAGGCATCACGCGGTTCCAACTACAAAGCGTATGGATACGCGGTTCTTGTTAAGAAGTATTGAATACCATATCATCGCTAGTAATTTAGATGGTCGCGCTTATAAAACCGTCTTTAATAATTACAACTACAAATCGATATAACCTTTTTGTTGTATGTGATACGATCAATTATCATTTACTCATATGATATAATAAGGAAATAAAACAAATTCCCATAGTTGTTAAGAACCGTATGCTCAATTACTCGTCAGATAAGCGCTCCACGTCGTCGCTGCGTTCCCCTTCGCCCGTCCCCTAAGGTTCTAGCTCATCGCTAGTAATTTAGATGGTCGCGCTTCCTTATAAAATCGTCTTTAATAATTACAACACGCCTCCACGGTTAGAGGAACCAAATTGAGGATGAACTTGTGCATGATTAGCACATTGCAAAATTTAGGAGCAGTGTTATTTCGTTGTATCTTTGTTGCTTTTAGTTTCATGATAGCTATCACTCGTGGCTACATTACACTTGGCCAGAAGCAAGCGCGAGAATACATCGACAGAGCCACGTGCCTAGCTACATGCAATCTTACAATACAAGGATAGTGAGCAAGGTGCGGATGACAAGTTCCTTAAAAGTGAAGTATGTTTTTGTATTATTTATAATCTTGCCTCTTCTATATTAGTGTTTTATTATTTTTCGTATCTTTGTGACGTTATATAGATTTTCTTGTGTTACATTCCTTTGATCATGAGAGCGTATTCTACTAATCAAATTGCGTACAAATGTTTTTTTGTATTGTGATTTATTGTTTGTTCATTCCTTCTACGATAATCTGGATAATTGCTTAAACTCTAAAGTACCACGCTTATCACCGCTTTTTCGTTAGCATGATAACTTGAGTATGCTCTGTTGGTCAATGAAGAAACTATTTTTTGTTGGAAAAGAAAAAAAATAGGCTCATTATGCTCTTTGCACGGTAGTAGTGATGATTTTGTTATGCCTATTTCCTTCTTCCCATAACAGTCTAGATTTTCTATCAAATAGCCGTATAGGGATTGTTTACCCATAATTGTCGGTCATATCAAGATCACATTTTGATATCTTTTTAGCGTGTACGTTTACTTGACATCGAGCGTCTTTGTTTCTATAGCTCATCCTGTCATCTTTGTACCATCTCTGTTTTACTCACCGGTTCTATTTTGTCTTTGCTTCTTGCAGAGTTATATCAGTAGAAAGAGGTGCAACAAACCCATAGGTCTTGCAAGTATCAGCGGGTCAGAATGCCAAGTAAGAGTTTCTTGTGGTCGGAATCAAATTTTTGTTTGTTGATGATCACAGGTGTGGTTGAATCGTTGTTGAACTGAATGGAAAATTGAACAAGTGTGCAGTCGTCAGTCCATGCTTTGATGTTGGAGTGAAAGAAATTGAGTCTTTAGCGCAAGCCTACTTTCCTCTCGTCGATTAGTCCAGAGATGGTCCTAGGATTCTTCTACTATAAAGATTCCTATTCATAACACTCTACTAGGAAGATTTCTTTTACACTAGATTTATTCTTCCAATAGATGTTAGTTGTCGATGTGCTAAAGTAGATGACAAAGAAAAGAAATGCTTGATGCGATTTTCTGAAGAAGAAATAAAACGAGCTTTCTTTGATTCTTATGGGGAAGATGGTCCTAGGCAGATAGCTTTGCTTTTCTTTTCTAACAAAAGTTTTAAGTATTCTTGAACATGATCCGATTGCTCCTTTTAAAGGACTTTACTCAATAGATCTTTGATGTTCCAATTCCTATAAGTTTGTACACTTAGTTGTTGCCGATTGGAATTTAGCACCGTGTTGTTGCGTTTGGAATGAATAGTTATTTTTCAATGACACATCTTTGTGATAAAACTTGACGTTGTTGTGCAAACCAAATATTGATACAAATAGTCTATGTATGTAAGATCCAATCGTAATTACTATTGTTGACAGTTTGTTTTGCCCTTGATGAAATTCTTCTTAATATATGATATTTTACTCATATGTTTCAGTACTAGACATGGACTCTATATAGTAATGTACTACACTATCGAGTTTGTTATTTCTATTGTCTAAAGAACGCTATATATGTATTCGTCATGGCCTCTTTACTCTTTTTTTGTTTTAGGTCTGTTGCTTCGCCCTTTGCGAGAGAAAAGATTTAGGATAGGATATGAGGCCAAAATGCGATCACAAACTTAAGAGGTAACACACCATTCACGGTAAAGACGAAAAAAGGAGATGAATAGTTCAAGTCAAAGCAATCGACCGTGAGTGTCGCTAATCAGACTCAATCATTTTGAATATGAATGTTGCTTCTGTACTTCTTTTGGGTTATTTTGCCGCCTAAGTGGAAATAAGGAAATAAAACAAATATACATAAAGATCGCACACATACTGTTATTAACAAGCAAACAAAATTTGTTGAACATTAAATGATACAAACAAAAGGGTCGACAAATCACCTTTTGTTCACGCTTGGCGTCACGTTTGCCACCGCAAGCTTCCCGATTCTCGGCGACGCTCCCGCACGTGACCACCTCCGCCCAACCCTTTGACCGGAACAATCCCCCACATCTCCCTGACCCGCTCCCCGCCGCCGTGGTTGCGGCGGTCACGCACGGCCACAGGCACCCTGTCATCTTGATTCTTGACCCGGTCGGGCTCCGCTAGATTTCGGCCGCGGCCGGTGGTGACGTGAACCCCACTGCCCACTGGGGCTGCGCGGCAACTGCGTTCCAGATTTCTTTCAACTTTTCCTCATTTTTTCCTATGGATTTCCTTTGCCTCCTGCTGCTGTTTTAACCTTCTTTTTTTTGTCGCCCACGACTCTGCAGGATCAGATCAGAACTAGGGTTCTCTCCCCTGCTCTGTTTTGACTTTTGAACACTACTGTAACTCTTAAATTCTTTGTGCTTTAAGCCCCATTTTTTTTCACACATCTAGCTCTACAACTTGATTTCCTACGACTTAGCCTATTTGTACAGTTTTTGGAACAGGGTAGTGGCCACAGGTCCTAATCATTGCTCTTAGGCTCTATTGGCTTAATCATGATTTTGTGCTGTCTATTGGGAAACAGGTGCTATCAAGGACAATCTGCAATTTATCTAACTTACTGTTGCTTCCTGAATCTTTATTTTACTTGATGGATGATTTGCTTGCTAAAATCCTAGTATCTTGCTTTTGCAATTAATTAGGCCTAAGTCATATTCTGCCAAGTTTAATAGTTAGTATACTCTAATCATGCTTTCCTGAAAAAGATCCATCTAGCCTTTAGTACTAATGAAATCCAAAGTGACCACACTTTCTAGTTTAATAATCTTACTATGCTTACATGATTTAAGTCCTAATTTTGGATCCTAGTGCTCTCTAATCCCAACAGTGCTAAGTATGTCATTTTTTCACTGTTGCTACTGTGGTTAGTGGTCAACTAGTCTATTCTTTAGTTGTTGCTATATTCAGTTTGGCAAAGTGATAGAGAGGGCTATTGCCAGTTTATTTTCCACTGCTAATTTCATGATTTAAGCCCACCTTTTAGCTTTGCTGCCATCTAAGTCTTAACAATGCTAAATCTGCCATTTTTTAAGCTTCAAGTTAATGTTCCTGATACTACTATATATATCTAACTAGTTCACTCTTTAATTGGGGTTATTTCGAATTTAAAGAAAGTGATGAATAGGCCTACTGCTAGAGTGTTATTAGGGGGTACCGTTGGTGATAGTGCGTGTCTACCAAAATAATGGTCTAAAGATGTGTGTATGTGTGTGTCTATTGTTTGTACTAGAAGTGTGTGATGCACCTTTTACCTTGACGAAGATTAAGCTCACCTATTTTGATTGTTCAGTCGGCTTCCTCCTGCCTTCGATGGATTGCTCCTCTCTTGACTTAGCTCAACACCTTGTGGTTGGTTGGCTTGCTGATGGTCTCTTGCCGGTTGGGAATGTCTTAAGCTGGTTTTGGTTGTGTAGCGCTGGTTTGAGATGGATTAGTGGTTGATTACCTCGATGATGACACCGATTACAGGTGAGAGGTGCCGGTGGGTCTGAGCCGATCCAGGTACCTTGGTGAGCTAGGTGAACAGATACCACACGGTATACGGATCCGACGACATTACCAATTAAATTATATCTATTGTTGCTTGATTTTCTACCATCTTTCTCTCTTTTTTATTTTCTTTTATGCAGGTTGGGACTGTACAATCTCT
This sequence comes from Hsuehochloa calcarea, assembly GCA_036346395.1. NCBI lineage: Eukaryota > Viridiplantae > Streptophyta > Magnoliopsida > Poales > Poaceae > Hsuehochloa > Hsuehochloa calcarea. Next base: position 28,754,214 of record CM070597.1, read on the forward strand.
TATAAAATCTTTGTTGGTGCTATTGTAATTCAAATAATAGTGTCATTGTATATGTACAGTTTGTTGTACAATGAAAGTATTGTTGTGTTGTATATTTGGATTCTAGACTTATTTATGGATTTGTATAATTTGGACACTTGTGAATATTGTAATTTTTGTGTATTGATGACTATAAATTCTACTGGGATGTATTCCAATTACAATTATTATTGTAGTTAACCAATTAATTACTGATGATAATGTGCCGCATAATCATTATTTAAAAGTGCGATTAAAATATGGTTTGTTTCAAAGCATCACCCAATGTGCACTAATTGGGTGTTGTTGCCAACCACGACGAAGAAGTTAAACATGATTTACACGAGTCCAAGGTCAGAACATACAGACATGAACATACAGACGGAGTTGAAATATGCGTCATTCAAACAGTGTGACACTTCACATCGTTTTGATCGAACGAAACCACCCACTTAACTGCCTTCGGCCCACCTGCGCGATCCGGCCGGCGGCCTAGTCCCCTCCGCAGCCATCGCCCACATGATCCGCAGGCCGCAGCGGGGTCCAGCCTAGCCTGGTGCCAACGGACGAAAGCCCGGAATCGCAATCGATTCCCGGCCTCTCGGGCCGATTCGACGAGTAGTCGACGACTCGTGGAGTTATCGCCCCACGGTACGAGCGCGTACGTACTCGACGGCCGCGCGCGGCGGCAGATCTTGTTGTTCCACCGCTGCGCTGGCCGCTGGGCGCGCGTTCGAGCAAGCTCGCCGCTGCGGCTCGCTTGGGGCTGGGACTGCAGGTTCCGCGCCCGGCACAACCGATGGTGCGTGACTGTGAACAAACCGTGCGCGGCACCGTTTTTTACTGCCTCTTATGGCGATCGCTCATAGGCTTTGACTATGCACGAAGCTCGACGTTAAACGTTAGAACAACGCATGATAGTATGGCAACGAATCCTTGTTGGGAAAAGATGAACACAGAAAATACTACATGAACAACGTCTGTGTACTCAACACACCTACAGACACTCGACAACAATACATGAATTAACGCAAAATACAAGCACGCATGCAGCTCTACACGTGCTGAAGTTGGATTAGTTAACAAATACGCCTACGTTCACCCACTCAACACGCACGGGCTTCAACTTCTCTAGACGCGCGAATCAGTACTTCGGCGTGAAGGACAAGAGCTTCCAAGTCGTCGTCCCAAGGATGCCCCAGACGGACACGTTGTACTGCGCCGTGTTCCCACCGGTGCCTGCAGCGACGGTGATCACGAGCTGGTAGTTGTTGCCGCCGTTGTACGGCTGTGTCTGGCCGCTGACAACGTTCACGTACACCAGATTTGCCCTCGTGTTGAGGCAGTAGGCGTGCACGGCGAACTGGCCGACCTGCTGGATCGACTTATCGTTCACGTTCGTCACGGGCGACCATGCTGGCGGTGGTGGAGGGCTCACCGGCGGCGGCCGAGGGATAGCCGGCGGTGGCGGCCGAGGGATAGACGGCGGAGGGCTAACCGGCGGTGGCGGCGGAGGGATAGCCGGCGGAGGATAGCCGGCGGAGGGCTAACCGGCGGCGGCGGCGGTGGGCTAACCGGCAGCGGCGGCGGTGGGCTAGCCGGCGGTGGTGGCGGAGAGCTAACCGGCGGTGGCAGCGGTGGGCTAACCGGCGGAATGCTAACTGGCGGTGGTGTCGGAGGACTATCTGGCGGCGGAGGGGATGCCTCTTGTGGGCTTGGTGCTGGCGCGGCAGCTGTGTAATCGTCGGCATTGGCAATGGCAAGGACGAAGGTGGCGAGCATAGGAAGGAGAAGAAGCGAATGCCTCATGTCGTAACTCGTATTACGTACTAGCTTAATTGTAAGTGGATTGATGATGTATGTGTATGTGCTTACGGCTGCTTAACTAGTAGCTAGAGCGTATGAGAATGGGACGTGTTTGGAGCTCCATACATAGCCTATTTATAGTGTACAAGCGACTAAGCGAGGAGATTAGCAGTTTAGCACATGCTATAACAGCTAGCAATGAACAAGTGGTCACACTTGCTGCGGTTTAATTGCCATGCAGTATGAAAGTGCTTGTTGACCAAATAAAAGATAAATAATTTTTCCTGGCTCCAAATTGAAATTATAAAAATATACAAGTTAAATGGTACGGTAAATCTCCTCAGAATTCGAATTTCAAATTCAATCCTAAAAATCCAAAGTTTAAACCTTTTTTCTTGCCTCTCCCCTGCCGACCCAGCCCATCCCCTACTACTACAAAATAAGCTATAGAAGACATCTCATCACGGAACCGTCTGTGATAGGTTCATATCACAGACGGTTCATGATATGAACCGCCTGTGAAGTATCACATGAACCGTCTGTGATAAGCATCTCATCACAGACGGTTCTTAATACAACCCGTCTCTGATTTTACCATGATTTCCGTCTATGATGAGATACTCATCACAGATAAGAACCGTCTGTGATATGTCATCACAAACGGTTTTTTTTTAATAAAATCGTTTATTATACTTTTGTTTTGTTGGGCAGGAAAACGAAAATTTGCATTTAATGGGTGGGCTGCCGAAAATCTCTTTATATTTACAGAGTCCTCCATCTCTACTTTGCCATCTCCATCTCCTCCTCTGTCATTTGTCCTCTGCCATCTCCCTCTCGCCCTGTCCTTGCGCTCCGGCCTCCCACGAGCTCGCGTCGCCCGCGGCCTCCTCCACCTCGTTGTCGTCGGCCTCCCACGACCTCGTCGCCCCCGGTCTCCTCCACTTCGTCGCCCCGTCCTCCTCCACCTCGCACCAGCCTCGTCGTCGTCGGCCTCCCACGACCTCGTCGCCCCAGCCTCCCACGACCCCACTCTCTCTACTCCCCCCTTTTGCTCTGTGATGTGGATTACTACTGTGATGTGTTAGTGTTCTGTGAATGGATTGAATTGATGCTACTGTGATGCTGTTTTGTTTTTACTACTCTGTGAATGGATTGAGTTGATGCTAATGTGATGCTATGGCTATTTTGGGAAAGCTAACAAAAAGTTCAATCAGAAAATACATATCAGATTCATTCGTGAGGCTCCAGACGAAGTCAAAACCCGTTTCGTTTTTTTGCAATAGAAAAAGCTATCACACACGGTTCTTGTTCAGAACCGTCTGTGAAAATAGACTATCACAGACGGTTCTATTTACGAACCGTCTGTGATAGTAACTACCACAGATGGTTCGTGAATAGAATCGTCTGTGATAGCCTTTTTCACAGACGGTTTAAAAACCGTCTGTGATGACCTCATGTCATCACAGACACATAAATTCAGACGGTTCAAAAACCGTCTGTGATGTTAGTTTAGAACCGTTTGTGATGAGGTTTTGTGTAGTAGTGCCCCCTCTCCGTAGCCCACTAGAGCCCTCACGGCCCAGCACCCCACCCCACTCTCCTTCCCTCGCAGCCCAACCTGGTCACCAGGACCAACTCCACGCGCGTCCGCATCGCAGCCCACTCTCTCACTCGCTTCATTGACACATGGCGGGACTGTCCCGCATGGAAGGTCCTTCATTGAAAATGTGTCCCATAATAGAGTATTCTTGGGGGTGCCCTATAACAGTCATTGTTCTAGTGTTGAGTGGTTCCCCGCCAGAACAAGTCAAGTGTCGAGACAAGGTATTGGAAAAGTCTTGTTATGATCGTCTTTGTCGCATGCTTAAGAAAGCGTGTGGGGGCTAACATTATAAGTTAATCATATTTCATTGGTAAAACTGTACAACCTCTGTAGAGTGTATAGTTTATTCAAATAGTTGTTCCCCTGGTGATGGGCATTGTGTAGAAAGCCACACTTTGTTAGTTTTAATAAAATGTGAATTGAGACATGTTAATGAAAAACCGGTTGTAGCGATGGCATAGGTGGACGGAACCTTATGGGTAACTGTAGGTGGACGAAACCTTATTCGATATAAGAATTTCTTACACAAATGAAACTTTGGTTTTGAAGTTAAAAGTGCTAAGTCATATGTTTGAAAAATAATTATAGTATTTGAGCAAAACCTGATTTGTGCTAAAATAACCATAAGACCCCTCCTTTGGTAAGCCTTGCATCTATATACTTATATTTGGTGTGAGGGCTTGCTGAGTACCTCCGTACTCATGGCTGTTCAAATATGTGGATTCAGATTACGAAACAGAAGACCCGGTGTATATATATTTCTATGCGTCCAGTTATGGAAACGAAGAGGATGGTGATAACTAAGTTCTAGCCCTAGTCGATTGCCCATAACAAACTTATGGAGGCCCTTCCTTTTGGTTTATTTATATTTAGCTGCTACTCGTTGGCCCATCGGCCTGTTCTGTAAAAGGTTAGCCCTAAGGTCTATTTATGTTTGCAATGTAATATTATTTACTCTATCATTTACACAGATGTATGAATGTGATATTCATCGATGATTGTACTTTATGAGCTAATTACTAATAATAAGACTAGTTCGGTATACAGAGGTGGTCTGGGTGCAGGTCCGGATCCGACCTTACGTACACTTGACTTCGTTTTCATGACGTTCAAAGTTTCTACTGATGGTTAAAAATCCAGCACTTCCAAGTTCATACATATGCAAGCTGTTTTACTGGTAGGGAGGTAATTAAAGGTTCTTTCCGGGGGTTAAATGAAACATTACTCCTATATAAAGACTTAATGAAACTTCCGGGATCATTTGTGAATATAATTACTTGGAACTTGCAACTGAAGATAACAGACCAGAGCTGTCCGTCTAAGACGAAATGCGGCCCTCTTGCATTCTATTGCAAAATGTTGACCTTTTGCTCGGTCGATCTCCCAGGAACTGCGGGTGTACGTATAAGTTATGAACCAGTGGTAATTATTTTAGGTGTCCAGTGGTAATTAACTTATCTCTAATCTACCATTCTATCTATGCAGTGGATGAGTTGATAAATAACCGGTAGTAGAAAAACGCGGTCACGCACGACGTCAACACCAATGTCCCATAAACACGAAAGTCTACGGCCGGGCTGGTACAGAGTTGGGGGAGACGACGAGTTTTGGGTGAGAAGAGCCTCTCGGAGGTGGTTAATAAATCTGGGTTTTTTTTAATTATTTTTAGTTGAGTTTAATGAAAATTAAAGATTACTTTTTTTTATTTTGGTTCATTTCAGGTTAAAAATAGAATGCAAATAAGGTTTTGGAAAGATATATGATTATGAAACTCTCCTCTGAAAAATTAATATCCACTACTTTATAATATGGTGAGGAGAAATGACGATACAGTGACAAATATACTGAGATCGGATCCTTTACATATTACTTTTTTGAAGACCTATTATTACGTCTAAGTTACATGCTTGTAATGAGTTAGTTATAAGAATTGCTAATTTGTCATTCAACTCTTAAAAAGATATTTTCAGGTGGAATCTGAATAAGTATGGACTTTTCTCGGTACAGTCTTTCTATGCGGCACTATTAGGAACCAATCAAGCTCCCATTAGAGATTTTTTTTTGTTTATTAAAATTCTATTAAAAGTGGAAGTATTCCTATAGTATCTCAAAAGAGGGGTAATATTAACCAAAAATAATCTTCTTAAAAGAAATTGGAGGGGAAGCCAAAAGTGTTATTTTTGTGTTAAAGAGGAAACAATTCAACATCTTTTTATTGATTGTCCCTTTCCACGTCTTGCATGGTGGGCTGTTCAATATGCGTTTAATTTATCTCCTCCTTGAGTATAGCAAATATGTTTAAGAGTTGGTTAATCGGTATTCCAAAAACTTTAAAGTCACTACTTCTAGTGGGAGCTAGTGCCTTATGTTGGTCTATTTGGTTATGTCAGAATTATATTATTTTTGACAAAAAAAGACTATCAATAATCCAATGCAAGTTATCATTTTGAGTGGGCACTGGCCGAGTGCTTGGGCAAATTTACAGAAACCAGCTTAGAAGGAAGCAATGGTAGCTGGAAGCGCCAGGTTGGAGTTTGTGGCGAAGCAAATCTTAAGCCTTCATAGGTGGCTGTTTAGTCACAAAATTTGTAATGATTGAGTTTAATTTCCAATCATACTATGGTTGTAAGGCTTCTAACCACTTTTTTAACTATCTTTGGTCATTGTGGTACATTACTTATTAATAAAATGGGTTGTGTGCATCCTTGATGCAGAGGCCTAGAGAGATTTTTTTCTTTCATTATCTAAAATTTGGCATTGTTGCCTCCATCATTGGTAAATATGGCGGCTCGAGTAGTGTAAAGGCATTTTTGGCAGCACAGACGTCCCACAACTGGATCATCGCTAGTCTATGCCAGGGTGGCACGGATAGTCCCGCCACTGACATGCGCCCGTTGGCGCACCTGCCATGCCTGGCCTTCGCTCGTCCGTGCCGGGGTGGTCTAGACAGAGCCACGTCCATGCCAAGGTGGCACGGACAGCCTCTCTACCACAAAGGGCCCGGCCCCGCTCGTCCGTGCCAGGGTGACCCAGACAGAGCCGCATCCGTGCCAAGGTGGCACGGGCAGTCCCCCAGCCACCGTGTGCCCACGCTCACGGGTGCCAGGGTGGCCCGGATAGCATCGCCGTGCGCTCCGCCACTGATCTGCGGCCGCACATCCCACACACGGGCAGCAAGACCTCCGTGGCCCCCTAGCCCGAACTCCGCTACACCGTTGATTGGTTACCCGAACGGTTTGCACCTTCCCATGTGGCCGGTCCGTGGCACTCTATCCCTGAGCACCCTCTAATTTCATCCGTCCATTTCTCCTTTTGTTGCTTTCGACGCTTCCATTGTCCCTAGGACCGGATTTCAGCACCTTTTTACATACGATAACGCATCGCCCTACGACAAGGGCGCAGGCACGCGGGCGCGTTCCGTTGAAAGCACCACCCTCGTCCTTCCCCCTGTCGCATCCATCACCTCACTGCCTCATCTGTGTGAAACACCTTCGCGCGCCCATAAAAACATGCACCGCGCTCGCTCTCGCTCTCATTCCGAAATTCATTCTTGTGCTCGTCGCTGAGAACAAAGAGAATTGAACTGAAAATTTGTTCGGATTACGTGGTGACGATTGCGGTGTTTAGAGTAGTGGTTCCGATTACGACCGTAGAAGTACCGTGAAGTCAACATCCAAGTAAATTTAATTCCCGTGCTTTAGTTGTAATTAATTCTTGTCCTATACGACCTCGATATGTGTTGTCTCCGTACAAGCCGTCACCCACTCATGTTGGACTGCTTGCCAGTCCTCAACATGTCGGCCCGCCCTCGATTGCCTGTATTCGAGAAAGATTCGTGTCAGAATAGGGAACATGGGCATGAAATACAAACATTACTTGGATGGAGTTGGACTCACAAGTGGACAGCTCGCTGTAAGATCTTGCCGTCGGGAGGGGAGGGGGCACAAACTGGTACAAATCAAACGTCGCATTATGCACTGCGATGCATAAGGCTCTACTATATGGGAAAACATTAGTTGGTAGGTCGTTGTCCATAATCTAGCATCCTACGTACATTGCACGGATAGTCCGTGCGGAACTGTCGTGTTCACTAAATTTGAGCTCTATGGAGCTCATATGATGTCATTGTCGTGCAACGACTAGAACTAGTTGTGCAACTCGGGGGTACAGGTGCGCTGCTCTCCCGAAGGAGGGCCATCTAACAGGAAGTACTTCTAACTCCAAAGTGCAGGAGCATGTAGCAGACGGCAAGGACCGGTTTCACATTGGTGTCGCGTCGTGAAGTGTCACACAACCTCCTGTATGTGGCACAAAGGATAGCTGATCCCCAACTGTACTGAAGCATCGCTCTGGCCTCCAGTCAGCCAAAGACTCGACGATGCGAACGAAGCTGGGGTACACCCAATCGCCCTGTGTAGTGGGAAACAGGGCCCAACCGAAGAGATAGAGAATATAAGCGACGAGGTGAGTCCTAACAACCTCGTCAGGTACATCCGGTGGGCATTGACTGAAATTCCTCAGCCATGTCTGAGGGACACCGCGGGAGCTGTCTGGGTTAGGTATGCCAAACCGATGCCCCAACCGGGCCTTCCAGTCTGCTGGCGGACGACTAGGAACAAGTGGCTCACCCCTGATCGGGAGACCGATCAAGAATGAGACATCCTGAAGAATGACCGTCATCTCTCGCCACCGAAAGTGGAAGGCATGAGTTTTGGATCTCCACCTGTCGACAAGTGCCGACATCACACCGCCGTCTATGGTGAAGTAGCGTCCGACCGAGAGCAGCCGTGCAAAGGGCAACAAGCTCGTATCATGGAGGATTGGGACGTAGCGAGCATCGAGCTGTCAGTAATGCTTCTCAGATCATAGCACGAGGGGTGGATGCCATCCGCATTCCCGGCGATCCACAGCTTGCACCGGTGATGCCCATCGTAGAAGGGTTCCAGTAACTCCGGTAGAGGCATGACTTGCAAGAGATCAAATACATAGATTATTATTGAATAAATTAATAATACATTGAATTACTAGAAATTAAAAACTACGACTACATACAAACAACTAAATAATATGCAGTAATTAACTACGACCAAATTAATTACGATCGATTAAGTACGACCAATTTATTAATACTAAATTAATTGTGACAAAATAATTACAACTAATTAAGTACAAATAAGTTGGTTGTCAGTAAATTAGGAATAACTAAGTACCACAACTGAATTATAATTAAATAATTACGACTTAATAATGACAAGTACAATATTTACCACTAAATTATTTATGATCAACTAAATATCACTAATTAATTATAAACTAATTAATTACCACAGATTAATTACAAATAAATTATGAGTGGATGATGCCACTAAATTAATTATGGGTACTAACTACGACTAAATTAATTATAACCAATTTACTATGACTAATTAATTAATATATAAATAACTACGACTGATTAGTTCACACTAATTAAGTACACCACCAATAAATGCGGAATATTAATTTCAATGCAATTAAATAATTACGACCCAATTAATTAACACATATTTAATTACGCCTAAATGATAACGACTAAATTAATTACACCTAAATAACTGAAGTAATTAACCACAACAAATTAACTAGCTATACAGTTAATAAAGAAAATACATACGAGAAAAAAATTACCTGCTAATTTGACGGTTAATTATGGCTCTAAACAAACCTTAATCGTTTGCGAAAATGAAATCGATCGAGCCTACGAAGGAAAGAGCGAGCGAAGTGCCTCGCACTCCATTGCAAATTTATAGCCTGCGAACGCATCTCACGCTCGACCGCGAATCGATCGGAGGAATTGGATTCCCTCCCCTGCGTGGCTCGCATGCAAAGCGATGGATGGAGGTGATAAGAAAAGATGGTATGGGACAGGACAGAGGGGTGGGCAGTGCTTGTGCTGATGTAGCTGCGTGCGCGGGGGGGGGGGGAGCTGGTATGGGCATAGGACGAGCACAGCCACGCCACGCGTGCGATGCAAGCACGTTGCGCGGTCCGAGTCCATGCCACGGTGGCACAAACAAGGGGTGGACTGGCACGAGAGGCATGCAGGGCGTGTGGCGGGGGCGGGTTGTGCCCGTGCCAAGGTGGCACGTACAAGGGCTTGGTCGGGCACTGGAGGCGCGGTGTAGGGTGTGTGGCGGCGAGGGGCGTGTCTGTGCTAGGGTGGCTCGGCCCAAGGGCATCTGTGCGGTGGAAGACCTATGTAGGAACACGTGTTGCTCGTCGAGACGTTCGTGACGCTAAAAATGGTATTTCGGCGTCCCAACCGTCACAATTGCTAATACCTTCATCAATAGTGCCGAATAGGGCAAAGGCTCGAGAAACGACTTGCTCCATCATGTCAACGACTAATATTATTCCCAAAAATGCACTATGTACACCATATGCAACTAACCACGTGCACACTTGTCCATATGCATGGCATATACTTTTCTCTCTGTCAGAATTTACAGATTGAAGAACTATATGTGCCGAGTGCTGGACTGGTAGTGGGAGATGTCTGAAAATGTTTTTTTTTTAGGAAATGCAGTTTGCAATGATTTAAAAAGTGCAAGCTGGCCAGCAAATTGAAGTCGTTTGAAAACTATGATTTGACAGCATGTATAATACATGGAGTGAATGCAGCATGTGCATGGTTATTCTAATTACCATCGGTGTCATGTACTCAAAACTCAATACAAGTGTACATTCTTAAGCAGTTGGACCAGACCTGACGTATTAAGGCCAACTAGCTAGCTCTCCAAGTCAGAGTTTTTTCCTTCTTAAACGTAATTATTTAGTTATAATTAATTAACTATAATTATTTAGTTGTAATTAATTAATCAAAATTAATTTAATCATAATTAATTAGTTCTAATCGATTTAGTCACGGTTAATTGGTCGTAATTAATTTTATCATAACTAATTATTCATAATAATTAGCTGTATTTAGTTAATCATAATTAATTATTCATAATTAGTTAGTTATAATCAATTTAATCGTAATTAATTAGCAGTACGAGAGAAAGTCCCCTCGTCTAACGCCTGGAGAGGGGACGAGGGTCCGTACACTCGTGGCACGGGCGAGAACATATGTTGCTTACCGGCGAGTTCGCGATGCTATTTTTTTATTTAATCTCCGGAGAGTGCTCTATTTGCTATTTCGTGTGTCATTTAAGAAAGAAAAACTCCTCCAAGTTGTCAGGCCGGTTAAAGTGCTCGTCAGTTCTCAGCTTCTCACTGTCGATTGTAGCGAACAATCACGTACGTACGAGATGTGCGTATGTGTCGATGTTTACAACTGGAACAACGCCCGGAGCCAAATGGCTTCAGTCCGTAGAGTAAAATTTGAACTACTGCATGAACTGAAATAAGAATTAACATCGCCCAATGCCCGTTGATTGATTGTGGGTTGCCAACCACGACGCGCAAGCTAATCACTATTTACACGAGTAAAGTAAAGAGAGCACGGATCAGACTGACTATTTCGAACGATTCCAGTAGGATGGAGAGTACGATCGACAGCGAGTCCTAGCCGTTCGCCAAGGCTGATTGGCCGCTTCGCGCGCCCGACGACTCGCCTACCGGAAGATGTTAGATGTACTGAGCATTGCGTCCGTTACTATGAGAAGAACTTGACGTAGAAAAGGGCTTTGAGAGGTTTTCTCCTCTTCTTGCCAAGTGCATTATGTTGATGTGAATATGTGAGTAAACTAGTCTCTGGCTTGACAGCCAAGTAACATTGGTGGAAGACAAGTCTGTGACTGTTGAGGCGTACTGCGTATATCTTCTAATTCGTACGTTCATCTCGAGGGGACCAAGCTGTATGTTAAGTTGACTCTGAGGAGTAATTTTGCCTTCCGCTTCTCTTGGATCGCGTTACACATCAATGTGCTCAAGTAGTCAAGCCGCAAGTACATTTTTTCACATTATCGCATTTTATAGATACTGGCGGAAGTTTGGACACGTCATGCCAAGGAAAACAGGGGAAAAAAACGGAAGTAAATCGTGGTCCTCGAAACTACTTTATTTAAGTAAAAAAGATGTGGTCCTCAATTGAACAAAATATTTCCTTAAAAAAAATGAAGAAAATATGTAAAAAAAACTATGAGTTAATTTGCTATGTCCGTCCTCACAAAAAAAAAAAAAAAAAGTGGCCGAATCCTGGTAAGTGGTAACAGTGCAAGTGGAACAAGTTGCCCGCACCGACCGCCGACGGTGGCAAATGCGATGGACTGCCAAGTGTTACGCGGGTACATGTGGCGTCCGCTAACCCACAACTAAAAAGAGACAAGCATGTTACTCCCACTCTATTTCTCTGCTAAGCCCCTAATTATACCATAAAACAGTAAATTGCTGAAAAATTTGAACTTCAGACCTGCAATACTAGTACATACCACTGCTTTGGAAAATCCTAGAAAATTTATAAAAATCTGAAAAATCAAAAGAACCCAAACAAAGACATTACTTATCAGAAAAGGTATTTTATGCCAAGTCCCACAGTATTTTATGAAGTACTTAGATGCTTACGAAATCCTGTAAAATCATCAGCACAATTTGACATGAGTAAGTGCCGCATAAGCTCCCTAAAACAAAAATAAAATAATACATAAGCACTTGAAGACTTGAAGTAATTAGTTGCAGTGATTAGGGCTCTTCAAGTAATTAGTTGCAGTGATTAGGGCTGGCTCTTCAAGTAATTAGTTGCAGTGATAACTAATTACTTCAAGTCTTCAAGTGCTTATGTATTAGGCTCGGGCTCGGCTCGCTCGAGCTCGAATGGAACAGTGGCTCGGCTCGGCTCGTTTTTGGAACGAGTCAGAAGCCCCGCTCAGCTCGGCTCGGCAGTGGGCTCGAAGTGGCTCGCGAGCCCTCGCGAGCTTGAGGCCACGCACATCCACAGAGAAGATCGCCGGCGCACGGAGAAGGCCGCCGACGCTCCATTCTAGACACACATGACGGCGGCCGGCGGGTGGGGCACTGGAATTGGGGGAGGGGGAGGCGGAGGTGGTGGCCGGCGGGTGGAGCTGGGCTAGAGGGAGGGGGAGGCGACGGCCGGCGGGTGGATCTGGGCGAGAGGGAGAGGGAGGCGAAGGCGGAGGCGGGGTGGCGGCGGCGGGTGGAGCTGGGCAAGAGGGAGGGGGAGGCGGAGGCGACGGCCGTGAGTGGATCTGAGCGAGAGGAGAGGAGGGAGGCGATGGCCGGCAGTGGAGCTGGGCAAGAGGGAGGGGAGGCGAGGCGGGTGGTGGAGCGGAGTTGGGGAGGGAGGCGAGGCGGCGGCCGGCAGTGGATCTGGCGAAGGAGAGGGGAGGCGAGGCGGGTGGAGCACAGAGGGAGGGGAAGCGGAGGTGGCGGCGTGAGGTGGAGGGCGGGAGAGGGAGGGGGAGGCAGAGGCGGAGGCCGGCGGGTGGATCTGGGCGAGAGGGAGAGGGAGCTGGGAGAGGCGGCGGCCGGAGGTGGCGAGGGAGGGGAAGGTCGGGAGAGGGAGGCGGCGTGCCGGTCGGGAGGGGATGGTTGGGAGGGAGAGGAGGCGTGCTGGGACAGGGAGGCCTGGGGGATTTTAATCAACGGCGGTAGTGCAAACAGTAACAAACCAATTTGGCTCGCAAGCCGGCTCGGCTCGGTTCGAATCTTCACCGAGCTCAAAGTTGGGCTCGGCTCGGCTCGAAAATTTACGAGCTCGAGCAGGCTCGCGAGTTTCGGGCTTTTTTCCAGGCCTAGCAGTGATGCACGTCCTTCCGCGGCTCATCTCCATTAAAGTGACACACACTTAAGCACTGAATAATCTGCATGATGGAACTAGCATTATTCCTCTATTGCTGAAATTCTGAATGACGATAACACATCCAAATGCTCTATTCCATTTTTGTAAAGAATGATAATTAGCATATTTCTCATTAATTGCTTAAGACATCTCGCTAGATGCCCAACCACAGAACTAAATCTGCTTACCTAGCATGGCATCTTTCTCATTAATTGCTTAAGACATCTCACTAGATGCCCAACCACAGAACTAAATCTGCTTACCTAGCATGGTAACATTTCTAGCCATTAAACAAAGAGAATTGTATTCTGAACCAAATCAACATTACTGTATTTTATGGGCACATTAGCAGGATACGCGGGTAGTAGTGAGTTGTGCGCACGGCCTGCAAATGGTCATAAAATTTTCCAATCGGCCTATGAGCACTCACTTACTGTATTTTATGGGCAGATTTTGGGGACTTACGGATAGCCCGCGTCCACTTACACCCCTACCAAACGTAGTAAACAACTCTTGTTACTACGGACCGCGATGCAAAGGCCACTAGGCCCAGACAAAAGGGCCAGCCAAACTATACGTTCACGTACATCACTAGCCACGAGCCCGAGCGTGCATGGACCAACCAGCACCTGGTTTGGATCCCTCCCACAAAGCGTTTATGGTCTCATAGCAGAGTTTCAAAGAAACAGTTGATTCTTGTCCGATGGATCGCGTTTCGAGCACGCACGTACGACGAACCGGCAATGTGCAGGACCGTCTTGTTTGTTCATGTGGCGTTGGCAGATCGAACTGGGCGGCCGGGTAGAGCCAAAATCTTTCTGGCTTTCTAGTACTTGCTAGTTTCTACTCGATGGGTAATTGAGAAAAATGCTGTTTTCCACTGGCATGCGTCATGCATGAGTGCATATATAGTATATGGAGTATACACTACATTAGTCCGGACGTATATTTTCTAAATTAATTGTTCGATAAAAGCATTACTTGTGACAAAAATATGATCCTCCTAGCTACGTACTAGAGGAGAAACCTCTTATTGCATGGCCACACTTACATAGCAACCAGAGTACAGAAACATACTTGTATATATGCATACGTGAAGAACATATGCTACTTGGACCAACACTACCCGAAACGGCTCATTTACCGAGTGCTTATTAGGTTCCCGAGTGTCTTGAATAGAACACTCGTGACTAACCCCGAGTGTCGAATGTAGCACTCGGGGAGAGAATAAAACACTCGGTAACTAGCTATTTCCCGAGTGTTTAATTGAACACTCGGGATATGACACGGTCTCAACGGGGTGCCGATTCCAAAACAGGTACCGGCGGGATGGGAATAAGTTCCCGAGTGCATAATTGTTACAAACACTCGGCATACAATTCGTTAGGGTTTTTCCTAAACACCGCCCTTTTTTTCCCGTACCGCGCCAGTTTTTCGTCGCCGCCTCTAAGTCGTGCCCTACGCAATCCTCCCCTCTCCTCACCCTGACCCCGCCACCTCCCCTGCTCCTCGATGCTCCACTGCCTCCGCCGCCGCCTCCCCACCTCCTCGGCGCTCCACTGCCTCCGCCGCCTCCTCCTCGACGCTCCACCGCCTCCGCCGCTGCTATCGCCGCACTAGACGCCACCCCCTCGTCTAGCCTGTCGCCACACTCGACCTCGTCGCCCCCTCGTCCACTGCTGCAGACCCCGCCGCCTACCTCCTCCACCCGACCCCGCCGCCCCCTCCTCCACCAAACCCCGCCGCCTCCCCATCCTCCTCCTTCTCCCTCGCCGATCCACCGCCTCTGCCTTCTCCCCCTCGTCCACTGCCT
The DNA here is from genome assembly GCA_036346395.1 of Hsuehochloa calcarea. NCBI lineage: Eukaryota > Viridiplantae > Streptophyta > Magnoliopsida > Poales > Poaceae > Hsuehochloa > Hsuehochloa calcarea. The sequence goes on from CM070597.1 coordinate 28,769,232, forward strand.
CCTCCTCATCTCCCGCCGCCACACTCGACCCCGCCGTCCCCCCTCCCCGGTCTCCTGTCCTCCTCCGCCTCCACAGAAGCCTGTCTGTTCTCCTCCTCCTTCTCCCTCGCCACAGGCGCCGCCTCCCCGTCATCCTCCTCCTTCTTCCTCACCGATCCACCGTCTCCCCCTCCTCCACTGCCGCTGGTGCCGCCGTCTCCTCCTGCTCCCACTCAGGTAGTATGTACTGACCAGGTTAGTATCAATGGTGCATCTTCTGCCCTTAGTATCAGTATTACAGAAATTTGTAGCTTCTTGCTGGTTAGTGGTTAACTAAAAATGAAATTGTTTTGATAAGTTATATTCGAAGGTAGTCCTACAAGTGATATTGAGTTGTTTCAGTCTGTCACCTGAGCTGAGGGCCCCAAAACATGCATGGTACCTTGGTAGCTATGCATAGGATTTGAAAATAATAGTACCAATCAACCACACAAAGCAGCAGCCACATTAGAGAATTGAAGGTCATGACCACAGGAATGAAGGAACATATGTGTCTAAATATGTTCATTGGATGTAATCAACACTGACTTGTGACAGTACTACTTCTAGGCTTCTAGCTAGCTGACCTTGGCATTTACCATGTATTAAAACTACTACAGATTATGGCTATATATACTAGGTAATTAAGTAATACATGCAAGATCTTCACCGAGATGTTGCTGTCCAGCATGCAAGATGCAACTTCAGATTCCCACTAGAGCTAGCTTAGGTTTTTCAACACCCTAACTATTACTATAGGGTATGCTTGCTTGCTTGCTGTATGTGTGGGAATGAATGGATGGCTAGCTAGCTAGAAGGGAAGGTGACAGAATTGAAGTACCATGACGCCTTCCTCCTTTTTTCCATGTGGAGGCCAAGCAATTCAGGGCCCTAGTGTGGGAGTTGGCAGTATTAATTCATAAACTGCGTTGCATGGACACAACTACTACTACTTGTTTTCTTGGGAAGATCATGGAGCGTGTACAAATCACCACCCCACTAGATAAGCTAAGCTAGCTACATTGTCTCCTCTTCTTTTCTTTGCTCTGGAAAATTCTGATACATCATCTGCAATATATATATATGTGCTTACTTTGTTTCCAATACAGTCCCTATGCACTTGATTTGAAGATGAAGGGTTAGTTAGAAAGTTGATGGAAGCTATTAGAAATTTGGGAGGAGTAGAAGTAGGTGTTTCCTTTCCTTTTTATTGCTTGCTAGCTTCCACTTTTGATCTCTCCAAGCTAAACTGGTTGTGACTTGTGAGGCCAGGCCACCACCGAGGGAGCAACCACACTTGCCCAAATCTATACAACCAATCTCTCTCTCTCTCTCTCGCAGAGAGGGAGGGAGAGAGTGAGTTAATCCTGCCACAGTAATCACTTTGATGATGTACATTACATTGCTTCTCTCTCAGCACAGCTTTAGCCATGGACCATATCTTGCATAGCTTTCTTTTATCCATAAAAATTCTGCTCTTTAGTGGGGCTTCATCCATTCGATTCGATATGATCCTCACAGCCTCCTTGGTGCCCGCATCAATCCCAAATGGTGGCTGCTGCTCTGTCCAGACTGAAGCTTTCTTGCTTCAATTCTTCTTCTTAAAAGCTTACCTCGGACCACTGGCTAAGTGTCTACTATATGCAGTAGCTAAAGATAGGATCCATATTCTTTGTGGGTTTTTTTGGGGGAAAATTTTATGGTGCACCCACTATTATATGGCTCGTTGATTCCATAAGATCCAGCGGATAATATCACTATTATCATTTAGGAGGTAATGGATCACCAATGGCCCTATCAAGGTTAATAAATACTTTTTACTGCATACAAGGAAGGAGAATAAGGGAGCAAATAATATTATTAATATTTGTCATTTAAAGCGCAATAGTACATAGGAAAGCACTAATGATGCCAACTAATATTATTGTTTTTTCTCCTAATGATTTTATGCATGCTCTAAATTGCATCATTTTCCCCCCTCAAGATTCCATGAAATTAGAACGATAGTGTTGACTGAAAAAATGCAAAGCAAAACTTAGAATTACATGTGATTCTTAAAAAAAACTTTAAAACTGCACAAGCTAGTAAGTAGATACTACAGTTTGCTGAGGCTTGATTATTTTCTGGTACTTGCTGTGATCTGTGCCCATCGCTACTGACCGACACACAGCTGCAGCCATCTTCCCCACTGCCGCTCCCTTGGCTCCCCCGGCTCCAAAAAGTACTGTAAGGTAGTGGATAAGTGAAAAAATAAATAAAAGTTACTTATTTTCTTCAGTTTTGATCATTTATGGTGGATTGATATGATGTCATTACAATGATACATTAACATATTAATAAATAATTGTATTCATTTACAATGGTACTCTTTTATATTGAAAGAAAGTGTTTTTATGCTCTGTTGATCATGTATGTTGTCTTCATGTTAATCTGTTTTAGTGTACATATGTAGGGCATGTATCCTATGGTAGCTTCTAGCTAGCCATGTAGTTGTTATATTTGACATAAATAACAAGTCGGATTAAAATATGCATTATGTTTTGCACACTAGGATGGCTATGGATCGTAGTTGGATGTACACTGGGCGTAGAGAGATGGGTGACTGTAGCCAAGAATGAATGGAAAAGACGACAGATTTTGTGGATCGAGCATTTGCTAGGAGTAATGGACGGGTTGTGTTGTGCCCTTGTTCTCGTTGTTCAAACACACGGCCACAAATGAGGGCAACAATGATCGCACACTTGTGCAAGTACGGATTTAGGCCAGGCTATACCATGTGGGTCTATCACGGCGAGTCACAACGTAGTAGATCAGATGTGCTAAGGGAAGAAACAGACGTTGGCTGACAGTTTATATGTATAAATATTGATGCTCAACACTCTTGATAGAGAAAAATTCCCAAGGAAAAGAAAACAAAGACAAACATGTAACTTAGCATGGAAAATTATTTTCTACTTACTAATTTGACATCAAAGGATAAAAACACATTCTTTAATCATTATGATCACTGTCACATAAACATAGTCAATGTACACTGACAACAGAAGAAGATGATGCAAAAGAATCTGAATGATATGCCTTCGTCTTTTACATTCTTTAATAATTATTGACTGCTAGAATCCAATACATTAGTCTTCCTATAATACTATCCTTACTGTTCATGCTCCAATACTATGCTTGTTTAGAAAACTTTCAAGAAATGCTTGTTTACGACCAGTATGTTGATTTGTAGCATTATGGTGTGTCATGTGTTCTCTTGTTATTGCTAATCTTACACATTATCTTGTTATTACCTAGTGGTGGTTTAGATGGGCTTGGGGACATGAAGCTGATTCTAGGAGAGTGGTGCGTGATGTTGTTAAAAAGCTGATCCCACAGATGATCTATGAAGCACGCATCCAAGCGGTGATTTATTACCACACACAAGTCCTTGAAAAGGAAATTCATAGGGCCGAGGCTTGCCAAACACATATCACTTTGGAGGACTACATGCAGGTAACCAACTGTACAAACATATTATATGTGGTGCAAATAGAAACACTACTGACAACCACTAAGTAGTCCAGTGGGTATTGTGGCATCTGGGTTTGTCTAGTTAATATATATGGTCACATTTCAAATCTTACTAACTGTACAAACGATGTCCTTGATTACAATCAATTCTAGTTTATTCATATTTAATACTTGGTTCAATTAGGCAATACCTTGGTGGGCCTAGAAGTGTGAAGATGCATGGCAGCAGATTGCCCAAAAGAGGTGGTGTAATGAACAATGGTTAGAGGCCTCTCGTGCTGCTAGGGAGTGGAGATTGTTGATGGGCGGGGCAACACATCGCCAAGACAACTCCTCCATGGCTCGTTACAAGAAGCACTTGGTAGGTCAATATGTTCATATTGATTGAATGTTGCAGATACATATTTATATACCTCGTGGTTTTTTTCGGGTGCAGGAAAAGAAGAAGCAGAGGTCTGTCTCCGATGTAGAGGCATATGTAGAAGCTAGGAGGGGTGATCAGGAGGGCACCCTATGCAGCCAGCGCGCAACACAGAACTTGGTACCATTTCTACACTATGATTTTGTCCCTGATTATATTCGCTCACTTATGATTTTGTCCAACAAGATGCATATACTGAGGCTGCTAAGGAGATTCATGGTTAGGACTTTGACGTAATGAATTCACCACTGGACGAGAGTGCTGTGTACATAGCTGGAAAGGGGAAGAAACATGGCCGTTTCTTGATTGGTGCCGGCTACATTAGCACACCGACAACCCTCTCGGAGGTCCGATCAACAAGTACTGGATCAACTGATGATGTACACCCGCAAAGACGAGTGCGACCATCAACTGACAGGGTTTCTCAGCTTTAGGCCAGGCTACAAGATGAAATAGAGGCTAGGCAGTGGTGGGAGCAAATGATCCAGGTTTGGACTTCGAACCCCATATGCGATTTGACAATGTGCATATAGATGTTTATACCTTTTCTTATATTTGACAATGTGCATATAGATGTTTATACCTTTTCTTCTTTATAGAAGAATAGGATGAAAGCAGAATTGAATATTGAAGTACATGGCATGCTCTATCAATGCTCATGGGTCATAAGGCTACCACATGACAAACCTGCCACACTGCACCCTCCATCATCTGACTGAGATTCTCACTCCATATGACTGAAATAAACAAATATGCAGGCACTTCAAACTCGACTTGATGGCACTACACCTGGGGCACCACTTCCTGCATTATCTAATCCGGTTAGTAACTGGACACTCGACTTGTTTTATCTGCCCATACTCCTTTGTATCATCCGTGGATGATCATGACATAGATCATATGGTAGGCACTAGCTTGGCACAAGCAAAAAAAAGAAAGTATTCTTGCTGTGGTTTTACCCAAGGGGAACTGAAAATTAACCCCCACTTATAGGCACTAGTGTCAATGTCCATTTATAGAGAAATCCACGATTAAGTGTTATATGCATGAGTAAAATCTTAGACCACTTCAACCAATTAATTGAGGAGAATTATAGACCTACAATTTGGCATGCACTGCGAAGAAGGCAAGAGATTAGTTCATCAAGTTGCCCTAGCACCATGCAGAATATGACGTTATTTTGAATCTGAAATGTGCATATTAGATAAACTAGCTACATCTTAGGTTCTGGACAGAGGTTGTGGATAGAAACACACGTGGACGTATGGTTTTAGACCACATTATAGTGGTTCTGTTTCAGTTTACACCACTAACTATATATGTAAGTAAAAATTGTCTGAAGTACGACAATGTTGTGTTTGGAACGGTATTTAAGTAGTGTTTGATGATAAAATTGTTTAATTCTTTATTAGTGACAAATAATAAGATGTTATCTTCGTAATTGGCTGATGCATTTTGGACTCAAAGTGTTGCAATTCAAGGTCTGTCGGTGTATTAGAACCGATCTTACGTAAAGATTATTTGATTCGGGGGGTCTCCTAGAGATGAAATCACGCAGAGTGGTTGACACGGGATGTTTAGACGAGTTCAGCCTTCTCAGGAGAATAACAACCCTACTCCTGTGTGTATATGGTATTGACTGTATTCTCGATGATCAAGCAAGAAACTAAGACTATTACAGAGAACAGTACTTGTGTTTCTCCTTGACTCGCTCTGTTTCAACCTCCCTTTCACCCTCTGATTGATGTCTTTATATAGTCGTGAAGGAGTAGCCGTTTTGTCCTGCGGAAGAGGCGCCTATTTAAGCCAGTAATGGGCGCATGATGGCAGTAATTACCGGCGCATTGGCTTCTTCACGCCGTCTGGCAGTTATCTCTCAGAGGTAATGGGGTATTTAAGCACTATTACTACGCAGAATAATAGTGCGTGTGGACCGTTCGGATTCCTTAATCAATTGGATCCACTCGCTTGTAGGTTTGATTATAAGGTGGTCGTGGTTTACTTGGTCGTAGTAGGACTTACGACTGGGTATAAGTCGTAGTAGGGTTTACGACTGGGCAATAGTCGTAGAAAGACTTACGACTAGGTAATGGTCGTAGAAGGACTTACGACCAGGCAGTGGTCGTAGAAGGACTTACGACTATGGGGGTGATTGTAGAAGATCTTACAATCACTTAATAGGCTTCCCCCTTATAAGTATAAGGGGTACTTCTGGGGACTATGTGACATCATATTTACCCATAATAAGAATTATAGATAAAAGATAAAATGAGGATTATTAGATCCTCGTCATCTATTGACTTCAAGTGAAAGTAACTTACTTGGTGAAGGATTTGCAAATGGACTTACGACTATGAAAATGTCGTAGAATAATGGTTGAAGGAAAAACTCTTCGACATTTGAGTGCTACTTTGACCAGGAATTTGCTTGATCACGAAGGTTGTTTACGACTATCAAAAAGTCATTAAAACCCCTACGACTGTGAAGTGGTCGTAGTAGGGTGATCGGAGAAAAAACCCTTCCGATTGATACTTCCTTCGACCAGAAAGACTTGATCAAGAAAGTAATTTCGCTTGGAGGTGTGAAGCGAACCTAATTTTCCCAAAGCAGGCCGTCGGGAATTGCAAACGACTCCACGGATCCGTTGATGAGACGGTTTCAAGCGGTTGTAATCGTGAAGATTGCTTACGACTATCAAAAAGTCGTAAAAACCCCTACGACTGTGAAGTGGTCGCAGCAGGGGGATCGGAGAAAAAACCCTTCCGATTGATACTTCCTTCGACCAGAAAGACTTGGTCAAGAAAGTAATTTTGCTTCGGGGTGACAATACGCACCTAATTTTCTCGAACAGACCGTCTGGGGAATTGCAACTGACTCTCGCAGACCTGTCCGATGAGGCGGTTCCCGAAGCGGTGCAACCAACTCCCACAGACCTGTAGACGAGACGGTTTCCGAAGCGGTGGCAATCGTGCGGTTATAAAAACTCACCAGGAGTTAAACTTGGATTTTTACCTTTTCCTCAAATCGCTCCGCTGTTCTTCGAGCTCTTGCTTTCTCCGTCTTCGACTAGGTTTCATCTTCTCCGCCGCCAACCCAATCAAAAAACTTCTTGTTTCTGAGCGAGATGGCCAAGAGAGTTTCCGAATGGGAAGAATCGGAGATGGATGCGGCTAAGATCAAAATCTTGGTCGACGCCGGAAAGATTCCAGAGAAGGCTCTGGTGAAGTGGATTCCGGCTATTGGGCAGCACTGGCCGTCGGGGGAAAATGGGCAAATCCCCGTCTTCCAAGCGTATTGTGAGTGCGGCCTCCGACTGCCTGCTCACCCCTTTCTTACAGTGGTACTCGAGCACTTTGGAGTGGAATTGGTGAACTTAGGTCCTAATTCCATTACCATGTTGAGTGTCTTCGTGTACCTGTGCGAGGCGTACCTGGGGATTCCGGCGGATCTCGAGCTGTTCCAATATTATTATGGGATGGCTCGACAAACCGGAATCGCCGGAAGCTGCGGTCTGAAGCTCCACGACTCAAAGTCGAAGGAGTATATTCAGAGTTTCACCCGGTCTTCGTGGCCGGGATGGAGGAAGTGGTGGTTTTACTAGAAAGTCACCTCTGAAGACAGCCTCTCTTTTGCGGGGAGGGCTGCCGAGAAGAAATCTTCATGGGATTCGACTCCTGAAGATATCAGCCGGATTGCCCCTATATTCAAGCCATCAAGGACTTGAAAGAAGAGGGGCTGACCGGATGGCATGTGGTAAAAGATTTTATCACACGCCGAATTAGTCCCTTGAAGAAACGAGCATCTCCTATGTGGAGATACTCGGGGAGAGGAGACCCAACCAGAGACTACGACGAGGGTAAGTAACTGTCGACTTAGCTCTCGGTTTGGTCCTCCTCAATATTGTCTAATATTCTTATCTGTTTACACAGATCTTTCACAGGCCGAGGTTGACTCTAGAGTCAGAAGAGTCCGTGAGAAATCTCCGCCACTCCGAGTGGCGGTTCCTCAAATCATTGCGGCTTTGTCCGCAGATGAAAAGATAGAGCGCCTAAAGGTAATAAAAAAGTTGATTCTTTCTTTAGGACTTTATAGTCGTAGAAGATACTTACGACTAATGGTGATCGTAGAAAGTCTTGCGATCAAGAAAGTGTCGTAGAAAAACTTACGACTTGGCACCGGTCGTAGAAAAACTTACGACTGGTTAGTGACTCTTCTTTTTCTGTTTTGCGTTACAGAAAGTAGGCATGGAAAATCGTTAGGACGACGAGGAAGTCGTACTGATGACTATTGGCACATGGTTGTCGAAAGACAGAGGCTCGGCTCCTCCATCTAAGAGACGTCGACTTGCAAGATCTGCCGACAAGGGAGGAGCAAGCTCGAGCTCTGGTTTTTCGACAAGACCCTCTACAAAGCTCGCGATACCGTAGCCATATCTGAAGCCGAGGTCGCAGCCTATCGGGCCGAGGAGGTTGAAGCAATTTGAATCTCTTAAGCGCAAACCTCGCAAGGCTAAGGTACCCTTCTATTATGACAAGGAATCTTTCGCAGTTGCTGCCACTCCTAGTTTTGTTAAGCAACTGGAAAAGGAGATCCAAAAGATTTTATGTCTTTTATGAAGGACGATGTCGCTCAAAGACAACTGCGATCGAGGGTAGTCTTTGCTCTTGGAATGGTCGAGACTGATCTCGGCCATCCAGAGGACCAGGAGACCAGAGCCCTGGTTCCTGTTCAAACTCTACGACCAGACGTGGTCGTAGCTGAGCCAATTGTTGAACTTCGATCAGACGTGGTTGTGGAGAAGAAGAGGTCCTCCGTAGGGAGGATTGCTCCTAAATTCCTGGTTAAGACCAGGGTGCAGAGGTATGTGAAATGTACTAAAGTGTAAGAACAACATTTACCTTTTTCCTTTTCACAACCTGATTTGCTTCTCTTTATTTTAGTCCGACTCCTTCAGCCCCCAATTGCCCCCGGGGATGCTTCCGTTGAGAAGCCTATTATTACTTTTTCAGTTGCTGAAGAGGTAACAATGGAAGTGGTTGAAGGAGCTTCCTTGATCCAGGTGGCTCCCGAAGTGGTTTCTCCAACTGCTGTGGTCGTAGCTACAACTACTGAAGTCGTAGCTACGACCATCGAGAGGGCATTGCGACCATCAAGTCGTAGAGACCACAGAGGCAGCTGCAAGAGCCCCCGGTCAAGGTGATGATGACTCTGCACACCGTACCGGAAAGGAAGTCGTGGCAGACATTCCTTCCGGTGTCCAAAGAGAAAGTGCAGCCACAGAATCAGAAGATGAAGAACCTTTAACTTCGTGCCGATTTCTTTGGACACGCTGTTATAGGGTCTGCTGCATGATCTCGCGATCGAGTCCCCATCCCAAGGATATTCCAAATAGAGGAAATACCTTCGACAATGAGCGCTTTGAGGAGGTGTGGTGGGATAAAGTCGCGAGGATAGACAAGTCGCAGAACCGGAGTTTGTGTATTCGACCTTTGCTAGGTCGACTATGAATGTAAGTATTTTTAAAATACTTATATATGTGGCTTTCCTTTTCTTCTCACTGTCTTCTTTTTGCAGAAAGCTCTGGAGCAAATTGCCGTTGTCGGTGAGTATCATCGACAACTTTTAGAGCTGCGACAAGAGAAAGACGAACTCTGCACACAGGCAGAGAGATGGTAAGTTACTGTTATTCATAGTCGTTTTTGATTTGACTATTCGTATAATGTTTTACGAGAATAGTTATGGAAAAAACTCATGACAAAGTACTGGTCGTAAAGAGCTTACGACTACTTACGACCAAGTAGTGGTCGTAGAAAGTCTTACGACCATGACATAGTCGTAGAAAAACTTACGACTAGGTCGGTGGTTGTAGAAGGACTTGAACCAATCGGCTAATGTTTATCTCCATTTTTGTCATCTGTAGGCTAAAAAGCGACACGAAGACCTTAGCTGACTCACTCGATTATGAAAAAGAGGAGTCAAGAAAGCTAAGGGAGGAAGTAATAGTCCTCTCGGATAGACTTCGAGAAGCCATCTCTGCATCTAGAAGATTGCGGGAAAAATAAGCGAAGAAGTCTTTGAACTTAAGACTGCTTTTATCTTTAACCTTTACCCAACTCTCATTTCTTTTCCAGAAAAAGAAGATGAGATGCGGAAGCTCCGGACCGAAGTTGAAGAAAAAACTTTGGTCATTCAGGAGTTTTCTCGCATTACCAAGAACACGGATCAGGAACTCGAGGGTCTGAGAACTCGAGTAACAGGTAAGCAATTCTTTACCTGTTGTCTTTTTCGAGTATTTTCCCTTTTCTAATGCTAATTTCTTGTTCAGAAATTGCTGCCGAATTGAGAAGCCTCGAGGCTGAAATCCAAGAGAAGACCTTGATCTACAATTAGTCCGTCCGCATTGCTAAGATGAATGCAGAAGACATCATAGCATGGGAGAAAAAGCATGCTGAAACCATTGCTTCCCATGAAGAAGAGGTCAAGAAATTGGATTCTCAACTAGTAGGTAAGAAATGCTTTTACCTACAATTATCTTTGTGTTATCTTCCTCTAGAAGTTTATTTTTGTTTGACCGGTTTTATTCTTTTGTAACAAGTGGTGAAAACAAGAAACTTCGCGAGGCTTCGACTGCACTCCAACAGAGATGGAGTCGATGAAGACTAGTCTTCAAGGCAACATCACACTCTGAACCATGTACTTGGTGAGCTACATTCGAGGGAAAACTCCTCGAGAAGATCAGAGTCGCTCACATAAGTACCATTGGGGAACAAGTCGGAAACTTGCAAGAAATGGTGACCACTCTGAAGGCTAATCTGTTGAATCAATAAGGGAGGCGATCGAAAGCTGCGAGAAGTTACGCTTTGGCGAAACTTAAAGCTCAAGACCCCGCCTTAATGTGCCACCAATCGAAGCGACTTGATCGTCCCGAATCGAGGCAAGTCGTCGATTGAGGAAATGATCGATTGGCAAAAGGTGGCGGAGGAAATGCGACTAGGCACTCCCCTTGAGTAATCTTGCAACTACTTTGTAAGGCAGGCATGTTTTTGTTGATGAGAAATATATGATCCAACTCGTTTCCTGAAAATCATCTTGTCGAGTAGTTAGTAACTCAAACGATAATAAACGAATGAAAGACTAAGAATTGAAGTCAAATTAATAACTTTATCCTAGCCCCCGACTATTTGCTTAGCTTGTTTAGACAATCTAAGTAAATAGTATTTGAAATGGGGTTTCTGAAAACAGAGAGAGGTTTGTTTAACTTATAGTTTTTGTTATAGTTGTCAAGCAATGGTTCGAAAGAGTAGAAACGGCTCGACACTAGGAAGTTCCTTCTAGTGGGCAGGACCACATGCAGAGAGGAAAGGCTTCGACTAGGTGATGTTACCACCTCCGACTAGTTTAATCGAACCAGAACCAAGAACTTGAGTTAAGCAAACGTCTTAGAGGACTTTAATAATTCGTTCGCTTTTTTAGTGGACTCGATAAGTTTTTCCAAAGAGCAAAAGTGGGAGGCGAGCAACGCTAGGAAGTTCCTTCTAGTGGCGAGGACCACGTGCGAGAGAGGAAAGGCTTCGACTAGGTGTATCTCTTCCTTCACCGAGTTAAACGAAACGAGTACACCAAAAGTGGTCGAATAAATATAAGAAAGTGCACTCTACTTAGAATATTTTTCGAAATTACTGAAAAAATAAACTAAGATGGGAAGAGTTGGCTTTGAGAACATTTCGACTAGATAGAACCTAAGCTCTCTGTATTGGCAACAAAAGTGAGTTACGAGTCGATGCTAGGAAGTTCCTTCTAGTGGGCGGGACCACATGCAGAGAGGAGAGACTTCGACTAGATGATGTTACTTGCCTTTCGACCAGTGTAAAGAAAACTGGGCATTTTTGTATCTTAGTCGAAAGATTATAAAAGCACTACTCAAAAATAAGACAAAAGAGGTAGAAGTAACCTGGACTTTTATTGCCTGAGAGGTTGGTCACACATAGAATTTGCGTAACTGGTCGATGTTCCAAGAATTTGAGAGAACCTGTCCGTCTTCCATTGCTAGTCGTACCGACCCTGGCCGAGTGACTTCGACCACTGTGTAAGGACCTTCCCACTTGGGAGAAAGTTTATTCCGATTAGACTTGGTTTGGCAGAGCCTCAATACCAAGTCACCTACAGCAAGGCTGCGAGACTGGACCTTACGATCGTAGTATCTGCGTAGGGCTTGTTGGTAGACTGCTGAACGGATTAAGGTCATGTTTCTCCTTTCTTCGAGTAGGTTAATGTCATCTGCTCGAAATTGTTCCTGGTCGGAGTTGTTGAAGGTTTCAACTCGTGTCGACCGCAATTTTAGCTCCGGAGGAAGCATGGCTTCGGCTCCGAACACTAGAAAGAATGGTGTTTCTCCTGTCGCTCGACTAGTGGTCGTACGAACTGCCCATAATACGGAAGGTAATTCTTGTACCCAAGCCCCCGAGCGCTTAACAAGCTGGTCGAAGACTTGGGTTTTAATTCCTCGCATTATTTGGCTGTTTGCACGTTCGACCGCCCCGTTGCTTTGGGGATGTGCAACATAAGCATAACATAACTTGGTACCCAACTCGTCGCAAAATTCCTGAAATTTTGCACTTGCGAATTGTTTACCATTGTCTGTAATTATCCGACTCGGAACTCCAAATCGGCTAATTACGCATCTCATCATGAACCTTTTGTCGCTTCGTTGTTATCGATTCTGAGTTCGGCCGGTCTATTTTGTGAACGTGTCAATGGCCACAAAAAGGAATTCGAAACCTCCTGGAGCTTTGGGAAACGGTCCTAGGATATCGAGACCCCAGGTCGCAAAAGGCCAAGAAAGAGGTATTATCTGTAATGCTTGAGCTGGTTGGTGTATTTGTCTACCATGAAACTGGCATTGGACACACTTTTTAACCACCTCTTTAGCATCGTGAGTCAGAGGCCAAGAGAAACCTTGTCGAAAGGCTTTACAGACCAATGTTACTAGGAAGCATCGTCCCATAGATGCCCTTGTGTATATCATGAAGGAGTGTTATTCCTTCGTTTTGGAATGCATCGCATGAGTATCCCTTGGGTTCCTCGTTTGTAGAGGACTCCTTCGACCAAAGTATACATTTTGGCTTTTCGGGATAAACGATCTGCCTCAAGATCATCTTCGGGTACGGAACCCTTGTGAAGATACTCGTAGATGGGAGTCATCCAGGTATCCTCGTAGTCTAGTGAGGCCATCTCAATAGGAGGTGTATCTGGTTCTTCGACCAGAGACGGCTTTTGGAGTTGCTCCAAGAAAACTCCTTTTGGTACTGTAGATCGGGAAGAAGCCATCCGAGCAAGTTGGTCTGCGAGAAAATTATCCTTTCGAGGGATGAATTGTACCTCGAAACCTAAAAAATGCTTTTCTACCTTACGTACCTCCGATAAGTACCGAGACATTGTCGAGCTAGAGCACTGGTACTCTTTCCCGACTTGATTCACGACTAGTTGAGAGTCTCCTCTCACGAGTAGTCGACGAATCGAGAGTGCTTTCGTAGCTCGTATGCCAGCTAGCAAACCTTCGTACTCTGCCACATTGTTAGTGGCCTGAAAGTTTAATTGTATGGCATACTTTAAGGTTTCTCCGATAGGAGATACCAGGACCACCCCAGCCCCCGAGCCACTTAAAGTAAGTGACCCGTCAAAGTACATCATCCACTGGTCGTGGGAATCGTGATCGGGATCTGAGCAGTTCAGATTTGTCCATTCGGCGACAAAGTCCGCCAAGATCGGGATTTTATGGCCGTTCGGGACACGAAATGGAGGTCGAACTCCCCAAGTTCGATTGACCATTTTGTCATACGTCCCGCTGTTTCCTTATTATGGAGGATTGCTCCCAAAGGAAACTCAGACGGCACAACTATTTTGTGCGCCTGAAAATAATGCCGCAGTTTCCTCGAAGACATGAGGAGGGCATATAGAAGTTTTGGACCGAGGGTAACGCTCCTTAGGCCCGTGTAAAACTTCGGCCGACGTAGTAAACCGGTCGTTATGCGTTTTCACGTTCTACGACCGAAGAGTGCGCTTCTTGCTGTGGCGTGGCAACTAGGTAAATTAAGAGTGTCTCTTCGACTTTGGAGAAACCGAATCAGAGCACTCGAAAGGTACCTCTTGACATCCTCGAAGGCGCGTTTGCCTCGTTCGACCACTCAAAACCTTCATGTCTCTGAGAAGTTTAAAGAAAGGTAGTCCTTTTCTCCTAGTCGTGCGATGAAACGACTTAAAGCCGCCATGCACCCAAGTGAGTTTGGACTTCCTTTTTGTGGTTGGAGGACGATCCGAGGATGGCCTTTATTTTTTGGATTTGCTTGATTCCTCGTTCGGATACTAGGAATCCAAGCAATTTTCTGAAGAAATTCCAAAACACACTTCTCGGGATTAAGTTTAAAGTGTAATACCCCAAAAGTAAATCGGCGACTAGGCGAAGTTTGGAAGAAGGAGCTAATGGGAGAATCTGAATCGCTTTTTTTCTTGAGGATTTTCGTGTTTTTCAAGAACTGGACTCGGGCCTCGGCCAGGGGTGGCCCATGAGGGGCTGGCCAAGGGGTATCTCTCCCCTAAACCCTAAAACCCCTTCCCCTTCCCCTTTTCCCTCCCTGCCGCCACCCCTCCTCCCTCTCCAACCGGCCGCCACCCTCGTCCCTGCAGTACAGCGCTTTTGTTCGTCATATTTGGGTAAGCTCCGTTCGTTTTCTGATCTTCTCACCTCTTAGAAAGTTGTAGCCCTTGGTCTTAGCTTTCTTTTGGCACAAAGATCATCTGATTTGGAGTTACGGTTTAGGAGATATTGTAGTTTTACCGCGACTGTCCAGGAGAGCTGACGTGATTTGGCAGATTTTCTTGTCGGGCCATTATGATTTACTTAGAGGCCGAATCTGGTATTTTCGTCTTCTAGAGTTTTGTTACTGATGTCGTTATCTTTCTTTTGGCACCGAGATCACTTGATTCCACCATACGGTTTAGGAGATATGAATTTTTTAATCGCGCGCTGTCCTGTCTGCCTGAGAATTTGGAACTGTCGGTTTGCCCCTCGGTTTTGATCTAGTTAGAGTCAGATTCAGAACTTCCACCCAACTAGGTTATTGTAGCCCTTTAAATTTTCTTTCCAAGTTGATAAAGATCATCTCAATTGGATCTGTAGATTAAAAGTTATGCCATTTTCTTTACCACTGTTCTGAAATCTGGGCAGATATCTGTTAGTGTTTTCAACTGTTGTTTAGGCCACTGTTTTGGCCGAATCAAAGGATTTCACCAACTAGAGTTTCGTAGCCTGTTACGTTAAAAGTATTTGAGCACTGGTTTCAAGTCATTCGGAGTTATAGATATTTAATTACGATTTTTCTCGTACTGCTGATCAGAAGGGCCGATATTGGCTGATTAGTTAATTCGTCATTTTGAGTTTTTGGTTATGTTGATTAGATAGAGGGTTATGGTAAAACGCTTGTAGACACGTCATGTCTTGTTATTCTTATTTCGAATGAATATTTGTGTAGGCGGTGGGGCAGGGAGTGGAGAAATTCCGTCGTTGCCTCCTAACTCGTCACAGCGCGGAAGGCAAGTACATGGTAGAGTGGTGAACAATGGGTTGTTCACCATGATCATTGTTATTACTTATCATGCTATTTATTATGCTTTTGTTCAGCTTATTCTTATACATGATATTGATGACCTTGAGTGAATGAGATTATGATAATGAGATTATGATATTGAGATAATGAGGAGGAGATATTGAGTTAATGAGATGGACTATGTTGATGAATAAATAAAGATGTCGCATCATTTACATTCATCATGACGGGGTTGCATGAGCAGTCGGTGAGAAAGTCATGTAACTATTCGGTGAGGTCGGTGAGAAAGATACATGACTAGTCCGGAGAGCTCTAGATAAAATCCTACTTTGGTGGGGACTTCACGGGAGTGAAGGATAGAGTGTGTCATCGACGGGTGAACACTCCGCTATCTGGTATCGGTGATGAGATGCATACGAGCATGAGCATGTTGGTGCATTCGCATATCTAAGTAAATTGTTAAATTGTGCAAATTTACCTATATGGAATATGGCTTGTTTGTTTGAGAATGACAATGGCATTAACTAAATGGATGATGATGATAACTTTAATTATGGTTAATAAACTATTGTTTATGGCTTTATTATGTATTTGCTGAGTCTTGGACTCATTCTTGCTCTATTGTTGTTTTTAGGTGACCAGTGATGATGTTTTACTCGGGAAGGGCTAGCACACTTGGAATCATGCACTTCACCCAATTATTTGATTCATTGGACATGAGAAACTTTTAGAATAACATGAATATTTATATCTAGGACATGATGGTATTGAATAACCATAGATACTTGGTTTATGTTACTCTTGGTTTATTATTTTGTTATGCTCCTAGGTCTAATTTATTTATGATTGTCATAGTGTTATGCTTGCTAAAATTTCACAGTGTGTTGATGTATAATAGATGATAAGAGTAGTTTGGTGGCATTCCAGGCTCAGTGTTGGGCTGGGGTGTTACAGTTGGTATTAGAGCGGGCTTCAGGTCCGTGGTGAATAGATTAATAACTCAGTTAACCTAAAATTGCTAAAACTTATTTTAGGACTTGTAAAATAAACCAAAATTTGATAATGGTTAATTAACTTAAAATTTTGACACACTGGTGCACAGTAGGATGGGAATGGGATGAGTATCGCATTTACGCTTCCGTTATGTTGTATTGATGATTTATGTTATGAATTGGTTCTGACTACTTATGATTTGATTATGTGATTGCTATGGGTCATGATAGTCGAGAGGTAGAGATTGTGGTTGTGGCCATAGGCATGGCCAAGTTATATCACCGTTTGTTGTATGATAGTGGTGAAGTGTTTACATCGGGTAACTTAGTTACAGGTGTTGATGTTATGTTTCTTTAGAAAAGTTATTTTCTTCCTTGAGTTTGAATTTGATTATTCCTGTTATAGTATTTACAATGGAGTTGATGTATTTTCATTGGTCTTTGTTGGTTCTATTAAGTTATTATTTGTTCTCCTGACTGTTGATCTGTTGTTGTTTCTTGTGAACGTCGTTAATTTGCAAGGTTGATCTTTTCACGAGAGATCTGCCATTCTTGTTGGGGAAAAAAAATGACACATTTGTTAGCTTGGTATTTTGGATAACGAAAGTTTTCTTTTTCAAGTTCTTTAACATGTGGAAGCTTTGACCCAATGTATTTCTTTTGGGTATTTTGAGTATTGAAGTTGAATGCTTCTCTGTTATAAAAGAAAATATTAAAACCCTTTAGCGATGTCTTGTTGTGGTTAAGTTAAAGGTTGTAATTAAATAAATTAATAGATATGATATGTGTTATCAAGTTGGAGTGCAGTAGTGTGGTGTATAATCAATCTTAACCAAGAACCTTGGAAGGAAAGTTGATTAACTTGATGGTGTCATGTGGTAGTTCTTGATGAACTATGATTAATAGTATGGCTATACCTAATTGGATTAAAAGGAGTTATTAAGAATTGTAGAACATTGATGACCGGTATGATCATTAAAATTATTTAGTTTTGCTAAACTTGTTGGATTAGTTGGTCTCGATGGATTAATCTTCTTGTGTGGGAAGGAAAAGTTGGGGAGATGCTAGATTATTACCATAGTGGATATTAATCTTGGAGTTATCTTATCTGTAGATACTAGATGATTTTATATTATGGAAGGAGTTTCTAGATAGTTATTTTAACTAGAATAATTGGACGAATTTGGTTGCAGAGTTGTTGAGACTTTTTGATCGATGGAAGGCTATGATTTTGGAAGTTTTGTCGGGATTTTGCACCGAAATATGAATATGAGGATGGACAGTTGAACATGTATTGGTGATTGTTCATGTGATTTTAAAAGGAAAGTAGGTAGCATCTAGATTTCTTGATGAAGCCAGTTGATAGCAACAGTGGTTGGAGTGAAACAATTGTGTGTTGACGTTTGGTGTTGAGCATCTATAAGAGTTGAACTGTGGGATTTAATTGGTGGCCTATGCTTTCATGATAGTGGAATTGTGAGACGATAGCATGTCCATAATGAAAGGGTTTTGGTATAACATTTTGATTTGTGTAGTAGATCTCAGCTAAAATAAAGTTGTTGTTGTAGTGGGTTTGTAAGCTTTTGGTGGACTCTCGATTTGAGGACGAGATGATAAAGTAGTATGAAACAATTTGGTGAGTTTTTAGATAGCTGTACAATGGAAGGTTAGACTATGATGAATTTTCGTTAACAGTGTATTATTCTGGATGTTAGTAAGATTATCAGCAATAGATTGGTAGTGTGTTATCGATTCTTATAGAAAGAAGGTAATTTGATCATCACTCGTGGTATCGCTCAAATGAAAATTTTCAAGTTTTGCATCCGTGATCTTTTGTAGTTCATGGTTTATGTAGTAGCTGGGATTGGATTGAGCAAGTGGCTTGTTGGAAAGCTTTATTGGTTCTTAAGTGATTCATGTGATTTGGTCTTACAACTTTTCTTGTTTGAGTGGGCAACGTGACGTTATAATAAAAAAGAATTACTTTCTTTGTTAAAGAAAGAGTGAAGTAGAAGTATTCGAGATCGAAGTAAAGTTTTGTAACTCGCAGTTTACTTGAAGTGTGCCTAAACTTTCTATTTTTGCCCCATAGGAGTTTCTCGATTTTTAAAAGTGGTGCTTTATTTTATTTGAGATTTCATATTCTCTTTTTGTGGGACTTGTGCCCTCAATTGTGGTCTCCGCTTTTGCTTTTCCGAGATCCTTGTTATTTATCTATTTCTCCTGGTCTTATGTTTGTTGCGAAAAGAAAACAATTTTTTCCCGGGTGCTGAAAAAAAAAATTATTTGCCACTTCATCAATTTGTTTTACAAAACCTTATGGGGGTATACAGTGGCATCCGGTTAGTAGTGGTCAAGTATATGTTGATGTGAGACCTGATGTTGTAAGTTATTTCAAGAGCATTGGAGGAAGAATTGATTTTGTGATATAAATCTTGTAGAGAATTGGATCCAAAAGGAATGATGGTCGTTGAGGTAAAACTGATTATGTTGTTACAACTAGTAAAACCAATAGTGAATTGTAATTCAAGAACCCTTGTTCATGTCGGTGGAATATTGAAATATTTAAAAGTTTGGAACTTGGTCAATTAGTTAGAGTCTTGCGAATGTGTATGTTGCGGTCGTGTGGGTGAAATGGAATAGTGTGGTTTAGTGGGTTCAAGTTTGGTGAAGCTAATCACATTAGGCGATTACTTGATTAGTGATGAATGTTGATATTAATGATTGAGGATATTGTTTGGATTCCGGAATTTTAGTTATCCGATCAAAGAATTTCCTATCAAGTATACGAAGTTCATTGTAAGAGTCTTAGAGGTTGAATCTGGGCTTTACATTTTATGCTAGACCTTTGGTCACACAATGAGTGTGTGTAAAGAAAGTGGAATAATAGAGTTTCTGAGCGGTGGAATGATCATTGATAGAACCTTTCGATGTAGTACATGAGCGTGTGTCTTGAGGATTACGAGTTGTTCTTGAAAATTAGATGTAATGTGATTGTGTGGGATCTATTTTGTGGCGCTTTGGGTGCCTTCAATCAAATTAATGTTGATTAGTAGAATGAGATGCCTAGACTAATTGGAGGATTCAATGGAGCCTCTTCACAATGGTGTTAATGATGTATTTTAGTTTGAGCATAATTTGAGGATGTTCAATTAAAAGGTTTAAGCTCATGTGGTATGCGATGAATTCGAATTCCAAGGTTCGAGAGAAGTTTTACTCCTAAAAGAAAGCGAGGAAAAGGATGTTTCTCGGTTAGTGAAGCGTTTTCTGATTTCGTTTGAGTTATGTGTTGTTGATGTTGTTTTCCATAATCTGAGTTGGCGTTGTGTTGGCATGTCTGATTCATTTTAATTCAGACAAACCAAAAGAAGTATTTGATTTGGGCATTCGAGTGGTTTCTTCTTTGGCTGTCGTGGTGTTCATTCGTAAACTGCCTATTTAGAAAATGGATTTGTTTTCGTGTTGAAATGTCAAATTTTGGGATTTAACCTTTTTGGTAGAGAGTTAGCATTGCGTGGATGCGATGATGACTCTCTAGTTCCAGTTGGATTCTCTTGGTTTCCGAAAATTTTAGAAATTTAGAAGTTGGCATATCGCGTTGACCGTCTCGGGTCCTTATGCGAAGTACGCATCGTTTGGTGTGCTCGAGTGTTAAGTGGGTAACTGAGCAATTCCAAGCTTGGAATATCGTTATTTCATTCGATTCTGAGTTTTTTCGGGAAGATCGGTGAGTAGATTCGGGTCGAATCTCGTTTAAGGGGTAGAATGTAATACCCCAAAAGTAAATCGGCGTACTAGACGAAGTTTCGGAAGAAGGAGCTAATGGGAGAATCTGAATCGTTTTTTCTTCAGGGGGTTTTCTGTATTTTTCAGCAACCCTGGACTCTGGGCCTCGGCCGGGGTGGCCCATGAGGGCTGGCCAAAGGGGTATCTCTCCCTAAACCCTAAAACCCCTTCCCTTCCCCTTTTCCCTCCCAAGCCGCCACCCTCCTCCCCCTCTCCAACCGGCCGCCACCCTCGTCCCTGCAGTACAGCGCTTTTGTTCGTCAGATTTGGGTAAGCTCCGTTCGTTTTCTGATCTTCTCACCTCTTAGAAAGTTGTAGCCCTTGGTCTTAGCTTTCTTTTGGCACAAAGATCATCTGATTTGGAGTTACGGTTTAGGAGATATTGTAGTTTTACCGCGACTGTCCAGGAGAGCTGACGTGATTTGGCAGATTTTCTTGTCGGGCCATTATGATTTACTTAGAGGCCGAATCTGGTATTTTCGTCTTCTAGAGTTTTGTTACTGATGTCGTTATCTTTCTTTTGGCACCGAGATCACTTGATTCCACCATACGGTTTAGGAGATATGAATTTTTTAATCGCGCGCTGTCCTGTCTGCCTGAGAATTTGGAACTGTCGGTTTGCCCCTCGGTTTTGATCTAGTTAGAGTCAGATTCAGAACTTCCACCCAACTAGGTTATTGTAGCCCTTTAAATTTTATTTCCAAGTTGATAAAGATCATCTCAATTGGATCTGTAGATTAAAAGTTATGCCATTTTCTTTACCACTGTTCTGAAATCTGGGCAGATATCTGTTAGTGTTTTCAACTGTTGTTTAGGCCACTGTTTTGGCCGAATCAAAGGATTTCACCAACTAGAGTTTCGTAGCCTGTTACGTTAAAAGTATTTGAGCACTGGTTTCAAGTCATTCGGAGTTATAGATATTTAATTACGATTTTTCTCGTACTGCTGATCAGAAGGGCCGATATTGGCTGATTAGTTAATTCGTCATTTTGAGTTTTTGGTTATGTTGATTAGATAGAGGGTTATGGTAAAACGCTTGTAGACACGTCATGTCTTGTTATTCTTATTTGAATGAATATTTGTGTAGGCGGTGGGGGGGGAGTGGAGAAATTCGTCGTTGCCTCCTAACTCGTCCACTTGTGGAAGGCAAGTACATGGTAGAGTGGTGAACAATGGGTTGTTCACCATGATCATTGTTATTACTTATCATGCTATTTATTATGCTTTTGTTCAGCTTATTCTTATACATGATATTGATGACCTTGAGTGAATGAGATTATGATAATGAGATTATGATATTGAGATAATGAGGAGGAGATATTGAGTTAATGAGATGGACTATGTTGATGAATAAATAAAGATGTCGCATCATTTACATTCATCATGACAGGGGTTGCATGAGCAGTCGGTGAGAAAGTCATGTAACTATTCGGTGAGGTCGGTGAGAAAGATACATGACTAGTCAGGAGAGCTCTAGATAAAATCCTACTTTGGTGGGGACTTCACGGGAGTGAAGGATAGAGTGTGTCATCGACGGGTGAACACTCAGCTATCTGGTATCGGTGATGAGATGCATACGAGCATGAGCATGTTGGTGCATTCGCATATCTAAGTAAATTGTTAAATTGTGCAACTTTACCTATATGGAATATGGCTTGTTTGTTTGAGAATGACAATGGCATTAACTAAATGGATGATGATGATAACTTTAATTATGGTTAATAAACTATTGTTTATGGCTTTATTATGTATTTGCTGAGTCTTGGACTCATTCTTGCTCTATTGTTGTTTTTAGGTGACTAGTGATGATGTTTTACTCGGGAAGGGCTAGCACACTTGGAATCATGCACTTCACCCAATTATTTGATTCATTGGACATGAGAAACTTTTAGAATAACATGAATATTTATATCTAGGACATGATGGTATTGAATAACCATAGATACTTGGTTTATGTTACTCTTGGTTTATTATTTTGTTATGCTCCTAGGTCTAATTTATTTATGATTGTCATAGTGTTATGCTTGCTAAAATTTCACAGTGTGTTGATGTATAATAGATGATAAGAGTAGTTTGGTGGCATTCCAGGCTCAGTGTTGGGCTGGGGTGTTACATAAGCGGTGCTTTATGAGATTGTCGAATGTTTCTTGTAGGTCGGTGATATGATTAAATTTCTTAACGCTTTTTACGACTAGATCATCAACGTAGGCTTCCAGATTTCGGCCTAATTGATATGAAAAAGTTGATTGCATCAAGCGTTGAAAAGAAGCACCGGCATTCTTTAGACCAAATGACATTTTGACATAGCAAAAGGTACCAAATGGTGTAATGAATGCGATCTTTTCTTCATCGTTCAGACACGTATTGATCTGGTGATATCCAGAATATGCATCTAAAAAACTTAATATTTCACAACCTGCAGTAGAATCAACCAACTGATCGATACCGGGTAAAGGAAAATCATCTTTTGGACAAGCTTTATTAAGATCAGTAAAGTCTACGCACATACGCCATTTGCCGTTTGACTTTTTGACCATTACAGGGTTAGCCAACCACTCTGGGTGGTTAACTTCTCTTATAAAGCCTGCTTTAAGTAGCTTATCCAATTCTGATTTAATATCATCTCGTCGATCAGGGGCAAATCTCTGTAATTTTTGTTTTACGGGTACTTTATCAGGCCGTAAAGCTAGATCGTGCTCGATCACCTCCACGGGACTCGGGCATGTCGGATGCTTGCCACGCGAAGACATCTGCGTTAGCTCGGAGGAAGGTGATGAGGGCGTCTTCCTATTTGGGGTCGGAAGTTTCCCCGATGTGAACAGTCTTCGAGGGTTTCTCTGCGTCCAGAGGAACCTCTTTGACTTGGTCGCTCGGCTTTGGTGCAGCTTTAGGCTTCGACTTGCTAGTCGAAGGTGACTTTAAATCTCGAGTTGGTATTTGACCAACCATCTCGAGGATCGACGCCGTCGCGATTATCGCCATCTTCTTATCACAATGAATTGTGATCACTCCTTTGGGACTGGCATCTTAAGACATTGATACCCATAATGAGTAGCCATTAAGAATTTTGCCAAAGTTGGTCGTCCGAGTATGGCGTTATATGCGTATCGAAATCAACCACATCAAAGGAGACTTTCTCGTCACGAAATTATTTGGTGAGCCAAATGTTAAAGGAAGAGAAACTTGGCCAATGGGTTTGGCGAAGACCCCAAAGACGATTCCATGAAAAGAGTATCGCATCGGTCTTACCTTTGTCCCGGTACTTGCATCTCGCCCGGGGCATTAGTAAATAGTATGTTCAAGGCGCCACCATCAACCAACACTCGATTGACCCGACAGGTTGTTGATGGTGGGTTCACCCTAATCGGATATCGACTGATCGATTCAAGTGATCGGGCAATCACCCTTCTCGAAAGAAATGGTAACTTCCACCACTTGGTAGGTTATTGACAAGAGGAGCATCTATAGAGTTTACATCTCGTCCGCGACTTTGAGTTGTCGTTTCGACTCGTATGTCGATGATCCTCCGTAGATGTGCTTTACTGGTATGTTGCGGATCTTGGGCGGCATCTCTTCATCATCAGATGACTTTTGGCCACTCGTATTCCCTACTTGCTCGAGAATGGGGAGTGGCTCTTTGCCGTTGTAGTAGTCCTCGAGCTTTCTTTGGAAAACTTCGCGATTATGGAGGTCATGTCCTTCCTTTTATGAAAAGGACACCACCTTGGTTTGTCGTTCCTCGATCGGGGCGCTTACCTTTGCCTTGATCGAGTGCGACTTGGTGGTTCGGGCTCTTTATCTTTCACGGCCAAGACCTCCTTGAAACCACTGGTTTGTGGTTTTTGACTCTTTATTTTATTCTTGGACTTCTTTGCTTTCTTGTCCTTACCAACTTCACCTGGCTCTCGAGGAGTGTACGTTTCTCGATCAATAGTGTTGTTCCACTCGACCGCCTCAGAAGCAGTCGCATATCGATCGGCCATCTCGAAGAGCTCGGCTTGATATTGGGAGGATTCAAAGCAATATCCTCTGTTATCCTTCTACTACGGACTCCTTGCTTAAAAGCCCTGGTCACAGATGAGTCAGAAATTTCCGGAATTGAGTTACGAACCTGACTAAAGCGTTTGATACAATTGACGCAGAGTCTCGTTGTTGTTCTGTTTTATCCGGTGCAAGTCGTCTTCCTTTTCAGGGCGGTTGTATGTGCCTTGGAAATTTGCCTGTAGAAGATAGCAGAGGTGTTACCAAGAGTAGATCGACTCGAGTGGTTGGTTTAATAACCACGATCGAGCGGATCCTTCAAGCACAGTCGGAAGGTAATTTGCCATTACATCCTCTCCTCCTGCTGCTCGGACAGCTGTTGTATAAATCTGAAGAAATTCGATGGGATTTTGAGATCCATCAAACTTCTCCATGTTCACTGGTCGAAAATGAGGTGGCCAGCGAACTGCTCGAAGGTCAGGCAAAAATGTTCGGCATCCGGTAATAACTTCTTGCGCCTTCTTTGCGGGAAAGAAGGGTTAATGTCACCGGTGATCGTATCGACGATACCCAAAGAACGGTGACTTTGTCCGTAATAGGTCTCAGCTCTACGAGGGGAATACTCCTCGTACTCCATCCGTTGCGGATTTCCTTGTCGAAGTGGTGAATGATCACCTCTCCGAGGGGCTTCTTGATCATCAACCAATCGAAATGTATTTCTCGAGTAGGGATCGATCGACTTATGGCGTGTCGATTTCACGTGGTGAGATATTTGATTGATCGGTAGGCGAGGAAGTCGCATTACTACGACTACGAATGATGTCGACGAGGTACTTCGATCTTGTCATCACGGTTGAAGCCTTTGCGCAATCTCTTGACAAAGAGATTGTACCACGCGCGTCGAGCAAGCTCTTGGGTGGGATTTTCGAGCAAGTCTCCGATGTTCTGGAGTTCTTGCACCTCCTTCGACTGATATTGGATGCGCCCAGGCAGGTTCTTCTGGGCTGCAATTTTCTTCCGTCGGATGGCCTCAGAATCCTCCTCATCAGATCTTTGAGGCCTTCTCAATGGAGTGCGAGAATGTCGAGGATTTCCCTCGCGTTCATCAGAGTATTGGTTCTGTCCGTCACCGGTGGTGCCCTTGCCATTACCACGAGGGGGCGCAGTGTGTGATCTTCGGGGAGTGTTCTTATCTCGGCCTCCATGAGGTGACCACGATTTGAGGAAGGGCGAAGACCTCCGTTGATGATTCTCACTTGCGCTCGAGGCCTCCCGCAGGAGTACTCGAGAGACACCATCTGGCGAGTTGGAGCAATCCCCTCCGGTAGGGAACTCAGGTTATAAGCTGTCTCCGTTCGCAAATGAGATCTTCGGAGGCGGTCGAATTTGCGGGGAAAAGCATGCTTGATCCCACCCTCTCTGGAGTTACCCTGAGAGAGAGGATCACCAGATGTTGGTGGAGTCCTGGAATGGTGGCTCTCAGAACTTGTCTCACCAGGTCGGACCGCCTTAGGGGGACTTGAACACTTGGAGGAAGAACTCTCGTCGTGTCGTGAGTCCTCCTGGGTGCGGTTCTGGTCGGATTGACCCTTATCCTTTGAGGGAATTGACTCCTCTGTTGGACGTATCGTTGTGGGGGATAAGGATCCTCCTCAACTTCATTGATGGGATGGTTTCACGAAGAATGATCTCGGAGGCAACATCACCATCGCGGATGCATCACTCGGCTCGTAGTCGAAACCGGCATCCATGTCGACGTCTGCGTAATCTGCCAAGTCAAACAAGTTCTCCTCGTTCCATTCTCCGCCATGATTGCATGAGATTGGAAAAGAGAGTATGTTGACAAGAGATTACGGAAGATCCCCACGGACGGCGCCAACCGCCGGTGTATTAGAACCGATCTTACGTAAAGATTATTTGATTCGGGGTCTCTAGAGATGAAATCACGCAGAGTGGTTGACACGGATGTTTAGCAGTTTCGGCCTTCTCCGGGAGAATAACAACCCTACTCTGTGTGTATATGGTATTGACTGTATTCTCGATGATCAAGCAAGAAACTAAGACTATTACAGAGAACAGTACTTGTGTTTCTCCTTGACTCGCTCTGTTTCAACCTCCCTTTCACCCTCTGATTGATGTCTTTATATAGTCGTGAAGGAGTAGCCGTTTTGTCCTGCGGAAGAGGCGCCTATTTAAGCCAGTAATGGGCGCATGATGGCAGTAATTACCGGCGCATTGGCTTCTTCACGCCGTCTGGCAGTTATCTCTCAGAGGTAATGGGGTATTTAAGCACTATTACTACGCAGAATAATAGTGCGTGTGGACCGTTCGGATTCCTTAATCAATTGGACCCACTCGCTTGTAGGTTTGATTATAAGGTGGTCGTGGTTTACTTGGTCGTAGTAGGACTTACGACTGGGTATAAGTCGTAGTAGGGTTTACGACTGGGCAATAGTCGTAGAAAGACTTACGACTAGGTAATGGTCGTAGAAGGACTTACGACCAGAAAGTGGTCGTAGAAGGACTTACGACCATGACATAGTCGTAGTAAGACTTACGACTATGGGGGTGATTGTAGAAGATCTTACAATCACTTAATAGGCTTCCCCCTTATAAGTATAAGGGGTACTTCTGGGGACTATGTGACATCATATTTACCCATAATAAGAATTATAGATAAAAGATAAAATGAGGATTATTATATCCTCATCAAGGTCTTCTAGTAAAACATTCACGACTCAACTTGCATGATCTATACATGTATTGCGTTGGTCTCTGCCAACAGCAATACCTTTCGTCTTTGCACACAACACAATAATACACGGATTTAGCCTATAATTCAGGGTTCTTGAGCATGTGTGCCAAATCAAATTTCCTTGGTAACATGGTCGGTCTTGAATCTAATACAGCGCGGTGGACAAGTAATATCAGTTTGACACAAATATCAGTGATAAAAATATATGAACACTTGTCGAGTGTGTTAACAGACGACCCTCTAGAGATTCTGCAATTTAGCAAGTATAGGCCGCTGTAGTCTGCAATAATGTGTTGAGATGCTATCTCTAGGAATAGGATTCTTGAACCACGGAAAAATGAACTGAGATATCTATTTGCATTTCACTGCAAAACCCCACATATTCAGGCAGGCAGCCTGGAAATTGCATGTAAATGACCGACAATAGTAATAAAATTCAGATAACATAAGGTTCTCATAAAACTTGAGTTTGCATACAAAACATTGTTGCTAATGTTTTTAGTGTTTCTGTTCAAATCCAAATTTCAGCATACGGCGGGATTAATGGCAGATCCAGCTGCTTCCGGTATTGATGCTGGAGATGGTACACATGTTAGCTGCCCAAACCAAGATCATGTGGATGAGTCCAACGTCGAGAGGCCACCACCAGGTGCTTGCTATTTTCATGACCTTGTTGTGCAAACATGAACATACTTCACTCCATTCTTGTGTTGATGTAGCATATATGCATGCGTACTCAAAAATATATAATGTAAACTGAATTGCAGTAGTTTGTTTCCCCTGCATTTACAAATTTTATTAGTTTCATCTTGTCTATGTTGAGTACTAACTGAATTGTTCTCTTCATGACAATGCAGTGGCCTGAGTTCATAGCTTAGGGTGGGAAGAAGCTTTTCTCGCAACATTCCTGTTGATGCAGAGATCAGACGAGAAGGCCATCTCTTCACTACAATCGCATGTGATAGCAGGAGCAGCTCTAGCTTAAGCCTAAACTGATCCTTACTGTTCGAACTATTATATGTATCATTTTCAATTTGAACTTGAATGTTGTGAGCTTGAGAATTATGTCAATATTGTTTAATCTATATATGACAATGTTGTTGAATATATATGACAATATTGTTGAATCTGATTGTGAATGTATTACTGAATCTATTTGTGAATGTACTGTTGATTCTGATTGTGAATGTATTGTTAAATCTGATTCAAAATTATTTGCAAATTGTGCATGCAAAAATTTGGTCACTACACTCCCGAGTGTCAACACTCGAAAAACTTTAGTTACATTTCCCGAGTGCTTACCTTAACACTCGGAGAATTTTGTTACTTTACCGAGTGTTGACCTTAACACTCGGGAAAATTAGCATTATTCCCGAGTTTTTAGGCTTCAAATATTTCCCGAGTGTCAACACTCGGTAAACTTTAGTAGATTTCCCGAGTTTTACGTGTCAATAGTTACCGAGTGTTAACCCTTAGTACACAAAAAAATATTCCCAAGTGTCGACACTCGGGACAATATTCCGTTACGGTGATCGAATCGCTTGCTTTTTATCCCGACCGTCATATGCGAGTTTATATGCCCGAATATTATGTTTCGAGTGTTACACATATGTTTCCCGACTAAATATATGCACTCCCCGAATATTACGAATACTTCTGAGTGTTTTTTTTTGTGTATATATATATATATATATATATATATAAACAAGATATATATATAAACACTAGGAAATTTACGAATTCTGGTAGTGCAAACAAGATATATATGGAGTAGTGTTATACTAGTACTGGTACGTACTTAACACATACGGTGTACCAGCGCGCGCTTATGCTTCAGGCCGGCCTTCAGCTGTCTAGCTATCTTCCTGAACCTGCGGAGCTTCCACGTGTTAAAGCGCGACCCCGGCACGCCCCACACCAGGCACTCGTACTGCGCGCTGCTCCCGTCGGGCCTCGCAGCGGCCACCACCAGCCGGTAGTTGGTGACGCCGTCCACCGCCTCCTCCGTCTCGCCGCGCACCACGTCCACGGACGACAGGTCCGTGTGGTGCGCGAGGTCGTACACCATCACCGCGAACCGCCCCACCTGCTGGGTCACCAGTCCGTGCAGGTTCACGACCGGCGTCCACGCGGCGTCCGACGCCGCCGGGAGTGTGGCAGCGGCTAGGAGGAACGCTCCCAGCAAAAGCAGCAGAGGCGATCGCATGGTGTAGCTAGCTAGGCGGATAGGCTACTAAGGTTAGTGGAAGATCAGTCTAGTACAAGTCTACGATGGGTCTAATAATATATGTTACCGTTCTTGAACTAGCTGCTTACACCGGCTTGGCCATGCATGGCAAGATGTGAGTGTAATAATTTATATTGTGGGAAAAGGCTAACACAATGCGTCGATCAGACATTATGTGCGGGTAAATGTCAATTTTTTCTTCTTTTGCTAGCTGTGAGCTTAGATGCATGAGATCGACCGCGATGATGAACATGGCATGGATTGGCCCGCAGCTTAACGGGGCGTCGGGACGGTGCCACTGGAGGAGAATGTTTTGTGCGTGTTGGAACTTGATGCAGGTATACTTTTTCGAGATCCTTTGCTACGCCACTACGGGAAACATGTGATTTGCCGAGTGCAAAAATCTTTGTCGAATGCTAAATTTTGGGCACTCGGCAAAGACCTGCTTTGCCGAGCGCCGCACTCGGCAAAATATGGCACTCGGCAAAGAGGCCTTTGTCGAGTGATACCTGCACTCGGCAAAGACTGTCTTTGCCAAGTGCCAGGCACTCGGCAAAGGTAGACACTTGGCAAAGATTGGTAGGGGCCTAACGGCATCCAGCGGCGTCCTCTTTGCCGAGTGCCCCCCGTTTGGCACTCGGCAAAGAATTTATTTTGCCGAGTGCCAACCCTAGGCACTCGGCAAACTAATTTTTTTTTTTGGTTTTTTGCCACTAATTTTTTTTTGAAGCTTTAGTACACTACCACAAACAACATTTTAAATTTGGGATATTTTTATTGCCTTTTGGCATATTTCTATAGTTTATTTTGTTTTGTTGAATTTTTTCAGAAAATGTAAGTTTGAACTGCAGGTGCATCGAATAATGGATTACATTCGTTCAAAAAAATGTTATCATTGTTTCTTAGTGTAAATTTAGGCTAAATCCAAGAACTGTCTCGAAATTTCGATCAACGTGCTCACGGGGCAACGCCGCCAACTTGCGTGGGAGTGGTTTTTTAATTGTATAAAATGCGAACGAATTCCGAAAATCATGAAACTTGTCGAGTTGTCGCCGTATCGTATGCGTATGTCGTGGAAAAAATTTGAAAAAGTTTCGAGTACGCTGTCACGTACGATGCTCACAAACCAGGAGATCTCCACATGTGGAGGTGATCACAATAGTAGTCCGTATGAATTTACGAAATTGCTAAAAAACTGTCACATGTCTTTTTGAGATAAAACAATTGATTTTCTGACCTTACAATTTTTTTTAGAGATTTGTGCTTCACTGGCAACATCGTCTTCTCCGGAGATTTGCTAAATAACATTCGACTATTTTCTTTTGTGAAAATAGTCGAATTTTCATCCGTTCGATATGCTTTGAGATTTGCACTTCTTCTCATACGATGAATTGGGTCCAAATTTATTATGATTTTTTTTCGAACCATAACGGATTCACCGCATTGCTGTATTTTGTTGGTATAGAATTTTATTTTTTTGTCTTTATTTTTGCTAAATATCTCAAAGTATATGTTAGATTTTGAATCATGTTATGGAAATATGAGTTATTAAGACTTTCAACAATAATTACAATGATAAAGAACACAAATTACATACATAAATTCTTGTAATTTATACATAATGAAGTAGTAAATGAACTAAAATTTAACTATTTTTAGTTTAGAAAACAGATCGAATGTTGTATGGATACACCTATTTACGGAATTTAAAGCATTGGCAGTCTCACGTGAAAATATTGTGAGGATTGCACTGTATCGTTGCATGTATATTTGCTCGTATAGATCATATATATGTGGGAAAAAGGTATACGTACGAAAGAAAGTTCACGAATGCTCTACGAACGGGGACATAGCTCGTGACGTCGGATGCTGCTGGTGCAATGCGTGGTCCGCTCAATCTCTTAGCTAGTTGAGGCCCAATACCTACCAAGATTCTAGGGATTTCTGCTCGACTTGGCCAAACAGAACAGAATCGCATGTGCTCTTCACACCTTCGATCTCTCTCTCGCCATGGACGTGCAAAGACCGCTTCGTATTCTCAGTGACAGTGAGTCTTTGCCTGCCATGTTGGTACCCAAACGACTAGCCTGTGCTGAGTGAACGCTGGAGCTAGCTAGACACTTTCATGTATTTATTCATCTTGAAAGTTTGAAACCAATCATGTGATTCAGTCCTTTCAAAACCCTTTTAATTACAATGTACTCCCTCTCATCCCAAGTATACACGTCATCATAGCTTTCAAATTTTGTTCCTAAATACATGCCATTCTACAAGTTCATCATAAATTTTTTTTAGAATTGTTATATAACTTTTGACAGTTTTTTAAAGTTAAAACTGTCACTTTTCTGTTCGTTAGATTTGCTATAAGATTCGTGTTGTAAGAAAAAAAATCATAATAGTCGAATTTTTTTTGTCTGCTATGTTTTGAGATTTGCACTTTTTTCATCTGATGAATTGGGTCCGAATTTATTATGATTTTTTCTTCGGAACATAACGGATTCACCACATTGCCATATTTTATTTGTATATAATTTTATTTTTTGTCTTTATTTTTGCTCAACCTTTTATAGTACATGTGAAGAATATATAACGGGTTCACCACATTGTCATATTTTATTGGTATATAATTTCATTTTTTTATCTTTGTTTTCGCATAACCTCTAAAAGTACATTTGAGATTTTGAATCATGTGATGGAAATATAAGTTATTAATACTTTCAACAATAATTACAATGACTAAAAACAAAAATTATATAAATAATTTACTATAATTTATATATAATAGAGTTGTAAATAAACTTTCGAGATATGACAGTTTTTTACAGAAAAAAAGACAAATTCTATATAGACAAACCCTTTTTTATCATTTCCCCTTGCATACCCCTTCCATTCCTTGTTCCTAAATATAGGTACACTAGTAGGGTGCCTGTGCATTACAACGGAACCCAAAAAAATAAATTCAAATAACACATAGCAAAGAAAATCATGTCAAACACCTCATAATTCATAATTCAGAACCAAGCCCCCCCCCCCTTCACTACCAAACGACGGTTTGACGTGGGGTGGAAGGGGAAAGGAAGACAAACGAGGTGATGGTTCTTTTTCCATACGTGCGGCGGTTTGCCGTGGGGTGGGAGAGGTAAATTCAAAATTATAGTAGTTAAGATACGTGCGTGCATCCTTCATACATATACGTACGTGCGCCTACGTGCACGCTTTATTGGTTATATATGTGGCCATAATCAACACGAATCAAGCAAATTACGAGGTACATAAAAAGAACACACGTGTGTCAGTGTGTGCGTGTGCACACGACGGGTGAAGATTCAAGGGCCAGCACTTGTAAGTACGTAAGTATAGCAGCCCATTAGGCTAGCCTCTCCTCACATGTCTACATCATCTTGAACTTGCGGAGCTTTCACGTGCTTGACCGCGTCCGGCACGTCCATTACTATAAAACAGATTATAGAAGACGCCTCATCACAGATAGTTCTTTGAAACCGTCTGTGATAAAATAATCACAAACGGTTCCAAGATGAAAGGCGATTCTCAACTAGTAGCGAATCAAGTAGGGAAAGAGTATCAATGCTCGAGTACCAAGATGTCGTCTTATTTGGGGAAGTACAGAAACTCAAAAAGCATTTCTTCGGTTTCCAGATCCAACACATTCCTAGAAAGGAAAACTTTCTAGCATACCAGTTGGCACAGATGGCCTCCACGAGGTCAACCGTCCCACCCGGAATTTTTCTTGAGCAACTCGATTCACCCTCGGTGGTCGAACATTCCGAGAACATCAATGATAAACATCAGGTCATGCCCATTGATTCTGATAACATAGATGCTCCACAGATCGGTGACGATCAGGGTAGAGATTGGATGACATCAATCTACAATTATCTTCAGCATGACCTAATTCCAGAAGATGATGTAGAGGCCGATCGTATAGCATGAAAAGTCAAATCATACACTCTAATTAAACGTATCTTATACAAACGAGGATCTCATGGAGTGTTGATGAGATGCATATCTCACTCGGATGGCATTAAATTGCTAACCGAAATTCATGAAGGAATCTGTGGAGCACATCATTCCTTCAGAACATTGGTTGGTAAAGCCTTCAGGCAAGGATACTATTGGCCAACTGCCCTTCATGATCAAAAGAGCTCGTGACGAAGTGCGTACAATGTCAGTTTCATAGCCGACAGGTACATCAGCCGGCACAAAACTTTGCAA
Source organism: Hsuehochloa calcarea (assembly GCA_036346395.1). Taxonomy (NCBI): domain Eukaryota; kingdom Viridiplantae; phylum Streptophyta; class Magnoliopsida; order Poales; family Poaceae; genus Hsuehochloa; species Hsuehochloa calcarea. The sequence continues at coordinate 28,802,761 of CM070597.1, forward strand.
AAAATTCATCTTTCCTGGTCTTTTGCAACCTGGGGATTAGACATTCTGGGACCATTCCCAAGAGCACCCGGGGGTTTCGAATTCCTTTTCGTCATGATTGACATGTTTACAAAATGGATCGAAGCCGAGCCAGTTGTTAAAATTACAACTGATGCTGCTAAGAGATTTTTGACAAAAAAATGATCACGCGATATGGTGTACCTAGTCGTATAATCACAGATAATGGAACTCAATTTTCGAGCGGCGGTTTTAGGAATTCTGCGATGAGCTTAGAATAAAAGTCCATTTTGCCTCCGTTGCTCATCCACAGAGTAATAGAGCAGTTGAGCGTGCTAATGGTATCATAATGCAAGGGGTCAAACGTCGAGTATTCGACCAGCTAATAAACCGGTCAGGAGCTTGGGCTCAAGAACTTCCTTCTGTCTTATGGGCTGTTCGAACCACGACCAGTCGTGCGATCGGCGAAACACCATTCTTTTTAGTTTATGGAGCTGAAGCCATACTTCCTCTAGAATTAAAAATTGGCTCTGCTCGTATTTATTATTTTAATATAAACGATCAGGAGGAACGACGGCTTGACGACGTCAATTACCTTAAAGAACGACGAAACCAAGCCTTGATACGTTCGGCAATCTATCAACAAGCCATGCGAATGTACCACAACTGTAAGATGCAACCTCGCAGCCTAGCTGTAGGTGATCTGGTTCTCATAAAAATTCAGAGCCAAGTAAATCGCAATAAACTTTCTCCCATGTGGGAAGTTCCTTACACTGTGGTCAAAGTCACCCGACCAGGCTCGGTACGATTAGCTATGTCCGACGGCAGAGTTTTGTCCAATTCTTGGAATATTGATCAATTGCGTAAGTTTTTCGTTTAATTTCATTTATTTTCCTTTAAAATTTAATAAATGTTAATTAAATTCAAAGAAGTAAGTGATGTTATTTATATGATGGTATCCAAATATGGTTGACACAGTTCATATGCTCAAGATTATGAAGATCATTTTTTTTATTTTTTCAAGATTCTATTCTACTCTTGTTTGGTTACTGGTTGGGATACGGAAAACCTCCTAGTCGAAGTCTCTCTTTTTTCGCAGGTGGTTCCGCCCACTGGAATGAGCTTCCTAGCGATGGTCTTTTTCTTATGATCCTCGTTGCCAGTCGAATGGAACATGAGCATGTATTGCTAAATATACATTATATCTTCATTTCTTAGCGGTTCATTCCGATCAGCGTTGAGTACTACATAGAAATAAAACCGCTTATCTTTCGTTTTATATGTTTTTTCATATAATTTTCTTTTATCAAGGAAAGTCTCTTTTTTCTTCTTCCGACCATATATTGTCTTAGTAAGTACTTTGATTACGAAAAACAGATTTACAACTAGTCGAAACCTAGTACTGGTTCCGACCAATAAAGGTTTTCTCAAAAGCGGCAAGAACCCGGTGAGTGGCCTTCGTCAGCTTGGCAGTATCATACCTTGATTTGTTCCATTGAGGCTTCTTCCAAGCTGGCTTTCCCTCCTTATGGTTGCTCTTACCTTTCAGCTTGGGGTAATTTGTCCGGATATGTTTAAGCTCACCACACTCATAGCAAGTCACGGGACCTCCTCTATTTTTGTTTTTCATATTGTTACAGGCCCGTGTGACCTTTTTGACTATGAGGGCCAACTCAGCCTCAGGGAGACTCTCAAACTCCTCCTCATGGATTGCAGATAAACCAGTAAGTGAAAATCCAGAAGAAGACTCAGAAGACCCATCAGAAGCTCTCTTGAGCGGGTATGCTACCAAAGCCATGTTTTCCTTCTTGGGATGATCAATCCTCTTGATCTCATGAGTCTTGAGCTTTCTATAGAGAAGCTCCAAAGTCAGATAAGAGAGGTTGATATTCTCCTCAATGGCAGTAGCCTTTATCTCCCACTACTTGGTGTTGATTGCAGCCAAGAGGTGGGTGGTATTTTCAGACTGAGAATATTCAATACCAACAGCTTTCAACTGATTAATCACTTTATTAAAGCGACTGAAAATGTCATCGATGCTCTCTCCAAGACGCATCTCGAATTTGTTATATTCATGCTTATAGACTATTTGGCGTACTTTCTTGATTTGGGACGAACACTCATGGTAGGTTTCGAGGGTGTTTCAAATCTCGTGCGTAGTCTCAAGATTGTAAATCCGATCATACTTCTATCTACCAAGCCCACCATATAAGAGATTTTTTACCTTATTGTTGTTAGCCAAGAGGGTTGCTGAAGCCGGCGTAGCAACTTCGGGAATAATGAGCGGGGCCCGAACAACCTCCCATATAGCTTGTCCTTCGCTCTCAAGGTAAACTCGCATGCGATTCTTCCAATAGGCATAGTCGTGCCCGTCGAAGATATGCGGTTTGGTGGAGTATTTATCCATCGCCAAGTTCAGTGACCGGTTAAGATCAAGATTGAACTAACCGGCTTTGATATCACTTGTTGGACCGAAAATACGATTAGAGGGGGGTTAATAGGAGCACGCTCACCTTTTCACAATTAATTGATTCAATAAGATTTTACTCTAGTAGCTATGGAAGCTATGAAGATCAATATATCAGTACAGCGGAAGACTAGTATTGAATCCAATTTAACCCCCTAAGCAATACGACAAAAATCAACACAAGCTTAAAACAAAACTAAGTGCTGGTGGTCGGACGCTGGGTCAATGGCGGTCGACCACGACATCAAGCGATCCGACCGGTGGCCTTAGGCGGTCGTCACGCATCAAGAACAGATCAAAACAGCCCGACGAGCGAAGTTGCAAATAGATGTAACTTTTGATCTACAACTCCAAACTCAAGGAAACTTGGTACACACCTTCTCTATGATGTCAGGAACCTATTCCAATCGAAGATTATAAAAATTCTTGAAAGAATAACGATCTTTTTCCGTTTGAGACGAGGAAAGTTCAAAACCGAGTCAAAACGAAAACTAGATCCAAAATTTTGCTCGTGGGTGATTGATGATCAAGATGATCCTAGATATGTTCTCACATGTCACGGCAAGCTAAATCACGTAAAGAAATCAATCAAAAACTCACGGATCAAAGAAAGACTCAAATCATCAAAAAGAGAGAATGAAAGCTATGAGACAAAACATTGATCAAACTTTCCTTGGATTGATTTGATCCGATTTTAGTTTACAATCACTCCATCAATGGAGGACAAAGCTCAATCTATGAGCACGAAATCAAATCGAAACTCTCTAGAACCCTAATCTCCACATCTCTCTCCCTGAGCAAATTAGGGTTTCGAAACGACAAAAGAGACGAGAGAGAGGCAGCCACCACCCTCCTCTATTTATAGTGGAGGCATAGACCTTCTAGAATTTTGACTCAATTGGGCTCCCGTTAAGGCTCAAAACAAACGGGTCACATACGCATGTATTTTAATGCGCTGTCTTTATCTCCTCTTAACCTAATTAGCTACACTTTGCGCCATCTTGTGCCGCGGATTAGCCAATAGGTCACTCTTGTCCACCTTGCACCACGCTTGAGTTCATTGACCTTACCCGGCATCGTCGATCGTTCTGGACCTCAGCTCTCCAAGCCTAGTCCCGATCATCCTCGTCGTTGACCGTCGTTGACCACCAAGCAACATGCGCAACAATAGACAAGTAAACTGAATCCGGGAACAAGTTCTTCACAACTTGACCCATGTTAGTCAAAACATGCATCATGCAATACATATGCACTGAAACTCATGACTTTGACCTAACGACCGAACATCGCCGCCACGAAGGACGACGATCCAAGTGAAAACCGGTCAGACCGCCACCATGGCCGGTCTGACCGCCCACCCTGGCCGGTCTGACCACCACCTATTGGCCGGTCAGACCACCAGTTGGGACTTAGCCGATTTCAACCTTTGAAATTTCGAAACCTACTGGAATTTTTAAACGAGTATAACTTTTGACTGGAGACTCCAAAAATTATGGGACCAAGTGCAATAGAATCCCCTCTCTTGCCTACACCCTCTATTTTTGGCCTAGCTCAAAACACCACTTTTTGAAGTTGGACGGTTCGATCGCCGCTATGGCCGGTCGGACGCTTTATGGCGATCCGATCACGGTTCGGCCGGCCGACCGCCATCGTCTCCGACAAAGATATCAACTTTGCAGAAAACACGTGAAACGATAAACCGTTAACGCCATTGTCAATTGTCACATCATCCTAAGATCTGGAGCATATCCCCATGATATCCATAATATGTCTTCGTGGTCGTAACCCCTAATGCTAATGACTTCACTGGTCGTGAGGATTCCAGAGGTTACATAATGAATACCCTAGTCGAACAAGATCCTGTACCTAGGCCCCGACCAGTTGACTACTCGTAACGCTATGAACTGGTATCATCTGGATCAGAATCTGGGTATATCCTTACCGTGTGATGAATGGAACATGTGTTGTATATTCCATACCACGCGACGTTACATAATTCTAAGACACTGGACTACGATTGAATGTCTCACCGATATATAACCGCACAGCAGTTGATACCCTGTCAACTAGCACCTCTCTCCGACCAGACGCGTCGTTTCCCAACAGGCGTCTTTCCCAGGGATAACTGCCATTGCTTCATCAACTACTTAAGGAAGACCGTGGAAGATGGAGAGAGGGATCGAAGGCAATTGAGAAGATTAGCAGTCGGTTTGATTACAACACCATAGCAAGCATTCCGCTCCAGTGTAACTAGGATTAGCCTTTTGTTTGATCATAGACATTCCTTGTAATAGCCAGTTTATAGCAATAAAGGGTGACCCCATTCTATTCCAGGAGATACGCACCATTTTCCTATGTTTTATTTTATATTCATAAGATCGGCGATTTGATCATCGACAGTACTCCACCTAATGGTGGTGGTGACTCGGCCGGAGGTGAAGCGACAGCTGCGACGGTGCAGTGAGCAGCACACGGGCGACGGTGGCGCATGGGGCGGCGGTGCTCCAACGATGCTCCGGCGAAGGCGAGGTGAGCACGGTGTATAACGTCGCGAGACGAAGTTAGGGGTGGTGGAGATAGCAGTGGGGCTCCACTGTAGGAGGCGCAAATGGCCGATGAACGGAGTTCGGCCGGCAACGGAAAAACTTCGATTGTGGAGAGGAGAAAGCGAGGGAGGAGCTAAGATTTTGGGGATGAATGAGCATGAGGAGAGGCACCCAGTGCTCTCTTATATAGGGGTGGAGGTGGACCGTGGAGGGAGATCAATGCACGGGTGTCATAGCCGGACATGGTGCGTTCCGTTGATTTCGCGCATTGATGAGGGGAGGAATGGCCGGGAATGGAGGTGTCTTGATGAGGGGAGTTGAATGCATGTGATTTTGCAAAGAATCGTGGAGAAATTCGTGGGATTTCAAAAGCTTCCGTGAGCTCTAATGGAGGCACTGCGTGCGCGTGTTCTCTGGACAGGACAAAACGATTCACTAGAAGAAGAAAGGAGGAGGGAGAAAGAAAGGAAAGCAAAGAAAGGAAAGAAGAATAAAGGAAAGAAAATAAATTTCGGTCAGGAATTTAAATGAAAATTTAATATTTTCATTTCAGAGAAAATTCAAATTTGAATTGGAATTTGAATTTTTAAATTCGACTAAAATTTGAATTTAAGATGAATTCAAAACAATAATTTGAATCCAAAATTGGCCACAAAGATATTTGATTTTAGAACAAGGATTTGAATTGAGACTCAAAATTTGAAATTTTATCTGGTGTAGATTTGAAATTCGAAATTTTGAATTTCGAATTTCAAAAAAAGCAATAAACAAAATAGATTTTTAGAAAATAGAAAATAGAGTTCAAAAATTCTAGAAAAATTCATAAAATTCCTTGAACTATTTTTAACTTAATAAAAATAATTTCAACTTTAATTTGGATTTTATTTTTGTACGGTAATTGATTATATTTTCTAAAAAATAGGAAAAACCTTTTTAAATACCAGAAAATTTCCAAAATTAATTAAATTTTTATTTCTCACTTTAAATACAATAAAATCCCATAAAACTCAGTAATTTGTTTTACTTTAAAAGCTAATACATTAAATGATTATTTTTTTCCTTTTAACAAAGAAAAGTCTTTTTAAATTATAGAAAAACAAGAAAATTCTTTGATAGTCAGAAAATCCCTTAAAATAACAACTTTATTAATTTTAATTTTAGTAACAAAACTTTGAGATGTTACAACCATAGAGGATAAAAGCTCACTCATGAGCACTCAATCCCACAATTTTTCTCTCAATACATCTCTCTCAAACCCTAACCTCCTTTATTTTCTCCACTTTCCTAAATCTCAAATTAGGGTACCAAGGTTTGGATTGATATGCAAATTCTGCACCACCCCTTTATATAGTAGAGGCTAGGTCTATAGATAAAACCCTAATATGCACCCGTTATGCCCATACAAAAACGGGTACACTCACGCACTCTTCTCAAAGCGGATAACGATCCAAGTCTTCTGAATTCGTCACTTTGTGATCTTGTCCTTCTCGTGAACTAAACCACTTCTCCTTTGCGTTGTCATGCGTTGTGATTTCTTCAAGGTCACCAACCCGGTATTTTGATGAAGATACCAAAATACCCCTTCTTGATCTTTACATCCCTGACCGAGTCTAATCACCGTGAAGCAATCCTATGCTTTACCACGTAGGTTCATCAATGTATATTCTCACGCTGACAAGTCTCTCCCATCAACTCCCATTGAACCGCCTCAACACTTGCACCGGTGCTAACCACTTGATGCAACCCATTGCACCGAGCTTCCCATTTACGTCATTCTTGTTCATCTTGTGCCTTGCTTGAGACAACCACTTCACCCGACATCCTCAATCGTTCTAAACCTCAGCTCTCCTAGCTTATTACGATCTTCCTCGCCGTTGACCGTAGTTGACTCCAACCGACCTTGCACAACAATAGACCAAGAAATCGATTTCAGGACCCAAATTCTTCATAACTTGACATGCGTTGGGCAAAACATGCATCGTGCAATAAGTATGCATTGAATCTCATGACTTTGGCTAATTCCACAAAATCTAGCACAACACACTTTGCATGAACTCGCCCTGACCGGTCAAACCGCCAACCCATGGCCGGTCTGGCCGCACTCCTCAGTATTAGGGGACCGGTCTGATCGTCAAACAACGGCCGGTCACAAACTTCCCATTTCAGAAAAGACCCCTCTTTGAACTTTTCGATAAAATTCTATCTAGTTTCACGTTCAATCTCTATTTTTAATGACACCTGGTGCAAACACATCTCCAAACACTCTCACACAAGTTTTTGTGTCCATTTTCAAAAGGTAGCACCGCCGGTCACCTAACTGCATACCGATAATTTTGCAAAACTTATAGTTCACTCCCCAAACTCCTCGACAACATTGCCAATTGTTTATCACCAACCGGAAATAAACCACATGGTCTCTACAAAAATATTTCAATATAAACCTGCATTAGCTAACAGGAAGTGCTGCATCACAATTTCTAGTCTTCTTTTTAAAAACTGCATGCGTGCGTCGATTATTTCTAGACATTGGTGACGGAACCTCTGCTTCAAAATAAAGATCAACTCCTTCCTTCAAAATAAAGGTCAACTCCAGGGACACGGTGTATGCTGGCTTTCTGTCACCGTCACTTCCTTCTGATTTCATGCTACCCATACCAAACCGATGTCTTTACAGCAAGCAGATGAACAGTATGGAAAGTTGCCTCAGTCCCAAAGTCATTGAAACTAGAATGCAGATAACAGATAACGCTTACAGCGCATCAAAGGAGCTAGGACCTCGCGTACACGTGTTTTTTCCACCGAACATACGTTGACCCTAAATAAATTGATGAGATACGGTCAGAATTCGATGGCAGGGATCGAACTCAGATGCACAACAGCGTAGCTAGCCACCCGAACTAACGTTCGGTTCTAACATGTGTAATAGCGTCTACTTTGTACCCTCTATAAAAACTGGCTAACACCTACTAGCCTCAACATCACTTTTGACAAATGACACGGTATAGTAGTCAGAAACATAATAGCCAACCTACGGTGGCAGTAACCACACGTCTTCTTTGACAAAGACTGAAATACTCCTACAGAGTCCAACTGCAGACTTAAGCAGAAGCCTTCAAACTCACTTCTTCAGTGTGCGTCGGCCATATATGCATCAACACGATTCTGAAGTGAACAACACCTTATCAGACCAGGTCCCTTACCATCCCTGTCTAGAGTTTTCATTTGTACATCAATTTCAAGGACTAGAGACGTTGACTGGGGCCCAGGGGATATTTAGTTCAATCCTTCGTTATTTTAATGCGACCAGCAATTGACGATCAAAGTTTCAGAACATTATGTTTTCTGCAGACTTTATGTAAAAATGTTGTCTAGCTTCCACGGAATCACTTGGCTTATCTATTTATTCAAGAACATGATTGAGGCCATCAAAGTTATATTGGTCTTTACCACAATCTGCAGTATTGGGAATGTGTGTCCTCTTGGTTCAAATTTGTTTATATATTCTGTTGCTAAACCAAAAGTAGATACAATGTAAGTTATTAATATCGGTGCAGTAAATATAATTTTGAGTTTATTACATGGAAAATGCATGGGTAATCGAAATATGATCCCTGGCACTTCAGGATATTCATGTTACTATTTTTATCATTCGCATTTTTCTAACAAAGTGGGTTCCCGTGACTACTAATAAGCGTATAAACATATATAAGCGTGACCACCAAATTATCCGTATAATTTTAATTAATCATCCGCATTCCGATTTATTGCTAGGTGGTGTTCGTTTTGTTTGACTATCGTCTACTATTTTTCGCAACGCTGGATGCAGCAAGGAATTGGGTGGTACTGTGGCGCGGCAGGAGCATCCGGTCGCCCCGGCGCCCGATGGCAACGCCACTGGCCCACTGCTGATCGAGGAGAGCATGCAGCACCGTCATGGCCGACGCACTTGCCAAAGAGGACTCCACCGACGCTGACAACAAGAGCAGCAACGCCGTGGCCAACAAACACGCCGAGGAAAACTTCACCGCGCGATGCCAGCGCCAAGCCGCCAACGTGGACACGGAAGAGGACGAGGCACGCGTGCGCCGAGGCCGATGAGATGGCGGTGTCAACGGTGTCTTAGACGCGCTCCAGGGGAAGCCTCACGAGAGTGAGCCGTCCACTATGCATCTTCCGCGTGGCCGGGCCCATGCGCAACCGCAACCTCATCCTACGATCCGCAGATGGTCTGCGGAGGCCCCTTCCACCGCGGTGCCGACAGCCTCCGGGCCATGGAGGAGCGCAAGTGGTGCTTCCTCCTTGACCTCCTCGCCGGCCACCCCGGCGCACCCCCTCGCGTCCTACACCCGCGCGGCGCGCGGCGCCAGTACAACGAGCCCGTGGCTCTCCCCGCGCACAAGTTCGCTGAGATGCTCCTCGACGGATTCGAGTTCTTCCTCACGGACAAGGACCGCGCCGCCGACGCAAAGGCCATGCAGAACATGTGCAACGACCTCTTCCTCCTCGAGCAACGGGCTCCCCTTCTTCTCGTCGAGCGCTTCTACGAGTGACATCGCCTCGGCCTTGGCCGCGACTACCTCGCCACCAATCTCCTCGCCATGTACCTCGTCACCAATCAGGGCGCCGCGACTGCGCGTTCCCGCGATGGCGAGATCCACCATTTGCTTTACAGCAGGGGCGGAGCCCACGAGACACCGGAACAAAACAAGATTTAGAGGGAATCAGTTTGTTTTTACCACACGTGCACCCTCAGCCCAATAACTATGCACCTAGACCTCCTTTCTGCGTCAGGCCCAGACGTACATGCGGCCCCGGCCCACGCCCACGCCCACGCCCGCGCCCGCGCCAGCGCCGCGCCGCCCAGGCGGCAGCGGCACTCGCACGCGCCCCCGCCTAGCAGGCCAACAGCCTACGCCGCTGCCTTCGGCCTTCGCCACGACGCAGCCCCGCGCGGCCCATACCTAGCAGGCCTGCTAGGCCAGCAGCCCACGCCCCGCACGCGTGGTCGTCTGCGCTGCGCGCCCTGGCCACGCCGCACGCATTGGCCCTTGCGGCCACGCTCATGCCGCGTCGCTCCATGCCTCCATCGCGCGGCTGCTCGAGTGCCAGTCCCGACTGCTCTGCAGCGGCGCCCGCGCGTGCGTTGTAGGCGTAGCCGACTGATCTGAGGAATCATTCCAGAATGGTATTACACACTGTTTCATGCCTGCCACGTTGGTTAGCTTATCCAGTTCAACTCAAAACATTTTTTTTAAAGAGTGTGTCTAATAGCTGAAGCATCAGTTGCTTTGACAAACAAGTGAGCTACTTAATCTTTTCTTGGTCGATAACTGACTTGGACTTGAACAATCTCCTACCTAATGGGTTAAAGCTCTAGTAAATGCAAACAACAGTTTTGGTTCAGGCCCCAACAGGCAGATTGTAACAGTTCAGAGAGCCCTTTCTTTCTTCTGCGGAGAACTAATTTGCAACAGCTGCTGGTAAATAGTAGTACTTGTTATTGAGCAAGTAAAAGTACGTATCTAAACACACGTGTGTTTGGTGCCTGTATTTTAATACTTTATTATTCTCGTTGTTGATTGTGGAACATGGCAGTTGACAACATCTAGTATTGCAATTGAGATGTGTTTCCTACCATGAGAATTGTGAAAAATTATTTACACAATCGCACCAGTGATGATTCATAAGTGATAGTCTAATTTGTTATATGGAGAGAGAAAAATGAAGAAAGTTACCAATAACGTTGTGTGGTTCATCGTTCCATGAACTTGAAAGAACGTAAATACTAAAAGATAATGTATTTATTTTCATTCGATCATTCTACTTTTTTACTAGATAAATTTATTTCATTTTGTTCTTTTTTATAGGTCATTGAGTTCGGATGATGTATTTTGCCAATACTGACTATCTTTTGTCCATGATTTCACCCTTAATTGCTTCACTATGCTACAATTAATCAATATTATTAGGGAATTTCTTTATGGTTGTAAGCATTTCAATCACTACTACTTTATCATTGTACATTGTCATTGGTTATGTTGAAATATTGATGCTAAAAGTTGCGGATACATTACTCTTTAGTACCATGTTGCTTGAAATTTATATATGTTGTTATATGTATTGTGAAATGGTGAACCCGATCGTTTTCATTCTAGTTCTGCCCATGCTTGACATCTCAGTGACTCCTTGAACACAAGCGAACACTATTGGACACACAGAGATGGCAATCAACAAAGAGAGAACACAGTTGCGATGCTAAAACTTGCTCACCTTTTCTTCTCTGAGCTCTGTTATTCTCTGTTTCGGATGGGCTACAGTAGTTTGAAGAAAAAAAACGACAACGCACACATGCCAGACTGTTAACCACCAGTCCGGATTCTTAGTCACTAATCAGCCTAAGACTCACCACGATCCTTGCATCTTGGATCATGGATCAACAACTCTAAATCGTTACAACTTTAGTTACAAACTGAAGTTCTACACCAACTCTAAACTTCAGTGGCGACGTTCTGAATTTTAGACTAAAGCCGAGTTTCAGTTTTTGTTATTCTGACAAAGCACAAAAACAGAGTCGACGCAAACACAACAAGATTAACACCTACAATCACCCCCTTAATCTTGTTGATCTTTCTTCATTACCTGCACGCCAAGCCTTTGATGCATCTCCTGAAACTTCACTCGCCCAAGGGTCTTGGTTTGAGTATCGGCAAGTTGATCTTCTGACTTGACGTGCTTCACTTCAATCTTGCCAACTTCAATACACTCTCGGATAAAATGGTATCGAGTGTCAATATGTTTGCTCCTCTCATGATAAACGGGGTTCTTGCAAAGTGCTATTGCCGATTTGTTATCCACCTTGAGAATTACCTTTTGCACTTCATCTCCCGTCAGGTTTGCTAGCAGCCGGCTGAGCCAAACACCCTGACAAGCAGCTACGGTGGCTACAATATACTCCGCCTCACATGACGACAAGGCCACCACTCTTTGCTTCTGGGAATTCCAAGTAATAGGATTTGGACTGAGATAAAACACAGTCGTGATTGTGCTTTTCCGGTCTACAGTGTCTACGGCAAGATTGCCCACTGTAGCCGACCAAGCCAGCATGTCCATCACCACTCTTGTAGTTGCAGCCCAACTCCAACGTACCTTGAATGTATCTCAGAATTTGCTTGACTGATGCCAAATGTTCAGATCTTGGCTCCTGCATAAATCAGCTTACAATGCCAACAGAAAACACCAAATCAGGTCTTGTGTTTATCAAATACCTGAGGCACCCACAATGCTTCTAAAGTTTGTTGGATCAACAAGTGAAGACAATAGTTACAATCTCTCATCCCAGTCTTCTCAAGTAGTTTTGTGGTATAGGCTGTTTGGTTTAGTGTGATTCCTTGATAATCCTAAGTCACTTCTATCCCCCAAGTAGTAGGATAGTAGACCCAGATCACTCATGTTGAACATGTCATTCATTTGCTTCTTGAAAAATATGATCTCCTTGATGCAGCTCCCTGTGATCACCATATCATCAACATATACTCCAACTAGCAACCTTGTATTGCCCATTTTACTCTTGTAGACTACATGTTCATGAGCACTTCTCCCAAAACCAAGTGAAATGAGTGTGACATCCAACTTTGAGTTCCAAGCTCTAGGAGCTTGGCGTAGCCCATAGAGTGTCTTCTTGAGTTTCAACACTTTGTGAGCATGTTCCTTTTCTTCAAAGCCCGAGGGTGGTAGTACACACACTTCTTCTTTGAGTTCTCCAATGAGAAAGGCCGACTTGACATCCATGTCATGAACTTCCCACTTCTCTTGAGCTACCATGCAAAGATTAGCTGTACTATTTCAAGCCTTGCTACGGGTGTGAAGACCTCATCAAAGTCCACCCCCTGGCGTTGAACATACCCCTTAGCAACAAGTCGTGCCTTATGCTTGATTACTTCTCCTTCGGGGTTCTTCTTCAGTTTGAATACCCATTTAAGCCCAATTGGTTTCTTCCCTGCGGGCAATGTGATAAATTCCCAAGTTTCATTACCTTGGATGGTTGCCATCTCCTCCTCCATGGCCTTTCTCCAATTTGGTTGCTCCATGGCCTCAACCACACCGGTTGGCTCATTTGTGCCGAGCAAGCAGAGGTCGGGTTCATCCAGCTCAACGGGACAGGTATTCTCATATATCTCCGAAGAGAACGGTAACGCCACGGCTCATCTGAAGAAGCAGAAGAGCTTGACATGGGCATCCCTTCTGAGGTGGCAGTAGTTGTTGTCGCGGTAGTAGGTGCACTTGCTATGGCAGTGGGCGTTCCTGCCATGGCAGGAGATGTTCCTACCATGGCCTCCATGGCAGGTGCTGCAGCTGAACCGATAGGGGTAGCTGGGCATGTTTCTTCACCCCCATCTCCAATTGAACCTGCATCAGGGTATTTCGGATAGTGAAAACTGAATACCAACGGCCAAGTTCCAATCCCATTGCTTGTCTTCCTCAAAGATAACATCACAAGTGACATGGAGTTTCTTGGTCACTGGATTGTACACCCTATAGGCTTTTGATCCCAGCTCATAACCAACAAACACCATTTTTCACTTTGATATGAGAGTTTCTTGATGCTCGACCCCAAAATCTTCACATGAGCCACACAGTCGAATGTGCGAAGGTGCTGCACAGATGGCTTCCTCCCTGACCACGCCTCGCATGGTGTCATTCCTTTAACACTCTTCGTAAGAGCTCGATTGAGAAGATAAACAGCGGTGGTGACAGCTTCTCCCAAGAATTTTCCCAACATACTCTTGCTCTTAAGGAGGCTACGAGCCATGCCCACAATTGTTTGGTTTCTCCTCTCCACGACATCATTTTGTTGTGGCATATATGGAGTAGCGAGGAACCTCTTTATACTTGCTTTTTCACAAAAAAAACCACAAATTCGTTTGAAGTGAACTCCCTTCCACGATCGGTCGATCTTGAGGTCCACCTCCAACTTGGTTCTTGCTTTCATCTTCTTGAACACCTCCAGGGCTTCATCCTTACTTTTCAGAAGCATGATCCACATGTAACGGCTGTAGTCATCAACCATTAGCAAAAATATCTCTTACCGGCTGGTGTGGGTGGAGAGATTGGGCCGTAGAGGTCGCCATGTACAAGCACTTCATATAACAATCCGGGTAGGGTTTAGCTCTCTCAGAAGCCACGTGTGCTTTCGCAACATCCTCGCATAGAAGCCTGACATCTTCTTCCTCTCTGTTGTGTGAAACAAGTTGGAGTGAAGTGTTGGATGTTGTGGTATAGTGTTGTCATCTACTTATCTTCTCCCTCCTTTTATAAGAGGATAGGGTGTAGTGCTGAGGGTGGAGGGAGAAGAATCATCATTTCGGTTTGAAATGGTAACGTGGTAGGGTGTGTTCATTTCGGTCTGAAATAGTAGTGTCGTATTGTGTTGTCATTTCTGTCTGAGAATGTGGCGGTGTGTGGTGTGATAGGATGTGGTCTTTTTGGTCTGAAAAGGTGACGTGGCAGCCACAGTCCAGGGGCGAGCGCCAAGCGGTGGTCGACGACAATCGCATAGAAAAGAGGCACGCACAATCGCACAGAGCAGCAATAGCCAAGCAGCACATAGCAACTAGGAGGTGACAAGACTATATTGACTAAGGTGAGGATCTTGTGCATTTTTAAAAAGGTGACATGGAGTGGGGGAACCTCTGTTTCACACCTTAGTTGCTTTGCAATAGCGCCACAACAATTAAACTCATTTGTGAGGGCATATTCCAAATTGCTCATCTTTGTAATAGCAAATAAGCAATTATATCTTTTCTATTTGTGAAACCGGCCATTTCACATTTTTTTTTGTCCAAACCTCAAATTTGTTTGTCAGGTTCTTCATATTCTTGGTTCTTGCGTTGGATCAAATCAAATCGATCCGGTGTTGCTTCTGGGTAGGGGAGGGGAGGGGAGAGATGGTGGGGCGATAGGGGGAGGGAAGGTGGAACGGCTGTTGTCAATCTCCACCTCGACCACTTCCTTGACGTCCTGCAGGAACTCCACGGCGATGACCTTAGGGAGATGGTAACCCACCTTGTTCCTGCTCTCTCCCCTTTCTCTTTGTGTTTCTTTTGGTTTCGAGTTTGGTGTGAAGTTCCAATCTTGAATCGGATCCAAGAAATCCAATTCAGTCTTAAGACATGACTGTGTGAGACTATAACTCTGTGAGAGTGAGACTGTGAGTTCAACTGTTCTGCCTGTTCAAGTGTTCTGTGTTCAAGACTTCAAGTTGAACATTGTGTCAAACTGTCAACTGTTAATTTATCGTACTGTCAATTTGTCATTGTGAGAAGGAAATGTGTTAATAGTAGTGTTCATTGTTAAACTATTTATGTTGGCGAGTTGGCAAGGCTGGTGGGAGGCTTGTCAAGTCAAGTGCCAACCAAGACAATCAGGCTCGGGGTGCACAGCGAGGCAAGGCAACTAGGGGTTTTGGTCAACGCTTGCGACTCGCCCTACCTAAAAATTTGTCCAGGGTCTGCCCTTGTTAGTAGCACCGAACATCATAGAATAACGGTTCAAGTTAAAACACATCAACGATGGTCCACATAAGATGGCCTAAATATATGTATCATAGCTATCAGAAGATAAACAGAATTCATGTTTAAACAAATTAACGGATGTCCACATAGAAGAATTAGACTTAAATATCTGCAACATATCTCCTCAGAAGGTAGCCATTTGTTCAGTCAACTCCAGCCAGAATGGCATCATCACTGGCACAGTAAAATCCGTAGTTTGCTTAGTCAGCAACACAAATTTTCAGCAAAAAGCAATGGTAGTAAGAGTCAGATGTCACTATTTCCTTTTCCAAAAAAAAAATTCCAAGATTTTTCTAAACTACTAAATAATGCAGCAATTTTGAATTATGATTTAGTACCACACTTCATCTTTCCCGCACAATCAATTTGTGGAGGATATTAGCCGTTGATTAGTTCCATCGGTTCAATATCCGCCCTTCAACAAGGAAACCGGACGGCTAGCGTTCGTGGGATATACTTCTCCACTTTCCAGTAAATCGCACAGACAACAAACCCAAGGCTTGGCGTGATGGTGCATTATCCACCCTGCACTCCCCATGGGCCCCATAGTGTCTAACTATGGGGACAGGGTAGTTTTAAGTAGTCTAGAGATTTTTGAAGAAGTGAAGGGTCATCTATGTTTGCACCATTTTAATCTGGTCTGTAGTTTGAACTATTGGTGATGACAACCATACACACAACTTTTAGCTAAAAAGGTATTCTTAACTTTATTCCCTTGACCTACAATTGTTTCACTTTCCTCCAGTGACATTGTAGGATGATAGTGGATGGTGGAAAAATTGCATGCAAAGTGCATAAATACATAAACATATCTTGAGTCACGCATTTAAATTTAATGAAACAATTAGTTGATAATTATTTAAAGGAAGTTGTTAGCTGATGCTATACCGTTGGAATGCATTTCCAACGGTACGATAGCTTCATGGAGTCTCATGAGGTTTCAGTTGAAACTCCATGAAACTTGATGAAACTCCAATGAAACCTCGAGTTTTATAAGCTTAAACTTCAATGAAACTTTAGAAGGTGACAATGTATTTGTCATTTCTATTTGAGAAGGTGGCAGCGTGTGGCGTGATAGGGTGCATTTTTTCAGTTTGAAATGGTAGTATCATAGTGTGTTTTCATTTTTATCTGAGAATGTTGTAGTGTGTGGCGTGACAGGGTGCAATCTTTTTTAGTTTGAAATGGTAGTATCATAGTGACGAGGATTAAAACCTCGATATATTATTTTAATACATAAGAGAAGACCACACGACTTTGTGGTCGTAACCCCTAAGGCTAACGACCTCACTGGTCGTAAAGATTCCAGAGGTTACACAATAAATACCCTGATCAGACAAGGTCCCGTACCTAGTCCCCGACCAGTTGACTACTCGTAAAACTATGAACTGGTATCATCTGGATCAGAATCCAGGTATATCCTTACCGTGTGATGAATGGAACACGTGCTGTATATTCCATACCACGCGACGTTACATAATTCTAAGACACTGGACTACGATTGAATGTCTCACAGACATAGAACCGCAGAGCAGTTGATACCCTGTCAACTGACACCTCTCTCCGACCAGATGCATCACTTCCTAACAGGCGTCTCTCTAAAGGACAACTGCCACCGCTTCATCAACTACTTAAGAAGGATCGCGGAGGGCAGATGGAGGGAAGATTGAAGGCAATTGAAGAGAAAAAAGGCAACTAAGAAGATGAGCAGTCGATTTCCATAGCAAGCATTACATTCCAGTGTAACTAGGATTAGCCTTTAGTTTGAAGACATGCATTCCTTGTAATAGTTCGTTCATAGCAATAAAGGGTGACCCCATTCTATTCCAGGAGATACGCTCCATTTTCCTGTATTTTTATATATTCATCGGCGATTTGATCATCGACAGCTGGCGCTGTCCGTGGGGAAGAAGGCGCAAACTTCCTGAAGAAGTTATTCGCTCGAGCAAATCCTCTCCCATCCTTCATAATCGTATATACTACTATGGCAGGAACTTGGGACGAGGAGAACTGGTTCGATTTGGATGACTACTCCCATCTCGACATGGATGAATGTATCCACGCCATGCAAGAGAACGGAATGTCATCATCTTCCTCCTCCGCTGGTTCACACGTTACTGATGACAGCGAAATCGAACGGATTGATGAAGATACACCACTACGACAAGTGGCACTTCCGGAGGGACGTATTACTCCGACCAGCTCGGAATGTCCAAAAACCTCTCGAAGCTCGGTCCTTCCGACCGGTGAAAAAGGTGATGGAACTTCAGCCCCGCTATTTGAGAATCAATACACTCTCGATACAATCATGGCTTATAGGTACTCACCAACGGCTTCTGGAAATTCCAAGAGCAAACCGACATCTGGTAACGGTGTCGATGAAACTCCCACCGGTTACAGGTCGAGTGGGAATGAAAAGGCTCAGCGTACAATCGGCAATCCGCGGGGTCAGGCTGAGTCCGCCCCGAAGGCCTCAGTAGGTGCTTATCTCCGACCGATCTCCATCGTGGAAGCATCTGGTAGAAGTACTCAAAGACTCTCCATTGGTTACAATGGAAGCACTTCAGAAGATCGCTTCTGGAAGCACGAGGTTAATGCGATCGGAAATACATATCAAAATGTTGTGCACGGTCCTGCATACACTCCTCGCCACCACATACTGATAGAGATGGTACGGGCCATCAAGCACCACAAGCCAGAGGTAACATAACAGATAGACGTCTTTCAGTTAATTCACCTAGTTCTGCCCCACCAAGGATGATGGCTCGGACGGGCCAGGCACAAGGCCGGGGGAAAGTTCAGATGCATGAACTCCGACAACTACTATAATCCTCCAAGACCTTCGGTAATGGTACAAAATCTGCAGCTTATTCGAATATTTTAAATTACACTGACCCAGCTCTAGCGTGTGCTCTAGGTTTTGTCCAACTGGCAAAACAGGTATCGGAGATCCTTCAGCTAACCATGCAACGTACGAAAGCATACCGGGAACAAAGGATATCACGAAGTCAGACTATGACTTCATCCCAACGTTCCTCCCTTAGTAGAGGGCAGCATGGTCAAGTTGGAGATCAACCGATGCCAAGACCTTCTCGACGAGTCCGACCGAGGAGTCATGAGGGAAGAAGGTTGTTTCAGACAGCCACTCCTTCCCTCGTCAAGAGGATCAATTGCTTAGCCCTAACGATCTTCGGCACCGCCTGGGCCGAGCAGGTGGTCGGAGGCGTCGTCCTAGCGCCCACGACCAAGTCAGAACACCGGAATCCCGGTATTCCAACCTGAGAGATTGGTCCCCGACCGACTACAATCCGACGTCGCTCCAAAGGAGGCGCCATGAATCAATCACAGGCTGTCGAGCTTTTTCTGCGGGGCTCTAAGCTGTGCGTTGGCCCAACAGGTTCCGACCGGCCAACATGGACAAATTCAACGAGACCCAGAACCCGTTAGAATTTCTTCAAATCTACACTACCGCCGTCAGAGCTGCTGGTGGTGACGAAAATGTGATGGCTAACTACTTACCTACGGTACTTGAGGGATCCGCCGGATCATGGTTGCTCAACCAACCGGTCGGATCAATCTATACTTGGGAGCAACTCTGCGACCTCCTAATTGTAAACTTCCAGGGCACGTACGATTGTCCTGGAAAGTAGATGACCTCCATCGGATTCGGCAAGAACCAAAAGAGACTCTTCGTCGATACATTAAAAGGTTTAGCCAAGTTCGTAATTCAATACCGGATATTGCAAAGTCTTCTGTGATTCAAGCTTTCAAAGCAGGTTTAAGGAACCGGCGGTTTACAGAGGATATTGTTATAAATCCTCCACGAACGACCGCCGAACTTTTCGACATGGCTGACAAATACGCAGCCGCTAGCGAGGCGGTTGAGTGGAGCGAGGCCATTGATCGAAAAGATAAAGTCCCTCGATCTGTCTTGGAGGAGTCAGAGAAGAAGCACAAGAAGACTCTCAATAAGAAGAAACACCGCAAGCCCCAGGATAAGGAAGTCCTTGCGGTCCCCGACAAGTTCACCAAAGGCAAGAAGGACTTCACCGGTCGAGGTAAGGCAAAGATTCCGACCGATGGATATCAAAAGAATAAGAAGTGGTGTCCACTTCAACAGCAGGCAGGGCATGGCTTGCACACCTGTCGAGCCTAGCAAAAGAAATTAGAAGATTATTATACAGATAAAGGCCCATTTCCTCCATACAGGACCTTGCGGAAGCAAGTTTCAAAAAGGACAAAGATGGCGACGAAGAGATGGAGTACTAGGAGCCTCAACATACGATTAACATGATCTTTAGAGAATCTTCCTCGTACGACTCATGACATCACCTGAAAGCTGTAGAGCGAGAGGTCAACCTTGCAGAGTCTTCGACTGCAATCAAACCATCAAGTGGTCGGACATAGTAATCTCCTTCAGCAAAGAGGACTGCACCATCCCGTCAACTCGAGCAGGTAGGTTCCCTATTATCGTTGAACCTACCATTAACAATTGTAGAGTTAATCGAATATTGATAGATGGTGGTAGTTCCTTGAATATTTTATTTGCGGGAGCATTAGAAGAAATGCAGGTCCCCAGGTCTAAGGTAAAACCCGTGAAGTATGCTTTCTATGGCATAGTTCCTGGTTCTACCGCAAAACTAATAGGACAAGTGTCCTTACCAGTTACGTTCGGGAATCCTGACAACTTTCGAACGGAAAAGATTTCGTTTGATGTGGTTGATTTTGAAACCGCATATAATGGAATCCTTGGTCGTCCGGCTTTAGCAAGGTTTCTGATAGCCACGAACTACGGTTATCATAGTCTGAAGATGCCAGGACCAAAAGGAGTCATCATGGATCGAGGAGATCAAAAAATGGCTTATGCATGCGATCGGAAGTCTTTAGAACTGGTCGATGAACTCCTGACCAGAACAACTGACTCATCTGAAATGCAGGTCAAGCACTCCAGGCTGAAGATGACACCAAAACCATCCGACCAGACAAAGGAGGTCCCGCTTGGCAGAGGTATTTCTCCGGGAAGCGCCAAGTCGCCACGTGGGTCAGGAAACGCTGATTGGTTTCTGCCAAAAGTACTGGTCGGAGAAAGGCTCAACCTCAAATAGGAAAAGTCGCTCGTCTCCTTTCTCTGAGCAAACCAAGACATATTCTCTTGGCAGGCGTCCGACATGCCCGGAGTCCCCAAGGAGGTGATCGAGCACATGCTAGCTCTCCAGCCTGACAAGAAACCAGTCAAGTAGAAGTTACGACATTTTGCGCCTGACCGGAAGGAGGCGATCCAATCTGAAATTGACAAGCTCCTGAAGGCTGGATTTATTCGTGAGGTCAATCATCCTTAGTGGTTCGCTAATCCTGTAATGGTTAGAAAGAGTAATGGGAAGTGGCGAATGTGTATTGACTTCAGAGATCTTAATAAAGTTTGTTCGAAGGATGACTTTCCCCTTCCCTGCATTGATCAACTCGTATACTCCACCTCCGGATGTGAGTTATTAAGTTTTTTAGATGTGTATTCAGGGTACCACCAGATTAATATAAGTAAAGAAGATGAGGAGAAAACTTTCTTCATCACTCCATATGGCACTTACTGTTATGTTAAGATGTCTTTTAGTCTCAAAAACACTGGTGCAACTTTTCAAAGGTTGATGCAAAAACCTTTAGTCCACAGATATGTCAAAATCTAGAAGCCTATGTTGATGATTTAGTTGTAAAGAGCATCAACGCGGGCGATCATGTTCTCGACTTACAAGAGACTTTCAATAACTTGAGAAGGCATAATCTCAAGTTGAATCTGGAGAAATGTGTGTTCGAGTTTCCGCTAGAAAACTTCTTGGTTTTCTAGTTTCGGCTAGGGTATCGAAACAAATCTTACGAAGATATCGGCCATCAACCAGATGCGTCCTCCGACCACGAAGAAAGAAGTTCAGAAACTAACCGGTGTATGGCAGCACTAAGTCGTTTCATAGCAAGGTTGGGTGAAAAAGGATTACCTTTCTTCAAACTTCTCCGGAAGCATGGAAGTTTCGAGTGGACAAAGGAAGCAAACGATGCCTTTGAAAAGCTTAAAGAGTACCTTACGAGTGCCCCGGTCTTAGTCTCCTCGAGACCGAAAGAGACATTGTTGATTTACATGACTGCAACGCAATAAGCTGTCAGCGGTGTACTGGTCGTAAAACGTGAAAATGTCCAACGACCAATATATTACGTAAGCGAAGTCTTACATGGACCAAAGGAAAGATACCCACAGGTACAAAAGCTGCTCTATGATCTCCTTATGGCTTCAAGAAAACTAAGGTATTACTTTCAAGCCCACAAAGTGGTCATACCTACCGGATATCCCCTTGGTCAAGTCCTTGGAAATAGGGAATCATCAGGACGAATAGCAAAATGGGCGGTTGAACTAGGGATGTTCGACCTCTATTTTATCTCACGAACAACAATAAAGTCTCAGGCAATAGCAGAATTCATGCCGAATGGACAAACCCTGAACTCAAGCAGGAACCAGAGTACGAACGCTACGAGGAGTGGACAACGTACTTCGACGGTTCTTTAATGCTCAAAGGATCGGGGTTGGAGTCGTCTTGATATCTCCTACTGGCAAACACCTCAGGTACGCCATCCAGTTCAACTTTCCTGCTACAAACAATGTAGCAGAATACGATGGTTTACTGGCGGGACTTCGAGCAGCTCATTCGCTCGTGATTCGCAAATTACTAGTGAAAGCGATTCTCAACTAGTAGCGAATCAAGTGGGAAAAGAGTACCAGTGCTCAAGTACCAAGATGTCATCTTATCTGGCGGAAGTACGGAAACTCAAAAAGCACTTCTTCGGTTTTCAGATCCAACATATTCCTAGAAAGGAAAACTTTCTAGCAGACCAGTTTGCACGGATGGCCTCAACCAGGTCCACCGTCCCGCCCGGAATTTTTCTCGAGCAACTACATTCACCCTCGGTGGTCGAGCATTCCGAGAACATCAATGATTCACATCAGGTCATACGAATTGATTCTGATGACATAGATGCTCCACAGATCGGTGACGATCAGGGTAGAGATTGGATGACATCGATCTACAATTATCTTCAGCGTGACTTAATTCCAGAAGATGATGTAGAGGCTGATCGTATAGCACGAAAAGCCAAATCATACACTCTAATTGAACGTACCTTGCATAAACGAGGATCTCATGGAGTGTTGATGAGATGCATATCTCAATCGGAAGGGATTAAGTTGCTAATCGAAATTCATGGAGGAGTCTGTGGAGCACATCATCCCTACAGAACATTGGTTGGTAAAACCTTCAGGCAATGATACTATTGGCCAACTGCCCTTCATGATGCAAAAGAGCTCGTGACGAAGTGCGTGCAATGTTAGTCTCATAGCCGACAAGTACATCAGCCGACACAAGCTTTGCAAACAATTCCTTTTTTGGCCTTTCGCAACCTCGGGACTAGACATTCTGGGACCTTTCCCAAAAGCACCCGGGGGTGTTGAATTCTTTTTCGTCATAATTGACACGTTTACAAAATGGGTCGAAGCTGAGCCAATTATTAAAACTACAACTGAGGCCGCTAAGAGATTTCTCATAAAAAATGTGATCACACGATTTGGTGTACCCAATAATGTGATCACAGATAATGGTACTCAGCTTTCAAGTGGCAGTTTTCAGGAATTCTGCGATGAGCTTGGAATCAAAGTCCATTTCGCTTCTGTTGCTCATCCACTGAGCAACGGAGCAGTTGAGCGTGCCAATGGTATCATAATGCAGGGGGTTAAACGCCGAGTGTTCGACTAGTTGATAAAACGGTCAGGAGCTTGGGTTCAAGAACCTCCCTCTATTTTATGGGTCGTTCGAACCACGACCAGCCGTGCGACCGGCGAAACACCATTCCCAGCACGGCAATCTCATTCACGTAACCGAGCCCTGGAAATCATCATATTAATCATATTAACCCTATTACGAACCGATCTGATCATTGCCTTGATACGACCACACACTGCGGCATACTCCGATGGTGGAATTTCGACCGACAGAAGTATCATGTATTGTGATCGTGAACAAGCGCAATAAAACATCTGGTACATTTCGATCACAACTCCGATTCGATCAACCACATTGATCTTCGTGTGCTCCAATGGATTTACGATCACTGTCTGCCCCGATGGCGAAACCGACCGGTAGAGGCAAGTCGTGATACGACCATGCAAGCACGATCACGGAATAACGAACATAAACCCATCTCACCACCAACGCGCATAGACGATCATATCGACCAGCAGAAACAGATATAGATCACATCTATAACTTGTACATATCACAGTATGTGTCCAATCCTAATCTAAAACTAGACGGCATGGCTCTGATACCACTGAAGGATCGCGACAAGGCTACGATAGCTCAAATAAAAATTTACAGCTGTAACCAAGGAACCTCCGCTAGTAATAGATCACGAGATTATTGCTAGACGCGTCGACTCGTAGCGGAAGTAGAGTCGATGTAGCGAGATGATGCGGTCGTAGTCGTACTCACGACGCATCTCCTCCTCCGAGTGGTCGTACTCGCCGCATGTCTACTCAGAGTGGTCGTACTCGCTCCGGTGATCGTCACGAATTGCGGATCGTCCTAGTGCTGATGCTTCGCAATAACACCTCTAAGCTATCCACACGTATGGGGTAGGATCACCACGTCTGGAGTGCTAGCACCGGCGGTGTGGTTGAGAAGGCGTGGCTATTAGGGTTTTGGGAGTTCTTCCAAAGATCATCCGAAAATCATCATAACCCTATGCCACCGCCCCTCTATATATAGGCATCTATGATGGGTCTCGAACTTGAGGCCCATTAGGAACTCGTGGCCTATATGAATTTGAATCGCCATCCGAATCAAATCCTAGCCCTTTGAGTGTGCGACCTTATAGGTTCATGTGTAATCAGTTATGACTCGAAAACTCTTTTCCTATCACTAGTCGTTAGCGGTACCTAGCAGCACATAACGATTCCCAAATACACATAGAATAAATCGGACGAACCTTGATGTAATATGATCTATGACCAGGTCCTCGTCACTTACAATCAGTTCGTATTCCATACGATCAGATCGTATTTGGTCTTGACCAATTCGTAACTCCTTACGACCAGGTTCTTACCACTCTGTAATTACATTCGACCAGTCTACGACCAGCTCGTATCTTCATACGACTAGTCAGTAACTGATCGAACTAAGCGACCTACTCATGCATTCTCCCTTTGCCTCATGATGTCTGGTTGAACTCCAGGTGAGATGTTGTGTCATCCATGGACTGTCCAATACTTTCTCAATCGAGTTGTCGGATAACTTCATGTGGTCGACACTTCGACCACTAGTGGCATGACCATGCACTTTCTTTATCCGATCACCACGAGGGGCCTAGAGACATCTCTCATGTTATGTTAGGAGGGGCAAATTCCATCTCGACTAGTCACATCCCTCCGCATGTTTCATAGCATACCCGAAAGCTACCTTTATAACCACCCAGTTACGAATAGCGTTTGGTAACCCCTAAGAGTGCTACTACATATGTAGGGAACCATGCTGATCTTAGGTCTAAGGATTATACATCATCATTACTTGAGACCAACTAATAAAATATAGATATATAACAATCTCAATAGTATCTCAATGATGGGTCTATCCAGCCTCATATTCTCTAACATGTGCTCATATTATTGATTCGATATCTCTATATCCATGACCGGTGAAACATGGTTATCAATCAATACATGTGCTAGTCATAGAGTCACTGGTGTTCCGACCAGTGTCATCCGACCAGGGATACATTTAGAATGACATCATATAAGTTAAAGAGTTCCACCAACAAGTCACACACTTATTGATCTATAACTGATGATTCATTCAAGGAACACGATAACATATTATCAAAATTATGAACATAATGAAATATCATCATCTCTATGATTGCCTCTAGGGTATATTTCCAACAGCCGGGTCGTGTGGGCCCGTCGGCCGTGCCTAGGCACGGCACGACCCGAAAAATTCGGCCGTCGGGGACCGTTTTTCACCATTGGGGTCTTAAAAATAGTAAAAAAAATCAAAAAATTCCAAATTTTTTTCCTATAAATAGCCACCATACCCCCCTCATTCATCACCCCTTCATTCTCCATTCTCTCTTTAAAATTGTGTTGTGAAAATTCAAAAAAATGAAAAAATTGGAAATTCCAATTTTCGGTAGCAAGTCAGTGAAATAGGTACAATACTATTTTTGTAATACTTTTATTGTTAGTTCTTGTTATGCTAAGATGAAAGTAGTAATATTGTTAGTTTCAATTTTGCAATTATCGTAATGGACAATCCTTACGACAACTTTGCTCTTGGTAATTACGGACTTTTACTAGAGGAAATTGCGTCCATAGAGGCGACTGCGGCTGCCTGAAACCAACCGGAGGAGCAAGGCTCCACGGCAGCATCAGGCTCCACGACAACCGGAGCAAAGATGTCAAGACTGTCTACATCGGGAGCGTGGGAGAATTTCGACATGACAATTGAGCAAGAAGCAGTGAGAAATGATGTATCATATGCTATTTGTAAAAATTGTCACCATGAATGGTCCGCAAAGTCTACAAGTGGAATGAAATACTTGCTTAGACATGCTACAAGATGTCGAACCAATGAAGGATTGGTGATGAGGCATACGCAGCTACAAATACAACCCCAACAGTACGGTATCATGCTGGGACTACGATCCTCAAGTAGCCCGTCAATCTCTCTGTCATTTAATTGCTTCTAAGGATTTACCGTTATACTTTGACGAGTCTACTTCTTTCCCAAATTACATTAGCACTGCGCATAATCCTAGATTTTCTTCTATTTCTAGACAGACAACAACCAAGAGATCTAGTAAAATACTATAATAAACATCGTAATAAAATAAGGAACTATTTAGTACATGTACATTTTCGGTGACCCTGACCTCGGACATATGGAGTTGTCGGGCTAGGAAGGATTACCTTAGTGTAGTTGCACATTATGTTAATGATGACTGGGTAATGCAAATTATGATTATAGCTTTGAAATTAATTAATGTAGCACATACGGGGAGAATATTGTGAACTGTATTATCAAAGTCGTGGAAGACTTTGGTCCTACAGATAAAATATTCACAATTATTTTAGACAACACAGTTTCAAACTCTAGGGCTATGGACATTCTTACTCCAGTGTTGAGTACATATGTCAATTCCTTCTTGCTACATCAACAATGCACTTGTCATGTTATCAACCTTATAGTCAAATGTGGTTTGAAGAGGTTGAATCCGTATGTTAAAGCTTTTTGCTATGCGATTTCTTTCTTGAATAATTCTAATGTAAGAATAGCACAATATAAGAACTTCTGTAGGGCGATGGATGTACGTCCAAGAAAGTTCGATTTGGACATAGAGGTAAGGTGGAACTCTACTTACCTCATGCTTAAGAATCTTTTACCATAAAAGAGCACTTTTTATGTTTTTATTCAAGCGCACTATCCTAGCACTGACGATACTATACTATTAACTGGGCAATATTGGTTCGTTGCTAAGAAGATACTGTCGTTTTTAGAAATTTTCTATGAGGCAACTATTGCTTTGTCCGCTGTCTACTATCCAGTATCTCCTATTATTGTGCATACTATTTTACGGATTGTTACTCAATTGAAAATGTATAAGAATAACTTAGTTTTATACGATGATGTTGTTTCCATAAAATCTAAATACCTTAAATATTGAAGAGAAATCCCTTACCTATATGCATTTGTATTTCTTTTAGATCCTAGGGCTAAAATTGATGCATTTGATACTGTACTTGATCTTCTTAGTGATGCTACGAGACTAGACTGTTCTAACTATTTTGCAGAAGTTCGTTCTAGGTTATACGAGGTTTACCAAAGTTATGAAAATAAGTTCCGAGGAGTCCGCTCACAACGACCTCCAGTAGCCCCACCTCAAGTGGGAAGACAAATATGTGGGGTCGCGATCTTCGGTGCCTCTTCCTCTAGGTCCAGGTCCAGGTCTTCTTCTTCTTCTTCTTCTTCTTCTTCTACACCAACACCTGCCCCAGCCAAGACCAACAAGGAGCGAAGAACTATCTACCTATCTGGACAGCGATGTAGTGGATTTCAACTCAGAAAGCTTCGACATCTTGCAATGGTAGCAAGCCCATAAGTTAACATATCCCGTGCTATCCATACTTGCACGTGATGTGTTAACTGTTTCTGTCTCTACGGTTTTCTCCGAGTCTGCTTTTAGTCTTTTGGAAAAATATTGGAGAAGAGAAGAACAAGTCTCACAAGTGAGATGGTGGAGATCCTTCTAACTGTGAGGGACTGAGAACAAGCTGATTTACGAACACAACACTCTGGATTTTTTAGAGTTTTTTTTTTTGCTTTTTTTCATTCTGACGGACCAAACGAGCTAAACAGGCCACACTTGGTCCGACAAACAAAACGGACTCGGGTCGGGCCAGCACGGCACGAATGTCCGATGAGCCGTGCCTAGACCGCCACCCTGACCCGTGGGCTAGCCCCGACACAACACGAATAGTAGCTAGACCGGAACCGTGTCTAAATGGGCCGTGCCTAGTCGGATCAAACCGGACCGCCCGTTTGGGCATATCTGATCTTGTGAATCATGTAAACTGAAGCATGTAACCGAAAACCTAAGGATTAAGCAAAAGGGTGAAAGAAAACAAGGAATTTTGTAGCACATAGTAACAGCATACGCGCTCTGCGCAGCTGTGCCCTTTCCTTTCTCCTCTGAGTCCTCATCCTTTCACCATAAAAACCTCCGCTCCAAAACAAAAAAAGCTCGCGGAATCCAACCCTCTCTCTCTATATTGCCTCTTCCTCCTCTGTGTTGTTTGGAGAGCCTAGGCATGGATATGCACCCACCGAATGCGGCCGCCTCCTCCCCCAGGGGCTTTGTTCCCCGTGACCATGAGCCTACCATAGTCAGTTTCTTATCCCCTTCCCCTCCCCTTTTCTTTTTTGTTGATATTTTTCTCCAATGTTTTCGGTTTTGTTTGCCCAAGAACCGTGGATTTTGGCTGTTCTTTCTTCTGTGCGAAGAAAGAGTTGGACGGGGATTTTTTTTTCTTTTTCTTGGTTCTTGCATGCTTTCTTGGGAGTATCTGGAGTGCTTTCTTGAATGAATGCTTTGAAGTATCGTGGGGTTTAGGCAGGCGAGATGGCGCAGGGGAGCTGGCGGAGGCGGGCGAGATGGCCGGCGAGTTGGTCGGTGGCGAGGCGAGGACGGCCAGAAAGCCGCGCGGCTTGAGAGTTGTCGCGGCTTGCGAGTACGTGACGACACCTGTGGACTGGAGTAACGAAGCCGAGTACAAATCCTAATGGAGGCATGGAGCGAGAGCCGTGGACCAGGCCGGTCCTCTGGCTAGTGGGCACCCTTCTTATTATCCGGATAGGAAAAAAAACTGTATTCAGAATTATTTCAAAAAAATCCGATCAGAAATAATTTGAATCGTTTTCGTCAGGATAAATCGGAAAATATCCGATACGTTTTCACATTCTCCTGCTGCGCGATATATCGCGCTTGGCGAGAAGCGCAAGTCGATACTGCTCGGGGGCGGGTATAAAGCGGGAGAGATAGGGACGAGCCCGGCGGACAAAAGGACGACAACACGCGAGCCACAGAAGATCTCGTCCTTTCTCCTTCTCCAGTCCTCCCCAACCCCCGCGGCCACCGCCGCCACGCTGGTCGCGTGGCGCCTCGCCATCGGCACGGTGAAGACGGCTCCGGAGGGGCGGGATTGCCGTCTGATTCGGTGCGCGCTCTAGGTCTCGCTGTCTCATTGTGTGTGTGAGCGCTCGCGCGTGCGTATGTCTGCGTCGTGAAATGGAGGTTTGGTGGCACCGCGGGGAGGTGATCTGGCGCCGCATTTGCAGTTTAGCCGTTTTTCGTGTATTTTTTGCGGGGCCTCTTTTGGTGCGCATTTGCGGCTTAAGGTTGGGTGTTTCCACGTGAATTTGGGTGGGGAGATCGGAAATGTGGGTGATCCGGTGAAGCATTCATGGTTATAGTGAGTTCTGCTGGGTTCTCTGGTTGTTTGGTGAGGCGGCGGGCTAATTTTTAGGAGGGCTTGACTCGGCGTGCATGTTGGATGTTGCGATTAGCCTCGCCTCGATTTTCTTTTGTTCTACTTTTGGATGTATGGAGTAGAGGCCTCGACTCTTAGCGTTGTTTCGGGCGAGATCGCGCATTGATTCGTGCGACGTGCTGGTAGTTTTGCGGTTTTATGAGTGTGCGTTGTAGCAGTGGTGGCAAAAAGGACCACTTTCGTTATACCATTTTACGGTATGATGATTATTTGGTTGTTGGGGTATAACTGATATATGGCTTTTTACTGATATGCAATGGGCAAGATCTGTAGTATTGTTTAACATCTTATTGCGCAACTCCTCCAGGACTTGATTCAATCAAAAGGTCAATTTGCAAATTCCGCAGTCCATATGATATATTTATTATTTGATCTTCAACTAACAACTCAATGTTGCTTTGATTTAAACAAAAGTACCTTGATTTAGGGAATGTTAACATTTGACGTACATTTCAAATTAATTTTCGTTTCTATTATTGAGGTTTAATGAAAGTTTGACGGCTTGATTCTTTTAGGTTCATGATTCATCAGCAGGGATGAACGGGAGTCGACAGATGGAACTCCACTACATAAACACTGGATTTCCATACAACATCACTGAGAGCTTCATGGATTTTTTTGAAGGCCTTACATATGCTCATGCTGATTTAGCTCTTGCAGATACCTTTCAGGATCAGGTATCAAAAACAGAATTGCCATTTTTCTCAATCTATCTTAAGCAACAGCTAGCTGATTCCATATCCTTGAACCCTTGATTGCCAAAGTTTGATTGTTTACTATTGCTTTTGTAACGATGTATATTTACCATGGAATATTAAGTGGCTTGTGTCTTGGGTAAAAGATCCTCTTTAATATCTTTAGCTACTTTATAAATCAAGTTTGATAGTTTAGAAGTTTCTTGATGAGTCTGAATTTCAACGTTTGATAGGTGATGCGCTTCACAAATCTAGATTCATTTTTAATCTGTAGGAAAAGAGCACATTTTAGTCTAATACTAACTCTTTTTAAAAAGAAACGGAGTCACTCGGCAACAAGGAAAATAATGATTCTTGGAACTGTACTTTTCACATACTCACAAAAGAAAGCTTGGAAATTATTCAGAATGGACGCCTCAATCATTACCTTATCTACTGAACCGTTATCATTGTGTGTTTAACTCGCACTTATTTGTTGCTAACGTGCAGGCTGATCCGTACTGGACAATGATGCATACAAACTCGTATAAATATGGATATTCTGGTGCAGGAAATTATTACAGTTATGGACATGTTTATGACATGAATGATTACATGCATAGAGCAGATGGTGGACGCAGAATTTGGGATAACACCGCACCTGTAAACAGTACTGAATCTCCCAATGTAGTACTGCAGGGTGGTGAAGCTGCTCATGCAATTGCAAATTCTACTATCGAGGAATGTAAGTTCAAGCTCACATCATAGTTATAAAATCCCGATTGGTCATCAACCCGGTCGAGGTCTCGGGTCATTGAATCGGTGGTCGGACCGGTGGATTAACGGTCGTACTGCATGTTTTGAAATTAATTCACACACACACACACACACACATACATACACAAAAAAAGGAAAACAATTCAATGATATACTAAAAACAATAATAATTAATGATTATGAATTATGAACAACAAATTAAGTCAGTCAAAGAGGGACATCATAGACACAATAACAAGATCATTCAAACAGTTGATGTTAGTATATTTTTCTTCTTTGAATGAATATGTTTAAATATTCTTCAATTCCTCTCACATCCAGATGCACGACATGTTTGGCTTAATACATGAACTAACAACTTACATCTTACTATATATGTTTTAGATCTAACTATATGTTACTCTGATTAGAAAATAGAACGGTAAAAATCTAACACTTACATCTTAACTAGAGACTAGAGGGTAGAGACAAGCAAAGCAAGCAGGTAGGAAAATGCATCGTATCTTGCTGAAGGAAGTGAAGCTAAGCATAGAATAGAGAGGAGCTGTCTGCCGGAGTGAGAGTGAGAAAGATAGAAATTATTTCTGTGTAGCCACCAATTTCACAAGGGAATTCCTATTAAAACCTAGCGGCACCCAATGTATGAACACACTCTTCGCAACACCCTATGTATGAACACACTCTTCAGTTTTGTCTTGAAAAACTCGCATTTGAGAGTTTCTTGAAAATTGGCCTCATGAGCAAAACCCGGTCTGGTCAAGTAAAACCGGTCGGGTCGATGAAAAATCGCCCGTGTCGATCGGGTTTTCCTAGGTCAATTGCATCTCCTGTCTTGTGAGTGTGCCTAGCCCGGCAAATCCTCTTGGTTTGGGTTTTTCCGACTCAACCGTTGGAAGGGTCGGGTTTTATAACTATGGCTCACAGTCCACGATCACTTCTAGTCATGCCCATAGTCACAGAGATTGGGGTCAATGCCGCAATCCACGACCCCGAATCGTGGGTCACCGGCGATCTGGGTCGACGCTGGGGCGTTGTCAGGTCACTAGATGAGAGGAGGGAGGAGTTAGCCAACCCTAGCCACCACTGGTTTGCATCCTCATCCTCTTTTCCCTCGCCTCTCCTCTCTATTTCTTCTTTGCCCAGGTCTAGAGGGGAAGAGTAATGAGGGTAGGAGAAGCACTGATGAGGTCCGTGGGGGTGGAAGAGGAGGCAAAGGATCGAAGCAAGGATGCAAGGAGGGAGAGGAGGCGCAGGAGTAGAGTAGGTCCGAGGCGGGTGGGCGAAGGCGAATTACAGCAAGAGCGAGGTAGCTTGAGGTAGGCGAAGGAATAATCAAATTGTGGAATTGCCCTGCGTCAGCTCATGTGTCGAGGAAGTCAAGTTTGCACCAAATTGAGCTCAGAATTGTGGGCCAAATGCTCATCTTTCATCGAACTGTATTGCTCAAAACAATCTGCTATGCTGTAATCTGTATATCATATTCATGCCTAGTCGAAAAATAGTGCTCTGGAAATTATATTGTTTTTGAAAGTTGAAACAATCATTACTCTGGGATTTCAGCTATACGAGTTTCTCTGGTGCTAAGGATCAATTACAATATTTTTCAAATCAGCACTATGAACTTCCTGCAATCAGTGTACCGTTGGGTCTATAGTGAGAAGTTCTTTTGGGGTCTCTCATATAATTCTGCATGCTTCTCTTACCTTTGAATTTCCAATGAACTTCACTCTGCTGCTGTTATGCTAATTTCACTGACTTTACTGGTTTAACTGCTCCTCACTTGAACATTTATTAGTTGTGAAGTTATTTCTATTGCAACTCGATACATGTATACAGTTAGAGTTGTTGTTCATGAGTTCCAGTTGAAATCAAGGTAGTTTTACATCTAAATTGCATTGTAAAGTATAAACAAAATAGTATTTCCATTAGCTTTTCCTTTCTAAGAGGACTAGTAAGCACACATGCATAGTTCTATAACCAAGAAACTCGGAAGCTCTGTCTACTGATGAAGGCATGAAGCTGTTTCTCCCTTTGCTCACTGTTTGTCATATAACAAGAAGAGTTTCTCAGTGGCAGACTGTTGGTGATTGGAATTGTATGATTGAATTTTTGTGCTATCATTTTCCAAAAAGAGCACAGTTAATTGGATGCTTCAAAAATAAAAAACAAAACAGAAGTATGGAGTCGAGCTTCTTAATGCCTGTGTCATAGCTTTGCACTCCTGTTGTTATTTCATTGTTTACACTTACGGGTTATTGCAAAGTAGACAGCCTTGGCCATGATACTAAGATTGCTAGCTGTCTTACTTGTTACAGTCATACACATTGAAACCATCCAATAATTGGATCTTTTTTTCAATACCAACCGTGCATACATTGGGGTCCAGACCTGTCCATGCGATGTGCTAACAGAATCTTATGCATTTAGTTGTCACATAAATAGTAACAGAACATTTATAAGATTTGAACCTTTCCCTTCAAGTCAAACATTTGACTTCAACATCAATTCATCTTTATTTTGGCACTCTGATTTTGTTTTCACTTACAGGCACCCAACAGCCAGTACACCAAAATTCGAGCGGTCCTCAGGTAAATGATTTTTTTGGCATGCTTGTCTTATCTTAACTAGTCTTCTCCTGAAAATGCGTGTGGTGGGGTTTGCCTGCCCTCATGATTTCATGTCGTATGTGTGAATGCTTTTTACGGTTTCACCTTATCTTGTATGACTCCAAGTTAAAATCAATTTATTTGTTGGACTATAGTCTGTATGCCATAAATTGCCTCCAGTAGCTAATAATTTTTAATGTTCACCTCGGCGCTAGGCGGAAGGCGGGCGGAGGGTGGCCGCCTAGCGCCTAGCCCGCGCCTAGGCGCTGGTCTGTGCAGTCCGCGGTCGAAAGCCAGCAGGAAAGAAGAAAAGAAAAGAGAAAAGAGAAAAGAGAAAGAAAAAACAAAAAGAGAATGAAAAAACAAAAAGAGAAATAACTTGGCCAGCGAGAAAGAAAAAACGAAAAGAGAAAAAACTTGGCGAGCCTGGTCTAGTCCAGCCCAACCGAGTCGCAACACTGAGTAAAGCCCGGTCCAGTCCGCTGCCCTTATCATCTTGCTCCCTACGCCTATGCTCGCTCGCGCTCTCCGCCTCGCTCTCGCGCTCCCCTCTCCCATCCCGCCGCCGGTTCATCCCCCTCCCATTAGCACAACAATCTGGCACCAGGGAGACAAAATCCAGAGACGGAGAAGAGGAATCGACAGCGGGGAAGCTATAGCGACGTCGATCTGGCCGGGGAGGAGGTGAGTGAAGGGGAGCCGGGGAGAAGGTGGCGTGCGACGAGGAGTCGGGGTGGAGGCTGTGCGATGGGGAGCTAGGGAGGAGGGCAGAGGGGAAGAAATCGTGGAACTAGGATTTGGGACCACGGGTGAGTCCCTCTTCACTTAATTCTTTTTCTCCCTCATGCACGCCCAGCTCCGCTCGACCCCGCCTACCACCATCGCGCCTTGGCCGCCTGGGTCCGCCTTGGATCGGCGTTGACCGCCTAGGCCGCAGAGCGCCTAGGGGCCGATTGAGCCCGAGTTGTGATGCTAGCTTAGCCCAGCGCTAGGCGGCCGCCTAGGGGAACGCTGATAATTTTAATATCTGACAATATCCCACATGTCAAATGTTTGGCACTTTTTGATTTACATCCGACATTCTATATATTATAAAATCCCACATATATATATTATAAAATTGTTATAACCTAAATTGCGTAGAGGGAAGTCGTGGGTAACACGGAGCTTCGGTCGGTAGTTCTGGTGACCTGGCGCCGTGATGGCTGCTCGGCACGCGGCAAGGAGAGGAGGATTCGAGAATCAGAGCACACTGGGACGAGAGTTATCTGATTTATCATTGCTTGCCGAAAGCAGAATTGCCGCATGCCACTTATAGATATGGTCCGGCGCTAACAAACCAATCTCTAAGCGGTTGCTTTCCTAAGAAGCAATTAACTAATTGGATCACGATTTGATCTCTAACTCTAAATAAACAGTCCTAAAGATAACTTCCTGATTTAGAGTTAACATTCTAAATAAAAGATAAGATCCCTTATTTGGGATTTCCTTGCGCCGGCCGAAGGTGCACGGTTGACGCCACGCTGACGATACGGAATTCCCCACATTACAATAAATGTCTTCTTTGATTCCATATATCATATGTGAAGATTATTTCTCATTCCCTCGAAAGGTACTGAAACTTGATTGCTGTAGTTTTTTCCCCATTGTTCTGTGATGTCACATATGTGTTGTGTGCTGAAGATTGTCATGGCCTCCAATTGATTTATTGAAAATTAGTATGTTTTATTTTCAGGTTATTTGGCAAGACAATATCGATCCTGACAACATGACATATGAGGTTAATGGCTTCTCTTGCATGACTTGTGTCACAATGTTCTCATACTGGCTGTTTCATGTAACACTGACACTTTAAATATTTATCATCTTACTTTTTTTTCATCTGATCCATATCTTTAACTTGAGCTAGATAGGTAAAAGGCTGCAGAGATTACACCATGCATTATTGAATTGGTCAATGGTATAGATCTCATTTGGGTGCTTCCAGGGCCAAAATACTCGACATTAAGGATGCTATAACTCCTTGCTGCATGTTAATTTATTGAGAATATTAATTTGCATTGCCAATTAATCCACTAAAGTTTTTCCTAATTGCAAAAGGTTATTTGCCTTTGACATCAGCTATTAACCATTTCTTGAAATCACGTCATATCATTTCAAAAAAAGAAGTCATCGTATGACCCAAATGTTGCAGCCGGTAACTATTTGGAGAGATCGATTCTTCTATATTTAGTGTATGAACAGCTTTTCTCGGTGAACAGTTTTGTCCTTTGAAGAATAGGAGTCTTCGAGAGAATAAAAATGCATTGCTTTGGCTGTGTCCATTGTTATGCTGATCTCTTCCTTCACAACTCAAATGAAAGTGCTATAAGCATAAGTGTTTGCACATGCTCTATATGGGCTGGAAGTTGCATATCTATTATGTACATATAGAAGGAAGCAAAGTAAAGTAGCCAGTACGGCATTATATTAGGCTCCTCTAAATTTATATGCATGCCTCCGTTGCTTAATAATTTAGATGAAGAAAAATCTTGTTGCTTGAATAATCATGTACCGGTCTTTTTTGGTGTGTTTATCTGGAAAGGCATGCTTGTCATAGACAGAGCTACATACATGCACTGCTTTTCTTTGTTTCATGCAATGGCACTATTCAAGTAACAATATAGCATTATAGCTTCAATGGTTAAACTATATATTCACTAATCATTTAATGGGGAAGCTTTATCATTCATTTCATAGCGGTACCTATCTTATGTTCTCTCATTTGATTATTTTCTGGAACTTGGTTTACTAATAAGTTTTTGTTGACAGGAATTGTTGGATTTGGGTGAGGCAGTTGGGACCCAGAACCGTGGTCTCTCCCAAGAACACATTTCATTACTTCCAGTCACAAAGTACAAGTGTGGTTTCTTTTTGAGGAAGAAAATGCGCCGTGAAAGGTCAGATCTTGTTGTAATCTTTTTATGCCAGTCGGTTCTTGACTATGATTTTGCCCTGGACTACCCTCTGAAGCATGCAGTATTAGTTCTGTCTGCATTGATATGATGCTGCATCCTTTGTGTAATATGATGATTTTCGCTTACCGTAGAGAATGCAATTAGTTGCAGCAACTTTGTACTGTTTCTTAAATTGAAACAAATTTAACTTAGGACTTCCCTTTGGGTAACAGGTGTGTAGTTTGCCAAATGGAGTACAAGAGAGGTGATCTGCAGATGACACTTCCCTGCAAGCATGTATACCATGCCAGCTGCGTGACAAGATGGCTTAGCATTAACAAGGTCAGCAATCAGATAAACGAAACAATCCATGTCTACTTCCCATTTCCCCCCTGCTTATTTGGCTTACAGGAGTATACAACTATACATTTCTTCTGCAGGTATGTCCTGTTTGCTTTGCTGAAGTTCCTGGCGAGGATCCCAAGAGGCAATGACTAATGGCCACAAAGTTGTTATGCTCTGGCGCTCAGTCCCACTGTGTCCCCAAATGATGAACGATTTCTGCTTGAAGGCAGCTTACGCCCCCCATATTTGTGTATTAAGATCATATCAGCAAATATAGGTTATAAGCAGATGAAGTTGGAACACCGCTCCTGAGATGTTTTCTGTAGACTGTAGAGTTCGACTGTGAACTATAACCACGTGGTAGATGGTAACATGCTCGAACGCTTTGCGATGTGTTTTTGTTCACTGCCAAGAGCATGTGCTAGTTTGTGTTGGATTGATTAAGATTTTGCGAACAACGGAAATATTCATTTGTTACACTCCCTGCTTCAGCCTGTGTCAGCTTGCGTTTCTTTGCCATGATATGTTTGTGATTGTAACTGAGCGTTGGGAGTTGGGAGTGTGGCATTGTCGATGAGCACGTTGTCGCCTTTACGAAATAAAATAAGAAAAATGGTTTAAGAGTTTTTGAAGAAGAATAGTATTACTATTTATTGTAATGAATTGGATCTATACGGGCAGTGTTTTTTTTAATAAGGCAATAGTCTAGCCATAATTACATTGGGTATCTTGCTACGCTTCATTTTGCTTCAAATTATTGCCCTCAATTGGTTCTCAATTTATTCTCTTTGCTTTGTCCTCCACCTTTAAATACCAATGAAGAGGCGGCAGTTACTACCGGAGAAGACACTCTTTGGAAGTGACACGTCTAGTCAGGGAGGCAGCAGTTGTAACTGATCATCGGTTGGTGTTAACAAGAGACTGAACTGTTTAGTAGTTATTGTCAGTGACGTAGGGCCATAAGAGTCATGTACTTTGGAGCAAATAAGGCATGTGTTCCATTCATCACATGGAAGGAATATGCTACTGACATGGGCGGTCAGACCGCCCATTGCCAATAAGGTTGAAAACATATTATACATCTTGCTTAAACTCAATTTGCAAAACACATTTGCCAATTGACGTAAGATGCACACAAGGGATGAAGGCGAGATTCTCAACAAGTTGCAAAACATATTTGTCGACTTTTAGATTCAACGCCACAAGGAATTTGGTATATAGACTTAAACCATTTGTAAAACACATTTATAAAACTAAAGTCACATGCTACAAGGATTATGCACAGGCCTCGACTATTTGCAAAATACATTCGCAAATATCTGCAACATGCAAACGAGAGCTAGAGCAAGCAACACGAGCTATCAACACATGACACACTCAAGCTACTAGTCAAGACCTCTCTTAATAGTACGGCTAACCTATACTAGCAATTCGGCCTTCTAACTAAACACCAAGACCGGTAAAAGACTAGTAATATATCCTTAGCCCTAGCTAGAAATACCTTTGCTTTGAGCATTCACTTGAAGCTTGATGACATACATCTTTTCTTCAAGTCTGGGTTATGTCGTGATATGCATTAACCCATGATGCAACCTTCACTTGACCTCTATCCTACATGATGAATCTTTTCTTCATTTGATGATCAACTCATGATCATCTCCTCTTCGGGATCTTGATGTGAATCAACACATAATACATCCTCTTCTTGAACTTTAACTTGATGCATATCAACTCATGATGTCATCCTAAGTCACTATCATCATGGAACATAATTTAATTACCCAACTCATAGAAAATATTAGTTCCACAATGTGATTATCATTAATTACCAAAATATATCATTAATTACCAAAATATATCATTAACTTATAATGGTGGGTCTAGATGCTTCATTTTTTCCCTCTTTGGTAATTGATGACAACCACCTCAATTGTAAATAATTGAACATAAAGCAATATGAGTATATATGAACTACACAAATTTTATATACTCAAATGGTATGTTTCAAAGTAGAGATCCTCAATATAAGTGGATAAAGAAATATGGATCAATATTAATGAAACCACAAAACATAGAGTGAACTCTCGCTAAATGTGTGCATACACAAATGTGTAATAAGAACATATGCACATATTCAAGTTAGACTTTTAGTGGAGTTCAACCTATATTTTGGATCCGATAAAAGCAACGAGATATAAGAAAACAATGTTTAAAGCATACCTCCATGATTTTCACCTTTACATCTAACTGAGACTAAACAATAGGTATAACAATAGAAGTGTTAGTCTGACATATAGATTTATCATTATTAGTCAAAGTACTCCATTAACTCATAATGGCATGTCTAGATTCTTCAATCGTCTGGGGGACCACCTGCTTAGTTAGGAGGACTTCTCATCCCAAGGACATCCCCAACCGACCTAAAACCTTCAATGAAAAAAGACTTGAGGAGGCTTGGTGGAGGAAGATCTTGGATTGTCGATCGAAGACATATTCTAGGACTGTTTACTCCAATTATGCGGACAAAGCGTCCAGGTAAATACCTATGACCACTCATATAACATTTTTTATGGAGTTTATGAGAAACTTAAAGAAGTTTTTTATTTCCTTGCTTTTTGTAGTATATGGTGGAGAACATCATTGTGGTCGAAAAGCTAACCTAGCGAATAACTTCTTTAGAAACGGAAAATCTTTGATTAAAAAGTAAGTATTTCCTCTTACTCCTTTTGCTTTTCTGTTCCTTGTTGTTTATTATTTCTCCCCTTATCATGATTTTAAAAAGAAGCTAAGGCTAAAGTAGAGGTGTAAAGTGTTGGACCGAAAAGGCGACTAGAGGGGGGGGGGTGAATAGGAGCACGCTCACTTTTTCAACCAAGATCAGATTCAATACAAATTTCACTCCAATAGCTATAGAAGCTATGAAGATTGATATACAGTACAGCGGAAGACTAGGATTGAATCCAATCAAAACCCCGAAGCAAAACAACCAAAATCAACCAAAACTTGATTTCCTAAGTGTGGGGCGGTCTGACCTCTATTCAAGGGCGGTCCGACCGGTCCTATGGGCGGTCCGACCTCTGTAGAGGGGCGGTCCGACCTCCAGCCGATGAACAGTGAAATCGGCCAGAAAACGAAGTTGCAAATAGATGTAACTTTTGATCTACAACTCCAAACTTGATGAAACTTGGTACACACCTTCTCTAGGATGTCAGGAACCTATTCCAATCGAAGATCGTGAAGATCTTTGGAAAAGTTCAGACCTTTTTCAGTTTGAGAGGTGGAAGGTTTGAAACCGAGTCAAAACGAAAACTATATCGAAAAACTTGCTCGTGGGTGATTGATGATCAAGATGATCTTAGATGTGTTCCCACATGTCACGACAAGCTAGATCATGCAAAGAAATCAATCAAAAACATGCGAATCAAAGAAAGACTCAAAATCACCAAATAGAGAGAAGAAGGGCAAATGAACTCATCTTGAAGAGAACTCTTCTTTGGATTGATTTGATAATGTATCGATTCTGACCACTCATACGGATACGCATGGATACAAGATCAAAACATCTCTCTCTCTAGAACCCTAATCTCCACTAAACCTTCCCTAAGCACTTAAGCCAAAACTAGGGTTTCAAGCATGAAAGGGTTGAAGGGTGCACCACCTCCTCCTCTATTTATAGTGGAGACTTAAACCTTCTAGAAGAGTCACCTAATGGGCTCCGTTAAGGCCCAAAACAAGCGGGTCACACACGCACGCCTCTCGAGCGCCGTCTTCATCTCCTCTTGACCTACTCCGCTTCTCCGCCATCTTGCGCCATGAGTCGTCAAAGTCACCAAGGCGGTATTTGGTATAATTACAAAATACCCCTTCTCGATCTTTTGCAAAGACCGAGTCCCATCTTTGTGAAGCACCTCCCATGCCGCCACGTGTAGGTTGATCAACGGCTCTCAACATGTCGGCAAGTCTCTCCCATCCGCTCCCACCGTAACCACCATGGCACTTGCACCACCCGCGCCGCTTGATCCAACCGGTCGACCGAATCGCCTGCTCGGTCATCCTTGTCTATTCTCGCACCACACTTGAGTTCATTGACCTCACCCGCATCGCCGATCGTTCGGACCTCGGCTCTCCAAGCCTAGTCCCGATCATCCTCGCCGTTGACCGTCGTTGACCACCAAGCAACCCGCACAACAATAAACAAGCAAATCGAATCCAGGAAACAAGTTCTTCACAACTTGACCCACGTTAGTCAAAACATGCATCATGCAACACATATGCATCAAACATATGACTTTGACCTAACAAAACATCATCGCCACGGTTGGCCGATGAACAAGTCGAACCGGTCGATCGCCCCTCGGGGCGGTCGATCGCCTTACCCACGGATCGACCGCCACCACAAGGCGGTCGGATCACCAGGGACTTAGCCAATTTTCAACCCCGAAAATCCAAACCCTCTGAAACTTTAAACCAATAGAACTTTTGCTTGGGAACTCCAAAATTATGAGACCAAGTGTATTAGGATCCCTCACTTGTCTACAACACCTATTTTTGGCCCGACCCATTCGACCATTTTGGTCACGGGCGGGTCGATCGCCGCACATGGCCGGTCCGACCGATTTGGGACCGGTCGGACCGCCATGCTATGGCCGGTCGGACCGCCCCTATCCAGGAATGCTGAACAGATCTGAAACTTTGTCGAAAACCCGTGAAACGACAAACCGTTAACGCCATTGCCAATTGTCACATCATCCTAAGATCTGGAGCATATCCCCATGATATCCACAATCTCCCCCTTGATGAACACATTGGCAATATTCCAGAAAATGTAATTTGAAGGTTTGAAAAGTAAAATACTTTCGTTTTTGCACAAAGGCACAACTTGGTCCATAAGCAAGAGAAAGCAATGGAAATGACCAAGCTGGCATCAGAATAGCATAGACAAGTGAGATAAGGCAAAAGAAAGCATAAAACTTTGATTTCCAGAAAAAGTCAAAAATCTCACTTAAGGTCCATATGAAAGAACAATTGTTCAATTGACCTTTGATCATTGTGAGGTGTAATAAATGCAATTCAAGTTCGAGAAGAGTCAATAAGGCAATAAGAATGCAATTCAAAACTCCCCTCACTATGATCCTCGATTTGTAAAATTTCAAATTCTCCAACTTTCTCCCTTTGTATAAACTTCCCAACATTGAAAATATCTTCTCCCCTTTGACAATGGAGTCATCAAGGAATCACGCCTTCCTCTCATCCAGAGATAGCAATTTGCGAGAATGAAGAAAGAAGCAAAAGAAGAAATATGCATGAAATGCAATGGAGTGGCTTCATTTTTGTATTTTTCAATTTTGATTACAAGAAGCTTTGAAGATTACCCAAAAGAGCAAGTCAAGATTTCTAATATTGCACAAACAACATATCAAGCCCGATAGTGCTAGCAAGATCATGGTAAGACATATATAACAAAGCTAAGCATAAAGGCTCAAAAGTAAAGCAATGGATTTGATCAATTTAAGCAAAGCTTCAAATTCAAAGAAGTTCATCAACAGGATCCTAAAATGAAATTGGCCATGTCAAAATGTCAAAGTGAGATCAAAAATCTAACAAAGACCACATTAAGAGTCAATCAGTCTGTATTGAATCATTTTGCTCAAGATTTCTTAAAAGCCCATTTGTCAACATTTTCTCATATGCAATGAATATTGAAGTTGACTAATGATCTAACTTAGTGACAAGATCCCGGACTAGGAGCCATCCACAAACTCATCCTAAGCTTGACCGAAGTTGATTAAAGGTATATCTTAGTAAAGAAGATCCCGGACTAGGAGCCATCCACAAACTCTTTCTAAGCTTCTACCGGGGCGACAAATCTTGAGGTTCATGTCATTTCTGACAAGCAATCCCCATGAGATCGTCTGGATCATCAAACTATCTCCAAGTTCATGTCATTTGACAAGCGGCCTCGTAAGAATAGTTTGGCACATTTTAAGCATAAGACAATCTTGATTTTTCATTTTTTTTACAAGAGCGGTTTTAGAATCTCAAGAACACAAAAGCTCAAGTAATGGTCAATTTTAGATTCAAGAGCTAACAAGACAATTTCGACAAGGCCAATGTCACAAGAGGAGCACTAATTGCAACTCGCTAAAACATCCACAAATTGCAATTTCTTAGTTCGAGTTGTTTTAAAGTTCTAGCTCATATAGCAAAGACTTAACTACACATGTAAAAGCATGATAATTCTAGCAAGTCAAAGAACTAGACATGGCATTGAGCAAGAATTGAAATACTAAAGCTCCAAAGGGTAATAGGCAAAGCTTCATCAATTTTAAAAGATAAGGTAAGATCTTATATTACAATGCATCTTTTGAATTTTTCATACCATTTGTTGTATTTTTCATATGAATGCAATATGATACAATGAGATGCAATAAAAGCCTAACAACCTAAAAAGTTCAAAAGATCAAAAGTTCGGAAAAAGAACAATAAGAGATCAAAAGAACAAGGTAAGATCGGAAAAGATCGAACTCCCCTCAAACCAACCCATAGGGATAAATTACCCTAACTCGCTTCTCAAGGTGGCAAACCTAGTTGGGTCTAAAGGTTTGGTGAGGATATCACCAATTGAGCCTCTGACTCCACAAAATGCAAAGACAATATCACCCTTCTCGACA
Organism: Hsuehochloa calcarea; assembly: GCA_036346395.1. NCBI lineage: Eukaryota > Viridiplantae > Streptophyta > Magnoliopsida > Poales > Poaceae > Hsuehochloa > Hsuehochloa calcarea. Next base: position 28,846,485 of record CM070597.1, read on the forward strand.
TGGTCTCTAAGGAAGTGATAGCGAATGTCTATGTGCTTGGTCCTAGAGTGTTGCACGTGGTTCTTAGCAATGTTAATAATGTATGTTATCACGTAAAAGAGGAACACTAGCAAAATTTACCCAAAGTCCTTAAGAGTGGACACCATCCACAAAATCGACTACAAACTGACTAGCGACTACATATTCAAACTTCAAAGATGGATTGTGCAATGTAAGACCTTCCTAGAAGACCAAGAGACAAGAGACGTGCCTAAGAAATGACATGTACCGAAGTGCTCTTCCTATCTAGCCTCTGACGCAAAATCGTAATCGAAAACCCCGAATGGACAAATAAGAAGAGCAAGAATACCAAATGCCATATCGAGAGTAGAATGTAAATACCGAAGATGCGCTTAACGGCTTGGCGATGTGAAGTCCTCGGACGCCTCAAACCTCGCGCAGAGGCGACCGCAAGTGGATGTCCGGTCTTGAGGCCGTCAGTGCGGAGGGAGCCGATCATGTTGCGGTACTCGCGTTGATCCACGGCTTCCCTTCCTCATCTGGATCCAAAGCGATCGGTCGCCATGGGAGTGGCGATCGCCTTGCGCCACCCATATCAAAACGCTTGAGAAGATCCTTGGTGTACTTCGCTTGATGGATGAAGATCCCTTCCTTGCATTGCTTGATTTGCGGCCCGTAAAGTAGTTGAGCTCGCCCATCATACTCATCTCAAATTCCTGGACATGGTCTCGTAAAAAGCGGAAACAAGAGCATGAGAGGAACCACCAAAGATAATATCATCAACGAATCAACAAGCAGGAAGTCATTGCCATGCCTAAGAATGAATAGAGTCTTATCAACTTTTCCCATTTTAAAATCATTCTTAAGCGTAAAGATCTTAAGTCTATCATACTGTGCTCTAGGGGCTTGCTTAAGACCATACAAAGCTTTGGATAGCTTAAAGACACGATCGGTGCTTGGGATCCTCAAAGCCGGGGTTGCCTAACATACACTTCCTCTTCTATAAAACCATTCGTAAAAGCACTCTTAACATCCATTTGATGCAACCTAAAACCTTTAGATGCGTGAATGCAAGCATGATGCGAATGGCTTCTAATCTAGCAACAGGAGCGAAGGTCTCATCAAAATCTAACCCTCAACTTTGGCTAAAACCACGAGCTACCAACCTAGCCTTGTTTCTAACCACGTAACTATCCTCATTTTGTTTATTTTAAACACCCAACGGGTACCAATTACATTATGACCACTAGGAGGTTCTACAAGGTTCGGACTTTATTTCTTTCAAAGTTTTCTAACTCCTCATGCATGGCATTGACCCAACTAGCATCGGATAAAGCATGTGATATATCTTTGGGTTCAAAAGACGCTACAAATGCAGAGTGAGAGAAAAGACTTGATCATGATACAGGCGAGTGACTCGCTCATGGAGACTACCAATCATCCGATCCAAGGGTGCCGCTTCGGATGTGCAAAGGAGCGCTGGGGAGATAGTATCTCCTCAACTCCGCATGATCTTTCGATGAAGAAGATGCGCAGAGCCTCAATTGGAGGTGAAGCGATCAGAAAGGTGTTACGAGCCGAATCGGAGCATTAGCGACAAGTGGAGGAGCATCATCAATTTCATCCTCATCTTCCTCAACAAATATGCTCTCTGTCACTGTAAGTCACCAAACATCGGATCTAGCTGCAGGCTAGTCTCATCAAAAGTGACATTGCATGTCTCTGGACAATGTTAGTTTCAACATTAAAACCCGAAAACCCCTCGAATGAGCGGGATAACCTAGAAATAAACCATCACAAGTTCTTGATTCAAATTTATCTAGGTTCCTGTCTTGAGAATAAAACACTTCGATCCAAAGACTCGAAGTGCTAAACCGAGGGTTTTTCGCCAAAACGAAGCTCATAAGAAGTCTTGCCCAAAGACGGTCTCAGAAAGACACGATTTGAAATATGGCAACCTGTAGCAATAGCTTCGGCCCAAAACCTCCTCGGTGTGCTATACTCATCTAGCATCGCCCTAGCCATCGAGACTAAGGTCTTGTTCTTCCTTTCCACAACGCCATTTTGTTGAGGGACGTGGAGAAGAGAAGCGATGCTCAATACCGCGCCAAAGACAAAAGAGGCAAAGAGGCATTCTTGAACTCCGTGCCATTGTCACTCGCGGATTGCTCTCAAGGCACCAGGAAGTTTAGAAGCCAAACGAAGAACAAGATCATGATAATGATCAAAGACCTCATCCTTCGAAGCAAGAAAGAACACCCAAGAATATCTCGAAAAATCATCGACTATGACAAGAATGTACCAATTGCCACCGATCGATCGAACCCTAGCGGGACCAACAAGATCCATATAAAGCAAATCGTCCAGTCCGGTCATGACCATAGTCAATGAAGGGTGTGAGGCGGCAACTTGCTTGCCATGCCTACTGAGGAGCAATAACACATCTTTTACAGCTTTGAGTTTAAGGAAACCCTCTCTGAGATTCAAGCCCGCTAACTGGTGTCAGATGATCAAAACCAATGTGCCCCAAGCGTCGGTGCCAAAGCCAGATATCAGAAGAAGATGCAACTAAACATTTGAGAGATCCGCAAGAGATTCGGAAAAATCGGCTCCAAATATTCTACCAACTCTAGAAATTCCAAAATGAGCTCACCAAAAGAATCAAGCACCCGACAAGCGTTCTTCTTAAATCTAGTCTCATAGCCATCATCGAGAAGTCGTGAGACGAGAAGGAGATTGTACCTTAGTTTGGACACAAGAGCGACATCCTTGAGAATGAACACGCTGCTCACCCCGATCGATCCAGTTCCTTCGATCCGCCCTTGTGAATCATCTCCGAAGGTGATGAAGTCATCACCGTCGCCGCGTGAAGGAAGTGAACCATCTAGAGTCTCCGGTCATGTGGCGTGAAGCAGTAGGAGTCGACGAGCCACGTGTTCTTCCTCCTTCCGCGACGATCCACGAAAATCAAGACACAAAGATCGATGTGTCTCAATCATTGGGTTAGTTAAAATAGACTTGGGAACCCAAAGATTGAGACACATGTCTGCATGAGTAGTATGCAAAGCGAGAATGAGTGTCCTTGATCCTAGTTGAAGTCCTATCATGAGCAATGGTTACAAACACATGAGATGCATTCGCCTAGGAACATGATGATGATAAGCATGTGTAGTATATCCTAGACCGGGTTTCTTCTTCTTTTCATGACCATGTTTCACACAAGCTCTAGGTTGATGAAATAAAGTTCTAGCATGATTAGCATTTTTCAACCTACGCCATGTGAGAACTCAACTAAATGTCAACTCTTCTCGCAATAGGTGCAATGGTATTTTGTACCCTTTGGGAGAAGCACCTTTTGACTAAAAGAAGGTTGGACAAAACCTGCAGTTTGAAAGCAATTTTCGCGAGTTGGGTTTTGAATTCAACTAAGCCATTTTCCAAGACCCGAATGACCTTAGTCTTGGATTTGTTAAAGCGAGTTGTATCCTAAGCCTTGCTTCTTAGAAGGAGTTCTAGACTTGTCAAGAATCATGTTTAATTGTTTTTCTCCACTAGAGAATTTTTGCAGTGTGTTCTCTAGATAAACATTATCTTTCCTAAGATCAACACATGATTGACAAATTTTAGGTTTATTAACCTTTGCAAGCCTCTCCTTATAATTAGCAATTTCAAGCTTAAGAGCAGGACATAAAGTACAATTAGCAGAATTAATACTGTCCTTAAGCTTGACATATTTCTCTCTAGCTGCTTTTAAAATGTCTTTAATTTCACGTTCACGTTCTAAGCAGAGAGAGCAAGAGCGAGACTCTACTGGTTCAGAAACATCCAACTTGCTAGACTCTAAGCATTTAAGACATGGAGCAGATTTGACATCAGCTAGCTCAGTTCTAGCATTTTCAAGTTGATGCAAAGCAGTATTAAGAGCAGATTGCAGTTTAGACAGTTCGGAGTGCAAAGCATGGCAAAATGAACATTCATCAACTTCTAGACTCTTAGCATTCACAAGTTCCAATGTCAAATTTTCAACTTGTGACTCTAGATCCTTGTTCTTAACCATGATGAACTTTAAAGCCTTATCCTGACTAAGCAATTGCTCATACATGTTCTCGCATCTAGCAGAAAGGACATCATAAGATAGGGATACCTCATCATCATCATCGACGTCGACGAGTCGACCATGAAGCACATGGGGTGAAGTCCTTGGCCTTCCCTTTCTTGTCTTGAGGTGGCTCCTCCTCCTCCTTGTCCTCCTCGCTCCCGAGTCCACATCGCTCAAGGATTGATCTCCAAAGCGGCAAGGACCGGTGAGCGACCTTCATCACTTAGCAAACATCAAACCTTGATTTGTTCCCTTGAGGCTTCTTCCAAGCTAGCTTTCCTCCTTATGGTTACCCTTACCCTTGACTTGGGGCGATTAGTCGAATATGGTAAAGCTCACCACACTCGTAGCAAGTCACAGGCCACCTCTCTTTTGTTTCTCACATTGTTGTAAGCCCGTGTGACTTTCTTGACTATGAGGGCTAGCTCGGGCTCAGAAGACTCTCAAAATCCTCTTCACGAATTGTGGATAAGCAGCAAGAGAAAAACCCAAGAGGACTCGGAAAAACCATCGAAGCTCTTGAAAGAGGATCACTACCAAAGCCATGTTGTCCTTCTTAGGAAGACTACCTCTCTTGATCTCATGAGTCTTGAGCTTACTATAAAGCAGCTCCAAGGTGAGAGTAGAGATCGACGTTCTCCTCTATGGCAAGAGCCTTCATCTCCCACTCCTTGGTGTTGATTGCGGCCAAGAGGTGAGTGGCATTCTCGATTGAGAGTACTCAATGTCAACGACTTTCATCCGATTGACAACCTTGTTGAAGCGAGTAAAACGTCATCGATGCTCTCGCCAGACGCATCTCGAATTTGTTGTACTCGCTTATAGACCGTCTCGCGCACTTGTTTAATCTGGGACGATCCTCATGGTAAGTTTCGAGGTGTGCCAAATTTCATGTGCGGTCGTAAGATTGCAAATCTGTCATACTCTTGTCTACCAAGCCCGGCATATAGGAGATTCTTTGCCTTGTTGTTGTTAGTAAAAGTATTGCGAAGCTTGCGTGGCAATCTCGAACAAACGAGTGGAGCTCGAACAACCTCCCATATAGCTTGTCCTTCGCTCTCAAGGAAGACTCGCATGCGATTCTTCCAATAGGCATAGTCGAGCCCATTGAAGACATGCGGCTTTGTCGAGTACTTATCCATCGCCAAGTTCGGTGGACCGGTTAAGATCAAGATTGAACTAACAGGCTCGATACCACTTGTTGGACCGAAAAGGCGACTAGAGGGGGGTGAATAGAGCACGCTCACTTTTTCAACCAAGATCGATTCAATACAAATTTCACTCCAATAGCTATAGAAGCTATGAAGATTGATATACAAGATCAATGGAAGACTAGGATTGAATCCAATCAAAACCCAAGCAAAACAACCAAAATCAACCAAAACTTAATTTCCTAAGTGTGGGAGGTCGACCTCTATTCAAGGGCGGTCCGACCAGGTCCTATGGGCGGTCCGACCTCAGAGAGGCGGTCCGACCTCGGTAGATGAACAGTGAAATCGGCCAAAAAGCGAAGTTGCAAATAGATGTAACTTTTGATCTACAACTCCAAACTTGATGAAACTTGGTACACACCTTCTCTAGGATGTCAGGAACCTATTCCAATCGAAGATCGTGAAGATCTTTGGAAAAGTTCAGACATTTTTCAGTTTGAGAGGTGGAAGGTTTGAAACCGAGTCAAAGCGAAAACTATATCGAAAAACTTGCTCGTGGGTGATTGATGATCAAGATGATCTTAGATGTGTTCCACATGTCACAGCAAGCTAGATCATGCAAAGAAATCAATCAAAAACATGCGAATCAAAGAAAGACTCAAAATCACCAAATAGAGAGAAGAAGGGCAAATGAACTCATCTTGAAGAGAACTCTTCTTTGGATTGATTTGATAATGTATCGATTCTGACCACTCATACGGACACGCATGGATACAAGATCAAAACATCTCTCTCTCTAGAACCCTAATCTCCACTAAACCTTCCCTAAGCACTTAAGCCAAAACTAGGGTTTCAAGCATGAAAGGGTTGAAGGGTGCACCACCTCCTCCTCTATTTATAGTGGAGACTTAAACCTTCTAGAAGAGTCACCCTAATGGGCTCCGTTAAGGCCCAAAACAAACGGGTCACACACGCACGCCTCTCGAGCGCCGTCTTCATCTCCTCTTGACCTACTCCGCTTCTCCACGCCATCTTGCGCGCGAGTCGTCAAAGTCACCAAGGCGGTATTTGGTATAATTACCAAATACCCCTTCTCGATCTTTTGCAAAGACCGAGTCCCATCTTTGTGAAGCACCTCCCATGCTTCGCCACGTGTAGGTTGATCAACGGCTCTCAACATGTCGGCAAGTCTCTCCCATCCGGCTCCCACCAGAACCACCATGGCACTTGCACCGACCCCCGCGCCGCTTGATCCAACCCGGCCATGACCGAATCGCCTGTTCGGTCATCCTTGTCTATTCTCGCACCACACTTGAGTTCATTGACCTCACCCGCATCGTCGATCGTTCGGACCTCCGCTCTCCAAGCCTAGTCCCGATCATCCTCGCCGTTGACCGTCGTTGACCACCAAGCAACCTTGCACAACAATAAACAAGCAAATCGAATCCAGGAACAAGTTCTTCACAACTTGACCCACGTTAGTCAAAACATGCATCATGCAACACATATGCACTGAAACATATGACTTTGACCTAACAAAACATCATCGCCACGAAGTTGGCCGATGAACAAGTCGAGCCGGTCGGGCCAGCCCTACAGCGGCCGATCGCCACCACAAGGCCGGTCAGACCGCCCGTAGGGACTTAGCCAATTTTCAACCCCTGAAAATCCGAAACCTACTGGAAACTTTAAACCAATAGAACTTTTGCTTGGGAACTCCAAAATTATGAGACCAAGTGTATTAGGATCCTCACTTGTCTACAACACCTATTTTTGGCCCACCATTCGACCATTTTAGTCACGGTAGGTCGATCACGCACATGGCCGGTCCGATCGATTTGGGACCGGTCCGACCGCCATGCTATGGCCGGTCGGACCGCCCCTGTCCAGAATGCCTGAACAGATCTGAAACTTTGTCGAAAACCCGTGAAACGACAAACCGTTAACGCCATTGCTAATTGTCACATCATCCTAAGATCTGGAGCATATCCCCATGATATCCACATAAAGCTAAAAATCGGTCGATCGAAGATGGTCGACCAGATTTAAAGAAACCTCCCTAAAGCACAAGGAAGCTATTGAATTTTTGGAGAATAAGGCTCAAGGTAATTGATCATAAACCCGACCAGTTTATTATATATGTTTAGTTCATTTTCTAACTCTGATTTACTTGTGCAGAGCAAGCTCAAAAATTAAAAAGAACAGATAAAATTCCTGAGTCCGAGCAAGAGAAGGAGAAGGAACTTGAGAGGAGTTGGCATTCAATAAGATGCTTTCCGACAAGGGTGCGGAAGCATTTTCGTTGTCTTCAAGGGAGACAACGGAGAAGGCGAATTGTCTTGGTCGACAACTAGAGACTCTCCAAGGCCTGCTCGAGACTTCTTGGAGGAATCACATAAAGATTATGCATGATGTTGTTGCAGATGGTGTTAGCTTTGCTTTGGCAAAGCTTAAGACCTCCGACCCCTCCCTCAATCGCCAAGTGCTTGAAGCGGACTTCAACTACTCAGAGAAAGATGCAGCCAAAAATTTCGAAGAGATGAAGCCCTTCGAAAATAAGGTTGCAAAGGGGGTGGAGGTCGGATCTCCATGTGGCAGCGACCAATCGAGTGGCTTCGGGGAATAAATGGATGTAATATAATTATAATGTAAAACTTACCTTTTTGTCATCGATGAAGTTTATGTTTATTTCTTAATTTGTGTACTCACATATTTCCTAGCCCCTGACTGCTTGTATAGTAGAAAAACTTACTATAGAAGTAGTAGACCAAGAAAAAGAACACATAATACGACCAACGTACAAGATATGTGCTGATTATGTTGTAAAACTAATCTAATTATCACTATTGTTTTCATTCTAGTTCCACCCCTGCTTGACAGCTCAGTGACTCCTTGTACACATGCAAACACTATTGGACACAAAGATGGCAATCAACAAAGAGAGAACACAGTTGCGATGCTAAAACTTGCTCACCTTTTTTTCTCTGAGTTCTGTTATTCTCTGTTTCGGATGGGCTACAGTAGTCTAAAGAAAAAAATGACAACGCACACACGCCAGACTGTTAACCACCAGTCCAGATTCTTAGTCACTAATCAGCCTAAGACTCACCACGATCCTTGCATCTCGAATCATGGATCAACAACACTAAATCGTTACAACTTTAGTTACAAACTGAAGTTCTGCACCAACTCTAAACTTCAGTGACGACGTTTCGAATTTTAGACTAAAGCCGAGTTTTAGTTTTTGTTATTCTGACAAAGCACAAAAACAGAGTCGATGCAAACACAACAAGATTAACACCTACAATCACCCCCTTAATCTTGTTGATCTTTCTTCGCTACCTGCACACCAAGCCTTTGATGCATCTCCTGAAACTTCACTCGCCCAAGGGCCTTGGTTTGAATATCGGCAAGTTGATCTTCTTACTTGACGTGCTTCACTTCAATCTTGCCAGCTTCAATACACTCTCGGATAAAATGGTATCGAGTGTCAATATGTTTGCTCCTCTCATGATAAATGGGGTTCTTGCAAAGTGCTATTGCCGATTTGTTATCCACCTTGAGAATTACCTTTTGCACTTCATCTCCCGTCAGGTTTGCGAGCAGCCGGCTGAGCCAAACACCCTGACATGCAGCTATGGTGGCTACAATATACTCCACTTCACATGACGATAAGGCCACCACTCTTTGCTTCTGGGAATTCCAAGTAATAGGATTTGGACTGAGATAAAACACAGTCGTGATTGTGCTTTTCCGGTCTACAGTGTCTACGGCAAGATTGCTCACTGTAGCTGACCAAGCCAGCATGTCCATCACCACTCTTGTAGTTGCAGCCCAACTCCAACGTACCTCAAATGTATCTCAGAATTTGCTTGACTGCTGCCAAATGTTCAGACCTTGGCTCCTGCATAAATCGGCTTACAATGCCAACAGAAAACGCCAGATCAGGTCTTGTGTTTACCAAATACCTAAGGCACCCACAATGCTTCTAAAGTTTGTTGGATCAACAAGTGAAGACAATAGTTACAATCTCTCATCCCAGTCTTCTCAAGTAGTTTTGTGGCATAGGCTGTTTGGTTTAGTGTGATTCATTGATAATCTTGAGTCACTTCTATCCCCAAGTAGTAGGATAGTAGACCCAGATCACTCATGCTGAACATGTCATTCATTTGCTTCTTGAAAAACATGATCTCCTTGATGCAGCTCCATGTGATCACCATATCATCAACATATACTCCAACTAGCAACCTTGTATTGCCCATTTTACTCTTGTAGACTGCATGTTCATGAGCACTTCTCCCAAAACCAAGTGAAATGAGTGTGACATCCAACTTTGAGTTCCAAGCTCTAGGAGCTTGGCATAGCCCATAGAGTGTCTTCTTGAGCTTCAACACTTTGTGAGCCTGTTCCTTTTCTTCAAAGCCTGGGGGTTGTAGCACATACACTTATTCTTTGAGTTCTCCACTGAGAAAGCCCGACTTGACATACATGTGGTGAACTTCCCATTTCTCTTGAGCTACCAATGCAAAGATTAGCTGCACTGTTTTATGTCTTGCCACGGGTGCGAAGACCTCATCAAAGTCCACCCCCTCGCGTTGAACATACCCCTTAGCAACAAGTCATGCCTTATGCTTCATTACTTCTCCTTCGGGGTTCTTCTTCAGTTTGACTACCCATTTAAGCCCAATTGGTTTCTTCCCTGCAGGCAATGTGATAAATTCCCAAGTTTCATTACCTTGGATGGTTGCCATCTCCTCCTCCATTGCCTTTCTCCAATTTGGTTGCTCCATGGCCTCAACCACACCGGTTGGCTCATCTGTGCCGAGCAAGTAGAGGTCGGGTTCATCCAGCTCAACGGGGCAGGTATTCTCATATATCTCCTGAAGAGAACGATAACGCCACGGCTCGTCTGAAGAAGCAGAAGAGCTTGACATGGGCATCCCTTCTGAGGTGGCAGTAGTTGTTGTCGCGGTAGTAGGTGCACTTGCCATGGCAGTGGGCGTTCCTGCCGTGGCAGGAGATGTTCCTACCATGGCCTCCATGGTAGGTGCTGCAGCTGAACCGATAGGGGTAGCTGAGCATGTTTCTTCACCCCCATCTCCAATTGAACATGCATCATGGTATTTCAAATAGTGAAAAGTGAATACCGGCGGCCAAGTTCTAATCCCTTTGCTTGTCTTCCTCGAAGATAACTGTAGGATCGTAAAGGCGACTAGAGGGGGGTGAATAGGCGCTTTCTCGATTTTTTACCTTAATCAAATTCAACACGCACTTTTCTCCTTTAGCTATGAAACCTAAGAAGATTAGTAAATGCACAGAGGAAGCCTTGTACTGAATTCGATTACCCTCTTTAACCACAAGACTCGATACTGGAGAATTGATCTCACTGAGGCCGGTCGGACCGGTGTAGTGCTGGCGGTCTGACTGCCTGGCGGTCGGACCGGCGGTGACAAATCGGTCAGACCGATTTAGTCCAGAGGCAATGCACAATGCCCAAATCCAAAACGAAAATTGGTCCAACTTTTGATTCAACCAATGAAACTTGACCAAATTTGGAGCATACCTTCCTAAGGATATCTAAGACCTATTTCTAGCGATGATCGTCCAGATCCACTTCAAAGAATCGATATCTTAAGGTTTTACCAAAGAAGTGTTCCAAAACCTAGAAATATGAAAATCTTGATCCAAAACTTGCTTGTGGGGGATTGATGATCTAGATGATTCTAGGAGTATTCCCACACATCATAGCAAGGTAAAATCGGTCAAGAGACCAAGCATAAACACCCGGATCAAGGAAGCACCAAAATTATCAAAAGTGAGAAGAAGGCAAATAAGACTTCACCCTTGAGCAAACATCAATAGATTGATTGATTCAAGATGTTGCTTACAAAGCCACTCCCTCAAGCAGGACAAGAGCCCAATCCAAGAGCACACTCACAAATTTCCTCTCCTCTCCTCTCCTCTCCTCTCCAAACCCTAACCCTAGAAAAATTGGAGTGTTTCTAAATGAATACTTGGGGATTTTTTCCATCTTCCCCCTTCTATTTATAGGAGAGGCTAGGGTTTCTCTCATGGGCTCCCATTAAGGCCCAACACAAATGGAACCCCCACACACATAAATCTGTTGAAGCAATCGCCGCTTCACCACGTGTAGGTTGATCATCGGCTCTCATCATGTCGGCAAGTCTCTCCCGTCCGAATCCCATCGGAACCTCCAAAGCACTTGCACCGACTCACGCGCCGCTTGATCCAACCAGCTGCAACGAACTGCCCATTCGATCCATCTTGTCCATTCTGCGCCATGCTTGAGTCACACAACCTCACTCGGCATCCATGATCGTTCTGGACCTCAGCTCTCCAAGCTTGGTCCCGATCCACCTCACCATTGACGTCGTTGGCCTGCAAGCCACCTACACGGCAATAAACAAAGAAAACGTCTCCGGGAACAAGTTCTTTACAACTTGACCCACATTAGCTCAACAATGCAATATGCAACAATAAAGTATTGAAACTCATGCATTAAACACAACGAAAACACATCAATGCCAAAATAGCCGAAGTCCAAGTGGAAGCCGGTCTGACCGCCCTACCAAGCCGGTCGGACGGATTTCCCAGCGGTCGGACCGCCCCAAAAGACTTAGCCAAATTTCAACTCGAAAATACGCAACCTTTCTGGAATTTTTAAACTGATAGAACTTTTGACTAGGAGCTCTAAAAATTATGTGACCACATCCAGGAGACTCCCCTCTCATACCTACACAACCTATTTTTGACCTAGCCCCAAACTCCATCATCAAGCGTGGCGGTCGGATCGCCACACTACCAATCGACCGTGGCCACGGTCGATCGCCAATGACCAGACAACACTGAAGTTTTTCAAAAACGCGAGATTCGTCAAACCAACAACGCCATTGCTAATTGACTCATCACTCTAAGATCATGCACATATCTCCACGATATCCACAATCTCCCCCTTGATGAACACATTGGTAATTTACCAGAAAATGAAGTTAAGTGGTTTGAAAAGTAAAAACTCGCGGTTTTCGTGCAAAGGCACAACTTGGTCCATAAGCAAAAGAAAGGTTAGAAAACGACCAAGCTGGCTTCAGAATAGCATAGGCAAGCGAGATAAGGTAAAGAGAGCACAAAAAGCTTCAATTTCCAGAAAGTAGCCAAAAATCTCACTTCGGTCCATATGAAAGAACAAATGCTCTATTTGACCTTTGATCATTGTGAGTCTTCTAGATTTGCAAATATAATCAGAAAAGGCAATAAAACCCAGAGAATCCACTCACAATGGTAACCAATTTGTAGAAAATACATTTTCCCTTTATGACTCCAAAAGCTCTAAAAACCATATTTTCTCTAATCTTTCTCCCCCTTTAACAATGAATTCATCAAGATGTAAGGAAAAAGTTAGAGCATGAAGGAATGACTAATTTTTTATTTTTGAACTTTTAGCAAAAGAAGCCATGAATATTATCCATGAAGACAGTACAAGTATTACACCAAGCCATATTAAGTGAAGAAGTTATGTTCAATCATGGCAAATCATGTACTGCAAAGCTAAGACCAAAATAGCAATAATCTGAGATTAAAAGAATTAAAACCATGATAAGTTGCTCAATATCATAGTTTCACCAAGGTATTCAAAAATGAGTCAAGCCATGTCTATAAGTAAAAAGGAGACCAGAAACCAGAAACTGAGGCATTTTGAGCATTAGGAGTTCAAATATGAAGCAATTCAATCAAGCACTTAGCATTTTTGAGTATTTTGCTGAAAATGATATATTTTTTATAGCAATGTGCTAGATCTCAAGCCTTGCCGCGACCATCTCAAGCAAGAAGCTTAAAAGAATGGTCTAGATCATCCAAAACTCCCCTTGAGTTCATGCCTAGTGCAATGGCAAGCAGTCTCATGAGAAAGAATTGGTGAGATCAGTTTTTTCGCACATAAAAACTCATTCTTCATTTGCTTGACTTAAAAATTAACAAAGCTCATTTTACAGCTCAAACTCAGTTCAAAACTCAATTTAACCTATATGAGATGGCATGAATCATGAGATGATCACTAAAGCAAAACTAGTCACAAGATCTAACAAAACATGATTTGATTCAATTTTGCTCACAGATATAAAGCTAGCAAGACAAAAGCTAAGCTAAACAAGAAGAGTCATAAAAGAAGTCTAGCAGACTATCACAGGACATGGCAAGGTATAAAGTATGAAAATATGCCATACAAGGATAATAATCAAAGCTCCACAAGTTTATAATACAATGCAAGAAATTTGAATTTTAAAATGCATTATGATACAATGAATGCAAAAAGAGCAAACTCCCTCTCAAAACAGCCCAAGAGGACTAATAACCCCTAACTCTCCCCGCAAAGTAGCAAAATGAGAAGAATCAAGCGTTTTAGTGAAAATATCTGCAAGCCGTTGCTCTGACTCTACAAAGAGAAGCACAACATCACCCTTCTCAACATGGTCTCTCAGAAAATGGTATCGTATATCAATGTGCTTAGTCCTAGAATATTGCACTGGGTTTTTAGCAATGTTTATGGCAGAAGTGTTGTCACAGAAAAGAGGAATACTCTCCAACAATAACCTATAGTCCCACAACGTGGATAAGATCCAGAGAACCTGAGAGCAACCACTGGCTGCAGCTACATACTCGGCCTCGGCTGAGAACTGTGCAACAGAAGACTGTTTTCTAGAAGACCAAGAGATAAGGGATGTGCCTAAGAAATGACAAGTGCCAGAAGTACTCTTCCTATCCACTCTACACCCCGTAAAATCAGCATCAGAAAATGCTCGAATAGAGATAGCAGAAGAAGAAGAATACCAGAGTCCAAAGTCAAGAGTATCTTGAAGGTACATGAATATGCGACGTACTGCTTGACGATGAGAAGCACGAGGGAAGCCTATATGCCCAAGTCAAAGCGACGTCTTTAAGCATGAACTTGTTGTTGACGCGCACAGTGCCCTTAGCAGTCACAGCCCCGGCAGAAGCATCCCCAAAAGTAATCAATTCATTGCCGGATGCACGTGTGAGGGAGGAGAACCATCTAGAATCTCCAGTCATATGTCGAGAACACCCGGAGACAACAAGCCATATGTCCTCCTTCCTCGCACGACGGACCTAAAAGTCACACACAGAAAACATCCGTGCCTCGGTACTGGGGTTAGTGATAAAAGATCTAGGAATCCAGTACTGAGACGCACGATGTCTGGGAACAGCAGTAGAAGCAGCAGAAAAATGATCAGGAACAAAATCATAAGAATGCACACGAGAACCACCTAGACCTCTCCGAAACGATCTACCAAAAGATCGATACTCCCCCTGTCTAGGTGCTACCCGTGGTCTCTCCTCACGATATCCTAAACCAAAATGTTGCCTAGACCCACCAAAAGAGTCAACGAAGTTCTCTACAAACCTAGGCCTATGTGTAGTACGAAAAACAGGCTGCGTGGCTCTAGAGACTATAGCAGGTGAAGGACTCCTCTAATGGTTCTTAAAGCGCTCATCCTCTCTTTTCTCTCAATCTTTGCTCTCCGGAAGCAGAACTCAACAGTGTGGCCATCTTTCTTGCAGAAAGTGCAATGGTACTTGACCTTTTGAGGGGTCTGTACTGGTGAAATAGAAGCACCTTTCTTGCCAGAAAGAGTTTGAGCAAAACCTGCAGATTTGAAAACAACCTTGGATGGCTTAGGAGGTTCCAACTCAAACATACCACTTTTCACAACTCTAGCAATCTTAGGTGGGTGATTCTTGAAATGCTCTAGGGGATTAAAACCTAGTCCACTATTTTTCACACTCACCTTAGATTGGTCAAGAATCATGTTGAGCTTCTTTTTCCCACTAGAAAACCTCTCAAGAGTCACTTTGAGGTAATCATTCTCTTTAACTAAATCCTCACATCTAGTGCACTTTCTAGACTTGATTTCCTCATCATGTTTACTCTTAAGAAGAGCCACTTCCACTTTCAAAGCCCCACAAGACACACAATAGAAATCCTTAATCCTATTCAACTGCTCCTTAAATTTAACTCTAAAAGCCTCTTGTATCTTACCAACAATTGTTTCAACTTCAGCATTCAAGATACAAGAGGTAGAGTCAATAACTTTCTTGGAAGCAGTAAAAGACATGAATTTTTCAATTTTAGCCTTTTCGTCTAGGGTCTTGTTTAGAGCTTCAATCTCAATTGTGAGCTTTGGACAATTTTCACATGAAGCAGATCTAGAATACATAACCATTTCTGTCATCTCTTGCATTTTAATCCTATTATTTTTACAATGAGAGCAAGTGTGACTAGCATCAAATTTTTGTAATTCTTTCAAGGCGCTATCCAATTTTAATTCAAGCAAAGCACAGTTTGAGCAAGTTAAAGGATAGCATCCAATACAATCACATCAAGAGAAATGACATCTATACAAACAGAACTAGACTTGAGAGATTCTAGTTCATCAAGAGCATCTTTTAATTGATTCACAACAGAGAATGAGCAGATTTTAAGCTTGTCAATTCTTTAAGCAAGCTAGAGCAGGAATCACAAATATCATCAGGAATAATGAATTTGAGCCTAACAACTTTTAGGTTCAAATTATCAATCATAGTGTCCTGTTTCTTAATCATTTTTGCTTGCTTATGCAATTTCTGTTCAGCAAGCACCAAAACCCTTTTCATATCAGCAAGCAAAGGGCATACTTCATCGGGATCGCTGAAAGGATCCTCGTCATTGGAGGAGTCAGTGTCGTGGCTGTTATTGGCCATGAAACACATGCATGTGAAGTCATGGGCCTTCTTCTTGCCACGAGAGTCACTCTCGTCGTCCTCCGTCTCCGAGTCCATGTCGCTTATGTTTACATTCTCTAGAGCTTCAAGGACCCGGCTGACAAACTTACGATAGTTTGTCTTCTTGGGTTTAGCATCCTCGCTTGAGGATGCCTTTGTGACTCTTTCTCCTCCTTGCCCTTCAGCTTGGGGCATCTAGGGCGAATGTGGTTTGGCTCACCACATTCAAAGCAAGTGATAGGGCCACCTCTCCTCCTGTTCCTCACCTTGTTATATGCTCTCGTGAATTTGGTGGATAGGAGAGCTAAATCATCTTCAGGTAGTCTCTCAAGTTGCTCATCGCTCAAAGAATGCAAAGTTGATAAAGAAAAACCCGATGAGCTAACATCCAAAGAATCAGAAGAGCTACCTTTAGATTGGTCGACAGCTAAAGCCATCGACTCTGTCTTGGGGAGACGTGAGATAAAATCAATCTCATGCGTCTTCAACTTTGAGTATAGCTTATCCATGGTAAGCTCACTCATGACAGTGTTGTCATTGATGGAAGTGATCTTCATTCCCCAGACCTTCACATCAAGAGCACCCAAAAGCTGACGTGCATTTTCTGACTCAGTGAAGACGAGGTCAACAGCGCGGAGATCATGAAGAATCTTAGAAAATCTTCCCCACAGCTCATCTAAAGACTCACCAAGTCTTTGCTCGATATTGGAGTAAATTTTCTTGAGCTAGTTCTGTCTCACTTCCTTGATCGCAGTGGAGCCCTCGTGATAATCACAGATAGTCTGCCAGATCTCATGAGCAGACCGCAAATGAGCGACACGCCCAAACTCCGATCGACTAAGGCCTTGGATCAAAAAATTCCGAGCCCTGTTGTTTGCCTCCACATCTTGAGTGATCACATCATCATCGACTGGTACGACATAAGGATTTTTTATCTTAAACCAAATTGCATGCCCTTGAGCCTCGATGTAGGCCTACATTCGGGCCTTCCAGTAAGCAAAATCAACTCCACCAAAAATATGTGGTTTGGTTGAATACTTATCAGTCGCCATGACTCCAAAGACCGGTTAAGATCTATGAGAAGAGCTAACCGGGCTCTGATACCACTTGTAGGACCGTAAAGGCGACTAGAGGGGGGTGAATATGCGCTTTCTCGATTTTTCACCTTAATCAAATTCAACACGCACTTTTCTCCTTTAGCTATGAAAGCTAAGAAGATCAGTAAATGCACAGAGGAAGTCTTGTGCTGAATTAGATTACCCCTTTAACCACAAGACTCGATACTGGAGAATTGATCTCACTGAGCCCGGTCGGACCGGTGTAGTATTGGCGGTCTGACTGCCTGGCGGTCGGACTGTCGGGCGGTCGGACCGGCGGTGACAAATCGGTCAGACCGATTTAGTCCAGAGGCAATGCACAATGCCCAAATCCAAAACGAAAATTGGTCTAACTTTTGATTCAACCAATGAAACTTGACCAAATTTAGAGCATACCTTCCTAAGGATATCTAAGACCTATTTCTAGTGGCGATCGTCCAGATCCACTTCAAAGAATCGATATCTTAAGGTTTTACCAAAGAAGTGTTCCAAAACCTAGAAATATGAAAATCTTGATCCAAAACTTGCTTGTGGGGGATTGATGATCTAGATGATTCTAGGAGTATTCCCACACATCATAGCAAGGTAAAATCGGTCAAGAGACCAAGCATAAACACCCGGATCAAGGAAGCACCAAAATCATCAAAAGATAGAAGAAGGCAAATGAGACTTCACCCTTGAGCAAACATCAATAGATTGATTGATTCAAGATGTTGCTTACAAAGCCACTCCCTCAAGCAGGACAAGTGCTCAATCCAAGAGCACACTCACAAATTTCCTCTCCTCTCCTCTCCAAACCCTGACCCTAGAAAAGTTGGAGTGTTTCTAAATGAATGCTTGGGGGATTTTTTCCATCTTCCCCCTTCTATTTATAGGAGAGGCTAAGGTTTCTCTCATGGGCTCCCATTAAGGCCCAACACAAATAGGATCCACACACACACAAATCTGTTGAAGCAATCGTTTGCTTCACCACGTGTAGGTTGATCATCGGCTCTCATCATGTCGGCAAGTCTCTCCCGTCCGAATCCCATCGGAACCTCCAAGGCACTTGCACCGACTCCCGCGCCGCTTGATCCAACCAGCTGCAACGAACTGCTCGTTCGATCCATCTTGTCCATTCTGCGCCATGCTTGAGTCACACGACCTCACCTGGCATCCATGATCGTTCTGGACCTCAGCTCTCCAAGCTTAGTCCCGATCCACCTCACCGTTGACCTACAAGCCACCTGCACAGCAATAGACAAAGAAATCGTCTCCGGAAAAAAGTTCTTCACAACTTGACCCACATTAGCTCAACAATGCAATATGCAATAATAAAGCATTGAAACTCATGCATTAAACACAACGAAAATACATCAATGCCAAAATGGCAGAAGTCCAAGTGGAAGCCGGTCTGACTGCCCAACCAAGCCGGTCGGACCGATTTCCCAGCGGTCGGACCGATTCCATAACGGCGGTCGGACCGCCCCAAAAGACTTAGCCAAATTTCAACTCGGAAATCCGCAACCTTTCTTGAATTTTCAAACTGATAGAACTTTTGACTGGGAGCTCCAAAAGTTATGTGATCACATCCAGGAGACTCCCCTCTCAGGCCTACACAACCTATTTTTGGCCTAGCCCAAAACTCCATCATCAACAGTGGCCGGTTGGACCAGCAAGTATTGCCGGTCGGACTACCACAAGGCCGGTCTGACCGGCGGCTTCGCCAGTCGGACCGCCAATGACCTGACAGCACTGAAGTTTTTTGAAAACGCGTGATTTGTCAAACCAACAACGCCATTGCCAATTGTCTCATCACTCTAATATCATGCACATATCCCCACGATATCCACAAAAACATCACAAGTGACATGGAGTTTCTTGGTCACTAGATTGTACACCCTATAGGCTTTTGATCCCAGCTCATAACCAACAAACACCATTTTTTCACTTTGATATGAGAGTTTCTTGATGCTTGGCTCCAAAATCTTCGCATGAGCCACGCAGTTGAATGTGCGAAGGTGCTGCACAGATGGCTTCCTCCCTGACCACGCCTCGCATGGTGTCATTCCTTTAACACTCTTTGTAAGAGCTCGATTGAGAAGATAAACAGTGGTGGTGACAGCCTCTCCCAAGAATTTTCCCAACATACTCTTGCTCTTAAGGAGGCTACAAGCCATGCCCACAATTCTTTGGTTTCTCCTCTCCACGATGCCATTTTGTTGTGGCGTATATGGAGCAGCGAGGAACCTCTTTATACTTGCTTTTTCACAACAAAAAAACCACAAATTCGTTTGAAGTGAACTCACTTCCACGATCAGTCGATCTTGAGGTCCACCTCCAACTTGGTTCTTGCTTTCATCTTCTTGAACACCTCCAGGGCTTCAACCTTACTTTTCAGAAGCATGATCCACATGTAACGGCTGTAGTCATCAACCATTAGCAAAAATATCTCTTACAGGCTGGTGTGGGTGGAGAGATTGGGTTGTAGAGGTCGCCATGTACAAGCACTTCATATAACAATCCGGGTAGGGTTTAGCTCTCTCAGAAGCCACGTGTGCTTTTGCAATATCCTCGCATAGAAGCCTGACATCTCCTTCCTCTCTGTTGTGTGAAACAAGTTGGAGTGAAGTGTTGGATGTTGTGGTGTAGTGTTCTCATCTACTTATCTTCTCCCTCCTTTTATAAGCGGATAGGGTGTAGTGCTGAGGGTGGAGGGAGAAGAATCATCATTTCGGTTTGAAATGGTAACGTGGTAGGGTGTGTTCATTTCGGTCTGAAATGGTAGTGTCGTATTGTGTTGTCATTTCTGTCTGAGAATATGGCGGTGTGTGGTGTGATAGGATGTGGTCTTTTTGGTCTGAAAAAGGTGACGTGGCAGCCACAGTACAGTGGCGGCGCCAAGCGGTGGTCGACGACAATCGCATAGAAAAGAGGCACGCACAGTCGCACAGAGCAGCAATAGCCAAGCAGCACGTAGCAACTAGGAGGTGACGAGACTATATTGACTAAGGTGAGGATCTTGTGAATTTTTAAAAAGGTGACATGGAGTGGTGGAACCTTTGTTTCACACGTTAGTTGCTTTGCAATAGCGCCACAACAATTAAACTCATTTGTGAGGGCGTATTCCAAATTGCTCGTCTTTGTAGTAGCAAATAAGCTATTATATCCTTTCTATTTGTGAAACCGGCCATTTCACTTTTTTGTTTGTCCAAACCTCAAATTTGTTTGTCAGGTTCTTCATATTCTTGGTTCTTGCGTTGGATCAAATCAAATCGATTGTTGCTTCTGGGTTGGGGAGGGGACCGCTTCCTTGACGTTCTACAGGAACTCCACGGCGACGACCTTAGGGAGATGGTAACCCACCTTGTTCTTGCTCTCTCCCCTTTCTCTTTGTGTTTCTTTTGGTTTTGAGTTTGGAGTGAAGTTCCAATCTTGAATTGGATCCAAGTAATCCAATTCAGTGTTAAGATGTGACTGTGTGAGACTATAACTCTGTGAGAGTGAGACTGTGAGTTCAACTGTTCTGCCTGTTCAAGTGTTCTGTGTTCAAGACTTCAAGTTGAACATTGTGTCAAACTGTCAACTGTTAATTTATCGCACTGTCAATTTGTCATTGCGAGAAGGAAATGTGTTAATAGTAGTGTTCATTGTTCAACTATTTATGTTGGTGAGTTGGCAAGGCTGGTGGGAGGCTTGTCAAGTCAAGTGTCAACCAAGACAATCAGGCTCGGGGTGCACAGTGAGGCAAGGCAACCAAGGGTGTTGGTCAACGCTTGCGACTCGCCCTACCTAAAAATTTGTTCAGGGCCCGCCCTTGTTAGTAGCACCGAACATCATAGAATAACGGTTCAAGTTTAAACACATCAACGGTGGTCCACATAAGATGGCATGTATATATGTATCATAGCTATCAGAAGATAGACAGAATTCGTGTTTAAACAAATTAACGGATGTCCACATAGAAGACTTAGACTTAAATATCTGCAACATATCTCCTCAGAAGGTAGATTCAGTCAACTCCAGCCAGAATGGCATCATCATTGGCACAGTAAAATTAGGTATTTAGCTTTGTTAGCAACACAAATTTTCAGCAAAAAGCAATGGTAGTAAGAGTCGGATGCCACTATTTCCTTTTCCAAAAATAAATTCCAAGATTTTTCTAAACTACTAAATAATGCAGCAGTTTTGAATTATGATTTAGTACCACACTTCATTTTTTCCCACACAATCAATTTGTGGAGGATATTAGCCATTGATTAGTTCCATCGGTTCAATATCCGCCCTTCATCAAGGAAACCGAACGGCTAGCATTCGTGGGATATACTTCTCCACTTTCCAGTAAATCGCACAGACAACAAACCCAAGGCTTGGCGTGATGGTGCATTATCCACCCTGCACTCCCCATGGGCCCCACAGTGTCTAACTGTGGGGACATGGTAGTTTTAAGTAGTCTAGGGATTTTGGAAGAAGTGAAGGGTCATCTATGTTTGCACCATTTTAATCTGGTCCGTAGTTTGAACTATTGGGGATGACAACCATAAACACAACTTTTAGCTAAAAATATATTCTTAACTTTATTCCCTTGACCTACAATTGTTTCACTTTCCTCAGTGACATTGTAGGATGATAGTGGATGGTGGAAAAATTGCATGCAAAGTGCATAAATACATAAACATATATTGTAGTCACGCAATTAAATTTAATGAAACAATTAGTTGATAATTATTTAAAGGAAGTTGCTAGCTGATGCTATACCGTTGGAATGCATTTCCAACGGTACGATAGCTTCATGGAGTCTCATGAGGTTTCAATTGAAACTCCATGAAACTTGATGAAACTCCAATGAAACCTCGAGTTTTATAAGCTTAAACTTCAATGAAACTTTAGAAGGTGACAATGTATTTGTCATTTCTGTTTGAGAAGGTGGCAGCGTGTGGCGTGATAGGGTGCAGTTTTTTTTCAGTTTGAAATGGTAGTATCATAGTGTGTTTTCATTTTTGTCTGAGAATGTGGTAGTGTGTGGCGTGACAGGGTGCAGTCTTTTCAGTTTGAAATGGTAGTATCATAGTGTGCTGTCATTTTTGTCTGAGAATGTGGTAGTGTGTGGCGTGACAGAGTGCAGTCTTTTCAGTTTGAAATGGTAGTACCATAATGTGTTGTCATTTTTGTCTAAGAACGTGGTAGTGTGTGGCGTGACTGGGTGCAGTCTTTTCAGTTTGAAATGATAGTATCATAATGTGTTATCATTTTTGTCTGAGAATGTGGTAGTGTGTGGCATGATAGGTTGTGGTCTGAAAAGGTGGCAGGGCAGCCGCCGTCTAGCGACGACGGAGGGGCGAGCACCAAGCGGTGGACGACGACAGTCGCACAACACAAAGGCAAGCACAGTCGCATAGAGCAGCAGTAAACAAGCAGCATGTAGCAACTAGCAGGTGACGAGACTATATTGACTAAGGTGAGGACTTTGTGCACTTGTGAACTGTTGTCAAATGTGTGCAAAAAATAATTATGTTATCTAGTCTCAACTGGAACCTCTCGTTTATCATATTTGTAATTACTCATAATTTCATGATTGTCTCGCTAATTTAGCTAATTTTGTTCTACAGATTTTTACTCGCACGTATTTATGAGCATTTGGGACGTTCTATTCATTAGCAAAAGTAAGTCTATTGTACATTCTAGCTTTGTCTCTCGTCTATTTGTATATAAATTTGGATTGCATTAGACAGTCGAATGTATGTTTAGTATGATTTTGTCATATTGGCTTTCTTCGATGAGCACCTCCTCTATTTTTGTCCTGCGTACACCACTAAAGACTAAGGGTGTTAATCGGATGCAAACAGTCTGTTTTATCCGACTATCGTATTTGATGGGATATAAATATGGTTTAGATTTTTTTTCATCTGATTAGCAATTTCTCTCCTATTCGTATCCGTATTCGCATAAAAAAATATGGACACGAATATGGTATGGACTTTTGCAACTGCTTCCCCAACAACAACACATGCGGATCAGATCCAAGCATTTCTATTTCATGCAAATAAGATCATTCTTTGTTAATTTGTCGGTTTAATTTGGATGATAATTTTTAATATTGTACTGTACCACAGGCTAGATAAAATTGTCCATGAACCAACTGAGGGAAATGCTTGGCATGCAAATCATGTAATACCGTAACCATTGTCTTCGACTCGTGTGCGAATGTGCGAGAGCAAGACTGCGACGCCAACGCGAGCAAGTAGGTGACAACCTAACTCTATCAAGGGCATCAGGCCACCCTAGTCCATCGACTCACTAAGCTACCGAAGGCAGCGAGGGGTGCCAATGGTGACGATTGACACCCAAGCGAGGTAAAAACAACAAGGAAAAAATCCAAAGAAAATTTTTCTCTCCGTTGAATTATTTTAAAGGGAGAAACAATGTTGTTAATTAGTGTTGTAAATAGTATTCGCAAATAATACTTCAAATAGTAACAATTAGTGTTTCAAATACTGTAAAAAAATTGTTCATCAAGTGCTTAGTACGCTTAGCGTGCGGACAAGGCAGCTAGGCTGTCTGACGTGCGGACGAGGACACGTGACGCCTTCCGGCAAGCCCATAATATTATTTTTGACTTTGATATTGGACGCTGACAAAAAAAGACAAAAAAAAAAAAATCCCCTGCTCGCTGGCTAGCGTCATTACAAAAACTGAGCGAAATAGCACGTCGCTGGGTTCATGCCGGCCCATCCCAAGCCTACTAACAAGCTTCCTGTAATGGGCCTGCTAAGTGGGCTTAAGCAATGGAGTAGATATCTTTTATTTCCCGATGTTTCTTATTTGCATGTTTAGGAGGCGTTTGGTTTTCCGCTCGTTGGTTTGATGCAATGACGCCTAATGTTGCAACGCCCAATCTTATTCGTTTCTTAGATAGTTGCTTGATTTCGTTGTCACAATTGTATCTTGCCATATTTTTAAATCCCACGGATCATCACATATCATAGACTCAAATCCTTAACTAACTTTGCCAAACGGGTGGCTAATATTTCCTTGGCCACACTTTACTCAAACCTAGTTATGTCGAAGTTGGCCATGAACCAATTGTGCCCTTGGGACTTGCTGCTACCTTGAGCGTGTAGCGGCGTGGGCAACCTGCATCCCTGCGGTGCCCCCGAACTATTCTCGCTTGAGGCGGAGCGCTTTGCAGTGCGGATGAGTACAGCCGGAGACCGGACTGCGGACTACAGTACTGAATACTGATGAGATGCTGGTGAGCTGGTCGCTGGCAGCTTAACGGGTTCGAACTAACGTCCTACGTGTATGGCACGGCGGAAGAGCTTATGGTCGGTGCAGGGTTATACCAGTTTGCCGATGCTGATGCACATACCGGCACATCAATAACCCAAGGTCCATGAAGAGCTACCAATCAACTGCTTCCATGCAAAATCTCAGAGCGGTACACATGTTTGTTTGGCTTTGTTTTGTTGGCCTGCACAACCGAACGTTGGCTATCACAGATTGAACTTCAGCAAAAACGAAGGGCGGCAGCCACTAAATTGTACCACATCAGTACCAAATCGAGACGTTCCAGGTGGCATGTCAAGATTTATTACACAGCTCTGTCATCGAGCCTTGATTATCGAGGAGAAAGTTTGCTCTCGAGTCTTGACTGGCTTAGGGCTGGGCATTGCTTCACCCTTGGGAAGGCTTCGATACGATGCACAGGAGGAAGGAAGGCAGAGGGGGCTTTTGGCATGCCTGCCAGCTCCGGCCCCGACCCAACTGGCAAAAAGCTTCCCCGGCCGGACGGAGAAGTACCTTCCAGAAGGCACAAAGAAAGTAAAGACGCAACCGACCCGACTGATTAAATCCTCCACGCCGACGCCCTCACCTCGCTTCTCCCATCCCATGCACGCTTTTCAGCGCGAAAGCCGGGAAAAAAAAGGAAAGGGGGACAAAAGCGACGCACAGCAGTGGACCGCGGGCCCACCCAATCCATCGCCCCATCGGGGCCCGCCTGTCTACGTCCCGGCCTCCCGGGTGGGTGCGCCCTAGGCCGTGCCGTAGGGAGAGAGGAATTCCAAGCGTCACGCCTGCTGCGAACACCGGGGCCCGCGCCCTCCCCCACCTTGCGTACACCCCAAGCGTCCTTCCCGCACCAACAAACTTAACGCACAACGTACCTGCATGTGGGACCGGAGACCGGTGTCCCAACCAGCAGTGGGACAAGGGTGGCGTGGTGTGTGCGGGCCCGTTGGATTCAGCTGGCTGAGCTCCCTTTCGCTTTATCCGAACCTATCTATTGCTTGTGGTATTAATAATAGACAAATAGATTAGTAGTAACCAATTTGCTGATAATAGCAAGTTGATTTTAGTCGTTTTGTTTTCAAGCGTCGGAGGGCACCGGGCCAACCAGAGAATGCCACGTGGCGGGATGCCGACAGTTTACGACGTCATTATCGGGAGGCAGAGTGATGGCGTGGCCGGAAAGGCGACCAACTGGTACGGCATTTGCCATGTCACAGATCTACGTGGCAATTCCTGTTGTCCAGCATCACTTACTAGGACAACTAGCTAGTTCAAGCACATTTGCCATCATCTTGCACAAACTAGAAAAGACGACACCAGGTCATCTTACTTGCGTTGTACAGACGTACAATGTATGCCATGTCTCGAAAAGACAACACCAGATCAGAAACTAACCATTTAAGCTAAGATGGCCATTACGGCCAAAGAATGCACTATACTGTTTGAAACTTGCAAGTTACGAACTGTACCAAAAATACAGCTACCAATGCTTGTCATATCTCTGTCACCTGCATATGATACGAGGTCACTACCGATTCATATAGTCTGTAATGTTGTGGCTGCCGTTGAATTACTACTCCTGGATTATTTAACTGAGTCGGACTTAGCAACACTTCGGACTGGGCTAGATGCTTATTTAATCGAGTCCACAGTTTTTTTTTTTGTTTTGTTTTTGTTTTTGTTTTGGACAACTTCTCTGTAGGCTTTAGGGCAGCCAGGCTGTTTCGGACTCTATATTTAACTGGGCAAAATATTGCGAGATTATCGTGTTTGTAGACAAACTTGGCTGAAAGACAGCGAAAGTGGTTGGCCTGCTCACCCACGCCACGCCCACAGTACAGCCGCTCACCATCTCTTCTCCTCGCGCGAGTCACGAATCACGATACATGGCTCCGCACAAAATCTCCTAAGTACCCTTTGGAAATCGCATCCCAGTGTACTTCGGCCACATAAAGTATGTGCCGCACGTTATTTTTATCGAGTTATTACAGCTAGCAATGAATCCCATGATTTGCTAATTATCAACTGCTTTGAGTACAATACTGGTTTTCTTTTATTCCCTCCCGTACGTGCTAGTGGTGAAAACAGTGGCATACGCGGTTACTTACTATCCAGTTAATTTGGTCATTGGCCAATCCCGTTTATTTCAGCTGTTTGATGCCACTATTTGTGGAGTTGGTTAAGCACCCCTCTAATGATAATACTATACCTTCAACGTTATTATCCTTCAACTAGAACATCCATATGAATTCTCTAAACATATTTAAATATAAATAGTTCTTTGAGGAAAGAGGTTAAGAGAAATGGAGTGAATTTTGTCAGCTATTATTCCGTAAGTATGGAGCACTATCATTTATTTTCTATATAAAATACGGTTAAAAAATTACACAACACGTCAAATGTACTAAACAAGTTTAAAGGCGAACAACAGGTACAATTAACCACCTACAGTAGTACAACAAATACAGTTAACCGCCTACAGTAGTACAAATTATTCGCATCAATGTGCTCACGGCTTAATTATGCTTAGCATAACCAAAAGTAAATCTACCGCTACCCGTACATTAAGTAAAGATTTCTTGAACCACATGACTGGGCTTATCAGTCCAACTACCCTAGAGTCCGTGACACATAGTGGCAATATTATTATTTTTCGGATGTGGATACGAATACTATCGAATACAAATTCGGAGTGAATACGGAACAAAACGAATACGGTCACGAATATTTTTTGGAACATAAAATTGTATATCGGAAATTAACAAAAAATATATAACTAGTTTATTTGATGCAAACATTCATGTATTTTTCATATTTTCAGCAACGACACCTACATTGGCAGATACTAACAAGTTGCATTAATTAGTTCATCACAAATATAATACTTAGTTTACAATATTTTGCTTATAAATCACAAGGCATCACACATTCATACTTAGTTCATCACATATATAAAACTTAGTTCACACTTAGCTGATCACACCTAGTTCATTCATGACATACATAGTTCAATAATATAAAGAATCTAAGATACCATGTCTAAAAAAACATAGCAGTACACTTAATTCATCACATATAAAAAAATCAAATCTCGTGATTTTGGGTAGAGTTGGACAAATGGGCTGAGCCTACCGGGCCGTGCCTAGACCGCCACCTCGGCACGAGCGATGTCGAGCCGTCTTTGGCATGCAGCATGACCAGTGCAGCGAGCATCGCTCGAGCGGCCAAGAGAGCAGTGGTGCTGCGCCTCGCCCTCGTCGTGGAGGAAGAAGGCGGGTAGCGCGAACAGGAGGAGGAAGAACGGTTGGCGCCGGCGACGCAGGAGGAGGCCCGAGCGGAGTGCAGGATCGGGCGCGTGGACGAGGAGGCGAGGAGCCCGACGCCGACGCGATCGGCGACGCCTCTCGAGGCGGCGGGAGCAAAACCGGCGCAGATGGACGAGGAGGCGAGGAGCCCGACTGGCGTGGTCGGCAACACCTCGAGGCGGCCGGGCAAGGAGACGAGGCGAGGATGCGGTGGGGTGGAGGCGACTCAAGGCGGCGGGGAGACGAGGAGACGACGCGCTGTGTGAGGGTCATGCGAGGCACCGGTGAGGGAGAAGAGAAGAAGGCACGGGGCGCGAGTAGGCCAGGCAGGGGAGGGCAGCCAGGTCGTGTGGGCTCGTGGACCGTGCCTAGGCACGGCACGGCGAAAAATTCGATCGTTGGGGGCCGTTTTTGACCATTTGGATCTTAAAAATAGCAAATAAAAATCCTTAATTTTTTCCCTATAAATAACCACCATACCCCCTCATTCAACACCCCTTCATTCTCCATTCTCTCTTTAAAATTGTGTTGTGAAAATTCAAAAAAAATGCCAAAATTTGAAAATTCTAATTTTCGTTAGCAAGTCAGCGAAAGAGGTACAATACTATTTTTGTGATATTTTTATTGTTAGTTCTTGTTATGCTAAGATGAAAGTAGTAATATTGTTAGTTTCGATTTTGTAATTCTCGTTATGGACAGTCCTTACGACAGCTTTGCTCTTAGTGATTATGGACTTTTACCAGAAGAGGAAATTGCGTCCATAGAGGCAGCTGCGGCTGCCTCAAACCAACTGAAGGTTTCACCGGAGGAGCAAGGATCCACGGCAGCATCAAGTGGGAAGACAAATATGCGGGGTGCGATCTTTGGTGCCTCTTACTCTAGGTCCAGGTCCGGGTCTTCTTCTTCTTCTACACTAACGCTTGCCACAGCCAAGACCCACAAGGAGCGAAGAACTATCTACCTATCTGGACAGCGATACAGTGAATTTCAACTCAGAAAGCTTCGACATCTTGCAATGGTAGCAAGCCCATAAGTTAACATATCACGTGCTATCCATACTTGCATGTGATGTGTTAACTGTTTATGTCTTTACGGTTTTCTTCGAGTTCGCTTTTAGTCTTTCTTTAAGAATAATAGAGGAGAGAAGAACAAGTCTCACAAGTGAGATGGTGGAGATCCTTCTAACTGTGAGGGACTGAGAACAAGTTGCTTTACGAACACAACACTCTGTTGAAAATCCAGAGTTGTCAGAGGTGTTTGAAAATCTTTACTTAGACAATGACACCGGCACATAGAACAATGATATATAATGTATGTACAATTGTAGAGCTATAACTTGTACTATTTTTTCTTTGCCAATGTTTTCTTATTTTGAGTTTTTACTTAGTGAAAGTTTTAACAAGACAGCCAGTTGTACATTAATAAAGTTCTTTATTACATTTTCAATATGATTGTCTTTTTTCTTTAATTTTCATGTCTACTTTTGAATTTTACACAATTTTCTAATTTTTGGATTTTTTAAAGTTTTTTTTCATTCTGACGGGCCAAACGAGCTAAACAGGCCACACTTGGTCTGACAGGCAAAACGGACTTGGGCCGGGCCAGCACGGCACAAATGTTCGACGAGCCGTGCCTAGGCCGCCACCCTAACCCGTGGGCTATCCCCGGCACAACACGAATAGTAGCTAGACCGGAATGAACCGTGTCTAAACAGGCCGTGCCTAGTCGGATCGGACCGGACCGCCCGTTTGGGCATATGTGATTTTATGAAATCATGTAAACTGAAGCATGTAACCCAAAACCCAAGGATTAAGCAAAAGGGATAAAGAAAACAAGGAATTTTGTAGCACATAGTAACAGCATACGTGCTCTGCGCAGCTGTGCCCTTTTCCTTTCTCCTCCGAGTCCCCACCCTTTCCCCATAAAAACCTCCGCTCCAAAACAAAAAAGCTCGCGAAATCCAACCCTCTCTCTCTATACTGCCTCTTCCTCCTCTGTGTTGTTTGGAGAGCCTGGGCATGGATGTGCACCCACCGAATGCGGCCGCCTCCCCCGGGGCTTTGTTCCCCGTGACCATGAGCCTGCCATGGTCAGTTTCTTATCCCCTTCCCTTCCCCTCCTCTTTTCTTTTTTGTTGATTTTTTCTCCAATATTTTCGGTTTTGTTTGCCCAAGAACTGTGGATTTTGGCTGTTTTTTCTTGTGCGAAGAAAGAGTTGGACGAGGATTTTTTTCTTTTCTTGGTTCTTGCATGCTTTCGTGGGGAGTCTCTATAGTGCTTTCTTGAATGAATGCTTTGAAGTATCGTGGGGTTTAGACAGGCGAGATGGCGCAGGGAAGCCGACGGAGGCGGGCGAGATGACCGGTGAGTTGGTCAGTGGCGAGGCGAGGGCGGCCAGAAGCTGCGCGGTTTGAGAGTTGAGTCGCGGCTTGCGAGTGCGTGACGATGCCCGTGCACTGGAGTAGCAAAGCCGAGTACAAACCCTAATGGAGGCATGGAGCGAGAACGATGGACCGGGCCAGTTGTCTGGCTAGCGGGCCACCCTTCTCATTATCCGGATTGGAAAAAAAACTGTATTCAGAATTATTCGAAAAAAAAATCCGATCAGAAATAATTCGAATCGTTTTCGTATGGATGAGTCGGAAAATATCAGATACGTTTTCACATTCTCCTGCTGCGCGATATATCGCGCCTGGCGAGAAGCGCAAGTCGATACTGCTCGGGGGCGGGTATAAAGCGGGAGAGATAGGGACGAGCACGGCGGACAAAAGGACGACAACACGCGAGCCACAGAAGATCTCGTCCTTTCTCCTTCTCCAGTCCTCCCCAACCCCCGCGGCCACCGCCGCCACGCTGGTCGCGTGGCTCCTCGCCATCGGCACGGTGAAGACGGCTCCGGAGTGGCGGGATCGCCGTCTGATTCGGTGCGCGCTCTAGGTCTCGCTGTCTCATTGTGTGTGTGAGCGCTCGCGCGTGCGTATGTCTATGTGGTGAAATGGAGGTTTGGTGGCGCCGCGGGGAGGTGATCTGGCGCCGCATTTGCAGTTTAGCCGTTTTTCGTGCATTTTTTGCGGGGCCTCTTTTGGTCCGCATTTGCGGCTTAAGGTTGGGTGTTTCGACGTGAATTTGGGTGGGGAGATCGGAAATGTGGGTTATCCGGTGAAGCATTCATGGTTATAGTGAGTTCTGCTGGGTTCTCTGGTTGTTTGGTGAGGTGGCGGGCTAATTTTTTGGAGGGTTTGACTCGGCGTGGATGTTGGAGGTTGCGATTAGCCTCGCCTCGATTTTCTTTTGTTCTACTTTTGGATGTATGGAGTAGAGGCCTCGACTCTTAGCGTTGTTTCGGGCGAGATCGCGCATTGATTTGCGCATTGGGTAGTTTTGTGGTTTTATGAGTGTGCGTTGTAGCAGTGGTGGCAAAAAGGACCACTTTCGTTATACCATTTTACGGTATGATGATAATTTGTTTGTTGGGGTATAAATGCGAATTTCAGCTTTGCAAGTTGCGTTGTTGAAAGCAACAGTGTAATAATAACAGATATATGGCTTTTTACTGATATGCAATGAGCAAGATCTGTAGTATTGTTTGACATCTTATTGCGCAACTCCTCCAGGACTTGATTCAATCAAAAGGTCAATTAGCAAATTCCGCAGTCCATATGAAATATTTATTATTTGATCTTCAGCTAACAACTCAATGCTGCTTTGATTTAACCAAAAGTACCTTGATTTAGGGAATGCTAACATTTGAAGTACATTTCAAATTGTTTTTCGTTTCTATTATTGAGGTTTAATGAAAGTCTGATAGCTAGATTCTTTTAGGTTCAGGATTCATCAGAAGGGATGAACGGGAGTCGACAGATGGAACTCCACTACATAAACACTGGATTTCCATACACCATCACTGAGAGCTTCATGGATTTTTTTGAAGGCCTCACATATGCTCATGCTGATTTTGCTCTTGCAGATGCCTTTCAGGATCAGGTACCAAAAACAGAATTGCCATTTTTCTCAATCTATCTTAAGCAACAGCTAGCTGATTCCATATCCTTGAACCCTTGATTGCGAAAGTTTGATTGTTTTCTATTGCTTTTGTAACGATGTATGTTTACAATGGAATATTAAGTGGCTTGTGTCTTGGGTAAAAGATCCTCTTTAATATCTTTTGCTACTTTATAAATCAAGTTTGATAGTTTAGAAGTTTCTTGATGAGTCTGAATTTCAACATTTGATAGGTGATGCGCTTCACAAATCTAGATTATTTTTTAATCTGTAGGAAAAAAGCACATTTTAGTCTAATACTAACTCTTTTTAAAAAGAAACGGAGTCACTCGGCAACAAGGAAAATAATGATTCTTGGAACTGTACTTTTCACATACTCACAAAAGAAAGCTTGGAAATTATTCAGAATGGACGCAATCATTACCTTATCTACTGAACCGTTACCATTGTGTGTTTAACTCACACTTATTTGTTGCTAATGTGCAGGCTGATCCGTACTGGACAATGGTGCATACAAACTCGTATAAATATGGCTATTCTGGTGCAGGAAATTATTACAGTTATGGACATGTTTACGACATGAATGATTACATGCATAGAGCAGATGGTGGACGCAGAATTTGGGATAACACCGCACCTGTAAACAGTACTGAATCTCCCAATGTAGTACTGCAGGGTGGTGAAGCTGCCCATGCAATTGCAAATTCTACTATCGAGGAATGTAAGTTCAAGCTCACAGCATAGTTATAAAACCCGGATTGGTCATCGACCTGGTCGAGGTCTCGGGTAACTGAATCGGTGGTCGGACCGGTGGATCAACGGTCGGACTGCATGTTTTGAAATTTAATTCACACACACACACACACACACACATACATACACAAAAAACAGGAAAAACAAATTCAATGATATACAAAAACAGGAAAAACAAATTCAATGATATACAAAAAACAATAATAATTAAAGAATATGAATTCTGAACAACAAATTAAGTCAGTCAAAGAGGGACATCATAGACACAATAACAAGATCATTCAAACATTTGATGTTAGTCTATTTTTCTTCTTTGAATGAATATGTTTAAATATTCTTCAATTCCTCTCACATCCAGATGCACTACATGTTTGGCTTAATACATGAACTGCCAACTTACATCTTACCATATATGTTTTATATCTAACTATATATTACTCTAATTAGAAAATAGAACGGTAAAAATCTAACACTTATATCTTAACTAGAGACTAGAGGGTAGAGACAAGCAAAGCAAGTAGGTAGGAAAATGCATCGTATCTTGCTGAAGGAGGTGAAGCTAAGCATATAACAGAGAGGAGCTGTCTGCCGGAGTGAGAGTGAGAAAGATAGAAATTATTTCTGTGTAGCCACCAATTTCACAAGGGAATTCCTATTAAAACCTAGCGGCACCCAATGTATGAACACACTCTTCGCAACACCCAATGTATGAACACACTCTTCAGTTTTGTCTTGAAAAACTCGCATTTGAGAGTTTCTTGAAAATTGGCCTCATGAGCAAAACCCGGTCTGGTCAAGTAAAACCGGTCGGGTCGATGAAAAATCGGCCGTGTCGATCGGGTTTTCCTAGGTCAATTGCATCTCCAATCTTGTGAGTGTGCCTAGCCCGGCAAATCCTCTTGGTTTGGGTTTTTCCGACTCAACCGTTGGACGGGTCGGGTTTTATAACTATGGCTCACAGTCCACGATCACTTCTAGTCATGCCCATAGTCACATAGATTGGGGTCGATGCCGCGATCCACGACCCCGAATCGTGGGTCACCGGTGATCTGGGTCGATGCTGGGGCGTTGTCAGGTCACTAAATGAGAGGAGGGAGGAGTTAGCCAACCCTAGCCACCACTGGTTTGCATCCTCATCCTCTCTTCCCTCGCCTCTCCCCTCTATTTCTTCTTTGCCCAGGTCTAGAGGGGAAGAGTAATGAGGGTAGGAGAAGCACTGATGAGGTCCGTGGGGGTGGAAGAGGAGTCAAAGGATCGAAGCAAGGATGCAAGGAGGGAGAGGAGGCGCAGGAGTAGAGTAGGTCCGAGGCGAGTGGGCGAAGGCGAATTACAGCAAGAGTGAGGTAGCTTGAGGTAGGCGAAGGAATAATCAAATTGTGGAATTGCCCTGCGTCAGGTCATGTGTCGAGGAAGTCAAGTTTGCACCAAATTGAGCTCAGAATTGTGGGCCAAATGCTCATCTTTCATCGAACTGTATTGCTCAAAACAATCTGGTATGCTGTAATCTGTATATCATATTCATGCCTAGTCGAAAAATAGTGCTCTGGAAATTATATTGTTTTTGAAAGTTGAAACAATCGTTACTCTGGGATTTCAGCTATACGAGTTTCTCTGGTGCTAAGGATCAATTACAATATTTCTCAAATGAGCACTATGAACTTCCTGCAATCAGTGTACCGTTGGGTCTATAGTGAGAACTTCTTTTGGGGTCTCTCATATAATTCTGCATGCTTCTCTTACCTTTGAATTTCCATTGAACTTCACTCTGCTGCTGTTATGCTAATTTCACTGACTTTACTGGTTTAACTGCTCCTCACTTGAACATTTATTTGTTGTGAAGTTATTTCTATTGCAACTCGATACATGTATACAGTTAGAGTTGTTGTTCATGAGTTCCAGTTGAAATCAAGGTAGTTTTACATCTAAATTGCATTGTAAAGTATAAACAAAATAGTATTTCCATTAGCCTTTCCTTTCTAAGAGGACTAGTAAGCACACATGCATAGTTCTATAACCAAGAAACTCGGAAGCTCTGTCTACTGATGAAGGCATGAAGCTGTTTCTCCCTTTGTTCACTGTTTGTCATATAACAAGAAAAGTTTCTCAGTGGCAGACTGTTGGTGATTGGAATTGTATGATTGAATTTTTGTGCTATCATTTACCAAAAAGAGCACAGTTAATTGAATGCTTCAAAAATAAAAAACAAAACAGAAGTATGGAGTCGAGTTTCTTAATGCTTGTGTCATACCTTTGCACTCCTGTTGTTATTTCATTGTTTACACTTACGGGTTATTGCAAAGTAGACAGCCTTGGCCATGATACTAAGATTGCTAGCTGTCTTACTTGTTACAGTCATACACATTGAAACCATCCAATAATTGGATCTTTTTTTCAATACCAACCGTGCATACATTGGGGTCCAGACCTGTCCATGCGATGTGCTAACAGAATCTTA
Source organism: Hsuehochloa calcarea (assembly GCA_036346395.1). Lineage (NCBI taxonomy): Eukaryota > Viridiplantae > Streptophyta > Magnoliopsida > Poales > Poaceae > Hsuehochloa > Hsuehochloa calcarea. Next base: position 28,881,410 of record CM070597.1, read on the forward strand.
TGCATTTAGTTGTCACATAAATAGTAACAGAACATTTATAAGATTTGAACTTTTTCCTTCAAGTCAAACAGTTGACTTCAACATCAATTCATCTTTATTTTGGCACTCTGATTTTGTTTTCACTTACAGGCACCCAACAGCCAGTACACCAAAATTCGAGCGGTCCTCAGGTAAATGATTTTTTTGGCATGCTTATCTTATCTTAACTAATCTTCTCCTGAAAATGCGTGTGGTGGGGTTTGCCTGCCCTCATGATTTCATGTCGTATGTGAATGCTTTTTACGGTTTCACCTTATCTTGTATGACTCCAAGTTAAAATCAATTTATTTGTTGGACTATAGTCTGTATGCCATAAATTGCCTCCAGTAGCTAATAATTTTTATTGTTCACCTCGGCGCTAGGCGGAAGGCGGGCGGAGGGTGGCCGCCTAGCGCCTAGCCCGCGCCTAGGCGCCGGTCTGTGCAGTCCGCGGTCGAAAGCCGGCAGCGAAGAAGAAAAAGAAAAGAGAAAGAAAAGAGAAGAGAAAAGAGAAAGAAAAAAAACGAAAAGAGAAATAACTTGGCCAGTCTGCTAGCCCAACCGAGTCGCAACACTGAGTAAAGCCCGGTCCAGTCCGCTGCCCTTATCGTCTTGCTCCCTACGCGTATGCTCGCTCGCGCTCTCCGCCTCGCTCTTGCGCTCCCCTCTCCCATCCCGCCGCCGGTTCATCCCCCTCCCATTAGCACAACAATCTGGCACCAGGGAGACAAAATCCAGAGACGGAGAAGAGGAATCGACAGCGGGGAAGCTATAGCGACGTCGATCTGGCCGGGGAGGAGGTGAGTGAAGGGGAGCCGGGGAGAAGGTGGCGTGCGACGAGGAGTCGGGGTGGAGGCTGTGCGATGGGGAGCTAGGGAGGAGGGCAGAGGGGAAGAAATCGTGGAACTAGGATTTGGGACCACGGGTGAGTCCCTCTTCACTTAATTCTTTTTCTCCCTCATGCACGCCCAGCTCCGCTCGACCCCGCCTACCACCGTCGCGCCTTGGCCGCCTGGGTCCGCCTTGGATCGGCGTTGACCGCCTAGGCCGGCCGAGCGCCTAGGGGGCCGATTGAGCCCGAGTTGTGACTGCTAGCTTGCGCCCAGCGCCTAGGCGGCCGCCGAGGGGAACGCTGATAATTTTAATATCTGACAATATCCCACATGTCAAATGTTTGGCACTTTTTGATTTACATCCGACATTCTATATATTATAAAATCCCACATATATATATATATATATATTATAAAATTGTTATAACCTAAATTGCGTAGAGGGAAGTCGTGGGTAACACGGAGCTTCGGTCGGTAGTTCTGGTGACCTGGCGCCGTGATGGCTGCTCGACACGCGGCAAGGAGAGGAGGATTCGAGAATCAGAGGACACTGGGACGAGAGTTATCTGATTTATCATTGCTTGCCGAAAGCAGAATTGCCGCATGCCACTTATAGATATGGTCCGGTGCTAACAAACCAATCTCTAAGCGGTTGCTTTCCTAAGAAGCAATTAACTAATTGGATCACGATTTGATCTCTAACTTTATATAAACAGTCCTAAAGATAACTTCCTGATTTAGAGTTAACATTCTAAATAAAAGATAAGATCCCTTATTTGGGATTTCCTTGCGCCGGCCGAAGGTGCACGGTTGACGCCACGCTGACAATACGGAATTCCCCACATTACAAAAAATGTCTTCTTTGATTCCATATATCATATGTGAAGTTTATTTCTCATTCCCTCGAAAGGTACTGAAACTTGATTGCTGTAGTTTTTTCCCCATTGTTCTGTGATGTCACATATGTGTTGTGTGCTGAAGATTGTCATGGCCTCCAATTGATTTATTGAAAATTAGTATGTTTTATTTTCAGGTTATTTGGCAAGACAATATCGATCCTGACAACATGACATATGAGGTTAATGGCTTCTCTTGCATGACTTGTGTCACAATGTTCTCATACTGGCTGTTTCATGTAACACTGACACTTTAAATATTTATCATCTTACTTTTTTTCATCTGATCCATATCTTTAACTTGAGCTAGATAGGTAAAAGGCTGCAGAGATTACACCATGCATTATTGAATTGGTCAATGGTATAGATCTCATTTGGGTGCTTCCAGGGCCAAAATACTCGACATTAAGGATGCTATAACTCCTTGCTGCATGTTAATTTATTGAGAATATTAATTTGCATTGCCAATTAATCCACTAAAGTTTTTCCTAATTGCAAAAGGTTATTTGCCTTTGACATCAGCTATTAACCATTTCTTGAAATCACGTCATATCATTTCAAAAAAAGAAGTCATCATATAACCCAAATGTTGCAGCCGGTAACTATTTGGATAGATCGATTCTTCTATATTTAGTGTATGAACAGCTTTTCTCGGTGAACAGTTTTGTCCTTTGAAGAATAGGAGTCTTCGAGAGAATAAAAATGCATTGCTTTGGCTGTGTCCATTGTTATGCTGATCTCTTCCTTCACAACTCAAATGAAAGTGCTATAAGCATAAGTGTTTGCACATGCTCTATATGGGCCGGAAGTTGCATATCTATTATGTACATATAGAAGGAAGCAAAGTAAAGTAGCCAGTACGGCATTATATTAGGCTCCTCTATATTTATATGCATACCTCCATTGCTTAATAATTTAGATGAAGAAAAATCTTGTTGCTTGAATAATCATGTACCGGTCTTTTTTGGTGTGTTTATCTGGAAAGGCATGCTTGTCATAGACACAGCTACATACATGCACTGCTTTTCTTTGTTTCATGCAATGGCACTATTCAGGTAACAATATAGCATTATAGCTTCAATGGTTAAACTATATATTCACTAATCATTTAATGGGGAAGCTTTATCATTCATTTCATAGCGGTACCAGGATCGAAATCTGCATCGGATGAAATCCCATGATATGATATGATAACCGATTCTCGGAAATTTCGAAAAAACGGTGCGAATTCAAATTTTGAATTTTGAATTGAAACTTTATCGCCGAGAATCGGACGATTCATGCAGAACCGGTCAAACCGAAAAACGGAAAAACCGGAAATGGTGAAATGGTAATTATGAAATTTAAATTTGGAACAATGCAAATATTAATGAGAAAATGTTTCTCTCATAGTTGATACTAGTAATCATACATATGAAACGTGTCATTGAACAAACTATTAGCAAATACTTTTTCGTATCTCTTATTAATCATATCGCGTCACTAAATGATTTGAAAGTATAGGATTAAAGAATCAATCCAATCCTGAGCAAATAATGATGCAATCCAATTCTCTCATAGTTGCATGCAATCCAATTAATGAGAAAGTGTTTCAAGTTGTACATAAAAAGTCCTCATTTATGTTTTAATAGTGCTAAATATACTAAAAACTAATGTTTCAATACATAATCTAGCATAAGAATGCCTAAACCAACTAGGGAAGGACATTATGGAGTCAAAAATTCAAATTCAAAATTTAAAAATTTCGGCCGGTTTTTTTTTACCGGTTCCGACCGGTAACCGGCGGTTACCGGCCGGTTTTTTTATCCCTGGCGGTACCTATCTTATGTTCTCTCATTTGATTATTTTCTGGAACTTGGTTTACTAATAAGTTTTTGTTGACAGGAATTGTTGGATTTGGGTGAGGCAGTTGGGACCCAGAACCGTGGTCTCTCCCAAGAACACATTTCATTACTTCCAGTCACAAAGTACAAGTGTGGTTTCTTTTTGAGGAAGAAAATGCGCCGTGAAAGGTCAGATCTTGTTGTAATCTTTTTATGCCAGTCAGTTCTTGACTATGATTTTGCCCTGGACTACCCTCTGAAGCATGCAGTATTAGTTCTGTCTGCATTGATATGATGCTGCATCCTTTGTGTAATATGATGATTTTCGCTTACCGTAGAGAATGCAATTAGTTGCAGCAACTTTGTACTGATTCTTAAATTGAAACAAATTTAACTTAGGACTTCCCTTTGGGTAACAGGTGTGTAGTTTGCCAAATGGAGTACAAGAGAGGTGATCTGCAGATGACACTTCCCTGCAAGCATGTATACCATGCCAGCTGCGTGACAAGATGGCTTAGCATTAACAAGGTCAGCAATCAGATAAACGAAACAATCCATGTCTACTTCCCAATCCCCCCCTGCTTATTTGGCTTACAGGAGTATACAACTATACATTTCTTCTGCAGGTATGTCCTGTTTGCTTTGCTGAAGTTCCTGGCGAGGATCCCAAGAGGCAATGACTAATGGCCACAAAGTTGTTATGCTCTGGCGCTCAGTCCCACTGTGTCCCCAAATGATGAACGATTTCTGCTTGAAGGCAGCTTACGCCCCCCATATTTGTGTATTAAGATCATATCAGCAAATATAGGTTATAAGCAGATGAAGTTGGAACACCGCTCCTGAGATGTTTTCTGTAGACTGTAGAGTTCGACTGTGAACTATAACCACGTGGTAGATGGTAACATGCTCGAACGCTTTGCGATGTGTTTTTGTTCACTGCCAAGAGCATGTGCTAGTTTGTGTTGGATTGATTAAGATTTTGCGAACAACGGAAATATTCATTTGTTACACTCCCTGCTTCAGCCTGTGTCAGCTTGCGTTTCTTTGCGATGATAGCTTATACCAGGTCAATTTGTTCATTGGGTGAGGCCTGATATGCGAAAAATTCTACGTTTATTGCTTTCTATCTTTTATGCTTGTCTATGCTGTTCCTTGTCTTTGGCTTTGTCGGTGAAGAGATTTCCTGCTTTTGCCTGAAGTTGTCTAGCTGTGAAAACACACTGACAACTGCTCAGCTCTGGACCTATTCAGTTCAGGAATGAGTACTTAGTGAGAACCCTTAGTCGATTTACCGACGAACAACTGAAGCTAGCGCAGAACGAAATAGTCCACTGTCAACAGTGTCGGTACGGACTACAAATGAAGAACACCGGCTCAACAAAGAAATTGCCCAGTCAGGAGGAGTGTGGCATTGTCGATGAGCACGTTGTCGATTTTACAAAATAAAATAAGAAAAATGGGTTAAGAGTTTTTGAAGAAGAATAGTATTGCTATTTATTGTAATAAACTGGATCTATACAGAGGGTGTTTTTTTAATAATGCAATAATCTAGCCATAATTACGCTGGGTATCTTGCTACGCTTCATTTTGCTTCAATTGATTGCCCTCAATTGGTTCTCAATTTGTTCTCTTTGCTTTGTCCTCCACCTTTAAATACCAATGAAGAGGCGGCAGTTACTACGGAGAAGACATCCTTTGGAAGACTGAACTATTTAGTAGTTATTGTCAGTGACATAGGGCCATAAGAGTCATGTACTTTGGAGCAAATAAGGCATGTGTTTCATTCATCACATGGAAGGAGTATGCTACTGACATGGGCGGTCAGACCGCCCACTACCAATAAGGCTAAAAACATACTATACATCTTACTTAAACTAAATTTGCAAAACACATTTGCCAATTGACGCAAGATGCACACAAGGGATGAAGGTGAGATTCTCAACAAGTTGCAAAACACATGTGTCGACTTTTAGAATCAACGCCAGAAGGAATTTGGTACATGGAATTAAACCATTTGTAAAACACATTTACAAAACTAAAGTAACATGCTACAAGGATTATGCACAGGCCTCGACTATTTGCAAAACACATTCGCAAATATCGGCAACATGCAAACGAGAGCTAGAGCAAGCAACACGAGCTATCAACATATGACACACTCAAACTACTAGTCAAGACCCCTCTTAATAGTACGGCTAACCAATACTAGCAATCCGATTTTCCAACCAAACACCAAGACCGGCAAAAGACTAGGAATATATCCTTAACCCTAGCTAGTAATACCTTTGCTTTGAGCATTCACTTGAAGCTTGATGACATACATCTTTTCTTCAAGTCTGGGTTATGTCGTGATATGCATCAACCCATGATGCATCCTTCACTTGATCTCTATCAACACATGATGAATCTTTTCTTGATTTGATGATCAACTCATGATGAAATCCTAAGTCACCATCATCATGGAACATAACCTAATTACCCAACTCATAGAAAATATTAGTTCCACAATGTGATTATCATTAATTACCAAAATATATCATTAACTCATAATAGTGGGTCTAGATGCTTCATTTTTTCCCTCTTTGGTAATTGATGTCAGCCACCTTAATTGTAAATAATTGAACATAAAGCAATATGAGTATATATGAACTACACAAGTTTTATATACTCAAATGGTATGTTTCAAAGTAGAGATCTTCAATATAAGTGGATAAACAAATATGGATCAATACTAATGAAACTATAAAACATAGAGTGAACTCTCCCTAAATATGTGCATACATAAATGTGTAATAAGAACATATGCACATATTCAAGTTAGACTTTTAGTGGAGTTCAACCTATATTTTGGATCCAATGAAAGCAACGAGATATAAGAAAACGATGTTTAAAACATACCTCCATGATTTTATCCTTTACATCTAACTGAGACTATACATTAGGTATAACAATAGAAGAGTTAGTCTCACATATAAATTTATCATTATTAGTCAAAATACTCCACTAACTCATAATAGCATTTTTAGATTCTTCAATCGTGTGGGGGACCTCCTGCTTAGTTAGGAGGGCTCCTCATCCTAAGGACATCCCCAACCGACCTAAAACCTTCAATGAAAAAAGACTTGAGGAGGCTTGGTGGAGAAAGATCTTGGATTGTCGATCGAAGACAGATTCTAGGATTGTTTACTCCAATTATGCGGACAAAACGTCCAGGTAAATACATATGACCACTCCTATAGCATTTTTTATGGAGTTTATGAGAAACTTAAAGAAGTTTTTTATTTCTTTGCTTTTTGTAGCATATGGTGGAGAACATCGTTGTGGACGAAAAGCAAACCTAGCGAATAACTTCTTTAGAAAAGGAAAATCTTTTATTAAAAAGTAAGTATTTCCTCTTACTCCTTCTTTTGCTTTTATGTTCCTTGTTGTTTATTAATTCTCCCCTTATCATGATTTGAAAAAGAAGCTAAGGCTAAAGTAGAGGTGTAAAGCTAAAAATCGGTCGATCGACGATGGTCGACTAGATTTAAAGAAACCTCCCTAAAGCATAAGGAAGCTATTGAATTTTTGGAGAAGAAGGCTCAAGGTAATTGATCATAAACCCGACTAGTTTATTATATATGTTTAGTTCATTTTCTAACTCTGATTTACTTGTGCAGAGCAAGCTCAAAAATTAAAAAGAACAGATAAAACTCTTGAGTTCGAGCAAGAGAAGGAGAAGGAACTTGAGAGGAGTCTCCAAGAGAAGATCTTGGCATTCAACAAGATGCTTTCCGACATGGGTGCGGAAGCATTTCCATTGTCTTGAAGGGAGACAACGGAGAAGGTGAACTGTGTTGGTCGACAACTAGAGACTCTCCAAGGCCTGCTCGAGACTTCTTGGAGGAATCACACAAAGATTGTGCATGATGCTGTTGCAGATGGTGTTAGCTTTGCTTTGGCAAAGCTTAAGGCTTTCGACCCCTCCCTCAATCTCCAAGTGCTTGAAGCGGACTTCAACTTCTTAGAGAAAGTGTAACATCCCAATTTTCAGAGCTTTAAAAATCTTTTAAATATTGGTAGCAAGAAAATTCATCATTTGGATTTAATTGAATATTAATTTAAAAAGCTTAATATGGACTTTAAGGACAAATTGATTTAATGTGCTTAATCCCAACATCAACAATTGTCAAAACTATTTTATTTAGATTCTATATGCTTGGATATATTTTATAGAATTTTCTGGAATTTTTCCCAAGCCATTTGCTATTTTCTAATTGCTATTTGTATTTTCTGGATTTACTTAAAAGAAAAATCAAAAGAAAATCCTTCGGAACAGTACTGGGCCGAAGCCCACCACTATTCCAATCCGGCCCAACTCCATGACCCATTCCGCCTTTGAGCAGCTGGATCTCCGCCGCGTGTCCCCTTGTGCGATCGCACTTCTCATTCAAGGCCCGCCTCGCTTGCTCTCACCGCAGGATCTCCATCGCTTTCGGCCGCCGCCATGTTGCTCGCTTGCTCTCGATTGGTGGTGGCCCCGCTGGCTGGCCACGCGCTGCTTGCTTCCGCCGACCGGTGGCCCGCCACCACGCCACCGTCGTCTCCTCGGGGACTCTCCCCGCGCCCGACTCCGCCCTACGCGCGCCGCCGCCGCCTTCTCTCCGGATATCTCTCCACCCGGGGCTATAAAAGGGCCGCCTCCTGTGCCAACCTCTTCGCCCCGACCTCCTCCACCAAAACCCTAAGGCGCGCCGCTTCGCCGTCTTCGTTTGGCCGCATTGCGAAGGTTCGCCGGCCGCAACCTCTTCGCCGCCAGATTCCGCCGCCTCCAGACCTTCGTTGTCCGTGCCGCCACTGCCCTCGTGCTCGCAACAACCGGAGCTACACGGTGCCGCCGTCGCCTTCGCCAGGGCGCCTCCACCGCATGAATGTCGGACCGTCCGACAACGGAGCTCGCCGCCGCCACCTTCTTCATCGCGGCCGGTGGCCGTTGTCGCCGAGCTCGCCGTCACCTCCATAGCCTCGCCGCCCCTTGGTAACCTGTTTTTGGCCATTTGCCGTGAAGTCGCCGCCAACGCCGTGAGCCCTCGGTCCCAGAGAGCGCCGCCGCTTTGGTGACGACGTCGGCGACTCACGTCGGCGCCACATCACCTCGTGCGCTTGCGTGGCGGCCACTTGGCGTCCGCGTGGCTCGATCCACGGGCCAAATCTTGTGGCTCGGTGAACCCGATTCACCGCAGTTGAAAGCCAGCGGCAGTGGGGCCCACTGTCGATTTTATTTTAATTTTAATTTTTTTCGAAATTCTCTACGACGCAAGCATTGCGCAATAATCCGATTTTCCTTTATAAAATTAATTCGGGAAATTCGAGAAAATCCAATTTAGGGTTTAATTAATTTTTCCAATCTTCCAAAGCCCATATCTTTTGCATCCAAACTCCGATTGAGCCCATTCAAATTTGTAAATTCATATAAAATTCAGATCTATTTATTTATGAATTTTATTTGATTTTTGGAGTTTGTTTTGCCTCTGTTATTTATTTGTTTTGTTTCTTTTGTCTCGTTTGCGAGTAGACGTCGATACTTCGGGGAATTTTGCAGAAGAAGGAGCACCTCAAGACCAAGACCAATATCTAGATCTATTCCAAGGCAAGTTATACCTTTGATCATATTGAACCCAGTTTTCAAAATACTTTGTTTCAATGTATTGCATTCTATTTCAAGTAATTATTTAAATACTTTTGGGGTGTAGCTATTAATCCAAATTGTTATGCCACCTTGTCTATTGTATGCCATGATCTTTTTGTCACCCTAGGTTGATTAATTATTAGTTGGTATTATCGTAGCACCAACGTGGGTTGGTTAGATACGATTAGACTGCTTAGCCATGCCACGAGTCATCATTCCATGTGAGAGTTGCAATTATAAACTTGACTAAGTGATTATGGAACTGTGTGATGAATCTGTGTGTGCTGTGTGCTATTACTCGTTGATGGCATGTGTTGCACTTAATCAACAGGGTGGGAAAAGATTTAGACTGAGGCAAGTGGTGGATTCTGTGTGAATGGTGGAGCTGTGTGCTTATTAAACTTTGTGATTTGGGTTAAAACTGGAAGTCTTGCCTTGGTCAATTAAGGACTTAACTTTGTGCGCCATTGAACTGGGCCTTACTGTACGACCACATGCCTAGTATGAAATTTGGGCCTAACTTAGTAAGTTATGGAGTCTTGACATTGACAACTCAGGTTGTATTTAAGCTGTGTGATGGGCTGGAGGTGTGATATGTCACATCGCGGGACGGTTCACTGCATCCCTGTCCAATGGTGTGTGTCGTTCCAAGGGCTGTGTGTACAAATTGGACGGCAGTAAAGCACACCAGGAGTGTCATTGTTTGAGATGAAGTCTCTGAAAGGTTTTGTTGTGATCAACTCTGATCCGGTTGGTTTCATCGTGTGGGTAAAGTGTACAACCTCTGCAGAGTTTAAACCAATCTATTCGAATAGCCGCGTCCTCGGTTATGGACATGCTCGGGAATTTCACACGAGGGGTAGATTTTCATAAAAACAATTGGGAAGGGTCAGCTGTGTGAGATAACTTGTTCAGCTGTGTGAAAGAACTTGATTAGACTGTGTGTCCTTTGTGAAATCAATTGTTAACTTATTATTGTCTATTTGTTTTGAATTACGCTTTCAATCTATTATTTGTATTCAATTGCAAATGTTGCATTTCTGCAAAATAACCACAGAAGCCATTCCTTTGGAATAAGCCATCATGTATAAATGCATTACGTGGTATGACTTGCGAGTACGGTGTGTACTCACTCTTGCTAAACAAATCAACGAAGTGGAGGAGTAAATCGCTTTGCTTTTGAAGAAGAGTTCTCTGAAGGTTGAGCGTTAGGGTCTTGATCGATCGGTTGCTCGTGGTAAATTGATGGGAGCCACTGGAGTTTATTTCGTTTCACTGCGGTTTATTTCTTTTTGTCACCTTGCATGGCTTAATAAATGTAAACTCGTAGTAAGGTCCCAACAGATTATTTGTTATTTAAATGTACTCGTTTATTCTTATATTCGTTGTATGGATGTGATATTTCATCAATGTTGACACTGTGTGCACTAGCGTGATCCTGGACTAGTGCAGAATACACAGAGGGTCCAGATTGCATATTTGGGTCCCGACAGAAAGATGCAGCGAAATTTTTTGAAGAGATGAAGCCCTTCGAAAATAAGGTTGCAGAGGGGATGAAGGTCGGATCTCCATGTGGCAGCGACCAATCGAGTGGCTTCGGGGAATAAATGGATGTAATATAATTAAAAATGTAAAACTTACATTTTTGTCATCAATGAAGTTTATGTTTATTTCTTAATTTGTGTACTCATATATTTCCTTGCCCCTGACTGCTTGTATAGTAGAAATACTTACTATGGAAGCAGTAGACCAAGAAAAAGAACACATAATACGACCAACGTACAAGATATGTGCTGACTATATTGTAAAACTAATCTAATTATCACTGTGAAATCACGTTGGTCAGAACTAGTGTATGATTTCGACTAGTTTTAGATCTATTTCCATAATTGAAATACAATATAGTATATTGTATGGTCAGAAGATACATAAGACTTGTGTTGATGATTAGAAAATATGCAAAATGTATGTGTAAAATGATATGTGTTCTTATTTATACATATTACCCAAGCTGGTTGTAAAAGTTGCTAAGAACCAAAGACATGATTTGATACTTCGCGAAACGTACTCATATCCAAGTTCCGACTAGTAGCAAAGATCGTAGGAAAAAAGCCGTCACTCGAAAACTCCTTCTAGTGGGCAGGACCATATGTACAGATGAGAGATTTCGACTATGAGGTTTTCTGTGTCTCGACCAGGTATAAAACAAGAGAAGAGCAAATCATTGAAGTGAAGAAAAAAGTCTGAGTCCTTAAGTATGTAAATAACTATATCTAGTTGTATGTGTCATGGTCCTTTTACTTGTCTTCTGCGAGAACAGAGTGTAAGGTTTATTCGTGAGAACCATCTCTGTGGCGGTCACGATAAAAACCCATATGGCATTTGGTGAAGATGTCAAAGCCTAAAAGTAAAAGATATCTCTTAGAAGGATGTCAGAGAGTAATTGATCTTCTCCGATGATCTTAGACAACAATATTGTATGACTAGGCAGTAGATAATCAAAATATAAACAACAACACCCATCGGAAAGTAATGGAATAATGCAACTTTATTGAATTTATAAATGAAAAGAATATTTATACATAGAACTTACACAGTTGATCAATGTTTCAAGAATTAGACATAACACGCCCATCTGAAATGGCAAGTCGTACCGAACCCAATATAGTTACTTCGACCACAGTGTATGGACATTCCAATTAGGAGAAAGCTTGTTGTGATTTGTCTAGTTTTGATTTTTTCTGAGAACCAGATCATCTACAGATAGACTACGAGTTTGCACCTTACGACTGTGGTACCTTCTCATAATTTGTTGGTAAATGGCCGATCATATCAAGGCTTTATCTCGTCTTTCTTTAAGAAAATTGATTTCATCCAGTCGTCATTTTGATTGATCATTTTCATTATAACAATTAGTTCGAGTAGATCCAATTTTCAATTGTGGAGGAAGCATGGCTTTAGCACCGTAAACTTGAAAAAATGGTGTTTCGCCGGTTGCATGACTAGACGTGGTCCGAACAACCCATACTACAGAGGGAAGTTCTTGAACCCAAGCTTCTGACCGTTTTATTAACTGGTCGAATACTCAGCGTTTTACTCCTTGTATTATGATGCCATTAGCTCGCTTGACTGCTCTATTACTCCGTGGATGAGCTACGAAAGCGTAATGTATCTTGATACCTAGATCTTCGCAGAATTTTTGAAAACTTTTGCTCGAGAACTAAGTATCATTATCTGTGATTATACGATTGGGTATACCAAATTGTGTGATCATATTTTTTGTGATGAATTTCTTGGTAGCTTCAGTTTACTTTAACAACTGGCTCAGACTCTATCCATTTTGTGAATGTACCAATCATGACAAAAATAAATTCGATGCCGCTGGGTGCCTTTGGGAAAGTTCCCAGAATGTCTAATCCTCAGGTTGCAAAAGAGCAAGAAAGATGCATTGTTTGCAAAGGTTGTGCTGGTTGATGTACTTGTCGACTATAAAATTGACACTGTACACACTTTGTTAGGAGCTCTTTTGCATTATGAAGGGCAGTTGGCCAGTAGTATCCTTATCTAAAGGCTTTACCCACCAGAGTTCTATAGGAATGATGTGCTCCATAGACTCCTCTATGTATATAGGATAGTAGTTTTATACCATCTGCTTGAGATATGCATCTCATCAACAATCCGTGAGCTCCCCGTTTGTAAATGGTACATTCGATTAGAGTGTATGATTTGACTTTTTGAGCTGTACGATCCGCCTCTACATCATCTTTAGGAAGTGTGTCATGCTGAAGATAATTATAGATTGATGTCATCCAATCGCTATTGGGATCGATCTATACAACCTCTAGTGGAGCGTGTGTGTATTCAGAATGCTCGACGATCGAGAGTGTATCAAGTTGCTTGAGAAAAACTCCGGGCGAGACAGATGATCTTGAGGAAGCTACCCGTGCCAACTGGTCTGCCAGAAAGTTATCCTTTCTAGGAATATGTTGGATCTAGAAACCAAAGAAGTGTTTTTTGAGTTTTTGTACTTTCGCTAAATAAGATGACATCTTGGGACTTGAGCATTGATACTTTTTCCCAACTTGATTCGCTACCAGTTGAGAATCGTCTTTTACTAGTAATTTACGAATCCCAAGCGCTTTGGCTGCTCGGAGACCTGCCAGCAAACCTACATATTCTGCCACATTATTTATAGATGGAAAGTTTAACTAAATAGTGTATTTGATGTGTTCTCCAGTAGGAGATATCATGACAACTGTAGCTCTTGAGCCTTTGAGCATTAAGGAACCGTCAAAGTATATGGTCCACTCTCCGTGGTGTTTGTACTAGGGCGCTTGGGTGGTTCAGGGTTCGTCAAATCGGCAATGAATTATGCTAAAGCCTAGGACTTAATTGATGTTTGTGAAATGAAATAGAGGTCGAAGCCCCCAAGCTTGACCGCCCATTTTGCTATTCGTCCCGGTGATACTCTGTTTTCGAGAACTTGACCAACCTTGTGGGCCTAAAAGTAATGCCTTAGTTTCCTTGAAGCCATAATGAGACCATATAACAACTTTTGTGCCTATGGATAGCGCTCCTTTGGTCCATATAAGACATCACTTACGTAATATACTGGTTGTTGGATATGTCATGTTCAACGACCAGTATAGCATTGATAGCTTGTGGCGTTGCGGCCAAGTATATCAACAATATTTCTTCTGATCTTGGAGATACTAAGATTAGGGCATTCATAAGGTACCTTTTGAGTTCTTCAAAGGCATCGTTTGCATCTTTAATCCATTTGAAACTTTTGTATTTCCGAAGAAGCTTAAAGAAAGGTAATCATTCCCCTTAACTGTGCTATGAAATGACTTTACCATACAACTAGGGATGAAAATGGATTGGATAGTTTTCGACCGATCCGAATGGAAACATATTCGGATTGTCTCAGATCAGATTATTCTCGGATAATTTTTGGATCGGAAACGAATTCAGATTTTTTTGCTTGAAACGAAAACGAATACGGTAGGCGTGCTATCCGGCGGATATGGATACGAATACGGATTATCCGGATAAGATCAAGTTCGGATATCCGGATTTTGGCCCAAAAGAAGAGGATTTCAGCCCAAAAGAGAAAATGATATTTTAATTGATTTCTGAATTTCAGAATATGCAACAAATCAAATAGCCTTTTAGACAATAACAAATAGAGTTAAAAAATTCTAGTAAAAATCCTAAAAATTCCTTGAAGTATTTTGAACTTAATAAAAATTAATTCCAAGTTGAAGTTGGTTTTTATTTTTGCACATAAATTATTTTTAATTTTTGAAAATAGGAAAAATCTTTTTAAAATCCAAAAAATTCAAGATTTTTTTTATTTTCACTTTAAACTCAATAAAATCCCAGAAATCTCAATAAATTTTATTTTTGACATTAAAAACTAGGAAATTAAATAATTGACTTTATTTTATTATTTTTTCTTTTTAACCAAGAAACTTTTTAAAATATAAAATATAAGAAAATATAATAAAATAATAAATTTATTAATTTTATTTTTGGTAACATACTTTGGGATGTTACAGTCATTTGTGTATAGATTAACCATTCAGCCTGATCAATGTTAATGTGAACTAAGTTTTATGTAATGATGAAGTAAGTGTGAATGTATGATGACTTGTGACTTTGTGAGTTATTATGAGCTAAATATGGTAAACAAAATGTTATGTTTGTGATGAACTGATTAATGCAGCTTGCTAGTGCCAATGTTATGTGTTGTTGCTGAAAATATGAACAATGCATGAATGTTTGCATCAAATAAACTAATTATATGTTTTGTTAATTTTTGGCATACAATTTAAGGGGTTTTCACATTTCAAAAAATATACGTGACCGTATTCGTTTCAATTCGTATTCGCTCTGTATTCGTATTTGATATTATTCGTATCTGTATTCATATTCGTATCCAGATTCGGAAAAAATATGAAAACAAATACAGCAGAGCCATTATCCGTCCGTATCTGATCCGTTTTCACCCCTACATACAACCAGTTAGTTTTTGGACTTCTTGCTTTGTGGTTTGAGGGCGCATTTGTTCGCTACATTATCTCTAGAGAGGGTCAATTTCGGACCTCTAAGGGAAGCGGTAGTATCGCCCTATGTAAACGAAACTACCGAAGAGCGGAACTACCGTATATACAACAGCGGAAGTACCGCGCCACAATTCCATGACTAGTTTTATAGTCGTTGGAACTAGGGCGGTCTGTCCAGCCATTGGTTGGCGGTCTGACCGGTTTTCCCTGGTTTTCTGATGATTCTCTTCCAACGGCTAGTTTTCTTTATGTGGGTATAAATTCCCCCTTGTGGCCAATTGAGAGAGAGTTGCTGGTGCTATATTCATTCCCTTGAGCAAAGAGCAAGCCCTCTCATCTCTCTTGTACATGTGTTGCACTTAGTGAGCTTAGAGATCAAACTCTAAGTGCATGTGTTGCATTAGGTAGTGGATTGTGTATCCACTTGAGCTTAGACACTTGATTTATTCAAGTGAGTGTCTTCGGCTTATTACTCTTGGTGTTTGCCGATACCTAGACAGCTTGAAGGTGTTGCGCCGGTGAGCTTCTCAAAGAAAGTTGTGAGAAGACCTGTGCGGCTGTGAGTGGTTTGGTGCTTGCCATCTCTGGAGTGAAGGAAGGGCAACCCCGTATGGATCGAGGTGTTGGTTCGTGTTGGAGCCAGTCCGAGTGGTTGGACTTGCCTCGAAGGTGTTGGCTCAATTTGTGGAACCGGTCCAATGTGGTTGGGCATATCTCAACGTGGATTAGGGGAGACCGACAAGTAGATAAGACACCATATGAGATATGGACTGGGAAGAGTCCTACTTTGTCTTTTCTAAAGATTTGGGGATGTGATGTCTATGTTAAACGTTTGACATCTGACAAACTCACACCCAAGTAAGATAAATGCTTCTTCATAGGATATCCTAGGGAAATCAAAGGATATTATTTCTACAATCAAGAGGATGACAAAGTTTTTGTTGCTCGAAATGGTATCTTTTTGGAAAAAGAGTTTCTTTCAAAAGGAGTTAGTAGGAGAAAGATACAACTCTAAGAAGTTCGGGAAACATCTGAAAGTGTTTCAACTCCTACCGAACCTCTACAGGACGAACAAAGTATTGTTGAACCTGTAGATGAGGCATCAGCCCCACGTAGATCTAAAAGGCACGTCAATTGCCTATAAGGTATGGGCATGACGTATTATTGTTGAATAATGATGAGCCTAAAACTTCTAAGGAAGCAATGATGGACCCAGACTATGAGAAATGGCTTGGAGCCATGAAGTCCGAGATAGACTCCATGAGTGTCAATCAGGTTTGGAACCTGGTCGATCCGCTTGATGGTGTTAAAATCATTGAGTGCAAATGGCTCTATAAGAAAAAGATTGATATGGAAGTAAATGTTCACATTCATAAAGCTCGACTTGTCGCAAAAGGGTTTCGACAAGTTCAAGGAGTTGACTACGATGAGACTTTCTCACCAGTAGTGATGCTTAAATCTATTCGGATCATTCTAGCTATTGATGCATATTTTGACTATGAGATATGGCAGATGGATCTCAAAACGGCTTTCTTTAATGGAAACCTAAGTGAGGACGTGTACATGACACAACCTGAGGGTTTTGTTGATCCAAAAAATGCTGGTAAAGTGTGCAAACTTCATAAATCTATTTATGGGCTGAAGCAAGCATCTCGGAGTTGGAATTTGCGTTTTGATGAGGAAATCAAAAGGTTTGGTTTCGTCAAAAACAAAGAAGAACCTTGTGTTTACATGAAGGTTAATGGGAGCGCACTTGTATCTTAATCTTATATGTGGATGACATATTATTGATTGAGAATGACATTCCTATGATGGAATCCGTTAAGGTATCACTAAAAAATAGTTTTTCTATGAAAGATCTAGGAGAGGCAACATATATCTTAGGAATAAAGATCTATAGAGATAGATCAAGAAGGCTAATTGGATTAAGCCTAACTACTTATATCGACAAGGTGTTGAATCAGTTCAACATGCATGATGCCAAGAAAGGGTTCTTTCCTATGTCACATGGTATAAGTCTTAGCAAGAGTCAGTGTCCTTCGACCACTGATGAGCGAGACCGTATGAATAGTATTCCACATGCTTCTGCCATTGGATCTATTATATATGCCATGATTTGTACCCGATCAGATGTATCATATGCTCTAAGTGTTACGAGCAGATACCAAGCTGATCCCAGTGAAGGTCACTGGACAGCTATGAAAAACATTCTTAAGTACTTGAGAAGAACTGGGGATGTGTTCCTAGTTTATGGCGGTGATGAAGAGCTCGTTGTAAAGGGTTACACCGATGTAAGCTTCCAAACCGACAAAGATAATTATCGTTCACAATTTGGTTTTGTATTCATTTTGAATGGAGGAGTAGTGAGCTGGAAAAGTTCCAAGCAAGAAACGGTTGCTGATTCTACGACGGAGGCCAAGTACATTGCGGCTTATGAAGCTGCAAAAAGGGTGTTTGGATAAGGAATTTCATTGCTGATTTGGGTGTGGTTCCGAGTGCCATGAGCCCAATGGATCTCTATTGTGACAATAATGGAGCCATTGCGCAAGCTAAGGAGCCGAGATCCCATCAGAAATCCAAACATATACTCAGGTGTTATCATCTCATTCGCGAACTGGTCGATAGAGGAGATGTTAAGATATGCAAAGTTCATACGGATTCAAATGTTGCTGATCCGTTGACTAAGCCTCTCACACAGCCAAAGCATGTGACGCCCACAAGAGCTATTGGTATTAGATTTTAAATGATTGACTCTAGTGCAAGTGGGAGACTGTTGGAAATATGCCCTAGAAGCAATCATAGAGATGATGATATTTTATTATGTTCATGATTTTTGATAATATGTTATCGTGTTCCTTGAATGAATCATTTGTTATAGATCAATAAGTATGTGACTTGTTGGTGGAACTCTTTAACTTATATGATGTCATTCTAATTGTATCCCTGGTCTGGTCGGAGGTCACTGGTCGAAACACCAGTGACTATGACTAGCACATATATTGATTGATGACCCTGTTTCACCGGTCATGGATATAGGGATATCGAATCAATAATGTGAGCTCATGTTAGAGAACATAGGGCTGGATAGACCCATCATTGAGACACTATTGCGATTGTTATGAATCTATGTGTCATTAGTTGGTCTCTAGTAATGATGATGTATAATCCTTAGACCTGAGATTAGCATGGTTCCTTACATATGTAATAGCACTCTTAGGGGTTGCCAAACACTACTCGTAACTGGGTAGTTATAAAGGTAGCTTTCGGGTATGCTATGAAACATGCGGAGGGATGTGACTGGTCGAGATGGGATTTGCCCATCCTAACATAAAAGGAGATATGTCTCTGGGCCCATTGTGGTGATCGGATAAAGAAAGTGCATGGCCATGCCACTAGTGATCGAAGTGTTGACCATATGAAGTTATCCGACACTAGATCGAGAAAGTATTGAACAGTCCATGGATGACACATCTTCTCACCTGGAGTTCAACCAGACATCGTGAGGCAAAGGGAGAATGCATGAGTAGGTCGCTTAGTTTGATCAGTTACGGACTAGTCGTATGGAGATACGTGCTGGTCGTAGACTGGTCGAACGTAATCAAAGAATAGTAAGGACCTGGTCGTAAGGAGTTACGAACTGATCGGGACCAAATACGATCTGATCGTATGGAGATACAAACTGATCGTAAGTGATGAGGACCTGATCTTAGATCATATTACATCAAGATTCGTCCGATATATTCTATGTGTTTTTGGGAATCGTTATGTGCTGCTAGGTACCGCTAACGACTGGTGTTGGAAAAGAGTTTCGAGTCATAACCGATTTCACATGAACCTGTAGGGTCGCATACTTAAAGGGCTAGGATTTGATTTGGATGGTGATCCGAATTCATATAGGCCACGAGTTCCTAATGGGCCTCAAGGTCGAGACCCATCATGGATGCCTATATAAAGAGGGGCGGTGGCATGGGGTAAAAAGTAGAATATGATCTTTGGAAGAACTCCCGAAACCCTAATGCCACGCCTTCTCAACCACGCTGCTGGTGCTAGCACTCCAGCGCGTGGTTATTCTGCCCCGTACGTACGGATACCTCGGAGGTGTTGTTGCAAAGCATTAGCACTAGGACGATCTGCAAATCGTGACGGTCATCGGAGTTGAAGGAGTAGACACGCGACTAGTACGACCACTCGAAGGAGGAGACACGTCGTGAGTACAACTACGACTGCATCAACTCGCTACAACGACTCTACTTCCACTACGAGTCGGCGCGTCTAGCGGTAATCCCGTGATCTATTACTAGCGGTGGTTCCTTGGTTGCGCGTTAATTTTTTGTTTGTGCTATCGTAGCATTGCCGCGTTCCGTTCAAAGCAAGGTGTAACTCGAATAAATTCAGGAAACGTCAGAAAACATTTCAACTCCTACTGAACCTCTACATGATGAACAAAATATTGTAGAATCTGTAGATAAGGCATCATCCCTACGTAGATCAAAAGGTCATGTCAATTGGCTATAATGTATGGGCATAACTTTTTATTATTGAATAATAATGAGTCTAAGACTTATGAGGAAGCGATGATGGACCCAGACTCTGAGTCATAGCTTGAAGCCATGAGATATAAAATCTATGTATGTCAACGCTTTGATCCCCATGGGCGACACCAGCTGTCGACGATCAAATCGCTGATCTTACAAAATGAAATGAGAAAAGTGGCTAAGAGTTCTCGAAGAAAAATAGAGTTGCTCTTTATTACAATGAACTGGATCTTTATAGGGGATGCCTTTTGATAAGGCAATAGTCTAGCCCTATTTACACTGAGTATCTTGCTATGCTTCAGTTTGCTTCAATTGATCGCCCTCAATTGGTTCTCAATTTGTTCTCTCTGCTTCGTCCTTCACCTTTAAATATCAATGAAGAGGCGGCAGTTACTCTTGGAGAAGACACCCTCTGGAAGTGACGCATTTGGTTGAGGAGGCAGCAGTTGTAACTAATCGTCGGTTGGTGTTAACAAGAGACGTAACAATTTAGTAGTTATTGTCAGTGACGTTGAGCCAAAAGAGTCGTGTGGTTTGGAGCAGATAAAACATGTGTTCCATTCATCACATGGAAGGAATAATGCTATGGATCGGGTCCAAGCGCCAGTTCAAGGATTTCATAAGCAATTAATTGGTTAGGCAATAAGTACCGGGGTTCTCCAACAAGGTACTCGTAAAGTAACCTATGAGATTCTTAGGAGCGCAGAGGTCTTAAATTTTAAGGGTATGACATGAGATTTTTAATTAAATATAAAAAAGTATTAAGAAAATTACATCGTAGGATGGAAGGTGTCCATGGTTTCTCGGCAATGGAGTCGATCGGCGTGTGCAAAGTTGAAAAGATGTCAGTGCCGTATCATGGCTTATCGGTGCCTACTCTAGCTAAGCTAGTTAGCTCGAATACACAGCTAGAAAAACAGGCAAAGCCAGACTAACCAGTAGACTAACCAGCATCTATACTTGCACATAATGCTCCAATAGGTAGACTAAGACTAATGAGTAGTACTAGACTATTAGTAATAGTCAAGGACTTGTCCCAGAGTACGTAAAACAACTTGGATATTTACTTGGCTTTCAACATTTACGATGACTATTATATATTTTAACTCAATGTGTAATTATTTATATAATTAATGTAAATGATTGAAAATAATCTGATGCAGAATTTAACTCGATGAATTAATACTCGAGGTGCTGAGGATGGCTGTGCTGGAATATAATAAACATATTTATTGAGATAGAGTCTACTAAAATTTAATATGCATGCGTACGATTAATCCGGATAACAACATATGACGGAATAGCTAGGTTTGTTTTGCAGAATCGGCTCTGCAGACTGTTGACCCACATTATCAGATTAGAATTGATCTCGTAAACAATCTGATCATGACGCATGACTCACACTTGTGTGCTAGGGACTAGTATATTTTAGATTCACAAAACTGGATTGTTTGATCATGGTTGGTGACATGGTTCAGGAGTGTCACGGTGTACTGAAAATAGGTGAGTCAATTTATAACATTTGGAAGTAGAGTTTATAAATAAATCCCTACTCTCTAGTTTTATCATGAAAAAACAAAGGAATAAAAGGTAGATAAAAAGCCTTGCGCACGTTTTTGCTGCTTCAGCGTTGGGATCCGAAGACGCACGTCAAAGGGGGATCGTGTAGATCCAGTGAAGCATCAATGGTAAAGTGCCTAATCTTGTGATCCAGTAAAGCATCAATGATATCTTCTGTTGTTCTTGTACCATCATTGATCTCGTTAACAAACCGGCTGCTGAGGAAAAGCAAAAGCACTACCGAAGGAAACCGCATGCCGTGTAGGAAATTTGTACACGCCTTGCTGCTTTAGTTTTTTTTTTCCGCGCACGGGACGCCCGATCGTTGGGCTGCTTCACATGTTTCCGCGTATGGTGATAAGCAGAGGCGAAATTAGAACGAAAATAATTGAATTTATTATTTTATTATACATATAACAATATATATATATAGTTTTCAACCAATATGGTACTAAATAGTAATGTACCCGACAACTTTAGTATCAATAATTTAACATAACCAATAACATGTACAATGATAAAAGAGTAGTGATCAAAATACTCTTTTAGTCTAGCTTTTGTGTTCCAACTATTCCAACTATTTATAACAAATAGCTCGTACCCAGCTTTTTTCTTGTTGTAGTCCCTAAACAAGAAACAATAAAAGCAATACGTATGCACTATCTTTGGACTCGCTATATTCAAACCAACTCCCAAACTCATCAAACCATTCAAGATTAAACCTTCTGTTTTTTTATCTCCAAACTGTGTATATGGAAAACTATAAGCACGAGATTGACAAGGTCCATTATCCAAGTACTTTCTTCTTACCACATCTTTCTGATTAGGATGTAGTCATCTATTATTTTCCTTTTGTCTGGATCAAATTGAATTTCCTCTTCCGAATTTATAACTTCTGTAGGTGAATTCCTAGCATTAGTAGCGTTATCGGGTGTTTTTCTCTTCAGAATTTTTTTCATAAATTTGCCTGCCATTTTCGATTATTTAAAACCTCAATTAGATATTGTCAATTACTCAATTGTCATGTTCACCAACAAGAATAATAAATTACAAGCATCAAACATACGTGTGGATATGTGCTTTTACTTACTTGACATTGCTTGAGCACAATAGAAACCGCACACGCGTTACGATCACATGCAATTTTTGACTACGATCACAGGTCACGATCCAATTCAAAACCCTAAATTTCAAGTTTATAAGTTATAAGTTATAACCCTGGTATTTCGTAAAGAAAACAACATTCATTATTCATCGAGTTGAAAATCCTCATTTCTTAAAAGAAATTAGAAGAATCGGAGAAAATTAGAACAAGGAATCAATACCTAACTCATCTTTCCCATTCCTTGGCCGGTGACTGACCGATGTTTCGTTGCCACTTGCCGGTACAAATAGTAATAGAGAATTAGAGATGAGGGCCTGCAAAGCACTGATCTGATCAGAGAAGTAACCATGGACCATGGTACTAAAGACTCAATTGAAGGTAACTTTTGGGACATGTTAAGCAAATACAGTGATCATGAAATAAGGGGATGGCACTCACCTTTTCAATTAACCCAGTAGCCCAACTTCTAGACTAGCAACATCTATCGTAACCTGAAAAACAGAATGAAATTTCTGAGAATTATACTGTCACCAAGAACTGCAGAACAAACCAAAAATAAAATATGAAACTATCAAACTAGAATGGAGCCGACAGGATCACCTTATCAGTTTCAATCTGCGCTATAGCAAGCCAGCTGATGACTGGCTGAGGGCTGAGGGCTGGGCTGAGGGCTGAGGGCCTGCAACCAGTGGCATGCTAGTGGACCTGGTGGCGCTGGGCCTGCAACCTGCTGGTACTTGGCTACTTGCTCACCCGTCTGTGTTGGAACTGGCCTACTGGTGCCGCGTGGAGCCGTGGCGAGTGGCGACTGGCGAGTGCGACCGCGCGTGAGCGTAGGGGCCGCTGGCGCGTGGAGCGTGTGGGCTGGAAGAGGCCCGAGTTCACAATTTTTTTTTTGCATGGGGGGTGCACATATGGTACTAAAGAGTGATCTCCACTAAATTTATTTTTGAACCCGGTGTCAAGCTCCGCCTTGGTGATAAGTAGAGGAAAAGATCGGGCATTCTTCGATCTAAAGCACTGCAGATTCAGGTGAACGAAATGTGCGGAAGATAATGCGTAATCTGGAGTAAAATTTTGGTGAGATATCTCTTATTAAAGTGTTTAATCTTGTTAATCGTTTTCTCTCCACTAAGATGTATGATAACACTTCAATTATTGATCATCTCAATAAACTCTGTATTTTAGCAAAGGTATTAAAAAATATTGGCTATCATTTTTTTCTGAATAAGTGCAGATCATGGTTGTTCTAAACTTTTTGCCAAATTCATGAGAACAATTTAAGATATCTTTCTGTCATTCTGAAATGATATTCAATATATGCACTATAAGGCATTATTTGCTTATGGAAGAAGATAGAAAACTCTCTTAAGGAAAAGAAAGAAATATTCACAGTTCGGAGTTGGAGTTACACCTTGGAGAGGAAAAATGTACTAATAAAAGGAATTGACAAAAGAGGAAGATTAATGGTGATTTGAGAGAAAAGCTAAACAAGAAACGCGATCGGGATGATCGTTGAAATTATAACTTAGATTAGAGGAATGATATGTACAAGAATTTCAAGTGCCACAATTGTGGTCAGTATGTGCATTTCAGAGGTGATTGCAGGAAAAAGAAGAAGCTGAATGAGCAAAAGAATCAAAACAAGCAACTAGTTGAGCGTAAAAGCGATTCATCGCCTAACGGTATGTCTAATATTTTTTGTATGCACTGAATCTTTATTTATTACTATTTTTACAAATAGTTGGGTTGTTGATTCGGGTGCTACATCTCATATTACTAAAGATAATAGAGTTTTTACTTCTATGCAAACAATTCCAAGGGGAAATAGAATTTTTTGGGCACTGATGCCAAAGCTGATGATGTACTTGGAATAGGAAATTATGTCTTGGAACTCTCCAATGGAGGAAAATTATTATTACATGACACTTTATATTCACCTAGCATAAGAAGGAATTTAATATTTGTTGCTCAGTTTGAATCTATTGGTTATGTTATACTGTTTGGAAAAAGAAGGGTTCAATTATTGCTCAATGGAAAATTAGTGCATACTCGAACTCGTCATGAAGGTCTTTATCTTCTTGATGAACTATCAAATGATGACAATATTGATTGCTTGATTGGTGAAAATAACTCCATAGTTAGGAATATTAATGATAGGAACACATGCTCGAAATCTTTATGACATTTACGGTCACATATGTAAAAACATAATTAAAAGGCTTATTAATTCTAGAATTCTGCATTTTAAGTGGGAGGATTTTGGTATTCGTGAGGCATGTATAATGGGTAAGATGACCCGAGCGCCTTTTTTCAAAGGCGAAAAGATCAAATGAACCACTTGTCATCATACATTCTGATATTTGTGATGAGATGTCGACTCCTACTAGAGGACAGAGGATTTATTTTATCACATTCATTGATGATTATTCAAGATTTGATTATGTGTAAATTTCTTAAACATAAGTCGGAAGGATTTGGTGTATTCATGTCATTTAAAACCTAAGTGGAAAAATCAATTTAATAGAAAGATCAAAGTTTTGAGATTTGGTCAAGGAGGAGAATACACTTCAGAAATATTAAATGATTTTTGTAAATAGCATGTAATTATTTATCATTATACCATACCTTACATTCCGCAACAAAATAGTGTAGCTGAGCGGAGGGATAGAACACTTATGGATATGGTTAGATTTATGATGGCTTATTCAGATCTTCCTTTATATTTTTGGAGTGGAGCTTTTGTGAGACCCCGGTTTATCCGGCTTGTAATGCTTAACCATCCATTCGGTCCTAGCATCACAAAGCAGATAATCCGAGACTCGAGACATGTATACTTCCCAGAAATGCAGTATACACACCTCTTTACAAAGTTCATGCATCAATTCCATTCATTCACATAGAACCAAAGCAAAAACAACAATCCAGAAGATAACATAAATAGAAGATAGTTATTACAAAAGAGAGGCCGACCGGCCAAAAGACATATACATAAGGAAATTTAACAGCGGAAGCAAAAGTACCATAAGATGGCTATAAACAAAAGAGCCGACCAGTGTGCCTATAACCCACAAGGCAACCGACCGGACCGCCAAGCTAGTCGCCAAACCGAAGCACATCTCACAAAGTGAGGCCCTTGGGGCTCACCTTCTTCCCCTGCAAACAAAAGCGGTACAGCATGGTAGGTGAGTACTGAATGTACTCGCAAGACTTACAGATGGTGTAACAAACCTGTACATATGCTACATGCAAGCTCATAGAAGTGGAGGCTGTATGTTTTGGTTTTAGCATAAAGCAATTTTCCATTTGCAATAATGTAATAGATTGAAGGCAATGTTATTCAAATCGGTTTTAACGATCAAATAATCGCAAAAGACAACAATATAACAAGAGATAGGAGCAACAACAATCACGGAGGTGACTACGACCAGTAGCCACCACAACAATAGCATGAATTACCCATTCATACCACCCATGTCAAATTTTAGTTTAAAAGGTTGAAGTCTAACTCTTGCAAAACCTAACCAAGCGTGTCCATAACCTAGGACGAGGCTATTGAATAGTTTTATCCTGCGGGGTGTACCAATTTCCCACACGCATGGACCGCCTTTTGCCAAGCTATTAAGCACACTTAGAAGGTATGCAAGACGGCTAAGTCTTCTGAGACGTTTCCAATATTGTGAATTATTCATGAGCCGCCTGTATGGATAGAAACCCATACGTTGTGTCGGAGTCATCGTAAAGCCTCGGTCAACTACCCTTCCCGGGTAAAGCCTTGGACAACTACGACGCTCCTCGAGGTGGAGAGCCTACCCGGAATCTCCACCACCGCACACCCACACAAGAACACGACCACATATCATGTTTCACACAACACACACAACCCCCCTCCTGCGACTCGGAGATAACCCACGCCAAAGTACTAAGTCAAGAGAGGTCCCATATCCCTCTCGCGTGGTTAGCACGCAAAAATGCTTGGAGAGTGTGACACAAGATGTTCAGTCCTTGTTGACTTAGGCAAGGTAACCACAAACCCAATAACCCACCATCCGACCACTTGCCCAAGTCCAAATCAGTTTTCCATTTTGATTTTGATTTTACCAAATAACACAGCACAAGTGCTGGTCGTAAAGACATAATACTTAAATGTGTGATCAAGATCATTGACTAAAAATCGATGATCGCCCAGTACTGCCGAAACTAAGCATTTCTAAGCAATTTTCAATCGAAAACTACTAAGTGACCAGAGTCCATCCATCGAACTCCGACCACAGCCAATAACCTAAGCTCAAGGTAGTAGAGGATAAACAAGTCCTCTGATTGTGCAACTATATGACACTAACCGTATTTTAACAACAAAATAGCAATGCATACATACGAGTTGAAAGCAATATAGTAGACTTGAAAAATAATGGGATGAACATGATCAACCGCTTGCTTCGCTTTCGGGTCAAGATGTAGCTGGGGATCACTTATGTTGTCAATGTGCTCTTCGGATCCTAACGAGAAAGCGAAAAGCAATCGATAAGAACGAATAAAATGCAAGGACTCAACGACAAATTTTTTCCAAAAATTCGAAAATCTTACCAAGCAAGACAACGATTTATAAAGAATTTAGCAACAAGAACCAATTGATTTGGATTCTTAATGCCAAAACTACGACCGAAAGAAGGTCTTACGACCGGTAGTAGTCGTAAAAGAAACCTACGACTATGGCGTAGTCGTAGCAAGTCTTACGACTAAGTTCGATCGTGGAAGAACTTACGACCGATTAAGGGTCGTAGAAGAACTTACGACTAGGTACAAGTCGTAATGGAACTTACGACTAGGTACTAGTCGTAGAAGGACTCATGCCCCGGCATAGTCGTAATAAGACCTACGACCATTTATACATCGTAGTAGAGCTTACGACTAAGCTAGGTAGTAGCGGTCGGAAATCCGACCACTAGGTAACGCCTCCGCACACTTTGCCGTGGCTCGACGGCGATCTCCGACCACGGTGGCGCCCGACCAAGGCGGGATGAGTGTCCCAAAAGTTGAAGGGTTCGGCCGTGGCGATCTTGGCCTGAGTATAGTCTGCTACGGTGGTGCGACCACGAGTGCGGCCGAGAAGGTATGGCTCGGGAGGACTCCGAACGAACAATACCAAAAGAAAAACGAAAACACGCTGAGCTCCTCTGAGGCAATACGAACTTACTTGAGTAGAAGAGCGACCAGAGACCCACGGAGTGCTCCGCGACAGTATCCGAGCAGCGGTGGTAAGGTTCTCGCTAGGCCACAGCGACACAGGCACAGAGAGAACCAAACGCGCGAGAGTTAAGCTCAAAGAGTAAAGGGGAGCAGAGGGGCGAAGACTTGAAGAAGAAAACCCCATTGCACCACCTCCACCAAGCTCCACACTCAACAATGTCGTCGAAGAGAGTGCGAGGGCTGCGGCTCAAGCAAGAGGGTAAGTGCTAGGTGGAGTTGCGAAGTGCTAAAGGAAGCTAAGGGTGAAGCGGAGGAGTTAAAATAGGGCAATGGCGGTGAGCAGCGGCCGGGTTCTCGATCGGGTCAACAACGCCATGAGAGCACTTGAGAGCGATGGGAGCGGTTGAGTCATGGCCCTCGAGGATGGCGTGACAGGCATTTAATGCGCTCGAGCTAGCCGTTTAAAGGTGGACCTAGAGTGGGATGCACGCCGCCGCTTTTCTCCTCCGCGCACGCCATGGCGAGCTCACGCGCGCGACAGAGGAAGGAGGCGACTTCGTTGGTCGTCGGATTGAAATCGAGCAGTGAGCTAGATCGGCGGATTGAACCGATCCCATCGTTCGACCGTGAAGACCGTTCGATACCGATCCAACGGCCGAGTTAGATCGGGTGGTTTACAACGACTTGGCGTTGGTGGTCGAAGACCGTTCGATGCCGATCCAACGGCTCACGACCTGGCGCCGAACGGCCGAGTTAGCACGACTAGTGGGTGGACCGAGTCAAGTGGCTCGAGCCCGAGTCGATTCGAACCTACTGAACAGTGCTAACGATTAGGGTTTGGATTTGAATAAGCGATTTTTGAGGAATTATTTAAGGTAGCAAGCAAGCTCCAAAATTATGAAATTTTAAGCTGGAGTTTCTTGACGACGGAGGAACCTCATATGAAATTTGCAGAGATTCTAATGTCTTGAATTTTCCCCGAAATGCGGAAGAGGGAAGCTAGGGTTTGACCAAGCTTTGACTCGCCTCCAAGAATCATCAAATAATTTCTAAAAGTCATGAGATAATTCAGAGGTGTTGCCAAGCCTCCCTAGAACTCGGGAGAAATATCTCCAAGGGTTTGGCACAAGGTCTATGACAAGGAGGTTTTTGATTAGCGTCGAATGAGGATTTGAATTTGATCTTCCACAATTTTTTTAAAAGAATTACAAAAATGACCAGGGGTTTCAAGATGCAAGAAAAGTTTTAATTCCTCCTGATTTTCTTACACTTGAAACTGAATTCCAGATTTGGGATGTTACAGCTTTGCATACTGCTATTTATTTATTAAATCATTCACCATCTAAAGCTGTAACAGTCACTCCATATGAGTTGTGAACGGGAAGAAAACACTCACTTCACCACTTAGCTATTTGGGGTTGTAATGCACAAATTAGAGTGCCAAATCGAAATCGTACAAAATTGCAGCCTAAAAGCACGCCAAGATTTTTTTATTGATTATTCTTTGGAATCAAAAGGGTACATGTTCTATGACCAGGAAAAGGATAAATTGGTGGAAAGTAGGGATACAATATTTTTAGATCAAAACACACCTCGCCGTGCTAAGCAGGCGAGGGTGGAATTATTGGCAACTCCACCTGAAACACAGATGAATACATCTGGTATTCATTCTCACATTAAAGGAGGTTTATCTCCAGAAGTACATGCAAACCAAACTCCCAACACTAACATGCTTAGGAGAAGTGGGAGGAATTTAAGCACACCTCGATATCTAGATGATTATTATTTATTCGGGGGAGTTCACTCCAAATTTTCAGATTTAGAGGAAGAACCAAAGACATATAAAGAAACAATAAGCTGCTCACATTCAAAACTATGGGTGGAAGCAATGCGGGAAGAATTAAACTTTATGAAAAGGAGTAAAGTTTGGGAACTTGTTGATCTACAAAACAACCGTAAACCATCAGTTGTAAATGGATTTTAAAAAGGAAATTGAATGCAACAGGTTTAGTGAAAAAATATAAGTCTAGGCTTGTTGCTAAGGGCTTTACACAAATGGAATGTATTGACTTTATGGAAACTTTTTCTCATGTTGCAAGGTTTACTTCAATTTGTATTATTAGTGATTTGATGGCTTATTATGATCTTAAACTCCACCAAATGGATGTTAAAACTGCTTTCCTTAATGATCTTTTAGAGGAGGAAATATGTATGAGACAACCATAAGGTTTTGGAGAAAAAAGGAAACGAAAATAAGGTTTGCAAGTTGAATAGATCACTTTATGGTCTTAAACAAGCTTCACGTCAATGGTATTTTTTTTATAATGCTATCGCATCATATGGTTTTTCAATGACGGAAGTTGATCATTGCATATATACAAAGTTATGGGTAATTGTTTTGTTTTACTGTCTTTTATATATTGATGATATTCTCATTGCATCTAATGCTAAAAATACATTGATGTAAGTAAAAGCTTGGTTGTCTTCTAAATTTGATATGAAAGATATGGGAGAAGCTTCCTATGTTTTAGAAGTTGAATACATAGAGATCAGAATAAAAGGATTCTTGGGTTGTCCTAGAAGGCATACCTTCGAAGTGTTTTAACACGATTTTCTATGGAAAATAGCAAATCTGTTAATGTACCTATTGTGAAGGGAACTAAACTCAGTAAGGAATTATGTCCAAAAACTCATGAGAGAAAGGCTAGAATGAACGGTGATGAGGATTTAATAATTTTTATTTTATTCATTTATCTATAATTCTTATTATAGATAGCAATACCTTTACACTTCTTGTAAGTATGCCCCTTATCCATAAGGGAGAAGGTCGTAATCTTTTCTACGACCATCCCCTGGTTGTAAGTTCCTCTACGAACAGTCTTTAGTCATAAGTTTTTCTACCACTATCCCCTGGTCGTAAGTCCTCATACGACCAGTCTATAATCATAAGCTTTACTACGATCACCACCTGGTCGTAAGTTCTTCTACGGCCAGTCTCTAGTCAATGGAGCCTATAGACATGTAGGCTTGGTCGATTAGGGAGTCTTCTACACCGTGTTTAACACATGGGGTATTTGACATACGATGTTATTCTCTATGAATAATCGCATGAATCATCTCTGTCTCAGACAATAACTACCTGGCGACGTGGGGGTGCCACGTCCCTAGCAACAAATTCCATCAAGCGGGTCATCAATTGGAACATTGGGACGCCTCTTCGCTTGAAGGAACTGCCACCTCTTCATACATTATATAAAGACTGAAGTCAGAAGGCAGAAGGGGGCGTAATCAGGAGCAAAAAATATTAGGCATTAGTAATCCTCTTGATTGTAAACATCATACTCAATACAATCACACAAGAGTAGGGTTATTATTCTCTCTGGAGAAGGCCTGAACCTATATAAAATCCATATGTCATTCTCTGTGTAGCTTCAGTCTAGACGACCCCCTGAATCAAACAATCATACATAAGATCGGTTCTAGATCACCGACAGTTGGCGCTGATGAAAGCATCTAGGCCCCTAAAAATGGTTTTGGTAATTAATGATAATATGTGAATATGGGATTAACAAGTTTACTAAGAATGTGCAAGGTTAATTCCATTTGATGAACATGATGAAGCAAGGATGCATGCTAAAGGAAAATGTGAAGATCAACAAGGCTTAAAGTCAAGGTACAAATAGTCTAGGATCCTTTTCTATTTTACCGGTCTAAGGAGAATTGGTTGGTAGACCGGATTATAGGATAAATGCCGTACTATTAAGGGGGATCACGACTAGTAGCTTGATAGCTTATTCTTGTGCCATATGGATCAACTTAGGATCATGCATGCATTTAAAATTGGACTTGAATTTAAGTTAGAATGAATTCAGTGCTTTAATTCTGGAATCGGATGAACCGAAGGCTTAGCAGCGGTTGTACCGAAGCCCGGTTGTTCCGATGATATTTCGGCGGTTGCAAAATAACAGTACGAGTGTAATCTCCTTTGAAAACCTCTTTTGAGAATCGGCTGTACCGCACGTATAATCGGATGAACCGCATCCCGGATGTTCCGAAATGTATTTGGCGGTTGTAAAATGCCAGAACAGATGCAAAATCTCTGGTTTAGAAAACCTGAAATCGGACGATCCGGGTGTTTGCCTGCGGATGAACCGCAACTAAATCCAACGGCTATATCAGTGCATTTAATGCGTGTAACATAGCCGTTACTGTGCATTGAGTATAGCGCGGTTGTACCGATGCTAACACGCCGGTTGTTCCGATATGTGCTGAATTTTCGGGAACTTCTTCCCAACGGCTAGAATTGTTTGGTGGAGGCTATAAATACCTCCCCAACTGCACAAGGGATAAGTTACACAGTGCATTGAAGATATCTCAACCCTTGTGAGCATTGTGCATTCAATTCTACTCCCAATTTACTCTTGCATTCATTAAGAGGGAGATCAAGTGCATTCATCTATAGTTGATTCATTGGCACTTGAGTAAAGTCAAGCGAGGATCGTTGATCTATTCTCTTGGGGTGTTGCCGCACTCCTAGACGGCTTGGCGGTGAAGCACGGTGATCTTCTCAAGTGAAGCTTGTGAGAAGACCCGAGCAAGATTGTGAGTGGTTGGTGTTCACCATCTCCGGAGCGGAGGAAGAACAACCCAAGTGATCGAGGGAAGGCTTAATTCGTGGAGCCGGCTTGGGTGATCAAGCTTCCTCAACGTGGACTAGTGAAGACCGGCAAGTCTTCGATACCACGGAAAAAACATCATTGTGTCTTGTGGTTACTTCTTGTCTTTACAATTCCGCACTTATATCTCTAGCTTGCTTATTGTGATTAAATTGCCTAGCTAGGAGCATAACTTGTTTAGACTAAGTCATTAATTGAATTGGATAAATTGTTAATTTGTTAAAAACTTTAAAAACCTCCTATTCACCCCCCTCTAGTCGGTTATCCTTGATCCTACAAGTGGTATCAGAGCTTGGTCTCTCCGTTGTTGGACTTAACCGTCTAGGAGAGCAAGGATGGCTAGTGAGGGAATGGCTTTAGGAAGGGCTCCACTCTTTGATGGCACAAATTATGCTTATTGGAAAATTAGAATGTCAATCTTTTTAAAGGCCATGAGTCCAAGCATTTGGAAAATCGTAAATGATGGTTACACTATGCCTCTTAATCCACTTGAACCCACGGATCAAGACACGCGTAACTCTCATTTAGATGCCCAAGCTATGAATGCTCTCTTTGGCGCTTTGAGCGGATGAGTTCAATAGAGTGAGCAATTTGGAAACCGCTCATGCTATTTGGACAACTCTCGAAATCCATGAGGGTACATCCACGGTCAAAGAAGCCAAATTGCATAGGCTTGGATTAAATATGAGACATTCATAATGTTGCCTCATGAAAACATCAATGAGATGTATTCAAGACTCAACAACATTGTGAATGAGCTCAAAGGCCTTGGGACTAACCTTTCCGATGTTGATATTGTGCGCAAGATGCTTAGGGCTCTTCCTGACAAATATGAAACTTTGGTGACGCTCTTCATCAACTCTCCCGAATTGCCAAGGATGACACCTTGGGCCTTTTGGGCAATCTCATCACAAATGAGTTGTTCAAGAAGGACAAAGAAGAGCTCGTGGAGACATCCTCCTCAAAGAAGAAAATTACCGCTTTCAAGGCCAAAGCGGAATCAAGTGATGATGAGGATGAAGGAGAAGATTCCGATGAGGAGTATGCACTCCTTATAAGAAAAATGAAGAAGTTCATGAAGAGACGCCCCAATAGAAGCTACAACTTTGACAAATACAAGAAGGGACAATATTCAAGTGACAAGAAGCGTTATAGCAACATTCGATGCTATAATTGTGATGAAAAGGGGCACATCTCATCTCGTTGCCCCGCAAAGAATGATGACAAGGACAAGTCATTCAAGAAGAAAGAATATAATGGCAAGAAGAAGCTTTTCAAGAAGCTTCACAAGGATGGCAAGAATGAAGCTCACATTGGAGAGTGGGATTCAAATGATGAATCAAGCGACTCCGACTCCGATGAGGATGAGTCTCCCAAGAAGAAGGGACTAGTTGGCATTGCTATCAAAGAAACTCCTTCACTATTCTCCACTCCTACATGCCTCATGGCAAAAGGAGATAAGGTAAAATCCATTGATAGTGATGAACCAACTTATGAAGAATTATTGGATATGCTTGATGAATTAAATGAATTTAATGGAAAAGAGAAATCAAAATTTAAAGTCTTGAAGAAAGAATATCTCTCTCTAAAAGACTCTTTTGAGGAGCTAAAGAAAGCTCATGATTCTCTCATCTTAAAGAATATTGAAAAATCTCATTCACATATTGGAATTACTTGTGATTTAATGAATGAGATGTCTAAAGTAGATATTGCTTTAAATGAAAAATCCATGTCTAGCATTTCTACTTCATGTGATGATTTACTTGCCATGCCATGTTGCTCTAGTGATGATTCAATTGCTAGTTTAGCAAATACTTGTGATCCTTTACTTATTGTTGAGAACAATGAATTAAAAGAACAAGTCAATAAACTAAGCAAAAGTTTGGAAAGATGCTTTAAGGGTAAGGCCACCTTAGACAAGCTTTTGAGTGAGCAAAGGTGCTCATTCAACAAGGAAGGTCTCGGGTATGTGCCTAAGAAAGGTAAGAAGCCGGCAAATAAACCTGTAATACTCCGGAATAGAATTCGGTTAATAGAACGAAGCTGGAGGGGTAAAAGACAAATGCAAACTCGGAATTTCCAGTTCAGCGGGGGGTTTTCTGCATTTCTTCGCCAACCTGGGCCGTGGGCTGCCACCCAGAAGGCCCAAGAGGGGGAGAACAGCCCAAGGGGGGCCGGCCAAGGGAAGGGGGGAGGCACCCCCAACCCTAGCCGCCTCCCCCATTTCCCCTCTCCCTCCCCCTTGTGGCCGCCACCCTCGTCCCTGCAGTGCAGCACTTTTGTTCGTCAGTTTTGGGTAAGTTCTGTACGTTTTCTGATCTTCTCATCTCTTAGAAAGTTGTAGGTATTGTTCTTAGCTTTCCATAGCCACCGAGATCACATGATTCCGCCTTACGGTTTAGGAGATATGATTTTTTTAGTGCGCGCTGCTCTGTCTGTCAAAAATTCTGGGTATAGTCGGTTGCACCTAGGTTTTGATCTAGTTAGAATCAGAATCAGGTCGGCCACCCAACTAGGTTTTTGAAGATAATTTCACCATGTTTCCAGGCTGATAAAAATCACTTTATTTGGATCAGTGGTTTAAAAGTTAGAGCATTTTCTTTAGGGCTGATCAGAATTCTGGGCAGACTGCAGTTGTAGTTTTTCATTGGTTGGTTAGACCTCTGTATTGGCCGAATTAGAGTTTTCCATCAACTAGAGTTTTGTAGCCAGTTAAGTTAAGAAAATTTTAGCACTGGTTTCAGGTCTTTTGGACTTACGGTTTTTTATTGGTGAATTTTCTAGTAAAACTGCCAGATTAGGGATAATTGAAATATTTGGGTAAATTGATCAAATTGAACTTTTATTGGGTTAGTTTGGTTAGAGATTGAGGGAGGACACGTGTAGCATTTCCATACTCGCTTGTCCTCATTTCGATTATTTTATATTGTAGGCGGTGAAGCGGTGAGTGGAGGGTATCTCAATTACCTCCCAACCCGTTCTGTGTGTGGCAGCAAGTAATTTGTATTCAATGTTTGATGTCATGTATGATGTGTGAATGAATGCTTACACTTGTTCGTATTTGTAGATGAATGCCATGTGTTCTTTTCATTTATGATTACTATTCAATATTGACATGGGATCATCATGACATGCATACATTATTTTGGTAAGACCCATCAATTCCAAAGTATGGGCACTTGAAATCCCATCAATTCCAAGATGGGTGCGTGAGTCCACCATTCCAATGTGGGCCACGTTACGTGAGTCCACCATTCCAATGTGGGCCACGTTGGACGATCGTATGAAACGTTCTTCATACGAACACTTTAAGTGAACACCGACGGTGCTTCACTCGCTATCCAGATATATCTTTGCATTATGTCCATTTCCTTCAATGCACCATTCCACTTCATCCATTCATAAATTCGTTTCAGTAGTTTTTCAAATTATGATTGTGATATATTGTTCATTGTATGCTTGATGGTTACATACTGATTGCTTCTTTGAGTCTTTGGCTCATTCTTGCTTTATTGTCTTATTTAGGTAAATGACAAGGATGAATGATCTTGTGGAGGGTAGTTCATCACGATGCACTCACTATCGTATAACAAACAGTTTGAGGACTTTTATCATCATTAATTATGATTTGTGTTGCATTGTAATAAGCCAACATGGCCTTGTTTACCATATCTTGCTGAACTGTTTACTTCCATTTCGTTGATTAAGACTTGAGGATGAATACTTGTTTCCATATATTCATAATACTCGCTTCGCCTTTTCATGCGATTTGATGTTATTCATTTGAAGAGTAGTGATTGTAGGTGACATCTTGACTTCCTTATAGTCAGGGTGTTACAGTTGGTATCAGAGCGGGCTTTAGGTCCGTGGTTCATTCAAACATATTAAATTGACACACTGTGCACATTAGGAGGGGATTGGGTAAACAGTTGCTTTCGCATTTCAATTGTTGTGACTCGATTAATGAGTCGTTGTTGAGTTGTTTTGTGCTGTGATGTGTTAAATTATGATATGATGTGTTATCCTATATATATATATGGATTAATTTTATGATCGTCAAGAGATGATCCGATATAAATATATATATATTCATAATTGATTGCATTAGTTATGCGTTTCGCTAGCGGCGTTGATCGATCGAGTTCGTGGTTGATGTCACAGGTTTTGCCAGCTACACCCTTGCTTGTAGTATGATATTAGAGAACTTCTTACCTCTATTCCATAAGTTCTCGTATTGAGCATGAGCTCATTGATGAACTTGTTGCCTTTCTCGAACCGATATCCGGTTTCTGGTTGTGGTTCTGGCGGTTCGTGAATTCCTTTGAAATTGGGGTTTTAATGAAGAAGGCAAGCTCCGTGTAGTTCTCGATTCGTTCTTTAAAACAAATATTGCCCTTTCGACTATTGTGATATTTCTGCTCCACGTGAGCATAGTTCAAATGCAAGATTCCTCTTTTCACAAAAGACTTGTTTTACCCCTGTTGGGGAAATTTAACTCATTCGTTCGTTTGGAATATCGGTATTGGAAGACTTCTTTTGCAAGTTCTTTATCAAGTGTGTATTGATCTTGCATATTTCTCTTGGGCTGCTTTAGTAAGTCGTTCTCTTCCTTGATTTTCGAATTTGACAAATTCTTGTCCGGTGGCGATTGATGAGTTTCTCTTGGGTTCATGGTTTTGGTAGACGAGTTTAAATAGGCCTTTAATGGTACTCCGAAAATATTATTGTTTTTCGATTGTCGAATTGTTTTTACTACGAATGATCTTTGTAAATTGGCAACATTGATATTTTCATGGTTTTTCTTTCTTTCTCATTGGAAAAGAGCGACTCATTTACTCGTTTGATGGATTGCCTAATGAGAATTCTTGTTGCAAGATCGTTAACACGAGAAAGCATTGGCTCAACGTATTCCTTTTGGAACCCTCTGCTTGTTGAAATTTGATGCATCTCTTTTCTGAAGAAAAGCGTTAAAACCCTTTTGGAGTGCTTGGTTATGCTTAAGTCGGGGGTTGCACCCAAACAAAGATCGTGGGCTACGGGTTTCTATTAGACCCTATTTGTTTTTCAAAATAGTTTCTTGCCTTTACTCGTCATGAGCTCTCATTGCTGTTTGTGAACGTTATTCTTGACAAGATCGTTCTCTTCCTGTTAGCCCTATCTCTCTTGTTGATAAGTGCAGCTCGGTTATCCGTTTGACAGTTCGGAGAATGAAAATTTCCTTTCACAAAGTTTATTGAAGAAAATTTCGACTATGTTCATTTCTTTGGAATATTTGGAGTGTTGGAGTTTAGAACCTCCCTTTGAAAAGAAAAGTGTGAAACCCCTTTCTCTAGAGTTTTGTAGTCTTTGGGTGTGACGTTTGTTCAACTTTGTGGTTTTTGTACAAGAATTCTTTTCTAGAATAAGTTGTTATTACAATTCCATTTGATCTTTGAAAATTTTTATGATCCGATTTGTCATGTTCCTTTAGAAGGTTTATTGACACGATCAGTAATGTGAGAGTAAGGTTGATTCTTTTATAGAGAAAGAAGTTTGACCACCTTTCTTGATGTTTCCAAAATGATCCAATTTCGAGTTTTGTGTTCATGACCTATTGGAGGTCCCAGTTAATTATGATAAACGAAGTTTGCCACGTAAAACGATTTGTTGCAGAGTTATAATGGTTCTTCAGTGATGCGAGCGCTTTGATATTGAATGCTCGTTGTTCTTATCTGCTGAGGTCAGACATTCTCTTCTTTTGAGGCTTAGGCATTCAACTGTGAACTCCCCTTATGTTCAATAAGTTCATTGCTTAATTGGTTTTCTCCTTGGTCCGGTGTTTGTGGCGAGTGGTAAATGATTTCCTAGTTGGTGAGAATCATTGTCATGTGCCTCTTCTTTTCAGAAATATTCGACCCAATGTTTTCACATGAGTCTTTCGAGGTGTTTTCTAATTGACGTTGTGAGATTGATGTTGAAACTTGTAGAAAAATAATCACCTCTGTGTTACCACCTAAATGAGAATACTTCAAGTCTATTTTCCGTAACCTTTTGGAGTTCGTGAATATTCTGGTAACTGAAATTGTTTTAAGTAAAATGGTGCATGGAGATATCCTATTGCTTCTTAAGAGTTTTGTGTGATTTAGTCCTAAAGGTTCCTTGGTTTGAGTTCGCAAAGTGAGGTTGCAATCAAAGGAAATTTTAAGTCGCTTTAGTTGAGAATCCGTTTGCTTTCCGTGAAGTCTGTAAAGGAAAATGCTTGTTTTGTGGTGAGGTCATTTGGATTAAATGTTTCATGAGTAGATGAACTGTTTCGAACAAATTTGGCGTGTTGAAAAATTTTATTTGTTCTTAAGTAGTTTCGTGGGTTGAACTATAGAACTTACTTTGTTCATGTGGCAAGGTGTTATTCGTTCTAGGACTAATTGTTGTGTTAAAGGAAAAAGGGTACAGTAGAAGTAGCTGATAGTCTGAGTCAAGTTTTGTAACTTGAAGTATTTAAAACATGCCTAAATTTTACGCCTTTTCACTCAAAGATTTCGAGTTTCAATCGTAATTACGTTTTCTTATCGGTTGTTATTTGCTATTATTTTCTGAGGAATGTGTTCCCTCAACTACGAACTTAGTTTTCGTTTTCCAAGATCACCTTTAGCAGAATATTTTTCTTGGTTTCTTGGCCGCCGTGGTGAGCAATGCTTTCCTGTATGAATGAACTTGTTTTTGTTCGCCTCTTCCTCTTGAGAAAGGATCACAGTTTTGTGTTGCGAAGTGTTTGCAAGGTGAAGTTTGGCAACTGTTTGGTGGTGGATGAGTAATCGTAGCGATGATATTTTGCTACCAAGTTGTCGGAGGAGTAGTAGAATGTGAAATGGTTTTGATCTGTATCCCTTGGAGGGGAATTGATTCACCTGAAATATTTGGTTTTGAAGTAAGTTTGAAAAGTGTTACGACTGAGTAGAACCTATGGCATAGTGAAACTTCAGAACTTCAGTTCATGATTGAATGGTCGGTGATTATCGAAGGTATGGAAACCTTGATTACTTCTATAGAGCAACGCAATTGGATAATGATGCGAGATTAGGTGAGAAATTTCTAAGTATGCAATTGAGTGAGTATGTTAGAATTGGGGAAAATGTTGGAGAGTCAATCCATTGATTTCCCTATATGTTGTAATTGAAATTTGTGGTAGAGATCTTGGAGGTTAAATTTGGGTTTGCATTGTTATGCTAGACTATTGGTTACACGATGATTGTGCGTAGAGGAAGTGGGATAATAGAGTTTCCTGAGCAATGAATGGCCATTGATAGATCTCTTCTGATGTAATACATGTCCGTGCGTGCTAAGGATCTTGAATTGTTGTTATTGGAAATTGAAGGTAATGTGATTGTGTGGTGCCTGCTATTGTGGTGTTATGGATGCCTTTAATCAAATCGATTTTGTATTACCTAGAGTATCCTAGATTTCATAGAGTCTCTTCACAATGGTGTGGATGATGTAATTCAGTTTGAGCATGATTTGAGGATATTTAACAAAGAGGTTTAAGCTCGTGTGGTATGCGATGAAGTCAAATTCAAGGTTGAGAGAAATTATATCCCTAGAAGAGAGCGTGGAAATAAATGTTCATCGGATAATTAGATGTTTTCTTGATTCTCGTTTGAGTTTGGTATTGTGGACGGTGTTTTACGCAATTTGAGTTGAGGCTTTGTTGGCATGTAGATTCTTTCCAATTCGGATAAAGCGCCGGTGTTTGGTTTAGGCGTTCAGATAATTTCTCCTTGGTTGTAGTGGTGTTCATTTGTAAAGCGCCTATTTAGAAAATGGATTTGTTTTGAGATGAATTATCAAATTTGGAATTTAATCTTTTGGTGGAGAGTTAGCATTGAGTGGACGCGATGAGGACTCTCTATTTTCAATTGGATTCTCTTCGTTTTCGAAAGTTGCGAAATTAGAAAGTTGGTATTTCGTTTTGACCGTCTCGGTACACGCCAAGCACGCATAGCGTCGGGTGTGTTCAGTCTTTGAGTGGGCGGTGAACCATTCAAGATTCGAGTTATAGTTTAAGGCGTTGACCATTGAGTATGGTCTTATCTTCGATCCTCTTCGATGAGGGTACCTAGAAAGTTCGGAGTTGAGTGTTAGGTCAGGCGTCGTTTTGGGTCTTTGGGTGGTGGTTTTCTCTAGTCCGAAAGAGAGGCCGCTTGAGAGCTGGAGACCCTCGTGCGCGATAAGTATCCAGACCTGTTCGTTTATGGTACGTGTTTTTTTCGTTAATAATTCCAGTCGCAGTTTTCTTTCGAATAAGATCTGTGTTTAGATTCGAGGTCGAATCACATTAAGAGGTAGAATGTAATACTCAGGAATAGAATTCGGTTAATAGAACGGTGGAGGGTAAAGACAAATGCAAACTCGAATTTCCAGTTCGTGGGGTTTTCTGCATTTCTTCGCCAACTGGGCGTGGGCTGCCACCCAGAAGGCCCAAGAGGGGAGAACAGCCCAAGGGGGGCCGGCCAAGGGAAGGGGAGGCACCCCCAACCCTAGCCGCCTCCCCCATTTCCCCTCTCCCTCCCCCTTGTGGCCGCCACCCTCGTCCCTGCAGTGCAGCACTTTTGTTCGTCAGTTTTGGGTAAGTTCTGTACGTTTTCTGATCTTCTCATCTCTTAGAAAGTTGTAGGTATTGTTCTTAGCTTTCCATAGCCACCGAGATCACATGATTCCGCCTTACGGTTTAGGAGATATGATTTTTTTAGTGCGCGCTGCTCTGTCTGTCAAAAATTCTGGGTATAGTCGGTTGCACCTAGGTTTTGATCTAGTTAGAGTCAGAATCAGGTCGGCCACCCAACTAGGTTTTTGAAGATAATTTCACCATGTTTCCAGGCTGATAAAAATCACTTTATTTGGATCAGTGGTTTAAAAGTTAGAGCATTTTCTTTAGGGCTGATCAGAATTCTGGGCAGACTGCAGTTGTAGTTTTTCATTGGTTGGTTAGACCTCTGTATTGGCCGAATTAGAGTTTTCCATCAACTAGAGTTTTGTAGCCAGTTAAGTTAAGAAAATTTTAGCACTGGTTTCAGGTCTTTTGGACTTACGGTTTTTTATTGGTGAATTTTCTAGTAAAACTGCCAGATTAGGGATAATTGAAATATTTGGGTAAATTGATCAAATTGAACTTTTATTGGGTTAGTTTGGTTAGAGATTGAGGGAGGACACGTGTAGCATTTCCATACTCGCTTGTCCTTATTTCGATTATTTTATATTGTAGGCGGTGAAGCGGTGAGTGGAGGGGTATCTCAATTACCTCCCAACCCGTTGCAGCTTGTTGCGGCAGCAAGTAATTTGTATTCAATGTTTGATGTCATGTATGATGTGTGAATGAATGCTTACACTTGTTCGTATTTGTAGATGAATGCCATGTGTTCTTTTCATTTATGATTACTATTCAATATTGACATGGGATCATCATGACATGCATACATTATTTTGGTAAGACCCATCAATTCCAGTATGGGCACTTGAAATCCCATCAATTCCAAGATGGGTACGTGAGTCCACCATTCCAATGTGGGCCACGTTACGTGAGTCCACCATTCCAATGTGGGCCACGTTGGACAGTCGTATGAAACGTTCTTCATACGAACACTTTAAGTGAACACCGACGGGTGCTTCACTCGCTATACCGGTATATGCTGCATTATGTCCATTTCCTTCAATGCACCATTCCACTTCATCCATTCATAAATTCGTTTCCAGTAGTTTTTCAAATTATGATTGTGATATATTGTTCATTGTATGCTTGATGGTTACATCTGATTGCTTCTTGAGTCTTTGGCTCATTCTTGCTTTATTGTCTTATTTAGGTAAATGACAAGGATGAATGATCTTGTGGAGGGTAGTTCATCACGATGCACTCACTATCGTATAACAAACAGTTTGAGGACTTTTATCATCATTAATTATGATTTGTGTTGCATTGTAATAAGCCAACATGGCCTTGTTTACCATATCTTGCTGAACT
The DNA here is from genome assembly GCA_036346395.1 of Hsuehochloa calcarea. Classification (NCBI taxonomy): domain Eukaryota; kingdom Viridiplantae; phylum Streptophyta; class Magnoliopsida; order Poales; family Poaceae; genus Hsuehochloa; species Hsuehochloa calcarea. The sequence goes on from CM070597.1 coordinate 28,923,773, forward strand.
GTTTACTTCCATTTCGTTGATTAAGACTTGAGGATGAATACTTGTTTCCATATATTCATAATACTCGCTTCGCCTTTTCATGCGATTTGATGTTATTCATTTGAAGAGTAGTGATTGTAGGTGACATCTTGACTTCCTTATAGTCAGGGTGTTACAAAACCCACAAGGTATGTGAGGGAAAATGGTAAGTATTGCTATAAGTGCCGGGAAATAGGACATGTGCAACAAAATTGTCCTAAATGTAAAATTGCATCTTTTGGTATATATGATTCATGCTATATGCTTAGAAAGACTAAGGATGGTAAAATACTTACTCATTTTATTGGCACTTCAATTTTAGGCGCTAAAAAGAATGCTATTTGGGTGCCTAAAACCTTGGTCACTAACCTCCAAGGACCCAAACAAATTTGGGTACCTAAAAGAACTTGATTCTTGTTTTGTAGGTGAACTACAAGACCGGTGGAAAACATTGGGTGCTTGATAGTGGTTGCACTCAACACATGACCGGTGATAGAAAAATGTTCACCACATTCGAGAATGGGAAAGGAATGGACAAAATCACATTTGGTGACAATAGCAAAGGAAAGGTAATTGGATTGGGTAAAATTGCTATCTCAAATGACCTTTCCATTTCAAATGTATCTCTAGTAGAATCACTAAACTTTAACTTGTTATCCGTAGCTCAAATATGTGATCTAGGACTAATTTGTTCCTTTTCTAAAGAAGGTGTTACAATTTCAAATGAAAATGATAACTCTTTAATTTTTAAAGGATTTAGATTTGGAAACCTTTATTTGGTAGATTTCACTTCAAATGATTCATGCTTAAAAACTTGTTTGATGGCAAAAACCTCCTTGGGTTGGCTTTGGCATAGAAGGCTAGCTCATGTAGGAATGATTCAACTCAAAAGCTTTTCAAACATGATTTAGTTGTTGGCTTGAAAGATGTGAAGTTTGAGAAAAACCGACTTTGTAGTGCATGTCAAGCCAGGTAAACAAGTCGCTAATTCTCACCCTTCCAAAAGTATCATGTCAACTTCTAGACCATTGGAACTCTTACATATGGATTTGTTTGGGCCAACAACCTATAAGAGTATCGGGAAATAGCTATTGTTTGGTTATTGTGGATGATTACTCTAGATATACATGGGTATTCTTCCTAGATGATAAAAGTGAAACCTCAGAATTTTCAAAACTTTACAAAAGGGCCCAAAATGAATTTGATTTCAAAATAAAGAAAATCCGTAGTGATAATGGTTAGAGTTCAAAAATACTAAAGTTGAAGACTTTTGTGATGAACTTGGAATAAAGCACTGAACTTTCCACAACCTACACCCGGAACAAAATGGAGTTGTAGAAAGGAAAAATCGTACATTAATTGAAATGGCTAGGACAATGCTTGATGAATATAATACTTAGATAGTTTTTGGCGGAAGCAATTAACACCGCTTGTCATGCCATAAATCGTCTTTATTTACATCGTCTTTTGAAAAAGACTTCCTATGAGCTTCTTGTAGGAAGAAAACCGAACATCTCCTATTTTCGTGTCTTTGGTTGTAAATGCTATATTTTAAAGAAGGGTGTTCGGCTATCAAAATTTGAAAGTAGATGTGATGTTGGTTTCTTGTTAGGTTATTCATCAAATAGTAAAGCTTATCGTGTCTTCAACAAAAACTCGGTTTAGTTGAAGAAAAACATGATGTTCAATTTGATGAAACTAACGACTCTCAAGAAGAGCATGAGAATTTGGATGATGTAGGCAATGAAGCTTTGAGAAGGGCAATGGAGCATATGCAAATTGGTGACATAAAGCCGAAGATGATTCATCATCCTCCACACAAGTTGAACCACCAACATCTTCTACAAACCAAGTTCAATTTGACAATAAGGAAGATGATCAACCATCTAACTTACCACCAAGAATCCACAATGCAATTGCTAAGGATCATCCAATAGACCAAATATTGGGTGATGTAAGTAAGGTGTTCAAACTCGATCTCGTGTTGCTTCTTTTTGTGAATATTACTCTTTTGTCTCTTGTATTGAGCCAAAGCATGTAGAAGAAGCACTTGAAGATCCGGATTGGGTGAATGCTATGCATGAAGAACTCAACAACTTCACCCGGAATGAAGTTTGGACATTGGTGGATCGACCCAAGGAACACAACGTCATTGGTACAAAATGGGTCTTTAGGAACAAGCAAGATGAAAATGGTTTGGTTGTTCGAAACAAAGCAAGATTGGTAGCTCAAGGGTATTCACAAGTTGAAGGTTTGGATTTTGGTGAAACTTTTGCTCCCGTAGCTAGATTAGAATCAATTCGGATATTACTTGCTTTTGCATCATGCTTTGATATTAAATTATTTCAAATGGATGTTAAAAGTGCTTTCTTAAATGGTAAAATTTCGAACTTGTATTTGTTGAACAACCTCCGGTTTGAAGATCCTAAAATCCAAATAATGTCTATAAACTCTCTAAAGCGCTCTATGGCCTTAAACAAGCTCCTAGAGCATGGTATGAACGACTTAGAGATTTTCTAGTCTCAAAAGGATTCAAAATTGGGAAGATTGATTCAACCTTATTTACTAAAGTTATAGATGATGATTTCTTTGTATGTCAAATTTATGTTGATGATATTATTTTGGGTCTACTAATCAAGATTTTTGCAAAGAGTTTGGTGATATGATGTCTAGGGAATTTGAAATGTCGATGATTGGAGAATTAAGCTACTTCCTTGGATTCCAAATCAAGCAACTCAAAGATGGGACCTTCGTGAGCCAAACCAAGTATGCAAAAGAATTGATCAAGAAGTTTGGTATGGAGGATGCAAAACCCATCAAGACTCCCATGGCAATAAATGGTCATCTTGACTTAAATGAGGAGGTAAATCGGTAGATTTAAAGCTTTATAGATCTATGATTGGTAGTTTGCTTTATCTTACCGCATCTAGGCCCGATATCATGTTTAGTGTTTGTATGTGTGCTCGCTTTCAAGCAAATCCAAAAGAATGTCATTTAATGGTGTAAAAGAATTCTAAGATATTTAAAGCATTCCTCTAGCATTGGCCTTTGGTTCCGAAAGGTGCTAAATTTGACTTAATTGGATATTCGGACTCGATTATGCGGGATGCAAAGTGGATAGAAAAAGCACCTCGGGTAGTTGTCAATTTTAGGAAGATCTTTAGTATCATGGTCATCCAAGAAACAAAATTCGTAGCCTATCCACCGCCGGCCAGAATATGTTTCAGCGGAAGTTGTTGTGCTCAATTGCTATGGATGAGGCAAACATTGATGGATTATGGAATTAAAGCGATAAAATGCCTCTTTTGTGTGACAATGATAGTCTTTGTGAAAATAGCTAATAATCTGTTCAACACTCAAGAACCAAGCATATAGATATTCGCCACCATTTCTTGAGAGATCATGTGATCAAGGGAGACATTGAAATTAGCCACATAAGCGAAGACCAATTAGCGGATATTTTCACCAAGCCATTAGATGAAGGCGCTTTGCAAATTGAGGAATGAATTAAATGTCATAGATTATTCAAACATTGTTTAAATTTTTGTTTTTACTGATGCTTTTTAATTGGTGTTATTTAAATATTTTGTAAAAGAATTTCTCAAATCTCATATTAAATTCACTATAATTTTAAAAACTATGTTTATATATAATCTTGATATATTATATGCATAATGATCCCTAAATGATGTTTTATTGAGTGTAAATCTAAGGATCATTTGCAATTATTCAAAATTCCAAAGAAATCGAGCTTTATCAAAATCCGGGACAATCGGTACATCCGGAGTTATGCGAGCAGTGCGTCCATGAGGCGGATCATCCGCGTTATAATAGCGGAACGTCCGTTTTCCTTTTGACCTTATCACTCCAGTGGATCGTCAGTTTTCTTTTCTCATCTCGATCGCTCGGGTTCCTCTCTCTCGGTCGGCGCCTCTCAAAACCCTCTCTCAAATCGAGTGATTCTCTCGGTGGATCTCCAAGTTCTCGATCCTTGCATTTCCAAAGTGCTCTCCTTCCTCAAATCTCAAGGTAAAACATCTCTTGATTCGAGTTTTACCGCATTTGGAGCACTCAGGCGCTTTTAGGGTTTCTTGTCAATGTTGATTACTAGCAATCTAATTGGGCAAAAGTGCTTCTTTGGTGTCCTATGACCCTTGCGCATCCGGTTCTAGCACTCACTCTCTTAGATTCCATCAAAATCTGGAAATTCTTCAACCTAGTTTTGGTCGGGACAATCGGACGTTCGGTTCTTGAGGGCGAACGATCGATTCGACGTTCCGCCACATAACGGCGGATGATCCGATTATCCTGACAGAACCAGAAATTGTCATTTCTTTCAATTCAATTCAAATCTGTTCCTTGACATCTTATAATCACTCCAATCTCTGTATAGATGCCTAGAATGCGAGGAACATCCAAGAAGTCTCGAGGATCGTCAAGACAAGGGTCTTGGCACCTCAACCTCCACCTGCAGGGAAAAGGAAAGGGAAAGAGACCCGACTAAACCGAATCGAGAAAATAGCTCGAAGTGAATCAATTGAGGAATCGAATCAGAAGAAGAAGAAGAAGAAGAGGAAGTTCCTCCAAGGACAATGAGAAGATGATGATTTGATTGATCCTTCGGGGACTCCTATTGACCTACATCTTCTGTCAGCAGATGACTATGCCATCAAGCGCCATGTCAATCAATATCTTCTGAAGAATGACACATTAAATCCAAGATTCCACACAATCTTTCAAGAGCAAGTGTATGAGCAAATATATAGTAGGCACAAGAAATTTGCCGATCATAAATGGATTAACGGTCTAATATTAATACCTTGGACAAATACGAGTGGAGTCTATCGACTTTTCTACAATGTGGGTCTTCATGATCTTGTGGGCATAAAAGCGAATTATGATGACAAGATCATTCGACGCTTTATGCCACCTTGCATATGTCCCATGACTTGAAGACTTTTAGATGGTGGTGGTGTCGAAATGTGGAAAGCACCAAAGAGGAATTTGCGAGTGTTGAGAATTCATCGACTCTTGGGACAAAATCTTTGAAAGTTGACCCTACTTGTTCTGCTTGGGCGGGCATTATGACTCTTGACCAAATGCAAGTTAGGGACAATTCTTGGATTGAAGCCAGAAGTGAGCATGATTAACAGGATAATTAATCATACTTTCTACCCTAAGAGTGGGAATTTCGATGCAGTACGGGGGCATGTTTGGAACATGATAGATCATATTGTGGAGGGAGTTAAATTTGATGTAGTGGATGTTATTCTTCAAGGCATAGCCTCCTCCAAGAATGACAGAGTTAAAAGGATTTATTATGCTCCTTACATCATGGCATTGATTGTTAAAAAGATCGAGTACCGTGGTGGCTTGGGATCTACTCACAAGCCATATAAACCACGAGATGCCATTCCTCCTCAACAAGTCTCTGAGGATGCCCCTGCTGAGGTTGATGCTCCTCCTGCTGCTGCTATGCCAGATGCAAGTGCTCTAGCGCAAGTACTTCAAAATCGTGATCTATTATCAAGACTTTGCGAGAAATGAAGGCTGAACAAGTTGCCTTTCAGGATGAGACTCGTCATAGGCTTACTACGATGGCAGCTATCCAAAATGACTTCTTTGATGAGACTCATAACAGATTATCAGCTTTGTCTGAGGGCCTAAATGACTTAGAACATTTTCTCAAGACCCCTCAGCGTTATGTTCGCCGACCTCCTCAGTCGCCCAAGGGTCCTTCTTCTCGGACAGCTGCACCTACCTCAGCTCCCTCGGTGCACCTCATCGAGTTTGAGCTCCGGCTCCTACCACCCTCTCGGTATCTCGGGATCCGCGCCCTCGTGTCGCCTTCTCCGGATCTGCACACTAGCCACTCACTGCTTTGCTTCTCTGCTCTGCTCGCCCTCGGGACCCGTTTCTTCCTCTCGGGACCCCTGTTTGATGCTTTTTGGTACTTTGATGCCAAAGGGGGAGAAATTATGAAGATGTGAAGACTTAGTTTTAGGGGGAGCTATGGGCTTATGTGATTTATATGTGTTTTGTAAAACTGGTTGATTGTTGATCTATTTTGTGCCTGTAATAGTTGGTAACTTTTGTTGAACTTGTGGAATGTGGTTATGTCTTATTATCTTTTTATGCAATGCAATCTGAATTATTTGACATATCTTATACTGTATTGCTTCCTCAAGTTCATAAATGCAAAAGAAACTCATAAAATTTTCAATTTTTTACATATGCTTGCAAATTATTCACTATCCATATGCACTTGTTTAGGGGGAGTCTTCTTTTAATTGGATTTGACAAGAAAAATAATTCTCAAAATTTACTTATGCTCATTGCAAAGATTATTTTACCTGTCAAAAGACTTCAAAAGAATATACACTCTTAGTATATTCAAAACAACTTTTCTCACATATTAAGTGTGTTGTCATCAATTACCAAAAGGGGAGATTGAAAGCATCTAGGCCCTAAAAATGGTTTTGGTAATTAATGATAATATGTGAATATGGGATTAACAAGTTTACTAAGAATGTGCAAGGTTAATTCCATTTGATGAACATGATGAAGCAAGGATGCATGCTAAAGGAAAATGTGAAGATCAACAAGGCTTAAAGTCAAGGTACAAATAGTCTAGGATCCTTTTCTATTTTACCTGGTCTAAGGAGAATTGGTTGGTAGACCGGATTATAGGATAAATGCCGTACTATTAAGGGGATCACGACTAGTAGCTTGATAGCTTATTCTTGTGCCATATGGATCAACTTAGGATCATGCATGCATTTAAAATTGGACTTGAATTTAAGTTAGAATGAATTGATGCTTTAATTCGAATCGGATGAACAAGAAGGCTTAGCGGTGGTTGTACCAAGCCCGGTTGTTCCGATGATATTTCGCGGTTGCAAAATAACGATCGAGTGTAATCTCCTTTGAAAACCTCTTTTGAGAATCGGCCGCATACGCGTATAATCGGATGAACCGCATCCGGATGTTCAAATGTATTTGGCGGTTGTAAAATGCCGAAACGGATGCAAAATCTACGGTTTAGAAAACACGAAATCGGACGATCCGGTGTTTGCTGCGGATGAACCGCAACTAAATCCAACGGCTATATCGATTGCATTTAATCGTGTAACATAGCCGTTCTTGTGCATTGAGTATAAGCGGTTGTACCGATGCTAACACGCTGGTTGTTCGATATGTCTTTGAATTTTGGAACTTCTTCCCAACGGCTAGAATTGTTTGGTGGAGGCTATAAATACCTCCCCAAGCGCACAAGGGATAAGTTACATTGCATTGAAGATATCTCAACCCTTGTGAGCATTGTGCATTCAATTCTACTCCCAATTTACTCTTGCATTCATTAAGAGGGAGATCAAGTGCATTCATCTATAGTTGATTCATTGGCACTTGAGTAAAGTCAAGCGAGGATCGTTGATCTATTCTCTTGGGGTGTTGCCGCACTCCTAGACGGCTTGGCGGTGAAGCACGGTGATCTTCTCAAGTGAAGCTTGTGAGAAGACCCGAGCAAGATTGTGAGTGGTTGGTGTTCACCATCTCGGAGCGGAGGAAGAACAACCCAAGTGATCGAGGAAGGCTTAATTCGTGGAGCCGCTTGGGTGATCAAGCTTCCTCAACGTGGACTAGTGAAGACCGGCAAGTCTTCGATACCACGGAAAAAACATCATTGTGTCTTGTGGTTACTTCTTGTCTTTACAATTCCGCACTTATATCTCTAGCTTGCTTATTGTGATTAAATTGCCTAGCTAGGAGCATAACTTGTTTAGACTAAGTCATTAATTGAATTGGATAAATTGTTAATTTGTTAAAAACTTTAAAAACCTCCTATTCACCCCCCTCTAGTCGGTTATCCTTGATCCTACAGCTGACCGTGGGCATCTTCCAGCGATTTCTTGTCAATAAATTCTCTTTTTTATAATGCTTCCATGGCAGGAGAGTGAAACGAGGAGAATTGGTTCAACTTGGCCGACTACGCAGACATCGACATGGATGCCGGCTTCGACTACGAGCCGAGTATCATTTCATCCGATGGTAATTCTGCCTCCAGAGATCATTCGCCAGATCCAGGAGACCATTCTACCGATGAAGTTGAGGAGGGATCCTTTTCCCCCACAACAGTACGTCCAACTGAGGGACCAGTTTCCTCAGAGGGCAAGGGTCTATTTGAGCAACTCGAGTCTTTGACCAGCTTACCAAGCGATCAGGGGCTTACGTACAAGAATTACCCTCAGTATTATGGGCAGTTCGTACGGCTGCTAGTCGGACTACAGGTGAAACGCCTTTTTCCTAGTTTTCGATGTTGAAGTCATACTTCCACCAGAACTAAAGATAAGGTCGACAAGGGTCAAAACTTTCAACAACTCTATCCAGGAACAACTTCGAGCAGATGACATCAACCTACTTGAAAAGAATAGAAATCAAGTCTTAATCCATCAGCAGTCTACCAATAAGCCCTGCGCAAATACTATGATCATAAGGTCCAACCTCTCAGCATTGTTGTAGGTGACTTGGTATTGAAGACGACTCGATCCCAGTCTAATCGGAACAAACTTTCCCCTAAGTGGGAAGGTCCTTACATAGTGGTAGAAGTTACGCGACTAGGTACGGTACGATTAGCAATGGAAGGTGGCTGTGTACTCTCTAATTCTTGGAATATCGATCAGTTACGCAACTTTTATGTGTAACCAACCATCCCCACTATAAAGTATCAGGTTCTTTCTATCTTTATTGTCTTACTTTGAGTAGCGCTTTGATAATTTTTTAAAAAACACACCCAGTCTTTCTTTACACTGGTTGAAAGGATGGTGACATCACCTAGTCGAAGTCTTTCCTCTCTGAACATGGTCTTGCCCACTAGAAGAAACGTCCTAGTGTCGGCTCGTTCCTCACTTTTGCTGCCAATACAAAGAGCTCGGGTTCAACAAATATGGTCGAAATATTTTTCAAGCCAGCTATTTTCACCTTAGTTTATTTTATTCATTCATTTTGAAAAATACTCTAAGGAGAGTATACTTTTGTAATTTGTTTGACTACTTTTGGTAAACTTGGTTCGTTACAACTGGTCGGAGAAAGACACAACATCTAGTCGAAGTCTTTTCTCTCTACACGTGGTCCTACCCACTAGAAGGAACTTCATAACGTTGTCCTGTTTCTAACTCTTGCTACTAGGGCAAACCTACCGAGTCCACTGGAAAAGGTTGAACAAATTTTTAAAAAACTCCAGACGTTTGTATTTTTCTCAAACTTCACATCCTTCAAGCCAACCACTAAGTCATGTTTGAAAAGCTTTTTAAGTTGAATCATTCCCACATGACCTAGTCTTCTATGCCATAACCAACCCATTGAAGTTTTTGCAATCAAACAAGTTTTCAAACACGATTCGTTTGAGGAGAAATCAACCAAATAAAGATTTCGAATCTAAAACCTTTAAAAATCATTTCATTTTCTTTTCTTTAAAAATAGTGACCTCCTTTTAGAGAAAGAGCAAGTTAATCCAAGATCACATAATTGAGCAACGGATAGCAAATTGAAATTCAATGTTTCTACTAAAGATACATTTGAAATGGAAAGGTCATTTGAGATAGCAATTTTACCTAGGCCAATTACCTTTCCTTTGCTATTGTCACCAAAAGTGATCTTTTCATTTCCGCTCCGTTCTCAAATGAGGTGAACATTTTCCGGCCTCCCGGTCATGTGTTGAGTGCATCCACTATCAAGCACCCAATGCCTTCCACCGGTCTTGTAGTTCACCTACAAAAGAGATCAAGTTCTTTTAGGTACCCATATTTGTTTGGGTCCTTGGAGGTTAGTTATCAAAGATTTGGGCACCCAAATAGCATTCTTTTTAACACCTAAAATTGAGGTGCCCACAAACCTAGCAAGCACTTTTCCATCTTTGGTCTTTTTGAGCATATAACAAGAATCAAACAAGCCAATTGATGAAACCTTACCAATAGGACACTTTTGTTGAACATGTCCTATTTCCGGCATTTTGGCAAAACTTGCCATTTTGATTAACAAACCTCACGGGCTTGTTTACCGGTTTCTTACCTTTCTTGGGCACGTACCCAAGTCCTTCCTTATTGAATGAGCACCTTTGCTCACTCAAAAGCTTATCAAGGGTAGTTTTACCCTTGAAGCACCTTTCCAAGCTCTTACTTAGCTTGGTGACTTGCTCCTTTAGCTCACTATTTTCTACAAATAGCTTATCACACGATTTAGCATTTTCAATTTTAGAATCAACATTTGAGCTACATGGTATAGCAAGCAAATCATCGCAAGAAGTGGATATGCTAGTTCTAGCAATGTTTACACTAGGCATTTTTTCTTGAATATCGCAAGCAATACCAATGCTAGTGTAAGACTTATCTTGGACAAGCAAATCATGAGCATCTTTCAATTCATCATAAGAGTTTTTTTAAAGATATATGCTCTTTCTTTAAGACTCTAAATTTAGCTTTTTCCTTTCCAAGATATTCATTTAGTTCTTCAAGCATATCCATAAGCTCATCATAGGAGGGTTCTTCACTATCAAGAGATTTTACCTTTTCTCCTTTTGCCATGAGGCAAGTGGGAGTAGAAAATAGCGATGGAGCCTCCTTGATAGCAATACCAACAAGTCCTCTCTTCTTGGAGGACCCCTCAATATCGGAGTCAGAGTCGGAATCCGAAAACTCCTTGTCGGAGTCCCATTCTCCGATATGTGCTTCATTCTTGCCATCCTTGTGAAGCTTCTTGAAAAGCTTCTTCTTACCATTGAATTCCTTCTTCTTTGATGACTTACCCTTGTCATCCTTCTTGGTTGGGCAATGAGAGGCAATGTGCCCCTTCTCATCACACTCATAGCAACGAATGTTGCTATAGCGCTTCTTCTCATTGGATGATTGCCCTTTGGCAATCTTATCGAAATTGAAGCTTCTATGAGGCCGTCTCCTCATGAACTTTTTCATTCTTCTCACAAGGAGAGCAAATTCCTCCTCAGAGTCCTCATCCTCATCTTCTTCATCACTTGATTCCGCTTTTGCCTTAAAAGCGGTAACTTTCTTCCTTGAAGAAGTTGACTCAATGAGCTCTTCCTTGTCCTTTTTGTAAAGCTCATTAGTGATTAGGTTTCCCAAAAGCCCGGTTGGTGTCATCCTTGGCAACTCGGGAGAGTTGAGAAATAATGTCACCAACACTTCGTACTTGTCGGGAAGAGCCCTAAGCATCTTGCACTACATCAATATCAAGCAAATTAGTACCAAGACCCTTGAGCTCATTTACAATGTTGTTGAGTCTAGAGTACATTTGGTGATACTCTCTTGAGGCAACATTGTAAATGTCTCATATTTGATCCTAAGCCTATGCAATTTGGCTTCTTTAACCGTGGATGTGCCCTCATGAATTTCAGAGAGCGTGGTCCATATCTCGTGAGCGATTTCAAGGTTGCTCACGCGATTGAACTCATCGCGCTTAAAGCTCCAAAGAGAGCATTCATTGCTTGAGCATTGAGGTGAGAATTTCGTTCGCCTTGATCCGTGGTGTGTGGGATCAAGTGGCATAACGAAACCTTCACTTACAATTCTCCATACGCTTGGGCTCATGGCCTTTAAATAGATTGACATTCTAATTTTCCAATAAGAATAATTTGATCCACAAATAGAGGAGCCTTGCCTATAGACATTCCTCGCTAGCCATCCTTTTCTCTCCTAGACGGTTAAGTCTAAAATTAGAGAGACCAAGCTCTGATACCACTTGTAGGATCAAGGATAACCGACTAGAGGGGGGTGAATAGGAGGTTTCTAAATTTTCTTAATCAAATTACCGAAATTAGCAAGATACTCTAATCAAAGATATTTAACACAATCTATGAGCTACAAAATAAGTGCAATAAGTAAAGACAAGAAACAACCGCACAAGGACAAGGGGTTTTTCCGTGGTATCAAGATTTGTCGATCTTCACTAGTCCACGTTGAGGAAGCTTGACCACTCAAGCCGGCTCCACAAATTAAGCCTACCCTCGATCACTTGGTTGTTCTTCCTCCTCTCCGGAGTTGGTGAACACCGACCAATCACAAACGGCAACGGGTCTCTTCACAAGCTTCTTTGAAGAGATCACCGAGCGACCTTCGCCAAGTCGTCTAGGTGCCGACAAGCACCAAGAGAATAGAACTTGAACTTCGCTGACGACAATCAAGAGCCAATGGATCAACTAAGAATGCAATGCTCTTGTTCTTGCTCACTACCTCACAAATGTGTGCAAAGAGAGTAAATGAGGAGTGAGAGGAGTGCTCAAGGCTCAAATGAATTGAATGAATGCTCAACAACACGCCCTGAGTGGTGGGGTGTATTTATACCCCAACAACCAAATATGACCGTTATGCGTAAAATCGGGCAAAACTCGGAAATCGGAAGTTCCACGTACAAAGTGCGGAACTTCCGCCCTTCACTCGAGTGCATCAGAACGGTCATTACAAGTGAGCATTAAATGCTCGAACTAGCCGTTGATTTATGTGCGGAACTTCCGCCAACTAAATTTCGGTTCTTCGATTAATCGGAAGATCCGCTTTTACAATGGAACTACCGCACTCGTGAAAACGGCTAAGTCCCAAAACGGTGCTCTCGAAAAACCGATCGCGCATAATTGAGCAACCGATTAATCGAACTTCCGCTCATTTCATTGCGGAACTTCGCGCTTGAGAATTTGGCTAAGTCCGAAAAGGATGCTCTGGAAAAATCAAGCGCAGATTTTTGAGCATCCGATTAATGGGAGGCTATGTCGGAAGTTTCGCCATGAGGCGAGAGAAAAAACTAGCGAGAAACGTTTGATTTTTAGTGCGGAACTACCGCCAACCAAGTTGTGGAAGTTGCGATCTTCGGAAGTTCCGCTCAACACATAGCGGAACTACCGCACTTCCAAATTTTGGCTAAGTCCCAAAATGGTGCTTCTCTGGAAAAAACGAACCGCAAGGATTTCGGAGCGTCCGATAATCGAAAGTTCCGCTCGTATCATGGCGGAACTTCCGCACTTCGAGAAATCGGCTAAGTCCCAAAAAGGGTGCTCTTTGGAAAAAACGAGCCGCTGGAAATCGGACCGTCCGGCCTGCGGAACTTCCGCAGTTATACAACCGAACTTCCGATTATCCTGACAGAAAACAACAATGGCTTTTTCAACAACTTCAATTGCAAAACACATTTGCCAATTGATAAGCCATGCCAACAAGGATCATAAGCAAGATTCCCAACAAGTTGCAAAACACATTTGCCAACTTTTGAAATAATACCACAAGGAAAAAGGTACATGGACTTACACCATTTGCAAACTTAAGTCACATGCTACAAGAAATCAAACATGAGCATCAACTATTTACAAAACACATTCGCAAATAACAGCATCATGCCATAAGACTAAGGTGCATGGACTTCAACCATTTACAAAACACATTTGCAAAGTATAGTCCCATGCTACAAAGATTGAATGCATGAGCCTCGGCTATTTGCAAAACACATTCGCAAATAATAGCTCCATGCATAGATGAGCTAGAGCAAACACAATGAGCTATCAACACATGACTAACTCATGCTACTAGTCAAGACCCATCTTAATAGTACGGCAACCTATACTAGCAATCCGGTCTTCCAACCAAACACCAAGACCGGTAAAAGACTAGGAACACATCCTTAGCCCTAGCTAGTCATACCTTTGCCTTGCAACTTCTTGAAGCTTGATGACGCACATCAACACTTCAAGTCTGGGTCATTAAACTTGCTAATCATCAACACATGATGATCCTTTGCTTGACTTCCATCAACACATGATGGGCCTTCTCTTGTCTTGACGATCAACTCATGATCATCTCCTCTTGACACGCATCAACTCATGATGCATCCTTTACACCAAGCTCTTGACTTGATGATCAACTCATGATCATCCCAAGTCTTCATCATCCTGGAACACAACCTATACATCCAACTCATGGAGAAAGTTAGTTCCACAATATGATTATCATTAATTACCATACCATACCATTTACTCATAATGGTGGGACAAGATACCTCAATCTTTCCCTCTTTGGTAATTGATGATAACCACTTAAATACTCATAAATTGAATGTAGATAATTGAAGTAACAAATGAGTATATATAAACTACACAAGTTATATATACTCTAACATGAGTATACAAGAACTACACAAGTTCTATATACTCATAACATGAGTATATACGAACTACACAAGTTTTGTATACTCAAATGGATTTGTTTCAAAGTAAAGATCCCAAATGTATATGGAGAATGGAATATGGATCAATACTAATGAAACCACAAAATATAGAATAAAACTCCCCCTAGATGTGTGCATAGACAAATGTGTAATAAGATCATATGCACATATTCGAGTTTGACTTATGGTTGAGTTCAATCCTATATTTTGGATCCGAGGAATGCAACAATATATAAGATTAAGATGTCGATTGCATACCTCGTTGTATTTCACCTTTATATCCAAATGAGACTACACAAAGATAATACTTGACAAGAGAGTTAGTCTCATATTTGGATTTGTCATTAATCACCAAAACAATCCATTAACTCATAATGGCGGGTCTAGATCTTTCAGAAGCTCCCCAAGACCCTGTCACTGGAGAGTTTGCTGAAGCTCAGATGGCCATCGCAGAAGAACCAGTCGCACATTCAATTTCTTGGAATGAATTCAAGATAGCTTTCAGAACCAACTTCGTACCGGCTGGAACGATGAGGTTAAAAAAGGGCGAGTTCAGATCCCTTAAGTAGGGGCATATGTCTGTCAACGAATATCTGACAAAGTTCAACCAGCTCACCCGCTACGCCCCGCAGGACGTCGCTGACGAGGAAGAGAAGATCGACAGGTTCGTGGAAGGGATGCGTGAAGACATGAGAGGCCAGCTGATTCTTCACGACTACCCCAGCTTCCACCACCTGGTTAACAAAGCTCTTCTAATGGAGAATGAAAGGAAGACTACGGAGATCAGCCGCAAGAGAAAGATGGCCTTTCAGAAACCGCATGGTAGTTTTTCGCCGAAGCCAACCTTCCAGGGAAGCTCGTCTTTCAGCCGATCGCCGCCGCCACCAAGAACTCGGCTTGATTCCGCATCCGGTGGGGTGGTTTCGTGCTCTTCGCCCCGTTGGACAACCTGCATCAACTAATCTGGCAGCTAGTCTCCATTGCTTCCACTGTGGAGAGAAGGGGCATTTCGCCAACCGGTGCCCCCAACGTCAGACTACTTCCGTGAAGGCCAAGCCAAGGGCCACATCAGCTCAAGGACAGACGCCAGTGCCGATTAGAAGCCACCAGACGCCGCCAGCACCAAGACCTACTTCAACACTGAACCGCGATCGCGTGAATCATGTCACGGCAGAGGAGGCCCAGCAAGCCACTGGAGTCTTAATGGGTATGTTCTTTGTTAATCAGTACTAGCACAAGTTTTATTTGATTCTGGGGCTTCACATTCGTTTATTTCAAGAAGGTTTGTTGAAAGGCTTAAGCTGCCAATTTTTAAGCTAAAGAAACCCGTGGTACTTAGTTCACCCGGGGGATCCTTGACTGCTATCTTAGTAAGCCCTCAAGTAGAGATTGATATGGAAAATTCCCGATTCCTAGCGGATCTCTTAGTGCTTCAAGCCCAAACCCTGGACATCATCCTAGGGATGCATTGGTTGGCCAGATACCAAGGAATGTTAGACTGTGCCAACAGGAAAGTGGTACTCACCAAGGGTTCCGGAACCATGATAAGGGTGAATGTGGACCACTCCTCTGGTTTGGATCATGCAATCCATAACCTTGAGGAGACATCATTGGAGGCAACACCAGTAGTCCAGAACTACCCGGAAGTTTTTCCAGAAGAATTGCCTAGCATGCCACCAGACCGAGATATCGAGTTTGTGATCAACCTGAAGCCAGGGACTGCCCCGATTGCTAAGAGACCATACCGGATGGCCGCCAAAGAACTCGAAGAGCTCAAAGCACAGATGGAAGAACTACAAGACAAGGGATTCGTCGGACCTAGCTCATCTCCCTGGGGTTCGCCTGTACTCTTTGTAAAGAAGAAGGACGGCACCGCTAGACTGTGCGTGGACTATAGAGCCCTCAATGAAGTGACCATCAAGAATAAGTACCTTTTGCCCCGCATTGATGACCTGTTTGACCAGCTGACAGGAGCAGCGGTGTTTTCCAAGATAGACCTAAGGTCAGGGTACCATCAGCTTAAGATTAGGGCTGAGGATATCCAAAAAATGACTTTTACCACCCGGTACAACTGTTTGAGTACACCGTCATGTCTTTTGGCTTGACCAATGCGCCAGCCTATTTCATGAACCTCATGAATAAGGTATTCATGGAGTACTTGGATAAATTTGTTGTCGTGTTCATAGACGACATTTTGATATACTCTAAGACCAATGAGGATCATGCTGAACATCTGAGATTGGTCCTCGAGAAGCTCAAAGAGCATCAGCTGTATGCCAAATACAGGAAGTGTGAGTTTTGGCTCCAGGAGGTCTGCTTCCTCGGACATATTGTAACCGCAGGAGGAGTTGCAGTAGACCCATCAAAGGTAAAAGATGTCTTGGAATGGAAACAACCAACTTCTGTGACTGAAGTGCGTAGTTTTCTCGGATTGGCCGGATACTACCGACGCTTTATAGAAGGGTTCTCAAAGCTGTCCAGACCCATGACCCACCTGCTCAAGAAGGAAAAGAAATATGAGTGGACAGAAGCTTGTGAGAAGAGCTTCCAGGAGTTAAAGAAGAGGCTAACCACTACACCAGTGTTAGTCTTGCCGGACATGCACAAAGACTTTGAAGTCTATTGCGATGCTTCACGCCAAGGACTTGGATGCGTGCTCATGCAAGAGGGAAAAGTTGTAGCCTATGCATCTAGACAACTTTGTCCTCATGAAGATAACTATCCAACCCATGATTTAGAGTTAGCAGCAGTGGTGCATGCCCTGAAGATTTGGCGCCACTACCTGATCGAAAATCACTGCAACATCTTCACAGATCACAAGAGCCTCAAGTACATCTTCACCCAAACCGATCTCAACCTCCGTCAGAGAAGATGGCTGGAATTGATCAAAGATTATGACTTGGATGTACACTATCACCCTGGGAAGGCTAATGTAGTAGCCGATGCATTATGCCGCAAGGCCTATTGCAATAATGTCATGATTCAAGAATCGCAACCTGAGCTCTATGAGGAATTAGAGGCACTTAACCTCGAGATAGTGGAACACGACACCATAGCAGCAATGGAAGTTCAGCCAACCTTAGAAGAGCAGATCAAGGCCGCCCAAGGAGGACATCCTGGAGCCCAGAAATTTAAAAGCCTCATGGCTAAGGGGAAAGCCCCTAAGATGGTAGAAGACCAACAAGGAATCCTATGGTATGGGAACCGCCTATTTGTTCCCCACCAGAAGGAACTTAAAGATTTGATACTGAAAGAAGCCCATAGTTCAGCTTATACCCTGCACCCAGGCAGCACTAAGATGTATCAAGATTTGAAGATTCTCTACTGGTGGCCGAGAATGAAGAGAGACATCGCCGAGTTTGTAGCTTGTTGTGATGTGTGCCAACGAATCAAAGCTGAACACCAGAGACCTGCAGGATTGCTTCAACCTTTACAAATCCCTCAATGGAAGTGGGAAGAGATTGGGATGGATTTCATCACTGGGTTACCCCGAACCAAGTCTAGATATGATTCCATATGGGTGATAGTTGACAGATTGACGAAAGTCGCCCACTTTATCCTTGTGAAGACTACGTACAAGGGTGACAAATTGGCTGAGTTGTATATAGCTCGTATCGTGTGTTTACACGGAGTCCCCAAGAGGATAGTCTTGGATCGAGGATCTCAATTTACCTCGTATTTTTGGGCTAGCCTGCATGATGCCCTTGGAACCCGTCTAAACTTCAGCACTGCATATCATCCCCAGACGGACGGGCAGACTAAAAGGGTAAATCAGATTCTAGAGGATATGCTCCGAGCCTGTGCCTTAGAGTTTGCTGTGGATTGGGAAAGATGCCTACCCTATGCAGAATTCTCCTACAACAACTGTTACCAGTCAAGTCTAAAGATGTCCCCATTTGAGGCACTCTATGGAAGAAAATGCAGAACCCCTTTGCATTGGTCAGAATCAGGAGAAGGGTATATCTTTGGACCAGATACCCTGAAACAGGCAGAAGAGAAAGTCTGACTGATCAAAGATCGTCTACAAGCTACCCAGTCTAGACAAAAGAGTTATGCCGACAATCGTCGCAGAGAACTAACCTTCGAAGTTGGAGATCATGTGTACCTTAAAGTATCACCTCTCCGAGGAATGCGGAGATTTAAAGTTAAAGGCAAGCTTGCACCAAGGTACATAGGTCCCTTCCCAATCACCGCCAAGCGTGGAGAAGTAGCCTACCAGCTGGAATTACCAGAAAGTCTGTCAGACGTCCACAACGTGTTCCATGTCTCTCAGCTCAAGAAGTGTCTCCGAGTGCCTGAAGAGCAAGCCCCAGTTGAAGCCATCATACTCCAGAAGGACTTATCATATCCAGAGCACCCAATCAAGATCCTCGACGTTGTGGAAAAGCAAACAAGGCGTCAAATCATCCGTCTTTGCAAGGTTCAATGGAGCCATCATTCAGAGCGAGAAGCCACTTGGGAGCGTGAAGACCAGCTGAAGCTAGACTACCCCTACCTGTTTTCGGATTAGCTCGAATCTCCGGGTCGAGATTCTTTTTAAGGTGGGTAGGTTTTGTAACATCCATTTTCTGTAAATCAAGAACAACCGGTTTCAATTTCAAAACTTTCCAAAAATCTAATTGTTCTATTTCAAAATTTTCAAATTTCGATGTTAGGGTTCTTACCTTGGGCTTGGCCGTTCGGCCCGGTCTTCCCCCGGCCCGGCCACTCCCCGCGCCGTGCTCCGGTCCTCCCGCCCGCGCACCCATTCCTCGTGGCGTGCTGCGCGCCCATTTCTTGCGACCTCGGTCGCCGCACTCGCCTCGCTCCGGCCGCCCGCCCGCGCGCCATCTCCTATGGCTGCGGCTGCCTGTGGCCCGCGCCTCAGTTGTCGCCCTGCACCTCGGTCGTCGCCCTCCTCGGTCGCCTCACCCCGCATTGCACGCCGGCCGCACCCCCTCCTCTCTCCTTCTTTCTCTGGCACAACCGCCGCTTTCAGCTTTGCCACCGCCCTCGGCTTCTCCGCCCGCGCGCCCATGCCCTGCCGTGCCCATCCCCTCTAGCTCCGCCATCCGGCTCTTACCCCCGAGGCCACCTCCTCCGCTCATCTCTCCCCGCCGCTATTTAAGCCGCCCGCCCCTTCATCTTCTCCGCCCCGCCTCTTCATCTTCCCCCACCCCTTCGCCTCCTCCTTCCGAGCTTCGGCCGTCGCTTCCTCGCCGCCACCGCCTCCATCTCCGTCTCCGGTCGCCGCCACCTTCACGGCCGCCTCCGCTGGTTTCGTTCTCGTCTCCGGCCCCGCTCCAGCGCTGCCATCTCCCTCCCTCTCTCTCTCCCGCCGCCACCGCCGTCGTGCGCTCCCGCTCCCGCCTCCCCCTCTCTCTCTTTCTCTCTCCCCTCTCCCCCGTTTCTCCCCGCCCCCTCATCTCCTGCGCGTAGTGGAGAAGATGAGGCGACGCATTCAAAAGAATCGCGCCGCTCGCTTATCCACGCTGCTGGCGCCGACGGTGGGCCCTACCCGCAGATTGCCGTCTGGTGACACATGGGGCCCACGGCCATCAGTTACGCGGACCACGCGCCGTCGTGGACCGGTCCCACGATTGTCGCTGTCAGACCGGAGGCCATGTGTCGGTGCGGGAATTTTCAGGAAGCTATTCCACTCGAATATTGTGATAATTCTTGGAAGAATAAAGATCATTTTCCGTTTGATCAAAGAAGGGTTCAAAACGGGTCAAAACGAAAACTAGGTCAAAACTCTTGCTCGTGGGTGATTGATGATCAAGATGATCCTAGATAGATTCCCACATGTCACAGCAAGCTAGATCACGTGAAGAAACCAAGTAAAAACTCACGGATCAAAGAAAGACCCAAAATCATCAAATAGAGAGAAAGAACGCAATGAAACAAAATATTAATCAAACTTTCCTTTGATTGATTGATATGATATGTGCTTACAACCTCTCTATCAATGGAAAACAATGCTCAATCAAATAGCACGAAAATTACATCAAACTATCAAGAACCCTAGCCTCCACAAAAGCCCCCCCCTAAGAAAATTAGGGTTTACAAAAATAGCAAAAGAGAGAAAGAGGAGGTGCAGCCAGCTCCCTCTCCTATTTATAGTGGAGGCTTAGACCTTCTAGAAGTTTGACTCTATTGGGCTCCCGTTAAATCCCAAAACAAACGGGACACTTACGCACGTATTTTAATGCACCGTCTTTATCTCCCCTTGACCTAACTAGCTACACCTTGTGCCATCTTGCGCCTCGGATTAGCCAATAGATCACCCTTGTCCATCTTGCACCACGCTTGAGTACATTTGACCTCACCCGGCATCGTCGATCGTTCTGGACCTCAGCTCTCCAAGCTTAGTTCCGATCATCCTCGTCGTTGACCACCAAGCAACCTGCACAACAATAGACAAGTAAACCGAGTTTGAGAATAAGTTCTTCACAACTTGACCCATGTTAGTCAAAACATGCATCATGCAACATATGTGCCCTGAAACTCATGACTTTGACCTAACAACCGAGAATCGCCCGAACCAAGTGAAAACGGTTAGATCGCTTTCAGGCAGTCGGCCCGCCTTGACTATTGGCGGTCGGACCGCCAAGATGACTTAGCCGATTTTCAACCTCTGAAAACCGAAACCTACTGGAAATTTCAAACCAATAGAACTTTTGACTGGAGACTCCAAAAAATCATGGGACCAAGTGCAATAGAATCCCCTCTCTTGCCTACACCCTCTATTTTTGGCCCAGCTCAAATCCTCACTTTAATCGCGGCCGATCGAGGCCTGTATCGGTCGGGCGGTCAGAATCGATCGATCGCCACCTGGCGGTCAGACCGGTTATAGCCTAACAGCATGCCAATTTTGCCGAAAACACGTGAAACGACAAACCGTAAACGTCGTTGCCAATTGTCACATCATCATAAGATCTGGATCATATCCCCATGATATCCACATAGTTTTTAAAGTTAAGAGGAAATCTGATGGTTATGTTGAGAGGTACAAGGCTCGACTAGTTGCTCGTGGTTTTCAGCAGGCACATGGTCGTGATTATGACGAGACATTTGCTCCTATTGCTCAAATGGTAACGGTTCGCACTCTTATTGTTGTGGTTGCTGTTCGCTCCTGGACTATCTCTTAGATGGATGTGAAGAATGCTTTTCTTCATGGTGATTTGCAGGAGGAGGTTTATATGGCACCACCTCAGGGTGTTGTGGCTCCTGCTGATCATGTTTGTCGCCTTTGTCGTGCTCTTTATGGCCTTAAACAGGCCCCTCGTGCTTGGTTTGAGCGTTTCAGTTCAGTTGTGTTACCTGCTGGTTTCTCCCTGAGTAATCATGATCCTGCATTGTTTATTCATACATCTCCACGTGGTCGTACTATGCTTTTACTCTATGTTGATGACATGCTGATTACTGGAGATGACACGAAGTACATTGCTTTTGTTAAGCAACGACTCAGTGAGCAGTTTTTGATGTCAGATTTGGGTCCTCTATGTTATTTTCTGGGGATTGAGTTTACGCGCACAGATGATGGTTACTATTATCTTATCAGTGTTATATTCAGGATTTGCTTGCTCGTTCTGGTCTCACTGACAGTCGGACAACTGCTACTCCTATAGAGCTTCATCTTCAGCTTCGTCTTACTGATGGCACTTTGCTTGAAGACCCTTCTCGTTATCGTCACATTGTTGGAAGTCTTGTCTACCTTGCAGTGACACGTCCTGATATTGCTCATTCTGTTCATGTGCTTAGCTAGTTTGTCTCTGCTCTCACGTCTGTTCACTATGCTCATCTACTACGTGTGTTGCGCTATCTACGAGGAACTGTTGATCGTTGTCTGTTTTATTCTCGGTCGAATCAGTTTCAGCTTCATGCTTACTTTGACTCGACTTGGGTGAGTGATCCTATTGATCGATGATATGTTTCTGGCTATTACATATTTCTTGGGTTTTCGCTTATTACCTGGAAGTCCAAGAAACAGACTGCAGTTTCATAGTCTAGTGCTGAGGCCGAGCTTCGAGCATTGGCCACTACCACTTCCGAGATTGTTTAGCTTCGTTGGCTCTTAGCTGATCTTGGTGTGTCATGCAGTACTCCTGCATCTCTTCTGTGTGACAACACCAGTGCTATACAGATTGCTACTGATCCAGTGAAGTATGAGCTCACTAAGTATATTGGTGTGGATGCATGTTTTACACGTTCTCACTGTCAATAGAAGACTATTGCTCTTCAGTATGTGTCTTCTGAGATTCAAGTCGCTGATTTCTTCACTAAAGTTCAAACCCAAGAGCAACATCGTTTACATCTCTTCAAACTCAATATTTTAGATTCTCTTGACCCATAATGAGTTTGAAGAGGGTGTTATGTATATATGGATATAACCCATGTGTATAAGCCCATAAAATCTAGAGTTTATATAGTATATATATTGTACAATATACATCTAATTATATGTGAAGTCAACCTTTATCCGCTGCTACTTTACTATTAACAAGTTACTGGTATGGACTATGGAAGATAGGAGTCATTTCTGTTTTCTCCTGATCTTTTCGCGTCTCAGAGAAATTTTCTCTGCGGTTTTGGCCTGGTTTTTGTTTGAATCTTTCCTCTTTCCTTTATTTTGCAGATTGCGCTACTCCATTCTGATAATTCTAGCGGCATGCATCATCGTATTTTGACTGCTGTTTCCCATGGTAAAAACAAAAAAATTGGCAATCCACCCTATTTTACGACTAAAACGCTCAGTACTATCCTGTTGATTGCTGAAGATCTCTGGTGACACCCGCGACCCAAATCACCTCCTCGAATTCTGTGCGCTCGAACTTTCTACAAAGCGCTCTCCCTTTGACACGTCCATGTGCTCCACAGATCCTCGTGGGGTCCAGTTGTCAGTACGTTACTGATGAGACTCGCCATTATTGTACTATCGTACTGGCTGGTGATCACCAACGGTCGGGAAAAATGGCCGCGGGCCGACGGCAGGTCATAGCGTAACGACTCGCCTCGCCACACCACACCACGCCACCGCCCTCAGCCCCTCACAACCCACAAGAGACAGAGAGGCCACCACTAACCCAACCAGTACAACCACAACTAGTTAGTAGCCAACGTCCCTCTCTCTCTCTCTCTCTCTCTCTCGTCCCCTGCGCCTGCACGAGCGCTCGAGAGGGGAGGCGATGGAGTTGATGGAGCCCAAGGACATCGACTGGAGCAAGATGGTGTCGCGCTACGTGCGCGACGAGACCTACGAGGGCATCGAGGCCCCGCGCTGGGCCGACCTCGCCGACCCCGAGGCCGGCGCGGACGTCGACGACGACGCCTGGTTCTGCCGCCCCGGTACGCCTTCCCTCCGTTTCTTCTTCGCTTCCGCTTCCGCGCGCGCGGGCGCTCGCAGCTCCTATTAGTTAGTCTATCGGGAGGAAACCAAGGAAATGGTGGACCTTGATCGGTGCCGATCGGCTGGTAGTTTCGGTGGTTGGTAGTGAGCGGGTTCAAGAACCGGTCCAGTTTTTTTTTATCCGCGTAACTTGCTTTTCTGGGGCGGATTTCCATGTTGTTATCTTGCGATTTTCTCCTCTGTTCCCGCGAAAACGAGGCTTTGATTTGTTACGGCATCGTCTTACTTTTGATTGCTTCGTTGGTTTCGCCGCAGATTGCTGGCATCCAAAGACGGCCGACGACTTACTCAAGCTGACCCCCAGCTCCAAGGTTCGTGTTTCTTCTCCTCCTGGATTTCTTGCGAGCCTTTTCTTTCCCTGGTTGGTTGAATCTTCTCACGTTTCTTCCTCGGAACAGGGCAAACTACTGCGATCGATGTCGGCCATGCTGCCGTTCGCCGAGAGGGACACCAACCTCAGGTGAAGAAGAGTTTCCCCGTAGAATTTAGCTGTTCTTCACGTACATGGTTCGATCTATCTTGTTCTGACCCTGTTTCTTCCATCGCGTTGCTCAGAGACGGCAATGAAAATCTGAAGAGGCGAGGCGCCGGCGCCGGCATTTCCACCTTCACGTCGCCCAAAACAAAGGCAGCGCCCAAGAAGAGGTTCCAGGACGACAGCGAGAACCAGGACCCTGCATTGGCCACGCCGCCTCCGCCACCGGCGGCAAGTAGGCCGCCATTCGGCGCGCCGTGGTGGACCAAGAATGCGAAGGAGGCCATAAAGTCCAGTGCGGAGAAGCGGCCGGACAATGCAGAGAAGGAGGCGCTGCACAGCAAGAACGTGGCGCCGAGGCAGCTCAAGAGCACTCTCTCGGCGAGGAACCTCTTCTCCGGGAAGGATATACTTGACCAGATATCGGAGTTCTACAATGAGCTCAAGCGGATGGCCGGTGGCGGTGGCAGCCGTCCTGTCTCAGAGACCATGGAGGAATTGAGCCCAAGCCCAATGTAATTCTTCTCACTGAAGCAATGCAGCAATATGATTCAGGGATTGGTGCTTTCAGGTCCTTGACATTTTCATTTGTGCGGGAATAGGAGTGATGCGGTGGAGAAGGTGGCATGTGACAGTGGCGCCGGTGATCGGGTCCCCTTGGAGGTTGTGAAGGATGTGGCAAGGCAAGAAACAGTGGAAAAGAGTCCAAGCCCAATGTAACTTGCTTGTCACTACAGCGCAAACCGGTGTTTAGAGGATTGTGGTTATTGTTGCTTGAGGTGTTGATAATGGTGGTTTGTGCAGGAAGGGAAAGAAGATGGGGTTGAAGGTGGAAGTGGAACCAGGGAAGCAAAGGTCACCCTCTGTGTTGAAGGAGGTGAAGGCAACACCGCCGACTCCGCAGCGGTTTCCATCCCCCTCGGTGAACCGTGTCAATAATGTTAAAGCAGGAGGCATGGCAACGGCAGGCTCACCACTCAAGAAGCTACTGAAGGTGACTCCGGCATGCCTATAATATTTATTTACTCAGTGTCTCTGGCTTTAGATTATGGTGTTTACTAGGTGATTTTTCGGTTTTCATGGTTTCTACTAGCCCTCTTAAAATTATTTAAGCACGTTAAATGTATATAAGTACTATGGTCATGATTTTTATGTCTTAGATCATATTGAAGGATACATTATTATGAATGACTGGCTGGCTATCAGTAGTTCTACCCCTGATAGATTTCAGAAATCTTACAATGAGTTGAATTATCATCACCATAATTAATGGATTAGCAATTTAACATCAGTTGTTCCTAAGCATGTATGCTAAGCGATGAGAGAACTTTCTCAAAATGTGTTCATAGGCTTCAGACCTTGTACTGAGGTGCAGCTGAGATAATTTTGAACAGAAGTAGCTTCAGTCTCTCATCCTTCATTTTTTAAGCTCTAGTCCTAAGGAGAATTTGCTTAATATGCTATAGTCATGGTTTCTAAGCATTTTGAATTATCATCGCCATAATTAATGGATTAGCAATTTAACATCAGTTGTCCCTAAGCATGTATGCTAAGCCATGAGAGAACTTCTCAAAATGCTTTCATAGTATTAGCAATTTAACATAGATCTTGTACTGATTCTGCAGCTGAGATAATTTTGTACAGAAGTAGCATCAGTTTCTCGTCCTTAATTTTTTAAGCTCTAGTCATAAGGAGAATTTACTTAATATGCTATAGTCATGGTTTCTGAGTTTAAGATCTTAGTGGATGTTTAACAGTGTGTCTGTGCCCGTAAATGACCAGTGTTTCGTTATTATGCTTGTTCATTATCTGAAAAAATGTGTATTTCCTTCATGATTTCGAACAGCATTCACAGTTCAGTGTAAGTTCATTGTGCATGTGCCCTGTAATTATGTTAGGAATGCCATCATCGTGAATCATTCTGCTCCATTTTCACAGTTACTTGACCACCGTAGAGCCAGGGGCGGAGCTGGCCATGGGCCAAGCCTCGGACCGACCCAACTGCTTTTAGGTCTAAGTCTCATTTTGCTAATTTTTAAAGGAAATTTACATTAGCTTTTGATTCTGGGTCTCGGGCCTTTGCCCTAGCCAGGGGCGTAGCCAACCCATGGCCAGGCCTCAGGCCGGCCCAGCCGTGGCCCAGCTTGTGTTCTTGTTCCCATGCAATTTTTTTTGTCTGGTTCATCACTTTCAAGTGGGAAGTTGAGTCTAAGCCTCGAGCCATTGCCCTGGAGGCTCGAGGCCTAGCTCCGCCACTGGCCCTAGTGGCCCGAGACCCAGCTACGCCCTGAGTAGAGCATTTGTTCTCGTCTCCTCATCATTGTTGCCTTTCTTATGGTTCTTCAGGCATTTTTGTGTGAACTTCCTGGCATCAGCATGTGACACTAATCACTATCTCATCATTAACTTTAAGTGGAGCCATGTGGATGATCTTTCTTGCTTTAACTGGCTGTACTTCATAAAATTAAATACATAACTATCTGACACTTCTAATGCCAGAAGACGTTTAGTATTTCCCTAATGTTGTGAATCCCAATGATATGCATTTCATCGCAAGTTAAGTCTGCAGTGATCCAATTACTGTAACGACTGCCTTTTCTCATCATTAACTTTAAGTGACACTAATCACTATCTCATCATTAACTTTAAGTGGAGCCATGTGGATGATCTTTCTTGCTTTAACTGGTTGTACTTCATAAAATTAAATACATAACTATATGACACTTCTAATGCCAGAAGACGTTTAGTATTTCCCTAATGTTGTGAATCCCAATGATATGCATTTCATCGCAAGTTAAGTCTGCAGTGATCTAATTACTGTAACGACTGCCTTTTCTTTAGGAGAAGGGGACACCTAATGAGGATCTGGAGAACAGCAGAGATGCTAAGAGGCAACCATTTGGAGTTAAGGTTATGAACAACGTCAAGGCTTATGATGCAGAAAAGAGTTCCAGTAGCATGTTTTGGCTCTTGAAGCCCTGCACTTTCCTGGTGGAGTAGCAGCAAAATAATCAGAAGCTTTAACAAACAGCACATTATGTAGTTAGAATCCTTTACTCCATTTCCTATTTGATTGATTCATTTGATGGACATTCTGTCAGGGAATAAACAGCAAGCATATGTATAGTTACTAGTAAAGTCATACAAGTTGAGAGATTCTTCCCATATGTAGAATTCGAGATATAACAAATTGTTGTTCTTCTGCTACTTGGTTGTTTGACCAAAGATACTGCAATTTTCCTTAAGTGATATCCGTCCCATTTCCTGATATTTCCAATTCTATGAAGAAGAGTCGTCTTCTTCATTAAACAGATGATGATTTATCTTCTTTTTTTAATTAAATGTTGTTCTTCTCCCAGCTATTAAATATCAAGTGTGGTACTGGTTTCAGAGGTATGTAGGGAAATATCACAAGCAAGAATAGGGAAATCTCTTCCAGAACTTGCAATGTAAATTTTCTATTGTTCAGCTGTTTTTTCAGACTGCAGTAGTCTTCAGCTGGTATTTGGCACTTGACAGGCTTGATTTGCATTGAGATGTTTCATGGTCCTCGATTGCCTTGTAAATCAGCAGGAGAGACAATTGAAAGCATTTGATTTTGTTTGCATTGAGTATTTTTCTGATCCTCCACGACTAATGTTAATCAGGAAGAGCCACAATTCGACTTTAAGTCTCGAAAAATGGTCAAAGGATATTCTTATATAAGCCGACGGATAAATTACAAGCAAATGAGAACTTTTTTATCCTTAAACTGAAAATTACGTGTGATTCGATGTTTATTGATTCCTTTCGTTTGACACCGAGATGTCTACTATAGGTACCCAAAAGGTTTACCATTTTTTAGTACCACATCGTTTAGATCTTCTAACAAGTGGCAGTAAATAACACTAAGGAATGAAGCTGTGTTGCGTACAAAGTGATGATTTGGCCACTTGTGTTGAAACTCCAAACCTGTTATGGATTACTAATGAACGGTGGAAAAAATGAAAAAATTACATGTATATCGTAGCCACTCATATTCCAATTGGGGACCTGGATCGTCTGACTTTTGTGAAGCTTCCTGGCCCCGGATCAGAAGGGAAAGGCTGAGACCCGTTGGCATTGTAGCAGCACTCCACCGAAAGTACTGCAGCGACCCAGCTGTAGCATTCAATCTAGGCTATCCATTTTGCATCCGACGGTTGAGATTAGAGCAAAGTCATGGACTGTAGCTCCCTCGCGCGCCATGTGACCAGTCCGGGCCCTGAGGGCAGACCTAGCTCATTCGTGCCTCTAGGGCACGGTACTTCCGAGGTCAGTGCCACTGGGCACGGTATTGCCATGTCGTGGCCTTAGGGGCCGGACTCCCCTCACTCGGCCTCGGGTGTTTTATGATTGTATGTGAACCTCGGGTGTTTTATAATTTTATGTGAACTCCGGCAAACTAGGTATGTGCATTGCAGTCGTCTTCGGAACCGATGTACTCTGACAATACGCACATAATGTATACAAATATGTTATGTAAGATATGTATATAAATATAGTACAACATAAGTGCACAACATCCTGGATATATACACACATAATGTATACAATGTAATTACACGCGGACTACAATATGACTCACTCATCTGAGCCACTCTCTACTCGCTGCATTTGCGTGTGCGTCCTGGCCTTGCGTTGAGTATATTCTGTGGGATACGTGAACCGGTCCGGAGAGCGTGTATCGGTTCAGAGAATGTACGGAGACCGTTGAGTGGGCGGAGGTGCTTTAGTAAGCTGGCTCTGGCCCAGCTGAGTCTGTCCAACATCAATATCGTCTAGCTGAGTCATGTCAAACTGGCTACCACATGTTATTATATCTGTAATGAATGA
The DNA here is from genome assembly GCA_036346395.1 of Hsuehochloa calcarea. Lineage (NCBI taxonomy): Eukaryota > Viridiplantae > Streptophyta > Magnoliopsida > Poales > Poaceae > Hsuehochloa > Hsuehochloa calcarea. The sequence goes on from CM070597.1 coordinate 28,952,728, forward strand.
ATCAAGAAATCCGCCCCCGGAGCCACGGCCCCTAGGTACGATGTATGAATGGTCCTCGGTACGGAGGAGCTCTGGCCTTGTCCGTATGATATACCAGTGACCCCGGGTGAGGCGGAGCTCTGGCCTTGATACGGTACTCCGTACTGGTCAAGGTTCTACTGAGTGTAGACCAGGGGTGGGCGCCTTAGGTGGTACGCTCCAAATCCACACGTTGTGTAGTCCTCCCTAGCAGTAGCTAGGATGGTCGCCTCCTCATCGGTTGGTTCGTTGTCACCCCCACACTCAAATGAATGTTGTAAGATGGAATGATGTTAGACGAAATTAATAATTAGGACCTAAGCTAGACATCACTTACCTTCCTGATATGCAGTGCGGATGACCTACGGGAGCGCTTGGACGGACGGCAGTCTGAGTAGGCTATGCGAACATTGATCACAGAAGTGATGCATCCCGACAGACTTGTGGTTAGAAGACGGCATGATGTTAGCACAACCTAAGACGTAATAAATAATCATGGCGTAAATTGAACATAACTTACCTCCGATCTGCAGTGCGGATGACCGACGGGGAGCGCTAAGACACTCGCTAGTCTCACTAGGCCGTGCCGACCTAGCAGGTGAGCACGGTTGGCCCGCTCGGTGCTCAGCCTGAAGCACATCATCTCTCAACCGATCACAGCTCATGTTCTTAATGATTTTCTTGGACTCCGCGAAGATGGACTTGAGAGTACTGAGAAGCCCCGAAACGGTGTGATTTGGGCTACGGATGACGGACCCGGATGCGTGTGACATCCGCTGGATCCGGTCGGACTGAAGTGACAGACAACATTTTTCAGTACCAAACAGTAAAAATATCATGAATGAAGCGAACATAGGTTGTAAGTGTTTTACAGCAGCGTCACGCTTCGAAGCGCTATGTCGATCGAACGAGTGATGAAGCCTCTCCTGGTGCGTAACCTGCTCTGGACACTTTGGCGGAGGACAGATGAGTCTAGTGCGCGACCGTGGTACGTACCACTTGATGTACTCATGGTAACTCTGAACGTCGTACGACCACCGTTCTCGTGGAACCTCAATGTGCGACATTTCTGTCCAAGCTGTAGTCCATTGATGTAGGTTTGCCTGCCAGTCCTCAGAATGTTAGTCTATCCTCGATTGCTTGTATTCGAGAAGGATTTATGTGAGAAGAGCGGATATATGTATGAACTATAAATATTACTCGGATGAAGTTGCACTCACAAGTGGACAGCTCGCTCGAGCATCCTCCCGTCAGGAGGCCGCACAACTTGGTAGAGATCGAACTGTCGCATTATGTGCTGCAGCGCATAAAGCTCCATCATATGGGAAAACACAAGGTGTCAGATCATCGCCCATAATATGGTGTCCTGCGTGCATTGCACGGACAATCCGTGCAGCGCTACTGTGTTCACAAAATATGGGCTCCATGGAGACCATATGATGTTGTCATCGTGCAACGTCTCAAACTCATTGTGGAACACAGGGTAGCACCTCGCCGGTCTGTCTTTAGCCCTGCGTAACTTGGCAGTAATCCACTAGGTGCCCATCATGGGCTAGTCTATGGGGTAGTGGAACTCGGTGTATGGTGCGCTGCATTCCGAGGGTGGGCGCTAACAGGGAAGTGCTCAACTCCATTGCTGCAGTAGCACATATATGACGACAAGGATCGGTGTCGCACCGCGAAACGTCACACAAACCCCCTGTATGTGGCACAAAAGGATGGCTGATCTGAAGCTGTAATAGGGTATCTCCTTAGGCTCGGCGTCAACCAAAGACTTGGTGATGCTGACGAAACTAAGGTACACCGATCATCATGTGTGGTAGGAAACAAGGCCCAATCGAAAAGATGCAAATGTACGCGACGAGGTGCGTCCTAACAACCTCGTTTGGTGCATCCGCGAGGTATTGACTAAAATGCCTAAGCCATGTTCGAAGGGCACCACGGGCCCTGTCTGGCACAGGTAGGACGAACCTTGCGCCAAGCGGGTCTTCCAATCCGCCGGCGGACTAGGTGGACCAAGCGCATCTCCAGTAATTGGCAGACCGATCAAGGAGACATCTTGGAGAGTGACCATCATCTCTCCCAACTGAAAGTGGAACGTATGTGTCTTGGGTCTCCATCTGTCAATAAGTGCTGACAAGAGACTCCCAGCTAGGGTGAAGTAGTGGCCGACGTGGAGCATCCTCACAAAGGGCAACAAGCTCGTGTTTCGAAGGATTGAGATGTAGTGAGGGTCAAAATTCCAGTAATGCTTATCCTACCTAAGCATGAGGGGGTGGAGGACCATCCCCATCACCGGTGATTCACAACTTGCTCTGGTGATGTTCGTCATTGAATGGTTCGAGAAACTCCGGTGGAGGCATGGCTTGCGAGAGATGAAATATCGAGTCAGTTCAGAACAAATAGTATGTCAAATACATGGAAATGAAGTATTAAAATAAAATGAAGTACATAAAGGCACAAATATTACAACATTATTCATGAACATAAAATGATGACAAAATTAAGTATGACTAAGAATTAAGTATGACTAAATTAATTATGACTAATTAACCACGACTAATTAATTACGACTAATTAACTACCACTGAATTAATTACAACTATTTAACAATGACTAAATTAATTACGCTTAAATAAATATGACTAAATTAAGTACGGCTAAATTAATTATGATTAATTAATTACAACTAATTTACTATAACTAAATTAATTATGAATAATTAACAATGACTAAATTAACACTACTAATTAAGTACGACTAATTAATTATGATTAAATTAATTACGACTAATTAACTATGACTATATTAATTATGATTAATTAACTATGACCAATTAATTACAGCTAACTACAGATAAATTATTTGGACCAAGTAATAATTATTAAATTGATTTATCACTAATTACATAGTTAATAAAGATGATGCATAGGAGAAAAATATGTTCTCTTGATGTAGAACTTTCTGTACTAATACGACCGCTAAGCAGTGCTCTAAACATTCCTTAATCAACAACAAAATTGGAACTTGTTCGCTCACTCTATTATCTCCGTCTCTCTACACTGAACATGAATGAGAATGAGAGCGAGAGCGACACCGATTTTTATAGCCGCGTGAGTGAAATTTTCGTCGACCACGGAGCGACGGGAGTGAATCAGTTTTCGATGTGACAGATGGGACGGAGAGAAGCAACTGGAAGGAATTGATTCCCTCCCACGCGGATGTTGGCGCTGATCTCGGCAGCACTGTGCCTCGGGCACAAACTAGCTAGCTCCGGCCCTAGGGTACGAACAGGATAGGTTCGAACATGTCGGGACCCCGGATATGCAACTCCGGGACCCTATGTGTATTCTGAACTAGTCCCATGATCAGCATGTAGTCCACACAGTTTGCAACATCGATGAATAGCTAAGAAGCAAACAAAATAATATTACTTAGTAGCAAAAGGACCTTATGGTCAAGGTTTACATAGTTTGCCATGTAGGGCTAAAGATAACAGAGTAAACATGCAGTGGAATAAAACAACTTGTGGTAGCCATCCGACATACCCACAGTCAATCGAGTGGAAAACGTGACCTAGTTCGCATAGTCTTCAAAATATTCCTCCTCGTAGAACTCTATGTTCCCTAATTCTTCTGCGGGGACTGGTCAACAAATGATGTATAGCCGTGAGTACATAAAGTACTCATCAAGTCATAGAGAAATGTATGTAAATAGTATTCATACAAGGATTGTCAAGGATAGCTTTATGGTTATTTGTAGAAAGTAGTATTGACAGTAAATACAGTAAATAGATTGAAGAACATAATTTAAAAGATTAAGTACATAAGTAAACAAGTTCTTTGAAACAACTAGTGTACACCTCGTTCACTTCCCAACCAACAACCAACATCCAGATCACTTCCCGACCAATCATTCCAACATTTTTATGCAAATATACCCCTTGTGTGAAATCATCGGACATTGTCCATAACCGAGGACACGGCTATTCAAATAGTTTTTAAAACTCTGCAGATGTTGTATAGCTTGACCCACAAGAGATAATCATCTTGGTAACAACACACATTTTCTTAGACATGTGAATCAAGGAAAGACTATCACAAGGCTTTTACAAAGTTCCGTTTTGACTCAGTTCCGCTCTCTAAGATTTCGTTATTCTGGACCCCCTCTTACGCCGTTTCGTCAACCAAAACAGAACTAAACCAAAATATTGCTAATTAGTTGGCTAGGTCCACCCCATTCTGGACATGTGGTTGTACGGTATGGCCTAGATCAATGATGCATAAAGTTAAATCCTTAGTGGTTGCTCAAGCGAGACCACCTCAATCCATGTGCTTCGCACATTCCTCCTTTACTACCTGACTACTCGCCTGAGCATAAATCATTTTCGGTCAACCCGGTCAAATGGCAATCCTTACCATGGCACAACAAATTTTAATAACAGCGGCTTCCGCGATAATTCCATATATCATTAAGCCAAGATTTGACATTTTATGAATATGTGATCGAAAGACCATCACATAACTAAAGCATGACTAAGCATAATACACACCCATGTTGGTATTACAATAATGTCCAACTAAGATTTAAGTATTCCCAGAAATAATTAATATAAAAATAGCAATGCATGATGATATAAAACAATATAATTTTATAAAATGGGTTTAATATTATTAAAGGTCTATGACTTGCCTTCGTTGAAGGTTTTGACTGCTTCGGTCGTCGGGTCTAAGAATTAGTCGGAAACACTGGAATCTGCACGTGCAAAGAGAGCCAAATAAATAAAATAATTCTAAATAAAATATATAAATTACCAAACTAGAACCAAAAGGAAGATACTGAATTTAGTTGAATTGAAGATTTGAATCACTCAAATTGAAGTTCGAACGAAGGAGAACGGGCTCTTGGAGGTTTTGAAATCACGTGGTCAGAAGGAGGTTTTGACTGGTCAGAAGGAGGTTCGACTGGTCGAAAGGTTTTAGCTACCTGGTCGAAAGAGGTTCGACTGGCGGCGATGTAGAGAGTGGCGGTGAGGTAGCTGGCAGTGAGGCTCGGCAAGCGGTTGAAGACAACGGGGGCGCTCCATCGGTTCTTCGGCGGTGGGGAGGTGCGCACCGAGTAGGCCACGATCTTGCGAATCCAACGGCGAAGACCACGTCGGTGGTGCTGGAGACGGTGGCGTGAGCTCCAGCCAGCGGCGACGAAACTCGAAGCACGACGAAACGAGGGCGAGAGAGAGAGAGAGAGAGAGAGAGAGAGAGAAAACAGGGGGATGGCAAAAGGGCTCCTTGGGGCTTCATTTAAAGAAGGAGGGGGAAAACCATACGTCAAGGTGGAGCGACGGGATTCGTGGCGGCACGGCAGAGACGACGACATTTAATGTGCATGTCGCTGAGGGGACGACGACATTTAATGTGCATGTCGCTGAGGGGACGACGACATTTAATGTGCATGCCGCTAAGGAGGCGATGGCATGTGTTGGACCGAAAAGTCGACTAGAGGAGGGGGGGGGGAGTGAATAGGAGCACGCTCACTTTTTCACAAATAATGGATTCAATAAATTTTATTCCAGTAGCTATAGAAGCTATGAAGATCAGTATATTGGTACAACGGAAGACTAATATTTAATCTAATTTAAACCCCTAAGCAATGAGACGAAATCAACAAAGATTGAAGCAAAGCAATCTACTGGCCGGTCTGACCGCTTGGTAGATGGCGGTCTAACCGCTGGGATTTCCGGTCTGATCGGTGGGGCACGGCGGTTTGACCGTTGGGCTCCAAAACAAATCAAAACTCCCGATGACGAAGATGCAAATAGATGAAACTTTTGATCTACTAATCCAAACTTGATGAAACTTGGAACACACCTTCTCTATGATATTAGGAACCTATTCCAATCTAATATTATGATAATTCTGGGAAGAATAGCGATCCTTTTCGATTTGATTGAAGAAGGGTTCAAAACCGGGTCAAAATGAAAACTAGGTCAAAACTTGTGCTCGTGGGTGATTGATGATCAAGATGATCCTAGATAGATTCCCACACATCACATTAAGCTAGATCACGTGAAGAAACCAAGCAAAAACTCATGGATCAAAGAAAGACCTAAAATCATCAAATAAAGAGAAAGAACGCAATGAGACAAAACATTGATCAAACTTTCCTTTGATTGATTGATATGATATGGGCTTACAGCCTCTCCATCAATGGAGGACAATGCACAATCAAAGAGCACAAAAAATCATATCAAACTATCAAGAACCCTAGCCTCCACAAAAGCTCTCCCTAAAAAAATTAGGGTTTACAAGAATAGCAAAGAGACAAAGAGGAGGTGCAGCCACCTCCCTCTTCTATTTATAGTAGAGGCTTAGACCTTCTAGAAGTTTGACTTAATTGGGCTCCCGTTAAGACCCAAAACAAACGGGACACTTACGCACATATTTTAACATCCCTTGACCTAACTAGCTACACCTTGCGCCATCTTGCGCCTCGGATTAGCTAATAGGTCACCCTTGTCCATCTTGCACCACGCTTGAGTACATTGACCTCACCCTGCATCGTCGATCGTTTTGGACCTCAGCTCTCCAAGCCTAGTCCCGATCATCCTCGCCGTTGACCGTCGTTGACCACCAAGCAACCTGCACAACAATAGACAAGTAAATCGAATTTGGGAACAAGTTCTTCACAACTTGATCCATGTTAGTCAAAATATGCATCATGCAACATATATGCCGTGAAACTCATGACTTTGACCTAATAACCGAGAATCGCTGCCATGACGGGCGACGAACCAAGTGAAAACCGGCCAGACCGCCCCTCGGGCCGGTCAGACCGCCCCTCGGGCCGGTCAGACCGCCAGCTATTGGCCGGTCAGACCGCCAGTAATGACTTAGCCGATTTTCAACCTCTGAAAACCGAAACCTACTGAAAATTTCAAACCAATAGAACTTTTGACAGGAGACTCCAAAATTATGGGACCAAGAGCAATAGAATCCTCTTTCTTGCCTACACACTCTATTTTTGGCCCAGCTCAATCCAACACTTACTGACAATGGCCGGTCCGACCGCCCCTTATAAACCGGTCGGACCGATTTGGGACCGGCCCGACCACGCACCTAGTGGTCGACCGGTTCGCACTGAAGAATCGAACCTTTATCGAAAACGCGTGAAACAACAAACCGTAAACGCCATTGCCAATTGTCACATCATCATAAGATATGAAGCATATCCCCATGATATCCACAGCATGTAATACGCATGGTGCGTGCGGAGACGACGACATTTAATGCGTATGTCGCTGAGGGGCAACGCATTTAATGCACACGATGTTGAGAAAAAAGAGGGAGAAAGAACGTGACGAGGCGTGGGTGGTCGAAATCGAAGGAGTAGTCGAAACCGAATGAGTGGTCGAAATTAAAAGGGTGATCGAAACCGAAGGGGTGGTGCGGTGATAGGAACGAGCCGACGGAAATTCGGAATAGTCAGAGAAATTAGACTTTAAATACCAGATAACTTCAATAAACTCAAAATAAACCAAATTTGAATTAATTGAAGTTTGATTAATTCATATTAAATTATTTTTATTGTCTAAAATTCAAAGTTAAGCTTTAGCCACTTCAACAAGAATAAAATAGTTATTTTTTAAAAAATATATCAAAAAGCCCAAAATTTAGGATGTTATAGAACGCAGGGGCTCGTACTGGCCACGTAGTGCGCGAGGGAGGAGTCTGGCCCTGGGACCAGATTTAGTGAGGCGTTGAGCGCCGACAGCTCTGTAGTGCTTTTATTTTTTTTTTTATTAACGTTGGAGGGGCCTAAATTTACTACTACAGCCGTCAATCGTGTCATTTTAGCAAAAAAACTCGACTTTGTTGATAATTAAACATATATTCCATATTCTTTCCAATGCAATTATTCCGATATTAATTTTCTCAAGAAGACGTGCTCGTCAATTAACATGTTCTATAGGTGAATATGAGAGACCGAAGCTACTTCTGTACAAAATTATCAAATCGCCGGAGCTAGACAAGTTCTAACATACTCGGTTATGTTATTTCTTGGGCTCTTGTCGGACCCGAACACCACTCCAAGATCCGCTCTGACCGGTCGTGGTCGTAGTCGGGCTCATGCTCGTCCGTGATCTCAAGATTCTCTCACGTTTGTTCGAGCCAATGTTACAGTTCCGCTTCCCAATTGCTCAATCAAAGAGTCGATTCGAGCTCTGCACCCCGAAAGGCGCCTGTCTCCTCCTTTTCCCCATTCCGTAGGCGTTGCTCGGATTCTTTTGTGTCAAAATCGCATCTTCTTTTATTAGTGTTTTCTGGGGGTCAATTCGATGGATTTTGACGTGCCTGTGAATTATTGCTACTAAATCCCGTGTTCCTTGAGTTGATTGGTTCTTGAGTTTCTTGGGTTCAAGAGCACTCCATAGGTGCCTCCTTTTTGGTCAGTTTCGTGCTTTTGGATTAAGCGCTTGGGCTCAAACATATGTGTTTCTGATCCAACTCGCATCGATTTCATTGTATTTTCGGTTGTTATGGCGAGAAATGCGATGTTCAGATGGTAGTTTGACCATGCTCACAATCCGTTCGACGAAATGCCCTTTGGCGTTCGTGGGCGTGGCTGGCACCCTGGTGATGCTCGTCACCGCCGTCCATCTGTTCATGGTGCCAATCCTCCCTTCCTCGTTGGATTACTTCGGTGCTCGACGCACCATCGGCCGGCCAAGAAGCGTGCTCCCGGCTGTTGGGGTGGTGGACTCACGTCTCAGGGGGCAGTTTCCTTCTGATTCGTATGGTACAGTGACGTTCCGTGGCGCACCATGGAAGGCAGAAATTGGGAGGTGGCTTGCTGGGTGCCATACCGGCTCATCAGCTGTCAATGTTACTGAAGTATGCATTTACCTTTGTCATTGATCATTGCACTTTGCTTTAGCTTGCTTTGGGTTAATTTGGTTGTTCTTTTTGGACAGGTTATAGGCGCAAAGCGGTGCGAGAAAGACTGCAGTGGACATGGTGTTTGCAACTATGAGCTGGGAGAATGCAGATGCTTTCATGGATATGCTGGTTAGTCTGTCTTTGTCAGGTCGATTAATGCTGGTAGTCTTGTTCACTTTTGAATTTTTTATCACATTGCATTTTCATATGGGATTTGTATCACTAAAAATTTAATGGTTCTTAGGATCTGAAAGGACTTGTAGTTAAGATAAAGATGAACAAAAAAAATGATAAAGAGGATATTTCATTGACTTGGAAAGCATGAAAGACTAACTGTGGATGTTTAGATTGGATATAATAAATCTTACAAATATGAAATATCTCACTAACCATATACCCCTGCGAGTAGGCTTATGTATCAAAACAACATCCTTGATATATAGCTTACTCGGTTGAGATTATTATGCATTCCTGCAACAATATAGAACATTCAGTTTGGATGTGCATGAATGAATGCCTATAGAAATGCAGTATTAACTATTAAATTCTCAAGTATTAAACCTGCTCTGCTGTGACCATTATCAGATATGATGTAATTGGGACTGAACTAGTTCAATAATTAGCTACTAATTATTTTTTGATTAGGTTATTATTGTCTTGCTTATCTACTTTTGTGGATTGCTATTAGTTAATTGCATGTTCATTTTATTGGTACTGGCTTACAGAAATTAACTCTTTTGTTTCAAAAGAAAGGAACATATGTATTACGCACTATGCAAGGTTGAGACATTTGTACTGCAGTACTGTTCCCTTGCTCATATTGAATTTTTGTTATTTCTCATGCTTCCCCTTGTAACATCTTAATTTCACAGCTGTATTCCTGATCACAACAAAAAAGTAACCATATGGCTTCATTGATACAGGAAAAGGATGTGATGAGCTTCTGAAATTGGAATGTAACCTTCCAAGTTCCCCAGAATGGCCTGTAGGACTATGGATTGTTTCCATATGTCCAGCCCAGTGTGACACGACCAGGGCAATGTGCTTTTGTGGACCAGGAACAAAATACCCAGATCGTCCTGTCGCGGAAGCTTGTGGCTTTAACACAATGTAAGAGTACCATTGATACGTATTTTGATTCTGTGTTTTTCTTTAAAACAATGTAAGAGTATCATTTATACTTTAGTATTATTGAACTTCTCTAGTTCATCTTTCTAGCTCACCTGCCAAACTTGATGACCCAAAGCGAACTGATTGGAAAACACCTGATCCGGATGTATTCACAACAAACAGCAGTAAGCTAGGATGGTGTAATGTGGACCCTGAGGATGCATACTCCTCCAAAGTGAAGTTTAAAGAAGAATGTCATTGCAAATATGACGGACTCTGGGGGCAGTTTTGTGAGACACGTGTTGAATGCAGCTGTATTAACCAGTGCTCTGGACATGGACATTGCCGTGGTGGTTTCTGTCAGGTATGACTTAGACAAAGCTGTTCAGCTGAAGTCGTGAAAATGTTGTGACACACTGTTTTGTATTTGCCGCTGTCTTAAGCTATAATCTAATTGAAGATTTCTTTCAGTGTGACAATGGATATTTTGGGATTGATTGCAGCATCCCATCAGCATATTCACTTGCGTATGACTGGCCCTCATGGCTCCAACAACCAATGAATTTACCAGACCTGAAAATTTTAAGCAATAGTCCCATCAATGTTATTGTTAAGAAAAAAAGACCACTTATTTATGTCTACGATTTGCCAGCTGAGTTCGACAGTCATCTTCTTGAAGTAAGTCTATATCAAAAGTTTTGTTCCTTATATTGTCAAAGGTTTGTTGCAGCTTTGAGATCACAGGATATGTTCTATTTCAGGGACGACATTTTAAGTTAGAGTGCATCAACAGAATATATGATGACAAGAACAGAACTATATGGACCAAGCAACTATATGGTGCTCAGGTTTGCTAACCTAGTCAACTAGCAGTATATGCTAAATGTTGGTGGTTCCATGTTAACAGTAACATCAATTGTGTTTACCAGGGCACAAGCAGATCTGACAAATCTTTAATTTTCCATGTAGATGGCACTCTATGAGAGCATTCTTGCTAGCCCTCACCGCACGCTAAATGGGGAGGAAGCTGATTATTTCTATGTGCCAGTTCTTGACTCGTGTCTAATAACTAGGTCTGATGATGCCCCACATCTGCTGATGCCGGTAACAATTATCATCCAGATGTTGTACTCTAACTGTCGGTGTTCTCCTTCAGTAATTTGGGTTTTAATTTTAGAAGGACCCGCGACTCAGGAGTTACCATACTCTGGAGTACTACAGAATGGCTTATGATCACATAGCTCAGCGATATCCTTACTGGAACCGCACTTCTGGAAGAGACCATATCTGGGTGGGTATTATATTTAGATGAAATTAACAGTATAATGATTCTTGAATTCTTCTTGCATGATAGTATTTCAACTTATGGGAAAGCAGTTCTTTTCATGGGATGAAGGTGCCTGCTATGCTCCAAAAGAGATATGGAACAGTATGATGCTCGTCCACTGGGGAAACACTAACACAAAACATGAGAATTCAACGACTGCTTATTGGGCAGACAACTGGGATTATATTCCTTTGGATAGAAGAGGCAACCATCCATGTTTTGATCCGAGAAAGGACCTCGTGCTGCCAGCATGGAAGCAACCTGACCCAGGGGCCATCTGGTTAAAACTATGGGCAAGGTATATACATATAGACATATCTTTGAACTAATATTGTTTAGAGCCTTACAATACAATTTTTGCAGACCAAGGAGCAAGCGTACAACACTATTCTATTTCAATGGTAATCTAGGATCAGCCTATAAAGAGGGCCGCCCTGAAGACACGTATGTATCTATATATATGTATATGTCTGTCTAAATATAAGACAAGATTGTATCTCAATCTGCTTCCACTGCACACTTCAGGTATAGCATGGGGATTCGGCAAAAGCTGGCAGCTGAATTTGGTTCCACACCAAACAAGCAGGGGAAGCTTGGAAGGCAGCATACAGCCAATGCAACAGTTACCTATTTACGATCTGAGAAGTATTACGAGGAACTGGCAAGCTCTATTTTCTGTGGTGTCCTGCCAGGGGATGGCTGGAGTGGGCGCATGGAAGACAGCATGCTTCAAGGATGCATTCCCGTCATAATTCAGGTGCTACAACATCATTTTCTTGTACTGCGTATCAAGGAAACCTATAATGTGTATCTTGCAAGACTTAGTGACACAACACCTAATCATGTGACCTCTTACTCATACCTATCTGCTTTCTTGGCTTAAATTGTAGGATGGAATTTTTCTTCCCTATGAGAATATGCTTAATTACAACAGTTTTGCAGTCCGTGTACAAGAAGATGACATCCCAAACCTCATCAGAATCCTTCGAGTATGTGTTTACTATCTTTCCTTTTTCTTTTTTACATAACCTGTGCAGCATACTTACTATTTTCATCTTACCAGGGAATAAACGAAACACAAATAGAGTTTATGTTAGGTAATGTGCGCCAGATATGGCAGAGGTTTTTTTATCGTGACTCTATATTGCTAGAGGCACGAAGGCAGAAAAGATTGTTCTCTGAAGAGGCACCCTGGTCAGTTGAGGTGTCAAAACTAGATGATGATGATGATGTCTTTGCCACTTTCATACAGGTAACTTCTGAAAAAATCTAAGTTGCTCCATTGTGCTGTAACTTAGCATAGTTAGCATCTTCTATGTGGTAGGGTTGAAACAATATTTGCATTTTCAGTAGCAAAGCACTGTACATTGCATGCTTGCATTGCTGAATCATACTATATAACTAGTCCATGTGTCTTAGCTTTTACACTTCACCTTACAACTGTCGTTCTGTTGTCATTTCCTATTTGCTGAGGAAGAATGCTTTGACAGGTATTGCATTATAAATTATACAATGACACTTGGCGGCAAGGTCTCCTCCAAAAAAAGGAAACTGGGTTGCCGAACATCTGCTCAAAAGCTTCCTGAAGTGCTCAGCAGACATTGCAACTGTAAAGATAGGCATGGGCATACTTTTGCTCCCTCTATCTTAAAAAGTAAAGGATATACGTAGTTCTAGAAAGGGATTTTATTACCTTCAGTATACATGAGATTAGAAATGAAAGATATATTTTTCTGTTTCTTTTTCCCCCTCATAACGTTGTCTTTTTTTGACAGATTAACCCCAGACCATTTTCTGGGAAGGCATTGCACTACACCTTGTTTTCTTGGTCCAAAATTGATGTATAGGATACACTCCGTTTTCCTGTTCCCGTGCCATACACTCCGTTTTCCTGTTCCCGTGCCATCAATGCGAGGCAATGTTGATTTTTACTGATAATCCAATTTACCGTGTTACTTTTGTTTACTGAACAAAAACCAAAATTGTGACATGATGTGGATTTTGCATAGTATTCTAGAGAAAAAAAAACACCCATGTACACATCCAAATAACGATGGCAATGCGGGCTGCTTAAAGATGTGATAATGGTATATTGCTATGCATTATTTAGCTGTACTGCTGGAGTTGCTAAGGAGTAGACATGATGAGACACGGGTTGATTTTACACAGAATTTTGTAGTGTTACCCGTATTGCTCTGCATTGGAAGCTAGAGTCGGTCAAACAAGCTGCAGACCGCGCTATCCAATGTAGCGATCGATCGCAGGAGGGAGGGCTCAAGAATCATGCGTACATGCAAACATGGACACATGCACCCTGTCCGACGTGGACGATCGGGAAGCATGTGAAGGGCACGCTCGTGAGACCCAAAAATGCTGTGAGGTGGATCTTTATACCTAGCATTCATACCTCTCTTATTACCACGATAATGTAGTATGTACATGGAACATCGACATGCATGCCTCGCTAGACGTACGTCCTCGGTGCATACATATGCATGCACGGTACTCAAAATTCCATTTCTAGTTCTACAAATGCAAATTGTTACTGAGTAGTAGTAGGAAAAAGAAATACACGCAAGCATATGTATAGTCCACCAGCAGTACAACTAACTCTTCCATTAAGCCATATAAGTACAACCCGCAATTGCATAACCAATCTGTTCAATTCACACACACATATAGGAAACCTTTTTGCTACTCCTGGTGTAGTTACTCCCTATTTCGTATCTTACAACGTAAGAAGTATCTTGCGCAATCAAGAGTATGTCTGTATAGTATACGAGTATATAAGACTACTTATGTGGTATTTATATATTTTTATGGATGTTATGTACATTTTTTAGACATACTCCTTTTTATGTGCGAATATGAGAGTATTTACAAAATATACCAAAAGCTATGGACCCTCTTGCAATTTTTTCATGTGGTTCGCTTTGGAGTATCTTATAATTAGTATATGAGTATACCCAAAGTGATAAACGAGTACATCAAGTTCTTTTAGGTGGTATATCAGAAGTGGGAGTAACTACACCCCGGGAGTAGAAAGTATATATATATATATATATATATATATATATATATATATATATATATATATATATATATATATATAATTGGAGGTGGGAGCTAAGGTGTTAATACCAATCTTGACCGTTGGATTTGGATCTTAACCGTTGGAGGTGGGAGCATGAAATGGTTTAGAGGTGGGAGCCCGCATTAATCTTGGTTGTTCAATTCAGATCCAACGGTTAAGATTGGTATTAGCACTGAATTAATCATTAGTATTAGATACGTTCCCTATATATATAACATATATAGTGCTAATGGGTAATTGAGTGCTAAGGTGCTAATGAAATCTTGACCGTTAGATCATGCAGAGTGTTTAATGTAGAACATTGGTGGTGGAAGCATGCATGGTGTTTAATGCATACACATTAATGAAGACCCATTGGAGGTATGAGTATGTAGGGTGCTTAAATAGTTTGGAGGTGGGAACCCATATTAATCTTAGTTGTTCAATTCAGATCCAACGATCAAGATTGTTATTAACACCTTAGCACTCAATTACCCATTAGCACTATATATATATGAAATTACAACAAAAAAATAAAAAGAGGGAAAAATAAATTAGAAAAGGAAATTTCGTTTATCGTGCACCCTAGAGATGCCTAACGGTCACATGCCTCCGAGAACTCACTCACAGGTCTTGAAAAGGCGCGACACCGTGCCAACATGCGTTCTTCACGGCCGTGACTACATTTAATCCCATGCGATCGAAGCCGATCACACCCCCGCGCGCTACTTATCCCGCGCCCTCAGCTCGTCGTCACACACACACTCCTCTCCCACTTCACTACGCCCCCCACCCCACTCCCATTTCAAAACCCTCACTCCTCGCACCTCCGCCGCTTCCTCACTAGCCAGTTCAAACTCCCCCTCCGCTCCTACGCGCGTGTAACCAAGTAAGTTACGTGCATTCCTCGCAGTTTCACTCTGGATTCTGATACGTTCGGCGCGTGCATGCAGGGGCTAGCTAGCGTGCTTGGATCGATGGAGAGCTACGGGCGGAAGCGGGCGTGGAAGAAGGGGCCGACGCGGGGAAGGGCGGGCCGCAGAACGCGGCGTGCGAGTACCGCGGAGTGCGGCAGCGGACGTGGGGCAAGTGGGTGGCGGAGATCCGCGAGCCCAACAAGCGCACGCGTCTCTGGCTCGGCTCCTTCGCCACCGCCGAGGAGGCCGCGCTCGCCTACGACGAGGCCGCGCGCAGGCTCTACGGGCCCGACGCCTTCCTCAATCTGCCCCACCTCCGCGCCGCCTCTGCCGCCACCGCGCACCAGCGGCTCAGGTGGCTCCCGGCCTCCGCCAGAGGCGCCGTCGCCGCCGTGCCCGCCTACGGCCTCCTCAACCTCAACGCGCAGCACAACGTACACGTCATACACCAGAGGCTGCAGGAGCTCAAGAACTCCTCGTCGTCGCCGACCAAGCCGCCGCGGACCCTTCCTCCTGCTCCCGCGCGCGCCCACCTCCCGCTTCTCCCCGCCTCGTCTCCTTGCTCCACTATGACCACCAACGTACCTGCTTCCACTGCTCTGCCACCGCCCATGTCGTGCTTCCAAGCCCTGGAGCAGGCGATGGCCACGGTGGCGATGACCGCGGTCGAGAACGCGCCGTGCGACTCGGCCGCGGGCGTCGGCGCCGACAAGCCCCAGCTCGACCTCAAAGAGTTCTTGCAACAGATAGGCGTGCTCAAGGCGGACGAGGATGGCTCGGCCGGGAAGGAGGGCGTCCACGGGGACGGCGAGGTGGCGGACGCGTTTGGGTTCCGCGGCAACGTGGAGTTCGATTGGGACGCGCTCGCGGCGGACATGAGCGACATCGCAGGAGGCCACGGCGGCGCGGTGGGCGTCAACGGAGGGTTTCAGATGGACGATCTGCATGAGGTCGACCAGTTCGGCTGCTTGCCCATCCCTGTTTGGGACATTTGATCTGAATCCATGCAGAAGCTTTGGTTAATTTCTTGCCTATCTGCATGCAGATGGGACCTTTGATAATGCACGAGCTTTAGCTTCCAGGTTCATGTAGCCTGATGAGTGATGAGTTTGACATGAATTTTCATGAATATGCAATGAACTTTTCGGTCTGTTATTCTGGAGTTAAAAACAAGCTGGCATCTCTATTAGCTTCGATACTTGTTCTTTTCTCCAAAATAATCATTTAGTATCTTTAAGTACACTTATAAAACTTCATGTGAGTAATAGTAGTTAAACAGCAAGCTGGCAAAGCAGGGCAAACAAGCAATGCAACCATGCAAGCAACATATTCTGATCTGGTAACTCGGGTCTCAAGTCCATGAAGAACCTGTCAAATCCGACCAAAATTGTCACATAGAAACACATGTTAGCGGGCTTCCCAAACCATGTCACAATCATAATATGTAGGGGCCCAAAAAAAATCTTCTCCAGATAGCATCAGCACGAATAATCAGCGAAGGAATGCAATCCCAGATTTATATCAGGCTTCCCACAGGGAAGTATTCATAATCAGTGCAAAATATATGATGAAGTTGCGACTATACCACCAAACAATTGGAGTCAAAAGATAAATGCTATTAAGCAACCAAAAATACCATTCCATCCTTACGTTGATATCTTGGAATTTTTACAATGATTATTGCAGGCATTACATCACTTCACCGGTAACTTCTCCATTGTATTACAGCTACAATGGTAATGAAGGGAAATGCTGACAGAGCAATGCTACGGCCTAGTCAAGATTACATTTTTGGTCCAATTGAAGACCACATGAAGTTGCCTTTACTTGTATATGAGAGCATCCCTCCCGGGTCCAACACCAATGTAGTGGACTGGAACACCAACAAGCTCTTCTATCCTCTCCACATAACGGCGGGCAGCATGGGGGAGCTCGTTGTAACTTCGAACAGAAGAAATGTCACTTTGCCACCCAGGAAGCACCTCATATTTGACCTGAAACACAAGACAAGGCACATGAGAAAAAGATATCTAGACTTACATAAAGTGTAAATTGTTACTGCCAAATTGGTGATGGCATAGGTTTTCAAGACCAAGGACTTGAACGGTACATTTTTAGCAACTAAATTGCATCTTACAATCAGAGAAAGAACGAACAGATTTTCCACATAAGATAATGACATTATCCAAGGATCTTACCAGTCAACTAACAGGCCATGGTAACACAATGAACAAAACTATGACACATAAAGCTTACCTGTACTTGCTCCAGGGTGTCAAGATCCCCTGGGAAGGATTGTAGTTCCTGTCCATCAATTTGGTTATAAGAAACACCCAGCTTAATTTCTGGTAGCCCAGACAGAACATCAAGTTTAGTCAGATTAAGAAATGAAAACCCATTGATCTCACAGCAGTACTTAAGTGCAACAATGTCAAGCCAGCCACAACGTCTTGGGCGACCTGTTGTCGTCCCAAATTCCATTCCAGCATTCCTAAGAAGATCACCTTCCTCTCCAAACAGTTCAGTTGGGAAAGGACCAGAGCCAACCCTTGTTGTGTAAGCCTTTACCTGCATATAAAATATATGGAATAAATAAGCACTATATCATAGAAAAGGAGGGCTCAATTACACTAGTTTTAACTTACCACTCCAATCAGGTCACCAATACACCTTGGGGCAATCCCAAGGCCGGTGCATATTCCACCAGCTGAAGGGCTAGAAGAAGTCACAAATGGGAAAGTTCCAAAATCGATATCCAACATAGTTGCTTGACCACCTTCAACCAGAATTTTCTTCTTCTGTTGGATAGATTCATTTAACACATGCACAGTATCAGCAATGAAGGGCTCCAAGCGCTCTACAAACCTCTTGTACCTCTCAACTTCTTCCTTCAGCATGCTTTTGCTGTACTTGAAGCCTTCAAACCTGGAAGCAGCATCCTTCAATAAGACATCAAGCTTATCCCCGAAAGTGTCCATGTGCCTTAGATCACAAACTCGCAGTCCATTTCGAGTGACCTTGCTAGAATAACAAGGCCCAATGCCTCTCTTAGTCGTTCCTATAAAGGACTTTGCGAGCTCAGCTTCCCTAAGTCCATCTACAGCCTGATGCAGATCAAAGAGAAGATGTGCCCGATCAGAGACCAGTATTCTTCCATTGCAACTGACTCCATTGGACTCAAGACCATCAATTTCGTCAAAGAACCCTGGAACATGGATCACTGCTCCATTGCCAACAACACACAGTGTTCCTTCATGGAGAATACCAGATGGAACAAGATGAAGGGCAAATTTCTTGCCTTCAGAGTTGTAGATTGTGTGTCCAGCATTTGCTCCACCCTGATAACAAAGAATGAACTCGGATAAATAGGCTCATAAGCTTAAGAGAAATGGTCAGCAGGTACTACATTCTAAGAATTTTATGTAAAGCATATCCAAATTAATGCTAGAAAATTCAATTACACAAACAGAGGTTAATATTGACAATTCAGAAAACATTCATCAAGGAAAGGGAATCTAAACTAAACAAAGGAATGACAATAACTTAGCATATCAAACTCACAAAAATGCAGACATGTCCTTCCAGGAGCAGAAGTAACAGTAGCTTGTTATCAATAAACTGCCAGTGCATAGATTACTACAAGTAATAGACCACTAGCCCATACAATGAAAAAATAAACCCAACAGTTAAACTACCCAATAGGCCTAAATGCAAAACATGGTAAAACCTCAAGCTTAAGTTAAGCAACTTAGATTTTTTACCCAGCAAAACAAAGAACATACAATCTTCCACAAAATATCACACATACACTTATGCAACAGAGGTTCATAATACTTTTCTGCTAGATTCAAGAGCTACATGGATAATTAATCCAGCTGAATCTTAAACATCACTAAGGAAGAAGGTAATATTCTCTCCAGTGTCTACAGTTCTACACACACGATTTATGACCAGATGTTGAAACAATTCATTTCGATTACCATATACTAGAAATGGATGTTATCAACCATCTTCAATCCTGCCGTCCCAAAAGGTCATATATATTATCAGTTCACTCTGGCTATCATAATCAAACACAGACCTTTTTGTTATCATCAACCCAAAGCTCAAGCCAACATCTAGGAAATGTAAAAATTCATCATGTATACAACTCACTAAAACAAAGCGGGGCTAAAAGATTGCAACTTTACTCTCTTGTAAATACTTCATACAAACCCAGGTCCTCTCTGCAATAATTCCTAATCAAAGCAACCACGATATTAACACCAAAAGAAGGTGAATTCTACACACAGCTAACTCTACCATACGGATCAAACATCAATCCACCAAAATAACCCCAACTCTCACGATCTCAACCGATGGACGTGCAAGATCAAATATTCCCACTGGGACGCGCAGTAGTGCCACCGAACAAGGGATCAAGCATGGATTAGCACAACGGTCGAACTAAAGCATAACAAAACCTGAGTCGTGTCTCGTCACCTGGCAACGCGCGACGATATCAAAGCGGGGGGCGAGCACGTCGACGAGCTTGCCCTTCCCCTCGTCGCCCCACTGCGACCCCAACACGCCGGCGACCTGGCTGAGCGCCGAGACCCTGTCCGCCGCGGCGTCCGCCTCCACCGCAGCCGCCGACACGGCGGCAGGGGTGGAGGACATCTCCAGGACAGGCGTACCGATGGCGCCGCCGGGGCAGCCGGGGAGAAGGATTTCCCCCGCCCGGCGGCGGCGGCGGTGGCGGCTGGGTGGTTAAGGGTAGAGAGCGACATGGTTCGAGGGTTTTAGGATGGGCGTAACTGAGGTGCTGTTTTTTTTTTAAAGTACCCCGATTGCATGTGTACCGTGATGGCCAGATGGGCGCACGAGACACGGTATTATTGGTCTGATCTGGGCATAATACGAATTACACTGTTTATAAATTGTACGGTCTAATTCTAGCATGGTGGGCTGACCAGACACGACCCATCTGGCCTGCGTGCGGGGCATCCGAGGCAGCGAACCGGTGGGGTGCACGGACACAGCGACGAGGGAGGGAGGGGAGAAGAGGAGGAGGGCGAGGCAGCGCCGGCGACCGGCGCGGAGGGAGGAGAAGGCGAGGCGGTGCGACGGGCTCGGGGCGCACGGGCGTGACGACGAGGGAGGAGGGGGAGGAGAGGAGGACGAGGAGGAGGGCAGGGGCCGAGGCAGCTCTGGCGGCCAGTGCGGAGTGAGAAGAAGGCAGCGTCGGCGCTCGGGAAAGGAGGGAGGAGAAGGCGAGGTGGTGCTTGAGACGAGCAGAGGGAGTGAGGGAGAGAAGGTAGGGGGAGGCGGGGTGCTGGGTCGTGCCTAGCACAGCACAACCTGAGTCAAAATAGCCATTACGGGCTAAATTGTCCCGATGGGTCGTGCCCGGCACGATACGACACAACTCATTTGGCCGATTTAGCCTATAACGTTTGGAATTTTTGAAATTTTAACGTTTTTTTTACCATTTGGGACTTTACAAATAGTAAAAGAAAATCAACAATCCCGATTTTTTCCCCCTGTAAATAGGCACTATACCCCCTCATTCAGGAGCCATCCATTCCTCAATCTCTCTTTCAAATTCTATTGTGCAAATTTAAATTCGTTGTGAGATAATTTGGCAAAATAAAAAATATGACAAATTTTGGATAATTCAAATTCCGACAGTAAGTCATCAAAAGAGGTACAATACTTTTTTTTTTGCATATTTTTATTGTTATTATTTGTTATGCTAAGATGAAAATAATAATAGTGTTAGTTTCCATTTTGCAGTCTTCGTTATAGAAATTATGATATCTTCGTTCTCACTGAGTACGGAATTTCACCGAGGAGGTTGCATCCATGGAGGAGGTTGCGACTGCCTTAAACCAACCAAAGGTTTTACCGGAAGGGC
Source organism: Hsuehochloa calcarea (assembly GCA_036346395.1). Classification (NCBI taxonomy): domain Eukaryota; kingdom Viridiplantae; phylum Streptophyta; class Magnoliopsida; order Poales; family Poaceae; genus Hsuehochloa; species Hsuehochloa calcarea. The sequence goes on from CM070597.1 coordinate 28,974,005, forward strand.
AAGACGGAGTTCCATCATCAGGCTCTACAGCAGCATCTTCGTCGGTGACCACCGGAGCAAAGAGGTCGAGGTCCTATACATCCGGAGTTTAGGAGAATTTCGACAGGATAATCAAGCTGAACGCATAAGAAAATTAGGTCCATATACTGTTTGTAAAATTTATCATCATGAATTATCTGCAAAGTCTACAGGAGGGACGGAGCACTTGCAAAGACATGCTACAAGATGTAAGGACCAAGGAAAGATTGCTGATGAGGCAGACGCAGCTGCAGTACAACCCTGATGGTACGGTAGCTGGGACTACGATCCTGAGGTAGCCAGTCTATATGTCGTTTAATTGCTTATGAGGATTTACCGTTAGGCTTTGGTGAGTATAATATTTTCTAAACATACATTAGAACTGCGCATAATCCTAGATTATCTATTATTTCTAGATAGACAACAGCTAGAGATCTAGTAAAATACTACAATAAACACCATGATAAATTAAAGGATAAATTTGTTGGGTGCACATTTTCGGTGGCCCTGACCTCGGACATATGGAGTGGCCGCGCTAGAGAGGATTATTTTAGTGTAGTTTCTTAATATGTGAATGATGACTGGGTAACGGGGAAAAGAATTATAAGTTTCAAATTAATTAATGTAGCACACATGGATGAGAATATTGTAGAATGTATTATCAAAGTCGTAGAAGACTTAGGCCTTACAAACAAAATATTTTCAATTACTCTAGATAATGCCACTACGAACTCTAAGACCATGGATATTCTTACTCCAGTCTTCAGTACATACGCTGATTCCTTTTTACTACATCAGAGATGTGCTAGTCATATTATTAACCTTATAGTCAAATCTGATTCGAAGAGGTTGGATGCGTATTTTAAATCTTTTCGCGGTGCGGTACCTTTCTTGAATAATTCTAATATAAGAATAGCAGCATATAGGAACTTCTGTAGGACAATGGGTATACGTCCAAGAAAGTTTGGTTTGGACATACTGGTAAGATGGAACTCTACTTACTTAATGCTTAATAGTCTTTTGCCATATAAGAGCACCTTTTCTGTTTTTTATTCAAACGCAATATCCGAGCACTAACGATATTGTACTATTGTCTGATCAACACTAGTTCATTGCTAAGAAGATACTAGAATTTTTAGAAATTTTTTATGAGGCCAATGTTGCTTTGTCTGCTGTCTACTATCCAACATCTCCTACTATCATGCATAGTATTTTGTAGATTGGTACTCGGTTGAAAATGTATTAAAATGACTTAGTTTTACACGAGGCTATTGTTGCTATGAAAACTAAATACCTTAAATATTGGAGAGAAATCCTTGACCTATATGCATTTGCATTTCTTTTAGATTCTAGAGGTAAAATTGAAGCATTTACTAATGTTCTTGATCTTCTTAGTGATGCTATAGGGCTAGACTATTCTAACTATTTTGCAGAAGTTCATTCTCGTTTACTCGAGGTTTACTAAAGGTATGAAAATAAGTTCCAGGAGTCTGCTTGCAACGACCTCCAGTAGCACTCACCTCAAGTAGTAAGACAAATATGTGGGGTAAGATCTTCGGTGGCTCTTCCTCCAGGTTCAGATCTTCTTCTTCTGCAACGTCGGCTGCTCAACCAAGAACAACCCCAAGGAGTGGGGAACTATCCACATTTTTGAACAGCGATATGGTGAATTTTAATTCAGAAAGCTTTGAAATTTTGCATTGGTGACATGCCCATAAGTTAACATATCTTGTGCTATCTATACTTGCACGTGATGTGTTAATTATTCATATCTCGAAAGTTCCCTTCGAGTCCACTTTCAGTCTTTCTGGAAGAATATGAGAGGAGAAATGAACACGTCTGACAAGTGAGATGGTGGAGATACTTCTAATCGTGAAAGACTAGGAACAAACTGATTCGCGAACAAAACACTATGTGAAAAATAGAAAGTTGTCGAACATGTTTGAAAATATGTACCTCAACAATGACACTTAGAACAAATATATATGTATAGCTATATGTTGTACTCTTTTTCCTTTGTCAAGGTTTTCTCGTGTTGAGTTTTTTATTTAGCAAATGTTATAACGAGACAACCATTTCAATATTAATAAAGCTCTTTGTTACATTCTCAATATTCTTGTTTCATTTTTTATAACTTTATTATGTATTTATGAATTCTACATTTTTTTGTTTTTTTGGATTCCCCAATTTTTTTGCATTTTCCTTATTTTTTTAAATTTTCGGGCTAAGTGGGCTGTAAACGTCCCCATGGGCCAAACGGGCTTATGCCGGCATTACACGACATGGCCGGCCTTCAGGACGTGCTTGGGCCGCCACCCAGACATGTGGGCCAACACGACACGACCTGGTTCTGTTCACGGATCGTGCCCTAAAAGCCCGAGAGGGGCTTATGTAATACTTCTTTGTCGACGATCGAGTCGTCGATCTTACAAAATAAAGTATAGGAAAATGGCAAAGAGTTCTTGGGAGAGAATAGGATTGCTCTTTATTGCTATAAACTGGATCCTTTACAGGGGGTGCCTTCGACAAGGCGGTGGACTAGTCCTAATTACACCGAGCGTAGTGCTTGATATGCTATTGAATCAGACTCGAAATATGAATCTAATATTGATTGTGATGCTTCAATCCGATGCTTATGTTTCTCTGTGCTCCGTCTTTAAATAACAATAGAAGAGGTGACAGTTACTCCTGGAGAAGACGTCTGTTGGAAGTGGCGTGTCCGGTTGGAGGGTCAGTTACAGTTAATGAAATAATAACTAGTCGTTGGTTGACGTCTGTGAGACACTCAACTGTATAGTGGTTATTGTCAGTGTCTTAGGACCATGAAAGGTTGTGTGGTATGAAACAAATATGCCATGTGTTCCATTCATCACACGGTAAGGTATACATTTGGATTCGGATCCAAGTGTCAGTTCATAGTGTAATACCCAGAAATTTAATCGGGAAAGAAGAAAAGAATGCGGGAGAAGGAGATAATCAGAAAGTCGGAGTTTTTAGTTTTTCGGGGGAGTTTTCAGCGATCTTCCGGCAACTTGGGCCTAGGCCGCAGCCCAGGAGGGGCCCATGAGGGGGGGGGCGGCCAAGGGGGGGTTTCCTCCCCCCAAACCCTAGCCTCTCCCCTCTCTTTCCCCACTCCCTTCCCCAAGCCGCGACCCCCATCCTCTCCTCTCCCAAATCTGGTGCCTCCTCCCCTCCCCGGCGCCTCCTCCTCCCCCGGTTGCTGCCCCGGTGATCCCCGAAGTCACCTCCTTCCGCCAGCGTCTTCGGTCCTCTGTCGTCCCCGTGGTGGCCGACCATTGGAGAAGGAAGGGAGGAGAAAAGGGGGAAGATCTTTGGGAGGTGGATCCACGTCACCCTGCAGGTCTTCAAGGGTAACGAATGATCCAAGTCATAGTTTGATTCGATTTGTTTGCTTAATGGTTGATTAGATCTAAATCGGTTCCTGTTATGGAAATTCCAGAACACATCCGTCACATTGCGCGGCCAGTTTCGACCCTTTAGAAGCCGAATCTCGGGTTTTCGTCTGGAACCAAGATCATGAGATTCCGCCTTACGGTTAGGGAGATATGAATTTTTAACCGCGCGCTGCTCTGTCTGTCTTGGATCTGGGGACTATCGGTTTGTTCCTCGGTTTTGATCTAGTTAGAGTCAGATTCAGAACCTTCACCCAAATAGGTTATTGTAGCCCTTTAAATTATATTTCCAAGTTAATAAAGATCACCTCAATTGGATTAGTAGATTGAAAGTTACGTCATTTTCTTTGCTACTATTCTCGCAACAGACAGATGTCATCGGCTTGTTTTCCATCGTTGTTTAGGCCACTGGTTTGGCCGAATCAAAGAACCCCACCAACTAGAATTTCGTAGCCTGGTGCGTTAAGAGTATTTGAGCAATGGTTTCAAGTCATTATGAGTCACATATATTTAATTACGATTTTTCTCGTACTGACTGATCAGAAGGGATGAAATTGGGCTGATTAGTTAGGACGTCATTTTGAGCCATTGTTTATATTTGGTTAGTTAGAGGGTTTTGGTAAAACGCTTGTAGCACGTCATGTCTTGTTAGTCTTATTTTGATTAATTATTTATGTAGGCGGTGGAGCAGTGAGTGGAGTAACACCGTTGTTGCCTCCTAACACATCACATCGCGGAAGGCAAGTACCCTGTCCGTTATTATTCAATGACGTTATTGCTTGTGATTGTACCACTAGACTTGTTTTCATGAGTTTGTTTGTATGCCATGTGTTACTCTCTATTGATGTGTGATAGATATTCGTTTCATGAAAATGCATTATGTTCATGCATCGATTCAATTGAACCACGGAGTGGAAATTTGTAAGCCCCATCAATTCCAGAATAGGCACATAAGACCCACCATTCCAATGTGGGCAATGTTGGACACCCGTATGAAACGTTCTTCATACGGTATTTGAGGTCCCCGTACTTTGTTAAGTACGGGCTTAAGTGAACACCGACGAGTGTGTCACTCGCTATACCGGTATAAGTTGTGAGCAGTCCATTCCTTCATTGCATTATTCCATTCCATTCATTCCCATATATGTTCAGAGAAGTTTTTCACAAGTGGATTTTGTTTGCTTTGTTCGCTTAATGTTTGATGAGGACATCCCTCCTTCGGATACACGTACTACACAAGACCCTCCAGATTTGGGTGTTGAACTACAAGGTCCTATGACAAGAGCTAGAGCACGTGACTTAATCTATCAGGTAAAATCGTTTCTAGGGCTGAGTGTATTATTTGAGAACTCTATGATGCTGCCTAATGGAGATGATTTACTTGTACTCAGGAATCTAGGATTACGACCAGTTCCGCAGGGTTTACGACCACTTCAAGAAGGCCTACGACCAGTTCAAGAAGGTCTACGACCACTTCAAGAAGGCCTACGACCAGTTCAAGAAGGTCCACGACCAGTTCCGCAGGGCCTACGACCACTTCAAGAAGGCCTACGACCAGATGACTCGTTGGACACAATCTACGACCAAAGATAGCATGGACTCCTCAAGACCACCCTAGGACCAGTCCTACGACCAGATCTTCGACCAAAAATACGCAACACAAAGGTGTTGCGTCACCGTTTTGGAAACTAATAAGACTTTGTAAACGTGACGAGGTCGGAGTCCAGGTTGTGTACGCTTCATCCCACGGCCGCACAACCCTAGGATGACCTCCTCACGTTCCCCTATATATATACAGTAGCCGCCATAGTTTAGAGGCGGGTTTTTCTTAGATTATTCTGCCAATTGCGTTTCACGATTATCGGTTTGAGGAACCCCACTTGTAAACTTCATCCATATCCGCAATACAGATTGCATCTACCTTGTTCTTGTGAGTTGCTTCGATTGCTTGCAGGAACAATAACCTTCGTGGTAAGGTCGATCGCGTGCAAGCGTGGTCGATAACGACAGGCGTGCGGGTGTAGCGAATTACGAGGTGACGATCTGTTGGTCGGAAGCCTCAAAGCGTCAACGTCCTCACGACGAACCAAATCGAACCTATCGGAAGATCGGGCCGCCGTGTCTCATCAAGTGGTATCAGAGCTAAGGTTGCCCGTTAGGTAATTTCGTTTATCCCTTTTTTATGAGTTTTGTTCCATCACCTAGAGTCCAGAAAATTGCCCTACAAAAAGTTTTAGATCGTAATTATTCCGCTGTCCAAACCCACTTTGTGCCTTCGCAATTGTGTTTTCAGTTTCGCGTTGTTGAATTCGAGTCCATCGTCGGTGTCCTTGTTGCTGGTCTAGTCGTCGTAATCTAGTTTCTAGCGTCGAGTCTTTGCTTTGCTTCGATCATCTAGACACCCCCCATACGACCACAACACCACCCCCATACGACCACCTACTCGGATTCGGCTTCTCCACCCTGGTCGGATTCGATCACCGAGACACCCCCCATACGACCACCTACTCGGATTCGGCTTCTCCACCTGGTCGGAAACGAACGCATGGTCGGATTCGACCGACCACTCGAGTCCGACAACCCTATTTATTATCTTGTTGCTCTCGGACACCCCACCACCTGGTCGAAAACAATCGACTGGTCGGATTTTTTTCCCATAGCTAAAGTTCAGAGAGAGAGAGAGAGTATCTTTTAATTACCTAAAGTTCAGAGAGAGAGAGAGAGAGAGTATCTTTTAATTACCTTTTTACCCCTGCTCTCCGGAAAAAGTTTGTGACCCATATATATCCATAGACCCAGAAAAGGGTTTTGAAGAGTTTTGAGTAAAGGTCACATTCGCAAAAAAAAAGGGAAACCCTAGGTTGGGTTTTTGCAGTCAAAAAAAAGCAAAGAGTGCAAAAAAAAAGAAAGAAAGCAAAGAGTGAAAAAAGAAAAAAATTACAGTTGCTTTGTGATTTTGGATCCGATTGTGTTTGTATCTACCCTATCCTTCCGTTTGCTTGAGCCAGTTCTAGGAACGCGATTGGACCAAAGAATCGTGATTTAGCATCTTGTGGACTTTTATTCACTTTGCTAATCTGATTTCATTATTGCTATTCCTTGCTACTAAACATTGCCTATCCGAGCTCCACATACTTTCGCCTCGATTGATCCTCGCATTCGCCTCCGCCGTGGTCGTACATCCCACCTTCTCCGATCAGACCACCTGCTGTAATTTGGTAAAAAACTCATAAGAGCTTGGTAAGACGCTTGTGAGTGTGTGATTCTATCCTCCGACCACCTAGTAGTGATAGGAATAATACTTTTGTGTTGTCTTTTGTCTACTACTAACCATGTCAGGTGAAGGATTGGATGCGCAAGAGTGTGTTTTGAGGGAAGAGCTCATTACGCTCTTGGATGAACAACACACTACTGTTAATGAGGACATTGACAGGAAGCTTCAAGCTACCACGATCACATTACAACGTTCAATCAACGATAGTATTGCAGCGCTCACTACACGCCTCGAAAGAATGGTGAACCGACCACTAAACATTGGTCGTGTGGAACCTCATGGTGCAGCCCATGACCATGAGTTTGATAATGATAATGAGATGCACGACCACGACACCTTTGAAGCACGACAACGGAACCGGCCGAACTTCAACCGTCAAGGTATGAGAGGTAACAATTTTCAGCAATATAATGCCCATGATGATCCATATGCTAAAGTCAAGTTCACTATACCATCTTTTGCGGGTGCTTATGATGCAGAAATATATCTAGATTGGGAGATGACGGTGAGAACGTAAATTGAATGCTCACTTAGTTCTGAAGTGCATAGAGTTAGGCAAGCCACAAGTGAATTTAAAAACTTTGCCATCATTTGGTGGAATAGGGTTTGCACCGAAGGATTAGCGCCTACTACGTGGGATGGTTTAAAGGTTGCTATGCGTAACAGATTTGTCCCACCTTCTTTTAAACGTGATTTGCGTAATAAATTGCAGCGCTTAAATCAAGGTAATAGATCCGTAGAAGAATATTATCAAGAGCTACAAATTAGCATGTTGCGTTGTGATATTATTGAGGATGAAGAAGCTGCAATAGCACGTTTTTATGGAGAATTAAGACGTGAAATTCAGGACATAGTGGATTACAAAGAATGCAATAGTGTCCCTAGATTGTTCCAACTTGCATGTTTGGCAGAAAAAGAATTGTAGGGACGACAACAGAGGCCAAGGAACAATTTTGGGAGCATGTCTACACCACGACCAGTGCCGGGGCAAGCCAAAACACCCCCACTTTCAGCTACACGGTCTGCTGCCCCCTCCTCGAGTAGGGTGCGTTCAGCAGCACCTCTGACCACATCACATGCACCCGAGGTAAGTAAATCTACTAGTGTACAGGCTACAGCCAAGAGTTCCTCCTCGGTTGCTTCCACTGGTCGTTCCACCAGGATTATTTGCCACCGTTGCAAGGGAATGGGCCACGTCATGAAGGACTGCCCAAGTCAGCGAGCATACCTTGCCACTACAGACGGTGGATATGTAAGTACTAGTGATATTGAGGATGAATATGTACTTGCAGCTAACATTGCAGTGGAGGAGACGAGGCGACAAAGTGATGCCGATGGTGTAGAGGAGCAAGTAGTCATTGTTGACACCGAGTATCATATGAGCGTTGTTGCATAACGAGTGCCGGCGCACAAGTGGAGAGAGCGGAGCAAAATCAACGGCATAACTTGTTTCAAACCAGATTTCTTGTGAAGGACAGAGCCTGCAGAGTCATCATTGATGGAGGGAGCTGCAACAACCTTGCAAGCTCCGAGATGGTCGACAAGCTTGGCTTGACCACGCAACCACACCCACGTCCCTACTACATCCAATGGTTCAATTCGTGTGGTAAGTTAAAGGTAAACAAAGTTGTGAACGTGCAATTTGCAGCTGGTAATTACAAAGATAGTTCTGACTTTGATATAGTACCGATGCAAGCATGCTCTTTATTGCCCGGTAGGCCTTGGATATATGACAATGATGTTTTGCACCATGGTAGAGCTAATACCTACTCGTTCTTACACAAGGGTAAGAAGATTAAGTTATTGCCTTTGACACCAGCTGAGATTTTGAAAGATGAAGAAGAGCGCGCTAAAAATGAAAGAAACACCGATAAGCATGATTCTGAAAATCAGCAAGTAGCAAAACATGTTTTCCCACCAAAAAGGGAGAAAGTGGCGTCAAGTCCTAAGTCCGAGGGGATTAAATTGAAGGGATGTGTTATGATTGTCACTAAATCTGAACTTGCTGAAATTTGTGATAATGAGCTGCCATGCTATGCTTTGATATGCAAAAATGCCATATATTCTCTTGAGGATATAGCTAGCTCTTTGCCTCCTGCTGTTGCTAACCTTTGCGGGAGTATGTGGATGTATTTCGGTGAGGTACCCCGGATTACCACCTATTCGAGGGATAGAGCATCAAATTGATTTGATCCCAGAGCGACTTTGCCAAACCGTCGCATATAGGACCAATCCAGAGGAGACTAAGGAAATTCAATGACAAGTCCAAGATCTTTTGGACCGTGGGTACGTAAGAGAAAGCCTTAGTCCTTGTCTGCTTCGATTCTTTTGGTTCCTAAGAAAGACGGTAGTTGGCGATGTGTGTTGATTGCGAGCCATTAATAACATTACTATAAGGTATCGTCACCCTATCCCTAGGCTAAACGACATGCTTGATGAATTGAGTGGTTCTATTATTTTCACAAAGATTGACTTATGGAGTGGTTACCACCAGATTAGAATGAAATTAGGAGATGAATGGAAAACCGCTTTTAAAACTAAGTTCGGATTATATGAGTGGTTAGTGATGCCTTCGGTCTAACTAATGCACCTAGTACTTTTATGCGATTGATGAACGAGGTTTTACGCTCTTTCATTGGAAAATTTGTGGTGGTTTACTTTGATGATATCTTGATTTATAGCAAGTCACATGAGCTACATTTGAATCATATACGTCTTGTTTTTAATGCTTTGAGAGATGCACGTTTGTTTGGTAACCTTGAAAAGTGCACCTTTTGCACCGATCGAGTTGCGTTTCTTGGATATGTCGTGACACCACAGGGAATTGAGGTGGATGAGATAAAGATTGTAGCCATCCAAAGTGGCCGACGCCGACCATCGTGTCACAAAGCGGAGCTTCCACGGTCTTCTTTGGATTCTATCGGCGCTTTGTGCGGGATTTCAGCACCATTGCCGCACCATTGAATGAATTGACAAAGAAAGGAGTGCCTTTCCAATGGGGACTCGCAAGAGAAGGCGTTCAACTTGTTGAAAGAGAAGCTCACCCAAGCACCCCTACTCCAACTCCCCGATTTTGGTAAGACTTTTGAGATTGAATGTGACGCTAAGCGGGATTGGAATAGGTGGTGTATTGATTCAAGAAGGTAAACCGGTTGCATATTTTAGCGAGAAACTAAATGGGCCTAGTTTGAATTATTCCACCTATGACAAAGAATTGTATGCTTTAGTTCGTGTGCTTCAAACTTGGCAACATTATTTATGGCCCAAAGAATTTGTTATACATTCTGATCATGAATCGCTAAAACATATTAGAAGTCAAGCTAAACTGAATAAACGACATGCTAATTGGGTAGAATTTATTGAGTCGTTTCCATATGTCATAAAGCATAAGAAAGGTAAGGACAATGTGATTGTTGATGCGCTCTCTAGACGTTATACCATGTTATCTCAACTTGACCATAAGATTTTTGGTTTGGAGGCCATTAAGAGTTTATATGTCACTGATTTGGACTTTAAGGAAGTGCTTGAACATTGTAAAGAAGGGAAGACATGGAATAACTATGTGCTGAACGATGGTTTGATCTATCGTGCTAACAAGCTATGCATTCTAGCTAGCTTTGTTCGTCTTTTGTTGTTACAGGAGGCACATGGAGGAGGTTTGATGGCGCATTTTGGAGCGAAAAAGACAGAAGATGTGCTGACCACCCACTTCTTTTGGCCAAAGATGAGGCGTGATGTCGAGCGCTACGTGGCTCGCTGCACTACATGCAACAAAGCTAAGTCCCGTCTCCATCCACATGGACTTTATATGCCTCTTTCTATTCCTAGTGCCCCTTGGGAGGATATTTCTATGGATTTTGTTTTAGGATTGCCTAGGACAAAGAGGGGGAGAGATAGTATATTTGTCGTAGTGGATCGATTTTCTAAAATGGCACATTTTATATCTTGTCACAAGAGCGATGATGCTACAAACATAGCTGATTTGTTTTTCAGGGAAATCATTCGCTTACATGGAGTGCCCAATACTATTGTCTCGGATCGCGATGCGAAGTTTTTGAGCCACTTTTGGAGATCGCTTTGGAATAAATTGGGGACAAAGCTGCTGTTTTCTACTACGTGTCATCCCCAAACTGATGGACAAACGGAGGTTGTCAACCGCACGTTATCCACCATGTTGCGGGCTGTTTTAAAGAAGAACTTGAAGATGTGGGAAGAATGTTTACCGCATATTGAGTTTGCTTACAATAGGTCAGTACACTCCACCACCAAGGTAAGTCCGTTTCAGGTAGTGTATGGTTTTAACCCCCGTGCTCCTATTGATTTACTACCTTTACCAACCTCTGAAAAAATAAATCTAGATGCTAAGAAGCGTGCTGCATTTATTCTCAAGTTGCATGAGACCACTAAAGAGAATATAGAGCGTATGACTGAAAAGTATAGGGTTCTTTGGAAATAAAGGTAGGAAAGTTGTCAAAATTGAACCAGTGATTTAGTTTGGGTTCATTTGAGAAAGGATAGATTTCAAAATTAAGAAAATCAAAGTTGATGCCTAGAGTGCAGGACCGCTTAAGATAATTAAGAAGATAAATGATAATGCATATCGCTTAGAATTACTGCAGATTTTGGGGTTAGCCCCACATTTAACATTTGATTTGAAACCATACGTGGGGTAGAAGATGAGCTTGAGTCGAGGGCGACTCCAATTCAAGAGGGGAGTATGATGAGGACATCCCTCCTTCTGATACACGTACTACACAAGACCCTCCAGATTTGGGTGTTGAACTACAAGGTCCTATGACAAGAGCTAGAGCACGTGACTTAATCTATCAGGTAAAATCGTTTCTAGGGCTGAGTGTATTATTTGAGAACTCTATGATGCTGCCTAATGGAGATGATTTACTTGTACTCGTGAATCTAGGATTACGACCGGCCCGCAGGTTTACGACCACTTCAAGAAGGCCTACGACCGGTTCAAGAAGGTCTACGACCACTTCAAGAAGGCCTACGACCGGCTCAAGAAGGTCCACGATCGATTCCGCAGGCCTACGACCACTTCAAGAAGGCCTACGACCGGATGACTCGCTGGACACAATCTACGACCAAAGATAGCATGGACTCCTCAAGACCACCCTAGGACCGATCCCACGACCGGATCTTCGACCGTAAATACGCAACACAAAGGTGCTGCGTCACCGTTTTGGAAACTAATAAGACTTTGTAAACGTGACGAGGTCGGAGTCCACGTTGTGTACGCTTCATCCCACGGCCGCACAACCCTAGGATGACCTCCTCACGTTCCCCTATATATATCTAAGAGCCGCCATAGTTTAGAGGCGGGTTTTTCTTAGATTATTCTGCCAATTGCAGTTTCGCCGATTATCGGTTTGAGGAACCCCACTTGTAAACTTCATCCATATCCGCAATACAGATTGCATCTACCTTGTTCTTGTGAGTTGCTTCGATTGCTTGCAGGAACAATAACCTTCGTGGTAAGGTCGATCGCGTGCAAGCGTGGTCGATAACGACAGCGCAAGTGGTGTAGCGAATTGCGAGGTGACGATCTGTTGGTCGGAAGCCTCAAAGCGTCAACGTCCTCACGACAAACCAAATCGAACCTATCGGAAGATCGGGCCGCCGTGTCTCATCAATGTTTCTGTTATTCGCTAAAGTACTTGCTGAGTCTTTGGCTCATCCTTACTTTGTATGTTTATTTAGGTAAATGAGGAAGAAGGCAAGACCTTTTGAGGGATAGTCCAGCACGCTGCACATCACTTTTACCAAACCAGAATAACTAGTGTTATCTTTTAGTTATGTCAACTATTTGATAAATTTCCAAATTGTAATAATCCAATTTTGGTAATGCCTACCGTACATCTTTATTATGAATGTTTTCCATTCCTTCTCATGAAACTGTTAATCGTTTATCGTCGTTCCTTATGAGATATTGTTAATTGAGCCTGATTAACCTGGTATTGTTGTATATTCTTAGTGTTTGTTAGATTTGTGTGACATCTTGGCTTCCGAATAGCCAGGGTGTTACACATAGCCCTCACAAGCAGTCATCTGGTCGGGGATTGGGTGCAGGACCTCATCCGACCATGGTACCCGTTATGTAACCTCTAGAATTCTTACAACCACGAGGGTTGTTAGCCTTAGGGGTTACGACCACGAAGGTGTATGGTCTTTTATTATGTATTTAAAGTAATACATATATATTTTTATCATCGTCAGCTAGCCCTCGGACTTTAAAATGAATTGGTCATGTGAACTCCCGATGAAAAGTTGTATCGGGCAGACCCTCATTTAATGTCATGACAGACGAGGTGGTCTGTATTCACTTTAAAGTTGAGAAATTGCCTTGGAAATCGAAGAGTTTTTCTGTCCGTTGGACATTGGTTCGTGTCCGTTAGACTTTTGGGTAACTCCTTTTTGCAGTTAAAGAGCCGTGGCTATAAAATCCCTTTGGCACGCCGCCTAGAGGACTTTATGCTCTTAAATTTCATATTTATCTTCATCTTCCTACGAAGGATCTCTTTCGACCTCCTTTGTTCTTCTTGCCTGAGAATCTTCTCCGACCACTGCTCATCCAATCATGTCGGACTCGATCACCAATTGGTTGGTTTCATATCTAAGCGGGAAGAAGTTCAAGGATTTGTAGGAGATTGGGATGCTTCCAGACAAGAATCTGATTAAGTGGAGGTCAGTAGCCGGAGAGAATTACCCGAGCAAAGACGAAGGGGAAATCCCTGTTTTTCTTGCCTACATCGAGTGCCGGCTCAGATTTCTGATACGCAAGTTCCTTTCACAAGTTCTTGAGTACTACGATGTCGAGCTGGTCAATCTAGCCCCCAACTCATTTGTCAACCTCATTATTTTCATCTACCTCTACGAGGCGTACCTAGAGATCCAACCAGATCTGAGGGTCTTCAGGTATTTTTACAAGATGGCGAAGTCGGAAAAGACGACAGGAACACCTGGGGAATGCTCGCTGTGCCTCCACGACAGGAAAGCCAATGAGTACATCAAAATGTACTCAATGTCCTCGTGGTCATTATGGAAGAAAAGCTGGTTCTATATAACGGTCACGAAAGAGGACAACCTTTACTTCGCTGGCAAATTGGTGAGGGGGATCCCCAACTAGCGGTCGATCGTGAAGGTGGGAAGGGTTGGAAGGTGTGTTGAAGCAATCCAAGACCTCAGCGCCAAGGGCTTAACTACTTGGCATGTGGTTAGGGACTTCTCCATGCGTCAAATTCGTCCCTTGAGGCTTCGATCACTTTCCCTGCTCTGGTACATTGGTCGTGACAAGGTGACCAAGGATACTAGGGAAGGTAAGTTCTGAGAATTCCGACCAGTATAGTTTATTAGTTGTCTATTTCTTTAACCTTGAAATCCCTTTATTTCTTGAAGCGCTTTCCCTTGATGAGATTAGAGAGCGGATCAAAATGATCTGTGTCAGGGAGCCTGATGTCAAGGCTGCGTTTTCCAACATCTTGGCGGTTGTCTCTTTAGAAGAGAGAGTGAAGGGACTCAAGGTAGATAACAACCTGTTCTTCATCGTTTATATATTCTCTGGTCAGTATATAATATTGCTCTAATTATGTAGGCGGTCGGGCTAAGGCTGAAAGTATCTGATGTGGACTCTCCATGATCAGTTGTTCGACCGACCCCGCCTCAGCGATCAGCGAAGATGATGGTCTTCCGAAGGTAAAAGAGTATTCGATAAGGAGTATATACTTTAGATAGAAAAAATTCATCACCTAATTAAAATTAGCTTTTTAATTAGGTGGGTGAAAAGAAGGATCCGCATATCAAAGCGGCGGAGGTCGTAGGCTCTAAAGTGGTCGTTCACAACCTGACAGTTGCTACCAAAGCAACTACCTCAGATGCCAACAAGGACACTGTCTCTGACAAGCTGGTCAGGGACCTCGACCATCTGTTCAAGTCTACCACTTCCGACATGAGGTCGGAGGATGTGAAGAGAATAACCAACCCTACTGGTTCAGAACCAGTAAAATCGATGGAGAAGAAGAGGAAGGCAAACACCATGGATTATGCTCCCGGGCGTTTCAAGATCGAGACCAAAAAGACGACCAAATATGTATACATGAAAGAGACTTATGAAAGTACATACCCGTTCGTAGCGTTTGGTATTCTAAAATCTTAACTTTCCTTTCTTTTATTTTGATAGATCTTCTGGTGTTCTGGGTATTTTCGACCAAAACACCCCTCAGGAGAAAGAGGTTGAGCTAGCCTTGAGCAGATGGCAGCTCTAGATATTCAAGTCTCCCTAGCGGCTCCAATCATGCCTAAGGAGACGAGAGTTGAAGAAAAGCCTTAGCAGGTTCCGCCCCCTGTTGAGATTGCTCAAGGGGAGAGGAGTTATTCACCAGTTGTAAGGTCTCCTCGTCCCAGTTTCTTCTCCGACCACCACTGAATTCCTGATAACAAGTTGTTCGATGAAGCCTGGAGGAGGATGTCGGATCGTCAGTTGGAGATAGATCCTAATATTATCTACTCTCAATATGCTGACACGACGACCGAGGTAAGCGTATGTGACCACCCTCTTTGTCTCTTCTTTGAAGTTTATAAAAAATTTAAAGACGTATGCTATCTTTGGCAGCATATGATTGAGAATATTGTTGTGGTCGAGGGATTAACCCAGCGAATAATTAACTTAGAAAAAGAAAATTCCGAGTTAAAAAGTAAGCACTTCTTCTTGGTTCTCTTCTCTTATTTTTGTTACCTCTTTATTATTTCTTAACTCTCCTCTTATCACGACTGACAAAATTGGAGGCACATAAGAAAGAGATTATGGCTAAAGAAGCCAAAATAATAAAGCTTGAAGAAGAAGGTCAAGCTAAGGACCAGTCGATTGAATACTTGACGACCAGACAGAAAGAAATTCTTATAGTTTGCGAGAAGAAAATTCAAGGTAACTAGTCGAAAAACCTAACTAGTTTACTATGCATTTAAGTTTAATTTCTTTAAATTTGATTTGTTCGTGTAGAGAAAAATCAGAAGTTAAAAAGAGTGGAAAAAGCTCTTGAGTTTGAGTATGATAAGGAGGCAACTCTTGGACAGAGTTTTGATGAACAAGTCAATGCTTTTAACAAGATGATTTTCAATATGGGATCGGGATCAAGTCTGCCTACCTTGAGAGATCCGGCGGAGAAGATCAACTATCTTGGTTGACTCCTTAAAGATCTCAAAGATTTGCTTGCATCTACTCGGGACAACCATGCACGGATAATGAAAGATGTCGTTGCCAATGGAGTCAGCCTTGCTTTGGCAAAGCTGAACATTCATCTCCAAGCTGTTGATGAAGACTTCAACTGTTCGGAGGATGAAGCAACCAAGTTAATGCAGGAGATTTTGCCTCTTGAAAAAAGGTTGTAGAGGAAATAGAGGTTGGATCTCCGCCACACAGTGACCAGTCTAATAACCCTGAGAAGTAGATTGTTGTAATGGTAGATTTATAAATAAAAACTTACCTTTTATCATCAAGTCAAGCATGTGTTTATCTTTTTGCTTTGCTGAATTCTCATATATTTTCTAGCTCCCGACTACTTGTATTGGTAGAAGAGCTTACTCAAGAAGCAGTAGACCAAGAAAAAGAGAGCCAAAGCTACGATCATAGTACAAAGTATGTACTAATTATGTTTAAAAATAATCTAATTAATACTAGGCAATTAATTTGGTCGGGACTAGTGTATGATTTCGACTAGCTATAGATCTATTCCATAATCGAAATACTGTGTAGTACATTGTCTGGATGGAGGATATGTAAAGAACTTGTCCTTGATGAAAAGAAAACATGCAAAGATGTATGCATAAATGATAAGTGTGTAATACCCCGGATTCAGATCGGGTAATTAGAAAAGCAGCTGGGAGGAAAATGCAAACAAGAACTGAAATTTTCTGAATCGGCGGGGGGTTTTCAGTGATCTTTCGACAACTGGGCTCGGGCGCAGCCTGAGAGGGGCCCATGAGAGGGGCCAGCCAAGGGGGGGTTTTTTCCTCATCCCCAAACCCTAGCCTATCCCCTCTCTCTCCCCACTCCCCTCCCCAAGCCGCCACCCCCTCCTCCCCCTCTCCAACCGGCCGCCACCCTCCTCCCTGTCGTGTGCCAGATTTGTTCGTCCGATTTGGATATGTTCCATATGTTTTATGATCTTCACACCTCTTAGAAAGTTGTAGCCCTTGATCTTAGCTTTCTTTAGGCACCGAGATCATCTGATTTGGTGTTACGGTTTAGGAGATATGATAGTTTTACCGCGACTGTCCACGACAGCTGATGTGTTTTGGCAGATTTTCTTGTCGGGCCATTATGAATTACTTAGAGGCCGAATCTCGGGTTTTTGTCTGCTAGAGTTTTGTTGCTGGTTTTGTTAGCTTTATTTTAGCACTGAGATGATGAGATTCCACCCTGTGGTTTAGGAGTTATGAATTTTTAACCGCACACTACTCTGTCTGTCAGAGATTTTAGAGACTGTCGGTTGCTCCTCAGTTGTGTTCTAGTTAGATCCAGATTCAGGGCGGCCACCCAAATAGGTTTTTGAAGATAATTTCGCCATTATTCTAGATTGATAAAGATCATCTCCATAGGATCAGTAGACTGAAAGTTACAAGCTTGTCTTTACAACTGTTCAGAAATCTGGACAGGTTTCTGTCGGTGTCTTCTTGGGCAGTTTGGTCCTCTGTTTTCGCCGAATCAGAGGATCTCACCAACTAAAGTTTCATAGCCTGGTTCGTTAGGATTAGCTGAGCACTAGTTTTAGGTCTTTAGGAGTTACAGATATTTAATTGTGAATTTTCTCGTACAACTGCCAGCAGAGTAGTAATCCAGCCTTTTGGGCAAAGTTGTCAAATTGAACCTACGGTTGTGTGGGATGATTAGAGGGTATGGTAGAGCACATGTAGATATGTCATAACTTGTTATCCTTATTTCGTGTAAATGCTTGTGTAGGCGGTGGGTGGAAGGACACCTTCATTGCTTCCTAGTACGTCGCAGCACGGAAGGCAAGTACCTTCTCTTATCATATTGAAGATTGATGAAAATGTGTGGATGAGTTGCTAGTTTGGTTATTCATGTTTGCATTCTTGTATTATTCTTCATTATGATGTGATAAGATTTCGTTGCATGACTTTCATTTTGGCCATGCATTTGATTCCTGCCGTCCACGGGAGTGGAAACTTGAAAGTCCCATCAGTCCAATATGGGCATATGAGACCCACCATTCCAATGTGGGTAGCGTTGACCACCATTCCAATGTGGCAACTCGGACACCCGTATGAAACGTTCTTCATACGGTGATTGGGTCCCCGTACTTTGTTAAGTACGGGCTTAAGTGAACACCGACGGGTGTATCACTCGTTATACCGGTATACGCAGTTGAGAGGTCCATTTTTCATTCCATGTATGCATTCATACTATGCAGTTTCACAGATTCGTGGAAGATATGTTCTACTATCTTGATTTTTGATTTGTTTCTTTGTACACTGCAAGTTTGATGTTGTGCTTGCTTAGTTTCGACTCACCCTTGTTTTCCTGTGTTTATTTTTTTAGGTGATCCATGATGATATAGTTGCTAGTGGGAGGGCGTAGTCCAAGCACGTTTCACACACCTCAAAGATTCACTTATTTATAAAGATGTCTTGATAAGTTATTTGGTTAAAGAGATGAACTGTAATTTTAATTCCTTGGTTATATTCTGTGGTTGAACGGTTAAATACTCTTCGTTACTTTGTCTTGACTATTTAATTTTGGTGCAAATTGATTAATAGTTCCGCAAATGAAGTGTATGATGAAACTTTTGGTAGCATCTTGGCTTCCGAATAGCCAGGGTGTTACAAAGTGGTCTTATTTATACACATTATCCAAGATTGGTCGTAAAGGTTGCTAAGATTTAAAGACATAATAGACACTTCGCGAAACGTGCTCATGCTCAAGACTGACTGGCAGCGAGGATGGTAAGAAATAGGCCATCACTAGGAAACTCCTTCTAGTGGGCAAGACCACATGCAGAGAGGAGAGATTTTGATTAGGAAGTTTTTCGTGTCCCGACCAGTAGCCAAATAAGAGCAGAACAGAATATTAAAATAGAGAAAGTTACTCTTTGAATTCTTAAGCATGTAAGTAACCATATCATGTTGTCTATGTTATGCTCTTTTACTTTTTGTTTCTTTTAAGAAAAAAAAAGTGTAAGGTCGCGCGGGAGAATCATAACTGAGATGGTCAGGACTAGGAATCTTATGGCTTGTGACGATTATGTCGAGGCCAAAAAAGTAAAAGAGATCCTTTTCAAAGGATATCAGAGGGAATTAGATCTTCTCCGACCAGTTAGATAACAATAGTATGTGACCAGATAATGATGACATATATATAAACAATATCATTCATCAAAAAAAGAAATGTATATATATATTGAAATTGAAATAATGTATAAACTATACAAAGAACTTACGCAATTGATCAATATTCTAAGAATCTGACAAAACACGCCCGTCTGACAATGCTAGTCGTACTGAGCCAGGTCGGGTGACTTCGACCATAGTGCAAGGATCTTCCCATTTTAGAGAAAGTTTACTGTGATTTGCTTGGTTCTAAATTTTTTAGAGAACCAGATCACCTACAGCTAGGTTGCGAGGTTGCACCTTACGGTTATGTACCTTCTCATGGCTTTCTGGTAAACTGCTGACCGTATGAGGGCCTGGTTTCGTCTTTCTTGAAGGAAATCGATGTTGTCGAGTCTTCGTTCGTTTTGACAAAAACGATTGGTTTGAGCAGAGCCGATTTTCAGTTTCAGAGAAAGCATTGCTTCAGCACCGTAAACTAGAAAGAATGATATTTCACCAGTCTCATGACTGGTCGTGGTTCGAATGTCCCATAACATAGAGGGAAGTTCTTGAATCCAAGCTCCTGACCGTTTTGTTAACTGGTCGAAAACTCGGCGTGTCACTCCTTGCATTATTATACCATTAGCTCGCTCGGCTGCTCCATTGCTCTGCAGATGAGCGACAGAAGTAAAATGTATTTTGATACCTAGATCATCACAGAATTTCTAGAAATTTCCGCTAGAGAACTGGGTACCGTTATCCGTGATTATACGACTGAGTATGCCAAATCGTGTGATCATGTTTTTTTGTGAGAAATCTCTTAGCAGCCTTAGTTATTGTTTTAACAATTTGCTTGGCTTCTATCCATTTTGTAAATGTGTTAATCATGCTAAAAAGGAATTTGGGAAAGGTCACAAAATGTCAAGTCCTCAAGTCGCAAAAGACCAAGAAAGAGGAATTGTCAGCAAAGCTTGTGCCGGCTGTTTTAGTTATTGACTATGAAATTTACATTATACACACTTTGTCATGAGCTTTTTTGCATCATGAAGGGCAGTTGTCTAGTAGTATCCTTGCCTGAAGGCTTTACCGACTAGTGTTCTGTAGGAATGATGTACCCAAGAATGTCGGATAGCAACTTAATGCCATCCGTTTGAGATATACATCAGATAAACACTCAGTGAGATCTTCGTTTGTAAATGGTACTTTTGATCAAAGTGTATGATTTGGTTTTTTGAGCTATACGATCAGTCTCTACATCATCTTTAGGAATAATGCCACACTGAAGATAATTGTAGATCGACATCATCCAATTTCGATCGGGGTCAAACTTTACAACCTCCTGTGGAACATCCATGTTCTCAGGATCGATTTGTACAATCTCTAACGGAACACCTATGTCCTCGAAATGCTCGACCACTGAGGGTGAATCAAATTGCTCGAGAAAAACTCCGGGCGGGATAGGTGACCTTGTGGAAGATATCTGTGTCAACTGGTGTCGACGATCAAATCGCCGATCTTATGAATATATGAAGAGAAAGAGGAAAATGGCACGTATCTCTTGGAAAGTAATGAGACTGCTCTTTATTGCTATGAACTGGCTATTACAATGGGTGTATGTAACCTAGACTGAAGACTAATTCGGGAATACAATACTCTTCTGAGAGTGTTTCCCAATCTATATTCACTATTCCAGTCTTCTCCATTTCAGTTCGCAGTCCTCCTTATGTAGTTGATGAAGCGTTGACAGTTGTCTCTGGGAGAGACACCTGTTTGAGAAGCAGCGCGTCTGGTCGGAGAGAAGCGTCAGTTGACAACGTGTCAACTGTTGTCAACTGTTGTACGGTTATATGTCAGTGAGTCATTTGACCGTATTCCTGTGTCTTAGAGTTACGTATCGTCGTGTGGTATGGAATATACAACACATGTTCTATTCTTCACACGGTAGAGGATATATCTGGTGCTAGATTCAGATATCAGTTCAAAGCTTTGTGAGCTTTTGACTGATCAGAGACAAGGTTGGGAACCTTCTCCGACCAGGTTAGATATTGTGTAACCTCTGGAATCCTCACGACCAGTGGGGTCGTTAGCTTTAGGGGTTACGACCATGAAGACATATGGTCCTTTATTTATTAAATAATAAATAGAGGTTTTAATCCTCATCAGCTAGCCCCCAAACTTTAAATGAATTGGTCGTATAGACGCTTACTCTCGATGCAATCGTATCGGGCAGACCCCTCATTAAATGTTGTGGTATTCGAGGTGGTCCGTATTCATTTTTAAAGTTGATAAATTGCCTTTGGAAGTTGAAAGAACTCTTTGTCTGTTGGTTAAAAGGGATTTTTATCCATTTGACTTTTCCTGGAGCAGTTACAGTGTCGTGGCTATAGAAAAGGCCCCTTAGCACTGGGTGTTAGGGTTTCTATGCCTTTTACTTTCCTCTTCATCTTCCAAGAAACCATCTCCGATCACCTTTGAATTCTTCACCTGAAAGAAATCACCATGCCGTATCTTATCACCAACTGGTCGATCTCCGATCTGAGTGAGAAGAAACTTGAAGGTTTGGAAAAGGTTGGGCTACTACCCGACAGAAATTTGATCTTATGGAGATCATCATTTGGGGAACATTCTCCAAGCGGTGAGGATGGAGAAATTTCAGTATTTCTCGCATATATCGAATGCGGTTTCAGACTTCCAGTTCACTCCTTTCTTTCCCAAGTTTTGGAGTATTATGGAGTAGAACTGATCAATCTGGCCCCCAACGCCATAGCCAACCTCTGCATCTTCGCCTTCCTCGCGAAGCGTGCACAGGAATTCCAAAGAACTCGATCTCTTGGTACTACTACAGATTGGTGAATGCGAAGAAGACGACCGGTACACCTGGAGAGTGTACTTTGCGTCTCCATGACGGGAAGGTTGATGAGTACATTCCAATGTACTCCAAATCTTCGTGGTCGTCATGGAAGAAGGGTTGGTTTTACATGAAGATTACGCAGGGTGATGACCTTTATTACAGCGGTAAGAAGGCTATCGAGAACCCACAATGGCGTTCCTCCTTGAAGAAAGAGGGAAAATTGGGAGATGGGTTGAAACCATCCATCTCCTGAGTGTTAGGGGTTTAACCTCTTGGAACGTGGTGAGGGACTTCTCCACACGGAGAATCAGTCCTTTGAAGGCCAGAGCTCATTCGATGCTCTGGTATATTGGTCGTGATGATGCGACCAAGGACTATAGGGAAGGTAAGTTCCAGTAAGAATCCGACCAGCATACCTTTCTGGTTAAATGCTTTTATAATCCTAAGACCTCTCTTTTTATTACAGTCTTAGCCGGATCAGAATGATCTGTGCTGGAGAGTCTAATGAGAAGGCTGGTTTCTCTTTGATCTTAGCAGTTACTACTGCTGAAGAGAGGGCTGAGAGACTTCGGGTAAGCATGATAATTATTTTTTACCTTTACAATCTTTTCCTATCGGTGTTTACCTAAAAATCCTCTTTGATATGTAGTCGGTTGGTCTAAGAATTGATGAGGCCACGGAGACCTGTGAGCCAATGTAACATCCCAAAGTTCTGTTACCAAAATAAAATTAATAAAGTTATTATTTTATTTGATTTTGTGAAATTTAAAAAAATTGCTTTTCTTTAATTTCCTAAATTCCAAACGTTAAAAATAAAATTTATTGAGTTTTCTGCTATTTAATTGGATTTAAAGTGAAAAATAAAAATTTTAATTAATTTCTGGAATTTTCTGGTATTTAAAAATGCTTTTCCCATATTTCAGAAAATGAGTTTAATTACTGTACAAAAATAAATATAAATTTAATTATTAATTTTTTTTTTATTAAGTTCAAAATAAATAAAGGAATTTCTCTAAATTTTTCTAGAATTTTTTAACACTGTTTGTTATTTTCTAAAAATCTCTATTTGATTTTTGTATTATCTAGCACATAAAAATGAATTGCCGTTCGCAAGTAAAAGAGAAATTTTTGTTGAAACTATTTTATTTAAGATAAAAATACCCTATTGAACTACTCGAAAAAGTTATAGAATTTTTAGACCAATATTACTATTTTTCAAGATTAAAAATAATTTTCAGCAATATAAAAATAATTACTGTATAATAATAAAATTATTATTTTTACTTTTATTATTTTATTTACGTTCAGAATCTGGTGTTTAATATGTGTGATTTATTTGGGATTTTTCGAAAT
The DNA here is from genome assembly GCA_036346395.1 of Hsuehochloa calcarea. NCBI lineage: Eukaryota > Viridiplantae > Streptophyta > Magnoliopsida > Poales > Poaceae > Hsuehochloa > Hsuehochloa calcarea. The sequence goes on from CM070597.1 coordinate 28,997,253, forward strand.
TGATTTGCTATTTTTTCAGAATTAATTAATGCTTTTCGAATTTTGAAAAAAAAGAATATTCATCGAAATATTCCTTCTTCTGATCTGCCACGCCCAAAATTCAGCCCAAAAATCCGGCCATAACTCCGTGAGCAATTCCGCCAAGATTCTATCCTTTGTGCCTATAAATTGAACCGTAGCCTCCTCCTCATTCCCCACATCCCACTCGCTCAGATTCGCGAAAAGCCTCCTGAGCTCTCTCTAGCTCTTTTTCTCCAACTCCATGACAACTCCATGAGCCCGATCTCCCCATCCGGTGCTCCGTTGTGCGTCAAATTTTACCAGTGAGTTCATCTCAATATTCTCTACATTTCTATTCAAACCTAATTTTGATTTACCTATTGTTTCACCTCAGTAGGAAAAATGCTGACTGCCTTCTTCTCCAACTCGGTGACAACTCCGTGAGCCCGATCTCTCCATCTCAGCTCTGTTGTGCACCAAATTGTACCGGTGCGTTCTATAGAGATTCTCTACATTTCTATTCAAGCCAAATTTTGATATACATATTGTTTCACCTCGCCACAAAAGCACCGACTGCCTTCTTTCTCCAACTCCGTGAGAACTCCGTGAGCCCGATCTCCTCATCCGTTGATCCACTCTGTACCAAAATTTATTGGTGAGTTCCTGTTGAGATTCTCCATATTTCTATTCAAGTGGAATTTTTATTCACTAACTTTTTCACCACCGGTCACATCTTCTTCCCCAAGTCCGGTGAGAACTCCGTCGAGCCCGATCTCTTCATCTGTTGGGTAATTGCGTGAGCCCTTTTACCTACATGTTCCTTTCAATATTATCTACCTTTCTATTCAAACAAAATTTTGAATTTCGTAATAATTCAGCACCGCTATGTCGTGCCATGTGACGCCAAATCATTGCCATGTCACCGTCACATCACCACATAGTCTACATGGTTGTCACCCAAGCGCCACCTCACTTTCTCTCTCCAAATCAATAGCCACGTCATACCATGTGTATATTTCCTCTTTATCTTTAGAAAATCAATCTCTTAAATTCTGAAATTCAGAATTTAATCTTTTCATGTGACTTTCAAACTTTCAGAAATTCGTTCTTCTTCATACGAACTCCGGTTCCATCGATTCAAATTCCTATATTCATATAAAGTAGATATCTTCCTTATAGTATTTATTTTATAATTTTTGGATTTTATTTGTATTTTGTTTGAATTTGGCTTATGTACGCGTATAGATTTCGACGACTTCGGAGAGTCAGATTTCGACGTCGTTTGAGAACAACACATAACCAATCAAGGCAAGTTATACCTTTGATCATATTTGATCCCATTATTTCAAATTATTTAAATTCTATTTTAAATTATTATTGCATGCTTATTTTTATTCAATGTAATTTAAATACCTGTTTTAAATTTATAGTTATGCCTAAATCCTTTGTATGGCCAATGTTGATATTTGAATCAAATATATTGTCACCCTAGATAAAAACCTAGTTGATACGATAGTATGCACTGGGATCATTTCAAAATATTATGTAAAGACATGCTTACACCAAAAATATTTAGTTTGAGAAATTTTAGCCAAATGATTAACTATTGTTTAAAAGTCTATGACATTGGTTTGTCATGGAAGATTTTGTAAATGACTTTGAAAAGAAAAAAAAGAAAAGTTGGTTTATACTTGGGCGAAATGGATGCTTGGTGGGTGCAGGTTTATGCATGGGCTCAATCCGGGTAGGATTGAGACTGAGGGGTTATTTTGGAAGTCGCCCAAGTCAGTTAAGGACTGGTCTTCGAGCCGCATCTTGCTAAGCCACATCGTACTACCACATCTCCTGTATGGGCAGGACCTGGCTAAATAATTTGTAACATACCATCGTAGTTGTGCCATTTTGGTGTGTGGGTGTCGGTTAGACAGTATTCCCACATGGCGCAAGAGGGGGCTTGAATCCGGCGGGTGGTTAGCCCAATGGAAGCGAAACCTTAGCGAGGCGGGACTACGGTGGGATGGCGCATTGTAAAGGCTTTGACACGTGCTCTAGACTGCTTACCTAAGGTAGTGAGCAGTGGGATCGACGGATGCCAAACAAACTAGAGAATTCATGTCTTGTGTGTAAAGTTGTACAACCTCTGCAGAGTGTAAAACTATTCGAATAGCCGTGTCCACGGTCATGGACATGCTGAGCAAAGCCACTCAAAGTTAGACTTTGATTTTGTTTTAAAATGATTTTAGCAAATGATTTGAGGATGGTTAATTCTTGTGGTAAAATTCGGCGGTTAGCCATGTGATAGGAGGGTATCCATCACCATGTTTCATATGGAGGTTATCCTACTATAAAACTTGAGAATTTATAAAAATGAATTTTAGTTATAGAATAACTGCTTTGGAACTTAGTAACAAATATTTAAAGAAAACATTGCTTTATGCAAATTGAACCAATAAACCTTCCTTTGATATATCCATGCATGCATTAACTCGTTATTGGTGTAACTTTGCGAGCACAGTAGTTGTGCTCACCCTTGATTCATGCAAATAAATTTCAGAGGAGAAGGACTTCGGATCTCGACGACTAGGCCGCTACCCCAGTCGATTGCCTGTGGCAGATCAACTGGACTCCACTACTTCTTCGTCTTCCGCTGTGTTTGTTTAATGTTGGCTTGTAAGCCTTTCTTGTAATCAACTCTGATATTTATTAATAAAGTTGTGCGATTTATGGATGTTACCATATCTTACCATATCTGTTTACTGTGTGAACTAGCTACTGATCATGGGACTAGTTCAGAAATGCACAGAGGATTCTGGGGTGTTACTCCCGGGTCCGACAGCCAATTGACGAACCGACCAACCTTACGATCACTAGTGATTGTGTAGAGGTAGGTAACCGAAGGAAATACTTTTTGCTTAGATGAAGTGATATGTTCATCACCCGACTAACTTTGTTTGTTGAATCAGGCGGTAGTCATTGAGTCCCACACAACTGCTCAAGATTTGCCACGGGCCGTTGAAGCAACTGCTTTGGTGACCAATGAACCTACACCTTCCGATCCAACGATCAGAGATTCTACCCTTGACCAGTTGGTTGAAAGTATTACATCTGATCGTTCATTGAAGGATGTAGAGGGTACAATCAACCCTACCAGTTCAAGACTGGAAAAATTGATTTAAAGAAAAGAAAAGTCAGTGCTACAGACTTTAAGCTAGCGCGCTTCAGAGTCAAGATAAAAAAGATAACTAGGTATATTGTAAATGAAATTATCATATGAACGCATACCTTTTATATTCTTGGCGAACTTGAACTCTGAACTTTCTTTCCTTTGTGCAGACCTGTTGGAGTTCCAGTCGTTCCCAATCAGGTTATTCCAGCAGGTTAGGTGATCGAGAGCACCTCCGACCAGGGCTTTCCTCAGGCAAGAAATCCCGAGGAGGAAGTAGTTAGGGAAGCCCCCGAGCCTGCTTCAGTGCTGGAATCTGGTTTGAATTCTGTGGTGATTGTTACTCCATCAGCGGAGGTAGGCATCTCTGCAGATCCACGACAGATTCTAACAAGTTCCCTTTCTCTCTTCGATTTATCGAGGATAAGGAGCTTGATGATGCTTGGAGGAGAGTATCAGATCGCCTTGCAAAAGCGAATCCTGATAAGATTTTTTGCCGATTATAATGATGTGGCAATTCAAGTAAGTGTCCTCAACTACTCTCATGTTTCTCTTTGTAGTTTATTAAAAAACTTGAGAAAGAAATGCTATTTATGTAGCATATGGTTGAAAACTTCGCTGCGATCGGAGGCCTGACCGAGCGAATAAAGATCCTGGAGGAGAAACACTCCGAATTAGAAAGTAAACATTTTTCTGCTTAATTCTTTCTTCCTTATGTCTCTATTTCTCTCTCTTAATTATTCTCTCTTATCATATTTGATAGATTTGGAGAAAATAAAAGAAGAAGTTAAGGCTGAAAAAGCCAGAAGACTGAAGCTTGAAGAAGAGAATCAAGCTAAAAACAGGTCGATCGAAAAACTGATGATTAGAAATAAAGAAATCTTGGAAAATTCCAAGAAGAAGGCCGAAGGTAATTTAGTCGTAAACTTGACTTAATATCTCTTCTGATCCTTTTTAGCCTAATATTTGTTTTGCTTATGCAGAACAAAATCAAGCTTTAACCAAAGTAAAGAAAGCTTTAGAATTTGAGCCGAACAAGAGGGCAACAATCATGCTTAATCTTGACTTAAAGATTACTGCACTCAACAAAATGATCTTTGATATGGGATCAGGATCAACGTTGCCTTCCTTAAGTGATCCAATGGAAAAGGTAAATTACCTTCGTCATCTTTTGGAGGACATTAAGGGTTTGCTCAAAACTACAAGAGAGAATTACGCCCAGTTCGTAAAGGAATCTATTGCTAGTGGAGTTAGTCTTGCTTTGGCAAAACTAAAGGCGTCCGACCCCTCTACCAATTTTCAAGCTATTGAAGAAGATTTTAACTGCTTGCCTGAGGAGACGATCAAGTTTCTCAAGGAAGTTAAACCTCTTGGAGACAAGGTTGCAGAAGAAATGGAGGTCGAATCTCCATCCAGCAGTGACAAATGGAAGGCAATCTCTAGTAGTAAAAAAACCATGCAAAAAAGAGAGAGAGTATGCAAAAAATATGTAAAAACTTACCTTTCTCTTATCAATGAAAAAAGAATTTTTGTTTATCCGGTCGACTCATCATATATTACTTAGCCCCCGACTGTTTTATAGTAGAAGAACTGTACTATAAAAGTAGTGGCCAAGAATATGAACTTAAGTCTCAACCATTGTTTGAAAGTATGTACTGATTGTTGAAAAAAACTGATCGTGATAATACTAGGAAATCTTTTTGGTCGGAACCAGTGTTAGGTTTCGACTAGTTGTAAATCTATTTTTCGTAATCAAAGTACTTACTAAGACAATATATGGCCGGAAGAAAAAATAATTTTTCTTGACAAGAGGAAATTATATGCAAAGACATATATAATAAACGAGAAGTGGTTTTATTTCTATGCAGTGCTCAACGCTGGTCGAAATGAACTTGCTAAGAAATAAAGATATAGATTGTATTTCACAATATGTGTTCATGATCTAGTCCGACTGGCAGCGAGGATCGTAAGAAAAGGACCGTCGCTAGAAAGTTCCTTCCAGTGGGTGGAACCACATGCGAAAAAGGAGAGACTTCGACCAGGAGGTTTTCCGTGTCCCGACCAGTAGCCAAACAAGAGTAGAACATAATTTTGAAAATAAAAAATATAATCTCCATAGTCTTAAGCATATGAACCGCAGTCGACCAGAGCTAGGCTCTGTCATATAAATAACATCACTTGCTTTTTGAATTGATTTATTATTTATTAAACTGAATGGAAATGAAATGAAAATGAAATGAAAAACTTACGCAGTTGGTCAATATTCCAAGAATTAGACAAAACCCTGCCGTCTGACATGGCTAATCGTACAGAACCTGGTCGGGTGACTTCGACCACAGTGTTAGGACCTTCCCACTTGGGAGAAAGTTTGTTGCGATTAGCTTGGCTCTGAATTTTTCTGAGAACCAGATCAGCTATAGTTAGGCTGCGAGGTTACACCTTACGACTGTGGTACCTTCGCATGGCTTGTTGATAGATTGCTGAACGTAGTAAGGCTTGGTTTCGTCGTTCCTCAAGGAAATTAACGTCGTCGAGTCGTCTTTCTTCCTGATCGTTTTCATCAAAACAATCAGTGCTAGCAGAACCAATTTTTAGTTCTGGAGGAAGCATGGCTTCGGCCCCATAGACTAAAAAGAATGGTGTTTCACCGGTCACACGACTGGTCGTGATACGAACAGCCCATAAAACAGAAGGAAGTTCTTGAACCCAAGCTACTGACTGTTTTATTAACTGGTCGAATACTCGGCGTTTGACCCCATGCATTATGATACCATTGGCATGCTCAACTGTTCTGTTACTTTGCGGATGAGCAACTGAAGCGAAATGGACTTTGATACCAAGGTCATCGCAGAATTCCTGAAAATTACCGCTGGAGAACTGGGTACCATTGTCCGTGATTATACGACTGGGTACACCAAATCGTGTAATCACGTTTTTTGTGAGGAATCTCTTAGCAGCCTCAGTTGTAGTTTTAACAACTGGCTCGTCTTCGATCCACTTTGTAAACGTGTCAATCATGACAAAAAGGAATTCGAAGCCCCCGGGTGCTCTTGGGAAAGGTCCCAGAATGTCTTGTCTCCAGGTTGCAAAAGGACAAGAAAGAGGAATTGTTTGCGAGCTTGTGCCAGCTGATGTACTTGTCGGCTATGAAACTGACATTGTACGCACTTCGTCACGAGCTCTTTTGCATCATGAAGGGCAGTTGGCCAATAGTATCCATGCCTAAAGGCTTTACAGACCAGTGTTCTGTAGGAATGATGTGCTCCACTGTAGCGTCCCGTTTTTCGGAATTTTTGAAAATTTTAAAAGAGAACCATTTGTTTCTATTTGCCAAAAGCTTAATTTGAAATTTTAGAAAATTCATTTGCAGTTTAAAATGAATTAACCAAACTTCAATTAAATTAAAGTTGGTTTAATTGAGTTTTCTGGAATTTAAAATCAAAATTATTATTTTAAGAATTTTCTTGGATTTATTGGATTTTAAAAAGGGTTTTTCCTTTTTCCCGAAATTAAAAATCATTTTATTTGCAAAAGAAAAAGAAAATTTAAAGTTAAAAGTATTTTTATTAAGTCCAGAATAATTCAAGGAATTTCTGTGAATTTTTCTAGAATTTTTGGAGTCTATTTGCTATTTTCTAAATTGCTTTTTGATTTGTTTGAATTTCTAAAATCAAAAAGGTATTAAAATCGTTTTCTTTGTTCTTGGGCGAATCATCGCCGCCCGCCTCGCTTTCGCCCGCCCGCTGCCTCCCGCGCCCGCCTCCTGCTCACCGCGCTCGGCCGCTCCCGACCATTGGATCTTCATCCGTTGGCTCTCGATCGGCCGCGTCTCCCCTTCGCCTCAGCCGCCCGATCTCCATCCGGCCGTCCTCCTTCGCCGCGATTCGCCTCCCGCCTCGGTCTCGCGCCCACCGTCCGATCGTCATCGCGTGGCTCTCGCTTCGCCGCGTCGCCTCTTCTTCTTGGCCGTCCGATCGCGATCCGGCGTATCGCCTTCGCTGTCGCCTCTCTCTCTTCTCCGCCGTCCGATTGAAATCGGACGACGCTCCTTCGCCCGCGCCCCTTCGTCTTCCCACCGTCCGATCGAAATCGGACGGCGCTCGCTTCGTCCCGTTCACCCGCGCCTCTTCCGCTCCCCACCGTCCGATCGAAATCGGACGGCGCCTGTTCATCTTCCTCGTCCGCGCTGTTGGACTTCTCAGCCGTCCGTCGAAATCGGACGGCTCTCCTTCGCCGCGCCCCTCCGTCTCCCCACCGTCCGATCACAATCGGACGGCGTCCGTGCATCGTCTCCGCCGCGCCGCCGTTCTCTCTCCCACGTCGCCGCGCGAATCCCGCCGTCTCCTCGCCGCCGCGAATCTCGCCTCTCCCTCTCGCCTCTGTCGCTGCTGCCGCGAATCCGCGCTGTCCGTCGCCTCCGCCGCGCCTCCGCCAGTGTCCGCCACGCCGCGCCCATGCCTCTCCTCGCCTTTAAATACTGCGCGCCTCTCCTCTCCCCTCTCTTTCCCTCCTCGGCTCGCCTCGCGCCTTGCCGTCTCCGTAGCGCCGCCGCCGCCGTCTCCCTCGGCGCCGGTGTTGCCGCCATCGTCTTCCCGGCTCCGCCGCCAGAGCCTCTCTCTCTCTCTCTCTCTCTCTCTCTCTCTCTCGAGCCGAGGTGGTGGTGCGGCGTGGCGCCACGCTTGGCGCCACGTCCGCGCCTCCTCCCGCGTGGCAGTCCATTTGGCGCCACGTGGCCGCTGACGTCAAAACCGGGAGTTTTCAGTTGGAAAATAATTCCGAAAATACCGAAAACCCTAATTCTATCATTTTATGTAATTTGAAACTTCTTTTGGCCATAACTTTCACATCCGAACTCCGATTTGGGTGATCCAAATTTCTAAATTTATATAAATTCATCCTCTTTCATTTGGTACTGGTTTTGTAATTTTTGGAGTTCATTTGGTGCTGTTTTATTTATTTGTTGCTATTCTCGCGTGTAGATTAGGCGTTTGGAAGATTTCTTCGACCCGACGACCGAAGACCCGCTCCTCGTCAACGAAGGCAAGTCGTAGGCCTTTGACCATGTTGAACCCATTTTACAAATGTATATTGTATTAAATTATCATGCATGGCTAGTTTTATTAAAAATGGTTTTGGGAGTAGATAATTACCAAATTGCCATTATGCCTCCTTGATGAATTGAAAATGAAATGTCTCCTTGAATGACATATATCCTTGAACACCTTAGGATGGTTAATACTAGTTGGACATGATTGTATACCAACTTGGGAGCGTATTATTGCTTAGACATGCTCTAGTTACATGGTACTTTCGATCACATGTTCAATGATTAATGAAATTTGACTAATGGAACTATGGAACAGTGGTGTGAGGCCACTTTTATTAAAAGATGTTGTGCCATGGCAGGGATTGCCATTTGGTCGGGTATGAACAAAAATGATTTATGCTCGGGCTTGAGGTAGGAAGCTAGAGTGGGTGCGTAATGCACATTGGGTTGTGGTAGACTTGTGCGAAAGCGACCAACTAAGGACTTAACTTTGCAAGTCATTGATGGGTCACCTCGTGCAACCATAAGTCCGGTATGGGACGGACCTGGCCAACTAATTAGGGAAGTTTTGAGTCGGTTCTGTTGTGGCTGTTTAATGGCGCAAGAGGGGGCTGTGATGGCGAAACCTTAGCGAGCAGAACCGAGGCAAAATGGAACTTTGTAAAGGCCTTGTGATAGTCACTTAGTCGCACACCCTCGGAAGTGTGTCAGACGGACATTACAAGTGATTTATCTCTTGTGGGTAAAGCTGTACAACCTCTGCAGAGTGTCAAAAATCTATTCGAATAGCCGTGTCCCGATGCACGGACATGCACAGTGATTTCGCGCAAGGGGTAGTATTTTCAAAAATGTGGTTTGGTTCGATAGAAGCGTTTGGTTGGAATGGTTGGGAAGTGAGCGGGATGTTCCTTTGTTTGATTCAAAAGAACTTGGTTATCTATGTATTATTCTTTTAAAATCACGCTTTGCAATCTAATTAATGTATTCTTTGTTAAACTTGCTTTACGCAAATTAACCATAAAGCCATCCTTGTTTAAGCCGGCATGAATACTATGTGCATACATTTCTCTCGACTTCTTGAGTACTTTATGTACTCACGACTTTATGCCCTTTGTTGATCACCCCAATGAGAAGAACCGGAAATATTGAGTTCTCGTGAAGAAGGCTACTTTGAAGACTTTGCGAACTAGGTCACGTCCTCCACTCGATTGCCTGTGGGCATGTCGATTGGGCTCCACGTATTTTGAGATTTCCGCTGCCAAGATACTCTGTTGTGGTTAAGCCCTGTGTGGCGACTTTTGTAAGAACCTTGACCATAAGGTCTTTGTTGTTTTAATTAATATTACTTTATCTCGCTTCATTAGTTCGTTGTTGAATGGTTATGATTACATCATTGTTGTAGCTGTGCAAGCTAGCTCCGATCATGGGACTAGCTTGGTATGCACAGAGGGTCTCGGGGTTGTGTGACACCCGGGTCCCGACAAGAGATGGTATCAGAGCCATATTGACTGTAGGACGTAACCTTTAGTTAGATTGGTCGTCTTAGTCAAGAATTCAAAAGATATTTTCTAAATCAAACCAAGCAATTAATTTGACTAGATATTCTTCTCTCATCTTATTCTATTCTTTCTCATCTTATTCTATTCTTTTCTTATCATCTTACCCTCTTATATCATTCTTGAGTTCTTTTATCTTATCTTTTCTTAAACTTGGTTTTCCAAATTTAAATTGATTCTCTCATCTCTGGATTATCCCTAGGATCGAGCCCTTCAAGATCAAGCAATGGAAGCTTTGGAGGCTCAAGGTCCGCAGTCTGTTCCAAGTTGACCCTCCGTAAAGATTAGATTGGTAGCTGCCTCCCTAGTTTTAGATTCGTTTAGTCTGCGTAATAGTGCTTTTGTGCTTGAGTGTCTCTTTCTTGTTTGCTTCTTGATAGCTTTCCGGCTATCTATTCGTTGGGTTAAACCAACTTTGTCCGCATTAGGTTGATCCATCTATCTCCCTTGTTTCTTACTCATCTAAATGCTTTTCCCTCTCACCTATTGTGCTTTCTCCCTCTCATCTATGAAACCTGTGAAGAATTTTTGCAAAGTGGATCAAACCCGTAAGTCCCTTGGAAGCTACTCTTGCGGGAGATAACCAAGGTGTTTTGATGCCAACTTAGGTAGCTTTGGAGAATCTTTGATAAGACTGATTTTGAGTTTAACCGAGTATATGCAAGAAGTTATTGTGGATACCAGAGTATGATAATGGGTATGCCTTGATTATAAATGGTTTAAAGAGTAGCATATTGGTGGATTATATAAATCGTGGAGTAAAGTGATCGAAGGAAAATCTTGATTAATCTTGAAGGATAAAAGAATCGGAAGTGTTGATTTGATTATAGGAGAAGTTGTATTTAAATTGAATCTTGATTTGGTTATAATGTCGGTTGGATATTTGGAATTGAGAAATTGTGCGAGAAGAGGCCGAGTAGAATGCGAAGAGAATTGGATTTTCATGTCGATTGATGATGTTAATTTTGGGAGAATTGGTTGGATCTTGGTTGGATTGTAGAAATGCATGATTACTAGATTGTAGAATTAAATTATTATTGACATGAGATTTTGGAAGATCGGATTATAGAAAAGTATCTTGGATGAATTACAGAAATGGATCTTGATTGGATTATGGAAATATGATTGTGGAATTTGGGTTATAGAAATCTGATTCGCTAGATGATGGATTACAGAATATATTATGATTGGATTTGGATTAAAGGATTACACGATTGTTAAGGATTTGGATTATATGATCGCCAATTCTTGGCGATGATTGTGGTGGATTATGCTGAATCAAGAAGAATGGAATAATTGAGTTTGTTGGTCACATTGGATTCATTTGGATGTGGTTGAATAGAGAAATTGAGATTTGAAGAGAAATTTTTGTTAGATTATAGAAATATTTCTTGATCGGATTATAGAATTGCGCATTTGTGGAGATTGGGTTATGCAAGCAGATGATTGTTGGATATTGGAATTTATGATTGATGATATATTCTCGATATCGGAGTTGGTCCAAAATAATTGTTGGATTGATGAGCATTGGAGTTGGGTGAATAAATGTTGGATAAATGGTGATACAATAATTGGCGGATTAAATTTGAATTTGGGATGGCAAGCAGTCCTTTGGAAGGTTCTAAAATTGAGATATTGGATTGGTATAAAGAAATTCTGAGGGTTGCAATTGATAAATTTGCTTGAGGAAATTTAGTGGATAATGTTGTGGATTTAGTCAATAATTTTGGAGGAAGCAATTGCATGAATATAACCTTTGGAAGAATTTTGTTTCAAAAGGATAAAAGAATTTAGCGTGATCTTGGAGTTTATCCGATCGGAAGATGCGCTATGGCTACTAGATTTCATGGATTTGTGCGAAAAGGAATCTTGCGATCAAAGTGGTGAATTTGTTGGATTATTTAAAACTTATGCCAAAGAAGGATGTGTGAATCATGTTGGTGTATCGAGAATGTGATTAAATGATTGGATTGTAATTGGGTGACCTTATGACATGCTGGATTGGTAGATTTCGATAATAATGAGCATTGGATTGACAATTTGGAAGATAAGTTTGATAGCTTCTTAGTTGGCACCCGAACATAGTTGTAAACCCATGATTTGGCATCAGTTTCCCATAATGGAGCTACCACTGCAGCTGTCAGAGATGTGCCACACGTTCAGTTGAGCCGCAATAGAAGGATTCTACAAGATAGCAAGACCCCTCACTCAGCTGTTGAAGAAAGAAAAGAAATTTGCTTGGACAGCAGTTGTGAGCAAAGTTTTCAAGAGTTGAAGAAGCGTTTGACAACACTCGGTGTTGATTTTGCCGATGTTCGGAAGGATTTGAGATTTTCGTGATGCATCCGGCAAGGACTTGGTTGTGTCTGATGCAAGAAAGGAAGGTAGTAGCCTATGCTTCCGTCAATTGAGGCCTCATGAAGTGAATTACCCACTCATGACTTGGAGTTAGGCTGCAGTAGTGCATGCTTTAAAGATATGGCGTCATTACCTTATTGGTAATCATTTGTGAAGTCTATACGGACCATAAGAGCTTGAAGTACATTTTCACTCGGTGATCTTAATATGAGGCAAAGAAGGTGGTTAGAGTTAATCAAGGATTATGATATTGGAATCCATTACCACCCGAGCAAAGCTAATGTTGTGGCGGATGCCTTGAGTAGAAAAGTCTCTTGCAATACCACGACGATCAAGGAAAATCATTGACCCTTCATGAAGAGTTCGAAGCTCAAGTTAGAGTTGGTTGAGGAAGGTTATCTAGGCGCCTTAGAAGTTCAACCCACTTTGCGGAATCGGATCAAGGAAGCTCAAGTTGAAGATGCCAATATTAAGGAAATTAAGAGCAACATGAAGAAGGGTAAAGCCACGAGATTTTGAGAAGATGAGCAAGGCACCTTTTGGTTTGACAAGCGAATCGTGTTCCAGATCGAAAGAGCTTAGCGGTTGATACTCAAGGAAGCCCATGAAACTTTGTACTCCATTCACCTGGAAGCACAAAGATGTACCAAGACCTCAAGGAAATGTATTGGTGGCCTAGCATGAAGCGTGAGATTGCGAGTATGTAGCTCGGTGTGATGTCATCGGCGAGTTAAAGCCGAGCATCAAAGACTCTTTGGACTCCTGCAACCCTTGAGAGTGCCCGAATGGAAGTGGGAAGAAATTGGCATGGATTTTATCACTGGTTTGCCAAGGACAAGGTCAGGATATGATTCTATCTGGGTAATTGTGGATCGTCTAACCAAAGTTGCTCACTTTCTCCCAGTCAAGACTACTTACTCTGGTGATAGACTGGCAGAATTGTACATGGCAAAGATAGTGTGCGGCATGGAGTCTTAGAAGAAGATCGTGTCGGATCGAGGAATCGATTCACCTCAAGATTTTGGCGAAGTTGCCTGATGTTTTGGGTACTAATCTAAATTTGATCTGACTTATCATCCCAGACGGATGGATGAGACGAAAGAGTAAATCAAATCCTAGAAGATATGTTAAGGGCTTGTGCCTTAGCAAATCAGACCAGTTGGGATCAAATGCTACCTTATGCAGAGTTTTCCTATAACAACAGTTACCAGTCAAGCCTCCAGATGTCTCCATTTGAAGCTCTTTACGGAAGAAAATGCAGAACACCCTTGTATTGGAATGAAGTAGGCGAAAGACAAGTGTTTGGGCCAGATATTTTGGAAAAAGCCGAAGAGCAAGTTCGATCAATCAGAGAAAGGTCAAAACAAAGCCTGAGACGAGCGAGAAGAGTTATGCCGATAGCAGTCGCGAGATCTAGCTTTTGCACTGGTGATCATGTGTACTGAAGGTGTCGCCTCTCAAAGGGATCGTCGTTTGAGTAAGTGGAAAGCTTGCACCAAGGTACATCGGACCTTTCGGTTCTAGCAGAAGAGGAGAAGTCGCTACGGTTGGAGCTCCGCCTCGGTATCGGATGTGCATAATGTCTTCCACATGTTGCGGTGAAGAAGTGTTTGCGTGTGCAGAAGAGCGGATGCCAATGGAAGCAATTGCCTGCAGAAGACCTCACCTACAAGGAGCATCCCATCAAGATCTTGGAAGTAGCGAGCGAGTGACAAGAAGCAAGACCATCCGTTTACGCAAGGTCGATTGGAGCAACCACAGAAGAAGAAGCCACTTGGGAGCGAGAAGAAGACTTGAAGGTGAGTTTCCCACCTATTCTCTAGTCGACTGAATCTCGGGTCGAGATTCCCTTTAAGAGGGGTAGGTTTGTAGCGTCCGTTTTGGAGTTTTGAAAATTTTAAAAGAGAACCATTTGTTTCTATTTGCCAAAAGCTTAATTTGAAATTTTAGAAAATTCATTTGCGTTTAAAATGAATTAATCAAACTTCAATTAAATTAAAGTTGGTTTAATTGAGTTTTCTGGAATTTAAAATCAAAATTATTATTTTAAGAATTTTCTTGGATTTATTGGATTTTAGAAAGGGTTTTTCCTTTTCCGAAATTAAAAATTATTTTATTTGCAAAAGAAAAAGAAAATTTAAAGTTAAAAGTATTTTATTAAGTCAAGAATAATTCAAGGAATTTCGTGAATTTTCTAGAATTTTTGGAGTCTATTTGCTATTTTCTAAATTGCTTTTTGATTTGTTTGAATTTCTAAAATCAAAAGGTATTAAAATCCCTTTCTTTGTTCTTGGGCGAATCGTCGCGCCCCGCCATTCGCCCGGCTCGCCTCCGCGCCCGCCTCCGCTCGCCGCGCTCGGCGCTCCGACCATTGGATCTTCATCCGTTGGCTCGATCGGCCGCGTCTCCTCGCCGCCCGCCCGATCTCCATCCGGCCGTCCTCCTTGCGCGTCGCCTCCGCCTCGTCTCGCGCCACCGTCCGTCGTCATCGCGTGGCTCTCGCCCGCCGCGTCGCCTCTTCTTCTTGGCCGTCCGTCGCGATCGGCGTCATCGCGTTCGCCGCGTCGCCTCTCTCTTCTCCGCGTCCGATTGAAATCGGACGACGCTCTTCGCCGCGCCCGCCGTCTTCTTCCGTCCGTCGAAATCGGACGGCGCTTCGCTCGTCCGTTCACCGCGCCTCTTCGCTCCCTACCGTCCGTCGAAATCGGACGGCGCGTCATCTTCCTCGTCGCGCCGTTGGACTTCTCAGCCGTCCGTCGAATCGGACGGCTCTCCTCGCCGCGCCCCTCCGTCTCCCCGCGTCGATCCTGTCGGACGGCGTCCGTCTATCGTCTCGCCGCGTCGCCGTTCTCTCTCCCACGTCGCCGCGCGAATCCCGCCGTCTCCTCGCCGCCGCGAATCTCGCCTCTCCCTCTCGCCTCTGTCGCCGCCGCGAATCCGCTGTCCGTCGCCTCGCCGCGCCTCGTCGTGTCGCCACGCCGCGCCCATGCCTCTCCTCGCCTTTAAATACCGCGCGCCTCTCCCCTCTCCCTCTCTTTTCCTCCTCGGCTCGCCTCGCGCCGCCGTCTCCGTAGCGCGCCGCCGCCGTCTCCTCTCGTGCCGGTGCTGTCGCCACCGTCTTCCGGCTCCGTCGCGTGAGCGCCTCTCTCTCTCTCTCTCTCTCTCTCTCTCTCTCTCTCTCGGTGAGGTGGGCCGCCGTGGCGCCACGCCGGCCGCCACGTCGCACCTCCTCCAGCGTGGCGATCCATTTGGCGCCACGTGGCCGCTGACGTCAAAACCGGGAGTTTTCAGTTGGAAAATAATTCCGAAAATCCGAAAACCCTAATTCTATCATTTTATGTGATTTGAAACTTCTTTTGGCCATAACTTTCACATCCGAACTCCGATTTGGGTGATCCAAATTTCTAAATTTATATAAATTCATCCTCTTTCATTTGGTACTGGTTTTGTAATTTTTGGAGTTCATTTGGTGCTGTTTTATTTATTTGTTGCTATTCTCGCGTGTAGATTAGGCGTTTGGAAGATTTCTTCGACCCGACGACCGAAGACCCGCTCCTCGTCAACGAAGGCAAGTCGTAGGCCTTTGACCATGTTTAACCCATTTTACAAATGTATATTGTATTAAATTATCATGCATGGCTAGTTTTATTAAAAATGGTTTTGGGAGTAGATAATTACCAAATTGCCATTATGCCTCCTTGATGAATTGAAAATGAAATGTCTCCTTGAATGACATATATCCTTGGACACCTTAGGATGGTTAATACTAGTTGGACATGATTGTATACCAACTTGGGGCGTATTATTGCTTAGACATGCTCTAGTTACCGCGGTACTTTCGATCACATGTTCAATGATTAATGAAATTTGACTAATGGAACTATGGAGCAGTGGTGTGAGGCCACTTTTATTAAAAGATGTTGTGCCATGGCGAGGATTGCCATTTGGTGGGTATGAACAAAAATGATTTATGCTCGGGCTTGAGGTAGGGAGCTAGAGTGGGTGCGTAATGCACATTGGGTTGTGGTAGACTTGTGCGGCGACCAACTAAGGACTTAACTTTGCAAGTCATTGATCGGGTCACCTCGTGCAACCATAAGTCCGGTATGGGACGGACTGGCCAACTAATTAGGGAAGTTTTGAGTCGGTTCTGTTGTGGTGCATTTAATGGCGCAAGAGGGGTGTGATGGCGAAACCTTAGCGAGGCGTAACCAGAGGCAAAATGGAACTTTGTAAAGGCCTTGTGATAGTCACTTAGTCGCACACCCTCGGAAGTGTGTCGGACGGACATTACAAGTGATTTATCTCTTGTGGGTAAAGTGTACAACCTCTGCGAGTGTCAAAAATCTATTCGAATAGCCGTGTCCCGATTACGGACATGCACAGTGATTTCGCGCAAGGTAGTATTTTCAAAAATGTGGTTTGGTTCGATAGAAGCGTTTGGTTGGAATGGTTGGGAAGTGAGCGGGATGTTCTTTGTTTGATTCAAAAGAACTTGGTTATCTATGTATTATTCTTTTAAAATCACCTTTGCAATCTAATTAATGTATTTCTTGTTAAACTTGCTTTACGCAAATTAACCATAAAGCCATCCTTGTTTAAGCCTGGCATGAATACTATGTGCATACATTTCTCTACGACCTGCTGAGTACTTTATGTACTCACGACTTTATGCCCTTTGTTGATCGGTCAATGGAAGAACCAGGAAATGTTGAGTACTGTGAAGAAGGCTACTTTGAAGACTTTGCGAACTAGGTCACGTCCTCCACTCGATTGCCTGTGGGCATGTCGATTGGGCTCCACGTATTTTGAGATTTCCGCTGCCAAGATACTCTGTTGTGGTTAAGCCCTGTGTGGCGACTTTTGTAAGAACCTTGACCATAAGGTCTTTGCTGTTTTGATTAATATTACTTTGTCTGCTTCATTAGTTCGTTGTTGAATGGTTATGATTACATCATTGTTGTAACTGTGCAAGCTAGCTACTGATCATGGGACTAGCTTGGTATGCACAGAGGGTCTCGGGGTTGTGTGACACCCGGGGTCCCGACATCCACAGACTCCTCCATGAATTGCGGTTAGCAACTTAATGCCATCCGAGTGAGATATGCATCTCATCAACACTCCATGAGATCCTCGTTTATACAAGGTACGTTCGATTAGAGTGTATGATTTGGCTTTTCGTGCTATACGATCAGCCTCTATATCATCTTCTGGAATTCGGTCATGCTGAAGATAATTGTAGATCGATGTCATCCAATCTCTACCATGATCGTCACCGATCTGTGGAGCATCCATTTGACCAGAATCAATTGGATTGACCTGATGTGAACCGTTGATGTTCTCGGTAGGCTCGATTACCGAGGGTGAATCGAGTTGCTCAAGAAAAACTCCCGGCGGGACGGTTGACCTAGTGGAGGCCATCCGTGCCAATTGATCTGGTAGAAAGTTTTTCTTTCTAGGAATATGTTGGATCTGAAAACCGAAGAAGTGCTTTTCGAGTTTTCATACTTCCGCCAGATAAGACTGTAACACCCCAGCCCAACCTGAGCCTGGAATGCTACCACCGTAACAAGTCTACAAATGGAACTAAGACATTTCTTTCTAAATTTCGGCAGAGTCTCCTTTATAAATCGAACTATCCGGACATTCGCACAATTAACAATAATAATAAGCAAATATCCAAACACACGTACTAAACATGTTCATGAAAGAAACGACCATAAAACGCTATCCAACTCTAATAGAGGTTGTCCACGACATAGAATGTAAGGAAGTAAGCCTCATATAAAGCTATTCAAAGTCCAAGTTATCACTTAAATGATTTATTCACTTTATTAGTGCCAGTGTGCAACCGTGATAATTCCTACTCCCGCCCATGCATGCCATCCACAACCGGTATACCTAAAAAAACAACACGGCAAGGGTGAGTCCAAGACTCAGCAAGGCCAATGATACAAAACATAACAAAATCATTCATTTTCCAACAGTGTATGAACATCATGAATCAAATCAACATATGAATGAATGAATGCACATGCACTTCTCTTTTGCTCATACCGGTATAGCGAGTGAACACCCGTCGGTGTTCACTTATGCCCGCGTTCTACAACACGCGGGGATCCAAAGCCCGTTTGAGAACAAGTCAACCGGGAATCCACAATGCCCACTTTGGAATGGTGGGTCTTACAATCACCACCCACTCCCGTGGGTGTCGCAAGTCCACAACTTGCATTCATGAGTGCACATGATGAACAATAAAATGACAGTAATCGAATTTCAGTAATCTAGCCATCGTGAACAAATACATATCACCATAAAATAGTACATCGAACAAGCATATGTTACCATGATTCATCATATAGAACAATCACATAACAACCACATTATAGGTGTACTTGCCTGTTTCTTTCTTTCCCGCTACGGCACACAAGGAAGCAAAATTGGTGTCTCTACTCTGGAACTCCGCCTTCTATACAAGCATAGTGGTAACAATAAATACGATGAATGATGGACTCCGTTTACACCCCTTAATCCAACCGCTCAAGACCTATGACTCAAAGAGAGGTTCTACCCAAATTTCCCAGCAGTCTAGCATAATACTTCCCGGGATAGTAGTACGAGAAAAATCGTAGTTAAATATCTGTAACTCCGAATGACTTGAAACCAGTGCTCAAATACTCTTAACGTAACAGGTTACGAAACTCTAGTTGGTGGGGTTCTTTGATTCGGCCAAACTAGTGGTCTAAACAACCGTTGAAAACAAGCGCGGACATCTGTCGAATACAACACACTTGATAAATAACATGGCATAACTTAGTTGGGAAAGACTCTGATTCGGCCATCTATTAACCTAATGTTACGGTGAAGTTTCTTTGTTCCCTCGGTCCGATGATCGGACACAATGAGTAAAAATTCAATAACTTTTGATTACCAACTCTAAAAATTGTGTTCTTTATCAACTTGGAAAGATTAATGAATTATCTACAATATTAATTTTTGGTGGTCTTTCTGATTCGGCCTCTAAACAATTCATAATGGCGGACAAGAAAGCGCTAAATCCCGTCGACTCTCGACCAGTCGCACAAAAACGGACATATCTCCTAAACCGTAACTCCAAATCAGATGATCTCGGTGCCAAAAGAAAGCTAAGATCAAGGGCTACAACTTTATAAAAGGTGGACAGATCAGAAAATATACGGAACTTACTCAAATCTGACGAACCAATCTGGCGCAGGGGGAGGGTGGGGAGAGCCGTGGTGCTAGGGGAGAAAGGGGAAAAGGGGAAGCGGGTGGGGCACTAGGGTTTTGGGGTGGGCACCCCTCTTGGCCGACCACAAGGAGGCCTCTCCTGGGCCGCGGCCCAGGTCCAGGTTGGCGAAAAATATCAGATGACCCCCTGTCGTTTCATGTTTTACTATTCCTCTTATTCCCTTTTCTTCTCTCGGCTAAATCTGCGATTTACCGATTCGATTTCCAGGGTATTACATTCTACCCCCCTTAAACAGAATTCGACCCCGAATTCTACCAAGGTTAACACGCCAGAGCAGAAGCTACTAAAACCATAGTATCACGTACCTGTGGTAAATAATTCTGGAAATTGCTCACGCGTACGAGATTCCAACTCCCAAGTGGCTTCCCTCTCCGTTTGGTGTGTCCACAATACTTTGACAAATACCAACGTTTTGTGCCTCAGCACTCGCTCTGACCGTTCTGGGTTTGTCCATTCGGCAATGAATTCTGCTATTGCCTGAGACTTTATAGTGTTCATGAGATGAAATGGAGGTCGAACGTCCCTGGTTCAACTGCCCATTTTGATATTCGTCCTGATGATTCCTTGTTTCCAAGGACTTGGCCTTGGGGATATCCTGTAGGTACGATCACTTTGTGGGCCTGAAAGTAATGCCTTAGTTTCCTTAAAACCATAAGGAGACCATAGAGCAATTTTTGTACCTATGGATATCTTTCCTTTGGTCCATGTAGTACTTCGCTTACGTAATATATTGGTCGTTGAACGTTTTCACGTTCTACGACCAATACACCGCTGACAGCCTACGGCGATGCAGCCATGTAAATCAACAGTGTTTCTTCCGGTCTTGGAGAGACTAAGACCGGGGCGCTTTCAAGGTACTCTTTGAGTTTTTCAAAGGCTTCGTTGGCTTCTTTCATCCACTCAAAACTCCCATGCTTCTGAAGAAGTTATGAAACGACTTAGCACTGCCATACAGCCAGTTAGCTTTTGGACCTCTTTCTTTGTTGTCGGGGGACGCATCTGATTGATGGCCGATATATTAGCCAGATTTGCTTCAATACCTCTAGCCGAAACTAGGAAACCAAGAAGCTTTCCAGCGGAAACCCCGAACAGACATTTCTCTGGATTCAACTTGAGGTTATGCCTCCTCAAGTTGTTGAAAGTTTCTTGTAGGTCAAGAATATGATCGCCAGCGTTGATGCTTTTCACAACCAAGTCATCCACATAGCCTTCTAAATTTCGACCTACCTATGGGCTGGAAGTTTTCTGCATTAACCTTTGAAAAGTTACACCAGCATTTTTGAGACCAAAAAGCATCTTAACATAACAGTAAGTGCCATATGGAGTGATGAAGGAAGTTTTCTCCTCATCTTCTTTACTCATGTTAATCTGGTGGTACCCTGAATATGCATATAAAAAACTTAGTAACTCGCATCTGGAGGTGAAGTCTACAAGTTGATCAATGCGAGGAAGGAGAAAATCATCCTTCGGACAAGCTTTATTAAGATCTGTGAAGTCTATACACATTCGTCATTTCTCATTATTTCTTTAAACCATTACAGGATTGGCAAGCCACTGAGGGTGATGGACTTCACGAATAAATCCAGCTTTGAGGAGCATGTCAATCTCCAACTGGATTGCTTCCTTCCGACCAGGTGCAAAACGTCTTAGCTTCTGCTTGATCGGTTTTTTGTCAGGCTGGAGAGCTAGCCTGTGCTCGATCACTTCCACAGGGACTCGGGCATGTCGACGCGCTGCATTTACAACGTCTGGTTTGCTCGAAGGAAAGAGACGAGCGACTCTTCCTATTTAAGGTTGAGCCCTTCTCTGATCAGTAATTTTGGAATGGACCTGTCAGTGTCTCCCAACCTGACGTCTTCCAGAGAACCACCTTTGTCGAGTAGCACCTCTTTTGTCTGATCGGATGGTTTGGGTGTCAATTTTGGTTTGGAGAGCTTGACCTGCATTGCAGAAGAGTCACTATTTCTGGTCGGAAGCTCATCGACCAGTTCTAAAGATCTCCGATCGCAGGCATAACCTATCTTTTGATCTCCCCGAACCATGATGACACTCTTTGGTCCTGGCATCTTCAAACTCTAATAACTGTAATGCGTGGCTATCAGGAATTTTGCTAGAGCCAGACGGCCAAGGATCCCGTTATAAGCGGTCTCGAAATCAACCACGTCAAACGAAACCTTTTCTGTTTGGAAGTTTTCAGGGCTTCCGAACATAACCGGTAAGAACACTGTCCTATCTGTTTGGCGGTAGAGCCAGGGACTATGCCATGGAAGGCACATTTTATTGGCTTCACCTTTGATTTGGGAACCTACATTTCTTCCAGAGCTCCCGAGAATAAAATATTTAAAGAGCTACCTCCATCTATCAAGACTCTATTGACTTTGCAATTATTAATGGTAGGCTCAACTATAATAGGGAACCTACCCGGTCGATTCAACGAGATGGGCAGTCTTCTTTGCCGAAGGAGATTACTGTGTCCGACCACCTCGAAGGCTTGATGTTGATCGGAGACTCCGCTAGGTTGACCTCCCACTCCACGGCTTTCAGATGACGTCGCGAGTCGTACGATGAAGATCCTCCAAAGATCGATCCTCCAAAGATCATGTCGACCGTGTGCTGAGGTTCTTGGTACTCCATCTCATCGTCGCCATCTTTGTCCTTTTTGGAGCTTGCTTCCCCTAACTCTTGTATTGAGGGAAGGGGGCCTTTACCTGCATAATAATCTTCCAACTTTTTTTGCCAGACACGGCAGGTGCGCAGATCATGCCCTGCCTGTTGGTGAAGCGGGCACCACTTCTTATTCTTTTTATACCCGTCGGTCGGAATTTTCACCTTGCCTCTACCGGTATAGTCCCTCTTACCTTTGGTAAGCTTTTCTGGGACCGCTAAGATCTCCTTACCATCCATCTTGCGATGCGTCTTCTTCTTGAGAACTTTCTTATGCTTCTTTTCTGGCTTTTCTAAGCCAGATTGAGGAGTTTTGTCTTTTCGATATATAGCTTCGCTCCATTCAACCGCTTCACTAGCGGCTACATATTTATCTGCCATATCGAATAGTTCGGCGGTTGTTCGTGGGGGATTCATAGCTATATCCTCCGTAAACCTCCGGTTCCTCAATCCTGCCTTGAAAGCCTGAATTACAGAAGACTCTGCAATCTCGGGTATGGAATTACGAACCTGGCTAAACCTCTTGATGTACTGGTGAAGATTTTCTTTTGGGTCCTGCCGGATCCGATGTAGATCATCTTCCTTTCCAGGGCGGTTGTACGTACCGTGGAAATTCACGATTAAGAGATCGCAAAGTTGTTGCCAAGTGTAGATTGATCCGGCCGGCTGGTTAAGCAACCATGACCGGGCAGATCCTTCTAGCACCGTAGGTAGGTAGTTAGCCATAACGTTTTCATCACCGTCGGCCGCTCTGATGGCGGTGGTATAAATCTGGAGAAATTCTAACGGGTTCTGGGACCCATTGAGCTTGTCCATGTTGGCCGGTCGAAACCGGTTAGGCCAACGCGACACGGAGCCTGCGAGCTCGGCGACTGTGGATCGATTCATGGCGCCTTCTTTGAGAAGGTGCCGGATTGTGATCGGTCGGAGACCGGTTCTTTGATTAGAAAACTAGGGCAGAGACCGAGAACAGAGAAAGCTCGGCAGCCTGTGACTGATTCATGACTCATTGATCGGAATCATCGAAGAGGCGGTGGTATCGATTGATTCTCAACATACGCATGTTGCCCTCTGCTTAGGGAAAAACGCTGAGACGAAGTCATGGGTTTGACTTTGTGGTGCCCTCCGTTCTCGGTATTCTTCTGTATGTTGTACGGTTTGTTGGAGAATCTCCGACACCTGTCCTACCAATTGGACAAAACCTGGAGCTTCTGCTAAAGCAGGGTTAGTATTATTTAAAATATTACGAATGCGCTGCAGGTTCTGTACCATTATTGAAGGTCTCGAAGGATTCATCGAGGTTGTTGGCGTTCGCAGATCCGAACCTTCTCTTAACCTTGTGCCTGGCCGCACTTGACCTATCATCCTTGGTGGGGCTGAACCAAACGAATTAACTGATGGACGTCCATCAGTTATTCGCCATCTCCATCAGTATGTGGTGGTGAGGTAGCGTGTGCAGGACCGTACAGGGCATTGCGATCAGTATTTCCGATCGCATTGACCTTGTGTTTCTAGCATCGATCCTCCGAAGAGCTTCCACTGTACTCAGTGGAGAGCTTCCCAGTACTTCTACCAGACATTTCCACGACGGAGACCGGTCGGAGATGAGCACCTCTTGAGGCCTCCGTGGCGGACTCACTGATCAAATGACGCGATCGTCGTATCTCGACCTTTATCATCCCCACTCGGCCCATGGCCGGTGAGGGTTTCATCGACACCGTTACCAGATGTCGGTTGGCTCCTGGAATTTCCAGAAGCCGTTGGCGAATACCTGTCAGCCATGATGGTGTCGAGAGTGTATTGACTATTGGATTGTAGGGCTGAAGTTTCATCACTTTTTTTGCCGGTCGGAAGGACCGGGCTTGGAGAGATTCTTGGATGCTCCGAACTGGTCGAAGTGGTCTATCCCTCGGGAAGCGCCACTTGTTGCAGTGGTGCATCCTCATCCATCTGCTCGACTTCGGCGTCGTTAGCGACTTGCGAACAAGAGGAAAAAGATGACGACGTCCAATTATCCTGCATGGCCTGGA
This sequence comes from Hsuehochloa calcarea, assembly GCA_036346395.1. Classification (NCBI taxonomy): domain Eukaryota; kingdom Viridiplantae; phylum Streptophyta; class Magnoliopsida; order Poales; family Poaceae; genus Hsuehochloa; species Hsuehochloa calcarea. Next base: position 29,021,341 of record CM070597.1, read on the forward strand.
TGCAGGTGTTCATGTCGAGGTTGGAGTAGTCATCCAGATCGAACCAATTCTCCTCGTCCCAAGTTCCTGCCATGATTGCATGAACAGAAGGATGAGCGAGGATTTGATGAGCAAAGAATTCCTTCAGAAAATTTGCGCCTTCTTTCCCACGGACGGCGCCAGCTGTCGACGATCAAATCGCCGATCTTATGAATATATGAAGAGAAAGAGGAAAATGGCATGTATCTCCTGGAAAGTAATGAGACTGCTCTTTATTGCTATGAACTGGCTATTACAATGGGTGTATGTAACCTAGACTAAAGACTAATTCGGGAATACAATGCTCTTATGAGAGTGTTTCCCAATCTATCTTCACTGTTCCGGCCTTCTCCACTTCAGTTCGTAGTCCTCCTTATGTAGTTGATGAAGCGTTGGCAGTTGTCTCTGGGAGAGACGCCTGTTTGAGAAGCAACGCGTCTGGTCGGAGAGAGGCGTCAGTTGACAATGTGTCAACTACTGTACGGTTATATGTCAAAGAGCCATTTGACCGTATTCCTGTGTCTTAGAGTTACTGTTGGACCGAAAAGGCGACTAGAGGGGGGGGTGAATACGAGCACGCTCACTTTTTCACAAATAATTGATTCAATAATATTTTACTCCAGTAGCTATGGAAGTTATGAAGATCAATGTACCAGTACAGCGGAAGACTAGTATTGAAACCAATTTAACCCCTTAAGCAATACGATGAAAAACAACACAAGCTAAAGCACAACAATGCACTGGCAGTCGGACCGTTGGGACAATGCGGTCTGACCGATTCCCTGGCGGTCTGAGCGGTGGCCTTGGGCGGTCTGACCGCTGGCCTCCAGAACAAATCAAACAGCCCGATGACGAAGTTGCAAATAGATGAAACTTTTGATCTACAACTCCAAACTTGATGAAACTTGGAACACACCTTCTCAATGATATCAGGAATCTGTTCCAATTGAAGATTATGATAATTCTTGGAAGAATAGCGATCCTTTTGGTTTGATCAAAGATGGGTTCAAAACCGGGTCAAAACGAAAAGTTGATCCAAAATCTTGCTCGTGGGTGATTGATGATCCTAGATAGGTTCCCACATGTAACAGTAAGCTATATCACATGGATAATTCAATCAAAAACTCACGGATCAAAGAAAGACTCAAAATCATCAAATATAGAGAAAGAACGCAATGAGACAAAATATTGATCAAACTTTCCTTTAATTGATTGATATGATATGGGCTTACAAGCTCTCCATCAATGGAGTACAATGCTCAATCCAAGAGCACGAAAATCACTTCAAACTATCAAGAACACTAGCCTCCACAAAAGCTCTCCCTAAGAAAATTAGGATTTTCAAAAATAGCGAAAGAGACGAAGAGGAGGTGCAGCCACCTTCCTCTCCTATTTATAGTAGAGGCTTAGACCTTCTACAAGTTTGACTCAATTGGGCTCCCGTTAAGGCCCAAAACAAAGGGGACACATACGCACGTATTTTAATACGCCGTCTTTAACACCCTTTGACCTAATTAGCTACACCTTGCGCCATCTTGCGCCTCGGATTAGCCAATAGGTCACCCTTGTCCATCTTGCACCACGCTTGAGTACATTGACCTCACCCGGCATAGTCGATCGTTCTGGACCTTAGCTCTCCAAGCCTAGTCCCGATCATCCTCGCCATTGACCGTCGTTGACCACCAAGCAACCTGCACAATAATAGACAAGTAAACCGAATTTGGAAACAACTTCTTCACAACTTGACCCATGTTAGTCAAAACATGCATCATGCAACATATATGCCCTGAAACTCATGACTTTGTGAGAGACCATGTGAGAGGTCCTCCATTGTGAGTGATGAGTATTTGACAACTTGTTGAATAGGTTGAGAGTTGAGTCTCTCGGTTTGTGCTGTTTCTGTGTTGAATCAGGATAATCGGAACTACCGCCATGTATGGAGCGGAAGTTCCGATAATCGGAACTACCGGCGTTGAAAAGAGGAACTTCCGATTAATCTGGGGATTGTGTTCGGTTGAAGTAATCAGAACTTCCGCACCTTGGGTCGCGGTTTGTCCGATATCTTGGCGTGAGTTTTCCTCACGAGGCGAAAATCGGAATTGAAAATCTGGGAGTGCGGACGTTCCGATAATTGGAAGTTCCGCAATGGTAAGCGCGGAACTTCTGATAATCCTGACTAGTGCGGATGTTCCGGAAATCGGAACTTCCGCTGTGGTAAGTGTGGAACTTCTGATTGTGTCCAGAACTGTGCAGAGAAGTATAATTTGTGATTTTGAGTTTGTAAGAGTTTGAGTCTTGTACAAATGTTGATGCTATGATATTGTGCAATGCTATGTGATGTGTTTTTATGCGTGTTGTTGCGGGACATCGAGGCGAAGTCGTGGCGAGACACGAGGTGATCGGACTAAGCGCGGCGGCGTTGAGGTCGAAGCGGTCGGGATGTGTCGAAGGCGGCGTGAATCTTGAGGTGGTTGCGAGTCAAGGACAGCAAGAAGGCGCACGGAGGCTTCGGAAGGTGCGCAAGGACGAAAGCGGTCTTTTAAGCGGCACAAGTGGAGGCGGTTCCGTTCGGGTGTAGCGGGCTTAATGGGTTGGAGGCCCATTAGCCAAGGGCTATAAATAGAGGTGAACCCCTGGTGTTAGGGTTAGACTTTGAGAGAGAAAATTAGGGTTAGCTTTAGCAAAAGGGTTTGTTTTGCTTTTTGAGAGTTTGTTGAGTTGGAGAGGATGAACTGAAAACCTTTGTAATCATTCCTCTGTGTTTCCTTTGTAATCTCTTGACTTCTATCAATGAAACTCTGAGGTTTTGATTACTTGTTTATGCCTCTCTTTATTCCCTTTCTGTTCATATTGAATATCTAGGGTTTTGGTGTATCTTTTGATTCGTCTTATGAAATAGCATGAAACTTGATATCCAGAGTCGTTTTGATATTGCTAATATATCCTCAAAGTTTCATGAGCTAAGAATCTAAGAATTTTGTCTATTGTGGTTTTTGGTCTTTCTTGCCCCTTCTTCAAGAAATCCGTTTTTGCTTTGATTAATGAATCTTTGTTTGCGATTCTTCTCCATGAGGTCAAGATGTTGTTTGGGATGATGTCCTGTGAAACTTGACCTGAGAAGAGCATTCAAGATTTAGTATTTTGGATTTTTGGGAAAAACCCGAGCGCACTGTTCTTCGGTCAAGACAATCGGAACTTCCGATTGTCCACGGCGGAACTACATTTGGTGGAACTTCATGATCGAACCGGAACTACGCAGCGGAACTACCGAGTAGAATCGAACTTAGTTTTTGACGTAACGATCGAAGTTTGTTTTCGTTCTCTGATTTTGCTTCACTCTTCTTGAGATATCCAGAGGGCTTTGTAGGTTTGTTTTAAATACAGTAAAGGGGAGTTCTTAATTTTTAAGGCACTATTCACCCCCCCTCTGTTGCCATTTCGGTCCTTCAATTGGTATCAGAGCCGGTTAGCTCTTACTTATAGATATTAACCGGTCTGTTGAGCCATGGCAACGGACAAGTATTCCACCAAGCCTCCAGTCTTTGATGGCCTGGATTACCCTTTCTGGAAGAGCCGAATGGAAACTTACATCCAGGCTCAGGGGTATGCCATCCGGAGAAAGGTGAAGGTTAGATTCGCCGTTCTGGCGATGAAAACATCAATGTGGAAACATGCCCGATGTTGAGGCCAATGCTAAGGCAAGGAACATAATCATTGTGGTTTGAGCGAAGTAAGTTCGATCGCATTTCTCATTTGTCTTACGCTACGACATTTGGGTGACCCTCGATGCATACCATGAGGGCACCACCCAGATTAAGACGGTTCGACAAGACCAGTTCAAGCGAGAATATAGCAAATTTGAGATGCTTGCTGGTGAATCTCTTGACGAGTGTTTTTCGCGCTTCCATAAGATTTTGAGCAACCTCCGAGCGGTCGGTCTTACATACCCGACTCGGATAACGCCGACAGATGCTTTCGCACTCGATCTTCGTGTTTGGGAGATGAAAGTGACTACCATCAAGGATAGCACGGACCTCTCGACCCTGACTCTTGATGCGCTTTACTCGCGTCTCAAGACTCACGAGATTGACATTGTCTCTCGAAGGTCGAAGTCACAGTCGATGGCTTTAGTCACTGATCCCACCTCTGGATCTTCTTCTGAGTCGATACATGGGTTCTCCTAGTCGCTCTCGTGACATAGCGATGATCGGTTAGAGCGACTTGAGGATGAGCAGCTAGCCCTCCTAGCTCGGAAGTTTTCCCATGCTTACAAGAGGAGGAGGGATGGAAAAAGAGGAGGTCCTGTGATTTGCTTCGAGTGTGGTGGCCCCAACCACATCCGAGCAAACTGCCCCAAGCTGGGGAAAGGCAAAGGTGACTACGGCGGTTCGGGCAAGAACGACTACATCGACAAGAACCGCAACACGAAGCCCTCAGAGACTGACCAAGGCAAGAAGAAGTTCCGCAACTTTGGAAAGGCAAAGAAGGTTGTTCCATCGCGTCCTCACCGCCTCGGCGAGGCGGACACCGGCGAGGTGGAGGGGTGGAGTGACGATGATGGAAAGGACGATCATGATCCCAAGGACGACGGCAACTTCTCCGGCATGTGCTTCATGGCCCTCGGGGGCGATCGGAGCGACAACGAGTTGTACTCCGACTCCGATGAGGTTAGTCCCACTTACGACCAGCTTAATGATGCTTTTCTTAAGCTAGGTAGATTTCATGCTAAGTCTGGGGCTAAGTGTGCTGAGTTGGAGAAGGAAGTAGCTAGACTATCACGGGAGCTTACTTTACTTACATCTGCTCCCTCCCGTGATGATTGTGACACATGCTGTGCTTTGCTTGATAACATGGAAAAACTAAGGACCTTGCATGATAGTGTGTCCTCTGAACTAGACATGATTAAAGTAGAGAACATTAGCCTTCTTGCTGAATTAGAGATGAGTAGGGTAGCACCTCCTTCATCTATTACTGTTGAGGCTACTGCTTGCACCTCATGTGAGGTTAAGTACAACTCGTTTAGAGGTCTTTATACCATGTTGCTCGATCTGCCTGAGATTTGTGAAAATTGTAATAATCTCAAGATGAATCTAAAACGGGCAGATCACAAAATTGCTGAATTCCAAGCTACGCTACTAGAGCCCATTGTTTCTTGTTTAAACTGTCCCAAGTTAATCTTGAACTAGAATCAGTATCCAAGCGGTTTCAAGAAATGATTGATCACAATAACAAAGCGCTCAGTATGCTTCTAAGGACCTTGTTAGCTCACCATGCAATCAATGTAATAAACTAAAATGTGATTTGGTTGCTTTGGATGAAAAAATGTGAAGCTAACTAAGGACCTTCTAGAATCACAATCATCCGCTTGTATTGTGTGTCTTTGGGAAGAAGTCTAAGGGTTTGGTAGAGGCGCCTAGCAACGTGAACCAATCGCTAGCGATGAGGTATCCCCCAAAGTCGGCGTGCACGCACAAGCCAATCTTTCCTCTGCTCTTGGTTCTTCTTCTGCTCCCTTACCTTCTGCTGTTCCTTCTTCCCCCTGCTCTTCTTGCACCTCTCTCTTTCGGGAGTGTCAGTATCTTATGAACACTCTCGAGAGGTTTGTAGGAGGCAAGAAGAAGCTCAATCTCATTCTAGACAAATCTAAAATTTGCAGATTTAATCAGGGTCTAGGATATGATATCCATGAGGATATGAGGAAGCATCCACCTGTCGTGCTCAAAACCATAGCACCAGGTGTGATCAAAACTAAGCCCAGGACTGAGAAAGTAAATTTCAAATCAGCGGGTTTTGTTCAAAGGATCTCTCGACGACAAGGTGATTCCACTGCAGCCTTGCCTCTCGTAGGCGGTATCATTGCACCTTCTGTCAGAAGGATGGACATTTGGTTGATCATTGCTTCAGGCGAGCCAAGATCGCGCGTAGAGATCGTGTTGAGTCTGTTAGGTACATTCGTGGTCAGCCCGGACCATGAGTGCACCTAAGACCAACACGAGGTCTAGGTTTGATACAGCCCGATGATTTAGGCGACATCGAGGACTTGGTTTTTCCGAGCTTTACGAGTTTTCGTCCTCATGCTCCCTTTGGTCGTGACTTCCGTCGCTTTGAGGGTAGATCTCGGTTTCCCTTCGAGATGGCTACCGTGGCGAGATCGACATGTTGCGAATTTCGACTCGCTCTTCCATAGCGATCGGATTCAAGAACAGCGACTTCAGTCCGCATACAGACCTTCCGACTTGTTGAGTGACAGAGGCGTAGGGTAGATAGAGTCGGTCTTGCTTGACTACTTCATCATTCGACATGTTACTCGGTATTGGGTGCCAAAATCACTTTGTTGATTCACCCGAAGATGAGACTTTACTCTGTTTGACTCGGGTTCGCCGGGTGGGAAGGAAAGGTGCGGATTGTAGACTCGGTGTTCTCGTCATATGACGGAGACTCTCGTTGGTTTTCTTCCCTAGCCCGTGCTCGAGGTGATGAGGCGATCACCTTGGAGATGCTTCATTTAGGCGCGTCATCGCTAAAGGTACTATGAGCATAAATGATTCTTTTATGTTGAAAGATGTTGCCTTAGTAAGTAAGCTGCGATATAATCGCTTTGATCTCACGACCGATGGCGATTCTGAGGTGAGCTTTAAGAAAAACAATTGCAAAATTCTTGATTCTTGGGTAGCCTAGTTTGCGGGATTTCGATATGGGAGGATCTTTCGTGCTGATTTTTTGAGTCTTCGGTGATCCTCTCCGGTGTTTAATTGCTTCGAATCCGTGATTTGACCTTACGGCATAGGAGACTAGGTCATATAGGCTTTGATCATTTGACACGAGTTAGCGCCACGATCTCATTCGTGGTTTGCCAAACTCAAGATGGTCAAGGATCTAGTTTGCTCTCCATGCCAAGACACGGCAAGATGGTTGCCGCTTCTCACTCTCGATCCACAAAGTGACAATGATTGATGCACGGGACAAGCCGCTCCATATGGATACGATTGGTCGGCTCGAGTCTGATCAGCGGGAGGAAGTGGTATATTCTTGTTGTGGTCGATGACTTCTCAAGGTACTCTTGGGTGTTTTTCTTAGCCTCGAAGGATGAGGCGTTTACTCTTTTTCGTGGTCTTTTAGTAGGCTTTCTGTTGAGCTCCGGGTGCATTACGAGCAATTCAGACCGATAATGGCACCGAGTTCAAGAATTCCTACTTTGAGAGTTTGTGGTGAGGCAGTGTAGAGCACCAATTCTCGTCTCCATCGTCCCCCAACAGAATGGCGTTGTGGAGAGGAAGAACAGTACCTTGGTCGAGATGGCGGGGCGATGCTTGATGAGTACTCTACACCTAGGAAGTTTTGGGTGAGGCCATTGCTACACGCTTGTCATGTTTCTATGAGTCTTTCTTGGGCACTCTTGCATCACACTTCTTATGAGTTGAGATATGGGCGAAAACCAGTCTCGCATTTTCGTGTGTTTGGTTGCAAGTGTTTTATCTTGAAGTCCAGGAACCTAGATAAGTTCGAATCACGATCTTGTGATGGGATCTTTACAGGTTACTCGACTTCTTCTCGTGCCTATAGAGTGCAGGCTGCGAGTCTAGCAAAATGGTAGAAACATGTGAGGTGACCTTGATGAGGCGGTCAGGGACTAGGCACGATATCTCGAGTTCTCTAGAGCGATGAGTCCATCTTTGTGGGCGATGAGGAAGGCGGAGATGAGGTTGTCTACCCGATCCAGCTTCTTCCTCCTCCTCTTGAGTGCCTTCTTCCACTGCACCTCGAGGAGATCAGCCCTTACCTTCTGCTTCTTCTGAAGCTAGTGGCTCTGTTCCTATCTCATCTGCTAATGAGGTAGAGGCCACTTCTTCATCTCACCCTGGACCTCCTAGACACATTCAAAAGGACCATCCTTCAGAGCAGATCATTGGAGACCTCTTTGAGCGTGTCACACGTTCCAAAGCTGGTTTGTCTCTCTTCTGTCTCCATTCTGCTTTCGTCGCCTCATTTGAGCCCAAAGACGTTTGTCATGCTCTATCTGACGAGTCTTGGATAAACGCCATGCATGAGGAGTTGGAAAACTTTGAAAGAAACAAGGTCTGGTCCCTTGTTGAGCCCCCTCAAGGTCACAATATCATTGGGACCAAATGGGTGTTCAAGAACAAGCAAAGTGAAGATGGGTTAGTCATTGAAACAAGGCTAGGCTTGTAGCTCGTGGGTACTCCCAAGTTGAGGTCTAGATTTGAAGAGACCTTTGCCCTGTAGCTAGACTTGAAGCCATTAGAATCTCGCTTGCCTTTGCGACTTCTAAGGGTTTCAAGCTTTACGGATGGATGTCAAGAGTGCTTTCCTCAATGGCCTTATTGAGGAAGAAGTCTATGTCGACTGACCTCGAGTTTCGAGAACCCCAAATACCCTAACCATGTCTACATGCTTTCCAAAGCTTTGTATGGACTCAAGCGGGCTCCCGAGCTTGGTATGAGAGGCTTAAGTCCTATCTCACGAGTCATGGTTTTGAAATGGGTAAAATAGACAAGACCTTGTTCATCCGCCGTCTTGGCAGCGATCTTTTGCTCGCCCGGATCTATGTGGGCGACATCATCTTTAGCGGCTCCTCACACACTCTCGTTTCCCAGTTTTCCGATGTTATGAGCTCGAATTTGAGATGAGCATGATGGGCGAGTTGAGCTTCTTCCTTGGCTTCCAAATCAAACAGACTCAGGAAGGTACTTTTCTTCACCAAGGCAAGTACACTCGAGACCTCCTGAGGCGCTTCGACATGAATGATGGAAAGCCAGTATCAACTCCGATGGCATCTACAGCTGCTCTTGATCCAGATGAAGACGGCGAACCTGTTGACCAAAAGGAGTTCAGGAGCATGATTGGCTCTCTCTTGTACCTCACAGCCTCGAGACCAGACATACACTTCTCTGTGTGTCTTTGTGCTCGGTTTCAGGCTTCTCCTCGCGTATCTCACCGCCAGGAGGTGAAGCGCATCTTTCAGTACCTTCGAGCTACCATTGACTATGGAATCTAGTACTCTTCCTCTTCTTGTCTATCTCTTAGAGCCTTCTCCGATGCAGATTTCGCTGGCTGTAGGATAGATAGGAAGAGCACTTCTGGCACTTGCCAATTCATTGGCACTTCTCTTGTCTCCTGGTCATCAAGGAAGCAATCCGGTGTTGCGCAGTCCACTGCAGAGGCCGAGTACGTTGCTGCGGCCAGTTGCTGTAGCCAAGTGCTTTGGATGGTCTCGACCCTGCAGGACTTTGGGTTAGCAATCGACTGTGTTCCACTCTTTTGTGATAACACGTCTGCGATTTGCATTGCCAAGAACCCAGTGCAACATTCTCGGACCAAGCATATTGATATCAGATATCACTTTCTTCGAGACCATGTAGAGAAGGGTGACATTGTGCTCCAGTTTGTGGAAAGTGAGCACCAGTTGGCTGATATCTTCACCAAGCCTCTGGACAGCTCTCGGTTTTCAGCTCTGCGGGGAGAGCTTGGGGTGGTTTGTCCTTACGGACTGTTGTGAGAGAGCTTGGGTTTTACTGCTGTATTATATTTTAATTATGCTTACTCCTTTCTGGTTACATTTATTTTGAGTGAGTTGGGTCTAAGTCCTTCCAGCATAGGTTAGAGTGGTTCTCTTGCCAAATTGCTTTGATTGCTAATTCTTATCTTGTGCTTCTAGGATGCTGCTTATTAGCTGTCTCTTCTCTCTCTAAGTAGAGCTTACTCACTTCTTATAGGTTCTAGCAAGGGTCGGGCCACCCTTGGGTAGACAGGGACGGTGTTTGCTCCTTAGTGTGTGAGTTGATCAGCTGATAGTCCTAGAATCATATGGGGTAGATAAGAACCTATCTGAGCGATAGTATTCTCTATATCTCTTCTATGCTCTAAAGGACTGCCTTTTCTGTTTCTCTTATCAGTTTCTCGTTTTTGTTCCTTTGGTTCAGGGGGAGTTCATCTTGGTTATTCTAATTCTTAAAAATTGTCATAACTCAACCTGAATTAAAAGATGCATATCATTCTGAAGGGGATCTGGATTTTCGTGCATTTCATCCTGCATTGCATTATAATCATATGGAGCCTTGTTTATTATCCCTTATGATCTGTTTTCACTGTTTTACATCTTGCCATGATTTATGCTAAACTGCTAGATCTATCATGACTTTTTATGTGTAGTTTAGTCTTTGCCTTGCTAAAGTGATTAAAAAAATGCTAAACTTAAATTAAAATCTTGTCATGATAGCTCTTGAGACTAGTCTGCTGAAGTTATCCTTTTATGATTCTCGCCATGTCAAGTAGGCTGAGTTGAGTCTTGAATCCCTATTGAGTTTCAGAGTAAACTATGTCAGTTTGTTAAGAAACTTGACTTATCTTTAATCGTTGGTCTAAAAACTTCAAAACCAAAATGATCTCTTTTGTGCGAAAAAACTGATCTCACCAAATCTTTCTCATGAGACGGCTTGCCATTGCACTAGGCATGAACTCAGGGGGAGCCTTGGATGACCTAAGATCACCTCCTTAAGTCTGTTGCTTGGAGTGGTCGCATAAGGCTTGGGATCTAGCACATGGTTAAGATTTGAAAAATGGTTGAAGCTTAGGAGGCAGTTGTGGATGGCACCTAGTCCAGGACTTGCTTCACTAAGATAAAACCATAATTATGTTTCCAGAAAAAGAAACTTGTGCTAAAATTGCTTATCATTAAAAAGACCAAGTACTGGATAAAATGAGTCCTTCTTCAACTGGTAGCACTCTAAACTGTTCAATATGAGTCTTCTTGGTTCAACTTAGATTATTTGACATGGCTTGTATCATCCTTGGATACCTTTGCTAGACTGCAATCTTGGTTCTTTTGACTTGCTAAAGAATTGGATCATTAATCAGATTATGGATTTTCTGTCTTAGCTATTCTATACATCAATTGTCATGATCTTGATAGCATTCTTATGTGTTATGGCTTGGTGTAATACTCTAATAGTCATTTTGGATAATCTTCATGGCTCCTAATGCTTAAAATGAATATCATATAGTCATTTCCTCTCTTTAATACATCTTGATGATTTTATTGCCAAAGGGGGAGAATTTTGGAGAGAAAAAGCCTTCTAGAGAAAAGCCTTGAGTTAGTTTTGCGAAAATTGCTCTTTCATCTCATCTCAAGTCTTTCTCTTCTGTCAACTTGGTCTTGAGCTCTTGTACTACTTGTTTAGACCTTGGTTGACTTTAAACTCAAACTCATCTTATGCTTTTTCGGTGTTTGTCAATATACTCATCAAGGGGGAGATTGAGAGACCATGTGAGAGGTCCTCCATTGTGAGTGATGGGTATTTGACAACTTGTTGAATAGGTTGAGAGTTGAGTCTCTCGGTTTGTGCTGTTTCTGTGTTGAATCAGGATAATCGGAACTACCGCCATGTATGGAGCGGAAGTTCCGATAATCGGAACTACCGGCGTTGAAAAGAGGAACTTCGATTAATCTGGGAATTGTGTTCGGTTGAAGTAATCGGAACTTCCGCACCTGGGGTCGCGGTTTGTCCGATAATACTGACGTGAGTTTTCCTTTGAGACGAAAATCGGAATTGAAAATGGGAGTGCGGACGTTCCGATAATTGGAAGTTCCGCAATGGTAAGCGCGGAACTTCCGATAATCCTGACAAGTGCGGATGTTCCGGAAATCGGAACTTCCGCTGTGGTAAGTGCGGAACTTCCGATTGTGTCCAGAACTGTGCAAAGAAGTATAATTTGTGATTTTGAGTTTGTAAGAGTTTGAGTCTTGTACAAATGTTGATGCTATGATATTGTGCAATGCTATGTGATGTGTTTTTGTCTGTGTTGACTGCAGGACATCGAGACGAAGTCGTGGCGAGACACGAGGTGATCGGACTAGGCGCAGGCGGCGTTGAGGTCGAACGGTCGGGATGTGTCAAGACGGCGTGAATCTTGAGGTGGTTGCGAGTCAAGGACAGCAAGGCGTACGGGAGGCTTCCAGAAGGTGCGCAAGGGACGAAACGGTCTTTTCGCAAAGCGGCACAAGTGGAGGCGGTTCCGTTCGGGTGTAGCGGGCTTAATGGGTTGGAGGCCCATTAGCCAAGGGCTATAAATAGAGGTGAACCCCTGGTGTTAGGGTTAGACTTTGAGAGAGAAAATTAGGGTTAGCTTTAGCAAAAGGGTTTGTTTTGCTTTTGAGAGTTTGTTGAGTTGGAGAGGATGAGTGAAAACCTTTGTAATCATTCCTCTGTGTTTCCTCTGTAATCTCTTGACTTCATCAATGAAACTCGAGGTTTTGATTACTTGTTTATGCCTCTCTTTATTCCCTTTCATTCATGTTGAATATCTAGGGTTTTGGTGTATCTTTTGATTCGTCTTATGAAATAACATGAAACTTGATATCGAGTCGTTTTGATATTGCTAATATATCCTCAAAGTTTCATGAGCTAAGAATCGAGAATTTTGTCTATTGTGGTTTTGGTCTTTCTTGCCCCTTCTTCAAGAAATCCGTTTTGCTTTGATTAATGAATCTTTGTTTGCGATTCTTCTCCATGAGGTCAAGATGTTGTTTAGGATGATGTCTGTGAAACTTGACTGAGAAGAGCATTCAAGATTTAGTATTTTGGATTTTGGGAAAACCCGAGCGATCTTTGTTCTTGGTCAAGACAATGGAACTTCCGATTGTCCATGGCGGAACTCATTGGTGGAACTTCCCGATTGAACCGGAACTACATGATCGCGGAACTACCGCCGAGTAGAATCGAGCTTCCGTTTTACGTGAGCGATCGAAGTTTGTTTTCGTTCTCTGATTTTGCTTCACTCTTATTGAGATATCCAGAGGGCTTTGTAGGTTTGTTTTAAATACAGTAAAGGGGAGTTCTTAATTTTTAGGCACCATTCACCCCCCCTCTGTTGCCATTTCGGTCCTTCACTTTGACCTAACAACCGAATATCGCCGCCACGACGGGCGACGAACCAAGTGAAAACCGGTCAGACCGCCCCTAGGTCGGTCAGCCGCCCGCCGCCGGCGGTCGACCACCAACTATTGGTGGTCGATCGCCGATAATGACTTAGCTGATTTTCAACCTCTGAAAACCGAAACCTACTGGAAATTTCAAACCAATAGAACTTTTGACTGGAGACTCCAAAAATTATGAGACAAAGTGCAATAGAATCTCCTCTCTTGCCTGCTACCTCTATTTTTGGCCCAGCTCAATCCATCACTTTCTGACATTGCCGGTCAAACCGCCGCTAGGGCCGGTCAGACCGATCTTGGACCGGTCCCCTAGCCGGTCAGATCGGCTTAGACCTAACAGTCCTAAAACTTTGACAAAAACACATGAAACGACAAACCGTTAACGCCATTGCCAATTGTCACATCATCCTAGGATCTGGAGCATATCCCCATGATATCCATAGTTACGTATCGTCGCGTGGTATGAAATATACATCACATATTCCATTCTTCACACGGTAGAGGATATATCTGGTGCTAGATTCAGATATCAGTTCAAAGCTTTGTGAGCTTTTGACTGATCGAAGACAAGGTTGGGAACCTTCTCCGACCAGGTTAGATATTGTGTAACCTCTGGAATCCTCACGACCAGTGAGGTTGTTAGCTTTAGGGGTTGCGACCACGAAGACATATGGTCCTTTATCTATTAAATAATAAATAGAGGTTTTAATCCTCGTCAACTGGTCTACCAGAAAGTTTTTCTTTCTAGGAATGTGTTGGATCTGGAAACCGAAGAAGTGCTTTTCGACTTTCCGTACTTCCGCCAAATAAGATGAAATCTTGGTACTTGAGCATTGATAATCTTTTTCGACTTGATTCACTACTAGTTGAGAATCGTCTTTCAGTAGGAATCTGCAAATCTCGAGCGCGCTGGCTGCTTGGAGTCTTGCTAGTAAACCTTCATATTCTGCCACATTATTTATGGTAGAAAAGTTTAACTAAATGTCGTATTTGTTGTGTTCTCCAGTAGAGGATATCAAGACAACTCCAGCCTCTGAGCCTTTTAACAACGAGGAGCAGTCAAAGTACATTGTCCACTCGTCGTGGTGTTCGTACTCGGGCCCTTGGGTGGGTTCAGGGTTTGTCCATTCAGCAATGAATTCTGCTATTGCTTGGGACTTAATTTTTATTCGTGACAAGAAGTGGAGGTCAAATGCCCCAAGCCCAGCCGCCCATTTTGCTATTTGTCCTGAAGATTCTATGTTTCTGAGAACTTGACCAAGCGGATATCTGGTAGGTATGTCTACTTTATGGGTCTAAAAGTAATACCTTAGTTTTCTTGAAGCCATAAGGAGACCATAGAGCAACTTTTGTGCTTGTGGGTATCTTTCCTTAGGTCAATGTAAGACTTCGCTTACATAATATATCGGTCGTTGGACGTTGTCACGCTTTACGACTAGTACTCCACTCACTGCTTATGGTGTTGCAGCCACGTAAATAAATCCTCCCGATCTTGGAGATACTAAGATTGGGGCATTCGTAATGTACCTCTTGAGTTCTTCAGAGGTATCGTTTGCTTCTTTAGTCCACTCGAAACTTTTGTGTTTCCGAAGAAGCTTAAAGAAAGGTAACCCTTTTCCCCTAATCGTGCTACGAAACGACTTAACGCTGCCATACAGCCAGTTAGTTTTTGGACTCTTTCTTCGTGGTTGGAGGACGCATTTGGTCAGTGGCCGATATTTTTACTGGATTCACTTCAATCCCTCTAGCTGAAACTAGGAAAGTAAGAAGCTTTCCATAAGAAACTCCAAGCATACACTTCTCTGGATTTAACTTAAGGTTATGCCTTCATAAGTTGTTGAAAGCCTCATGTAGGTCAGAAATGTAATCGCCAGCTTTGATGCTTTTCACAACCAAGTTATCAACGTATGTTTCTAGATTTTGACATATCTGAGGATTAAAGGTTTTTTTGCATTAACCTCTGAAAAGTTGCACTAGCATTCTTGAGACCAAATGACATCTTAACATAACAGTAAGTGACATATGGCATGATGAAGGATCTTTTATGTTTATCATCCATACTCATATTAATCTAGTGGTACCCTGCGTACGCATCTAAAAAACTTAACAACTCGCACGCGGAAGTAGAGTCTATAAGCTGATCAATGCGTGGAAGGGAAAAGTCATCCTTCGGACAAGCTTATTAAGGTATGTGAAGCCAATACACATTCGCCATTTCCCATTGTTTTTTCTAACTATTACAGGGTTGATGAGCCACTCTGGGTGGTCGACCTCATGAATAAACCCAGCTTTGAGGAGCTTGTCAATCTTTGATTGGATTACCTCCTTCCGATCAGGTGTGAAGAGACTTAGCTTCTGCTTGACTGTTTTTTGTTAGGCTAGAGAGCTATCCTGTGCTCGATCACCTCCCTAGGGACTCCGAGCATGTCGGATGCCTGCCTAGCGAATACATTCAGGTTTGCTCAGAGGAAGGAGACAAGCGACTCTTCCTATTTGAGGTCGATTTCTGCCCCGATTAGTACCTTTTGGGAATATGTGTTAGCATTTCCTGTCCTAGATGGCATTTTGACGCTTTTCGAAGAAGCGCATTTGTCGAGTGGTACCTCCTTGGTCTGGTCGGAAGGCTTTGGGGTCATCTTTGGTCTTGAGTGCTTGACCTGCACGGAAGGTGTATTTGTCTCTTTGGTCGAAAGCTCGTTGACCAGTTCTAGGCATTTTCGATCACATACATAAGCCATTTTTCTATCTCCTCGAACCGTGATGACTCCTTTTGGTCCTGGCATCTTTAAACTCTGATAGCCGTAATGCGTAGCTATCAGGAATTTAGCCAATGCCGGACGACCAAGGATCTCTTTGTATGCGGTTTCAAAATCCACCACATCAAATGGATCTTTTCTGTTCGGAAGTTGTCACGTCTTCCGAACGTGACCGGTAGGGATAGTTGTCCTATCGGTTTAGCAGTAGAACGAGGAACTATGCCATGGAAAGTATACTTCACAGGTTTTACTTTCGACATGGCAATTTGCATTTCTTCCTATGCCCGTGCAAACAAAATATTTAAAGAACTACCTCCATCTATTAAGACTCGATTAACTTTGTAGATATTAATAGTAGGCTCAACAACAATAGGGAACCTACCTGGTCGAGTCGACAGGATGGGACGGTCTTCTTTGCAGAAGGAGATAACTGTTTCTGACCACCTGGATGGCTTGATGGCGATCGGAGACTAGGCAAAGTTAACTTCTCACTCCACGGCCTTCAGATGACGTCTTGACTAGTACAAGAAGGATCCGCCGAAGATCATATCCACAATGTGTTGAGGCTCCTGGTACTCCATTTCTTCGTCTCTATGTTTATCCTTCTTGGAATTTGGTTCTCCGGGTTCTGTTATGGCAGGGAAGGGACCTTTAACAGAGTAATAATCCTCCAGTTTCTTTTGCCAAGCTCAGCAGGTGCGCAAATCATGCCCTGCTGCCTAGTGAAGTGGACACCACTTTTTATTGTTTTATACTCATTGGTCGGAACCTTCGCCATGTTTAGACCAGAAAAGTCTTTTTTGCTCTTGGTAAATTTTTCTGGAATAGCAAGGACTTCCTTGTTATCGGGCTTACGATTCTTCTTACCCTTGAGAGACCTTTTGCTTTTATTCTCCTATTTCTCAAAGTTAGGTTGACAGATTTTGTCTTTTCGATCAATAGCTTCACACCATTCAGCCGCTTCGCTAGCGGCTGCATATTGGTCAGCTATGTCAAAAAGTTCAACGGTCATTCGTGGAGGATTCATTGCAATATCTTCTGTAAACTGCCGATTCCTCAGCTCTGCTTTAAAATCCTGGATAACAGAAGACTATGCGACCTCTGGAATAGAGTTTCGAATCTGGCTAAACCTCTTGATATATTGTCGAAGAGTTTCATTGGTCTTTTGCTTGATCTGATGGAGATCGTCTTGTTTTATGGGGCGGTCGTACGTCCCCTGAAAGTTGGCGATCAACATATCACAGAGCTGCTCCCTAGTGTAGATAGATCTGACTAGCAGCTTGAGCAACCACGACTGGGCAGACCCTTCAAGAACCGTGGGCAAGTAATTTGTCATCACGTTGTCATTACCACCATCAACTTTGATTCTCGGTAGTATAGATCTGAAGAAATTCTAATGGGTTCCGAGTCCCATTGAACTTTTCAATATTGGCTAGTCGGAACATGTCCGGCTAGCGTATAGCTTTGAGTCCTGCTGAGAAAGCTCGACAACCTATTATGGAGTCGTGGTACATTCTTTGAAAATAAGCCAAATTGTAATCTGTTGGGGACTGAATCCTCGGATTAATATACCGAGTCTCTGGTGTCCTAATCCAGTCATGGACATTAGTGTTACATCTTTCACCACCTGTTTGGTTCAGATGATGCCGAAGGTCGTCAGAACCAAGAGGTCATTCCTCTTAACGAGGAGGACGAGTGGCTGCTGAGAAGAGCCGTCTTCCCTCGTGATTCCCTGGTCAGAATCTACGACGGGCCTTGGTATCGTCCGGTCCTCCGTCCGACCATGTTGTCCCCTGCTGAGGGAGGAGTGCTGGGAAGAAGTCATGGTTTGACTTTGCGAATTCCTTTGCTCCATGTACAATTCTGTACACCGCATGGTTTGCTGGAGTATCTCCGACACCTATCCTGCAAGTTGAACGCAACCCGAAGTATCTACCAGAGCAGGATCTGGATTACTCAGAATGTCATGAACTCGTTACGGGTTTTGAAGTGTTACCAAAGGTATTGGAGGATTATGACTAGTAGTGGGCGTTTGATGAGTTGAATGCCCTTCCGACCTTCTGTCTTGTCTGCCCGACTTGTCACGTGTTGTGAGGTAGGAACATGTGGACTCAATGATCGATGTACATTAGTTCGTTCGCCTCCGACAAGTAGTGTTTGAGCACCCGTACCATCTCCATCAGTATGTGGTGGCGGGTTAAGCCGTGGAGGACTGAGCATGGCATATTGACCAGTATCTCTAATCGCGTTAATCTTGTGGCACCAGCATCGATCTTCCGACGAGCTTCTGTCGTAGCTAATGGAGAGCCTTCCAGAGCTTCGGCAAGAATCCTCCACGACGGGGAGCGGTCGGAGAATACCACCTCCAGCAGTATTTGTGGTTGATTCAACCTGATCCAGCGGATTGCTGATCATATGCTGAGGTTTATAAGTCCTACTAGGCCTTCGACCAGTGGCAATGGTAACTTCATTGACACTATCACCAAGTGTTGGTTGGCCCTCGAAATACGTAGGAGCCGTTGGTGAATACGGTTGCCCATGACAACTTCGAGAGTACGTTGATTCTTTGATGTTGGGCTACTGTCGTCATTCTTGCCGGTCGGATTGGCCAGGCTTGTAGAGGCATTCGGATGTTCTGAACTGGTCAAAACAACCGGTTCCTCTAAAAGGGCCACGGATGGCGGTGGTGAATCCTCATCCACCCTGTCGATCTTACTGGTCTAGGCGAGTGGCGAGCCAGCAGAGGAGGAGGATGATGACATCCTGTTTTCTTCCATGGCGCGGATGCATGCATCCATGTCGAGGTTGGAGTAGTCCACCAGGTCGAACCAGTTTTCCTCATCCCAAGTCCCTGCCATGTTCGCATGAGCGATGACGGAGCGAAGGGAGTGAATGAGGAATGCTTGACCGAAGTGATCTTCAAGAACGCAACGCCTTCTACCCCACGGACGGCGCCAGCTGTCGGTGATCGAATCGTCGATCTTACAAAATAAAATAGAGGAAAATTGCAAAGAATTCTTGGGGGAGAATGGGATTGCCCTTTATTGCTATAAACTAGATCCTTTACAGTGGGGTGTCTTCGACAAGGCGGTGGACTAATCCTAATTACACTGAGCGTAGTGCTTGCTATGCTATTGAATTAGGCTTGAAACATGAATCTAATGTTGATTGTGATGCTTCAATCTGATGCATGTGTTTCTCCGTGCTCCGTCCTTAAATAACTATAGAAGAAGTGACAGTTACTCCTAGAGAAGACGCCTGTTGGAAGTGACACATCCGGTCGGAGGGTCAGTTACAGTTAATGAAACAATAACTGGTCGTCGGTTGTCTTCTGTGAGACTCTCAACCGTATAGTGGTTATTGCCAGTGTTTGAAACATCATGTGGTATGGAACAAATATTCCACGTGTTCCATTCATCATACGGTAAGGAATACATTTGGATTCGGATCCAAGTGTCAGTTCATAGCTCTCACGAGCAGTCATCTGGTCGGGGATGGGGTGCAGGACCTCATCCAACAAGGGTACCTATTATGTAACCTCTAGAATCCTTACAACCTCATCCAACAAGACCAGACAACTATTGTGGTAAGCAACACTATTGCAGATTCAATCTTTTGCATTGTTATCAAGGTTGTTAAAATCGCAACTCTGGTCGTAGAATCATACTATTCTACGATCTTACGACACCAATACGATTCAAATCATACCTTGAGTTGCACCTAGTAGAATTGTGGTAGAATCTCCTAATCGTAGAATCGTGGTAGAATCATGTAGAATCACGCATCACCTCAAATTATAAAAGATTTAGTTGTTTGGTTGTGTGATATCCCTCAATTCAAATTATATGATAAGTACTAAGTAATTAGTAGGTTAGACATTAAGATTTAGAGGTTTGAAATAATAATAAAATATTGTAATTAATTAATTATTTTATTTTTATGTAAAATGTTCACGTAATGGCAAAGTTGTTAAAATCAATATTTTAGTTGTAGCTCCCGCTGATGTGGAATCTAAACTATGATTTAGACATTTATCAATCAAATTAGATTTCAAATGACTAAATAAACATTGATATCACTCTTGGAATACACGATACATTGAAAAAAAAAGTATTTTTGGTACTATCAGGTAGAATCTTAGATTCTACGATTCGATCATAAAATGCGATCCTACCGGAGTGTCTTCGATCCGATTTAGAATAACGATTATGATAACCTTAGTTGTAATGAATCCTCAGTGCCTGTTTAGCTAACTGATCAGTTTTTTTTTGTTTGCCGTGCTTATATAGACGAACTTCACCTTCATGGATTGACATTTTTCCTTAATCTGAAGCAATGTTAGTCGGACTGTCCAGTGCCCTGGCTTGTGAATCAACTATCTTTCTGAAATGGCCCGAGGAAAAAAAAAACACTTGTGGATAGATTCAACAATTTAGCCATTGTAAGTTTGTAACTGCCAGCAAGAGGGCCTGGGCTTCCGCCTCCAAAGGTGAAGAGGATTGCAATCCTTGAGCCTGAACTTGTATCCTGCAGTTAAGAGTAGAATGTCCTATAGTTGCATTGTTGCCTATGCCAAAGGCACCATTTTTAGACCTAGAAGCATCTGAGTAGAAACAGTTTATTAGGTAACTACGATGAATGTAGTTCTGAGAACAATGTCTGATAGAAATAGTAACATGATTTTTAGGATTAAGAGTAACATAACTATATTCCATGCTATTAAAATGGGTGATAGAAGAGTGGGCATCCTTAGCATTGAAGATTATGCTCTGTATGGTTTTATCTTTTCTGCTAACTCTGATGTCATTTTCTATCTTTCCATATATACCATAGAATGTGAAAGACAAATTCTCTGTCCTGTTCATTATTAAGTTGGGCAAAAATGCAGTGTAAAATGTCAGTGCAACTCTTATCTTGGAAATATTGATTATCAGTCCTAATAGCTAGATGAGTGTAACAACCCAAAATTTTTAACCATTTAAAATCTGCATGAATTTCTTGTATTTCAAAAACTTTTGCTGCATTTTGAGAAATAGCAAAAGCTTGTCTTGCAATTCAAAAGGATAAATCAATTTCCTTGCACCAAACTGAAATTATAAAAATATGCAAGCTAAATTTTCAAATTTAAATCAATTCCTAAAAAATGCAAGCTAAATTTTCAAACCAATTCTTTCCCTCCCCTGTCCCTCGGGACACATCTCCTCCACCGACCCAATATTTTTCTTTTTCTGTGGCCCACCCATGCGCTCTCAGCCCGACGCAATGTCGCCCCGCTCCCGTGGCTAGGGATGGCAATGGGGCCCCATTCCCCGTTCCCCGACGGGGAATTCACCCATTAGAGGCCGGGGTTGGGGCTATTTCTTCCCCCACGGGGATGCTAATACGCAAATCGGTTCCCCATCGGGTGAAGCGGGGACGGGGCCATTCCCCTATTCTCTATCCCCGCTACTCGCATGGGTCCCCGATAACTCTATGATATGTGGGCCACTAGTTTTTCCTCTGTTGCTTCTTTTTTGGGCACAGACTAGCATGCATACTTCTTCTAATTCATCTATACCATATTGTATTCTTGTAAGATGATAACTTGAGATTTATAAACTTCAGTTGCATGTTCTGCATATCAATTCTTCATGAATTTGTTGTTAAGATAAAAGCCACTCAACCCTCTTACTCTGTAGTTAATCCAGAAGAGTTAGACTTAGGGCTCATGAGTCCATGACCTTGTTTGTTGCATCTATGTTGTTAGATGAGAATACTTATACTAGTGAAGTTGCAAAAAGCAAGAAGGATGCAGAGCAGAAGGCAGCTTGTGCTGCAATCAAGATAATTTTAGGTAACTATTGTGTATGTGTAGGAGAGGTTGGGGATCTAACTTTCGGATATGGGTCCCCGTGGGGCCCCGATAATCCAATGGGGATGGGGAACGGGGGAGAATAGCTCCCGAGGATGGGGATTGGGACGGGGAACGGGGATTTTTCCTTCTATCGGGGATGAGGATGTTCCACCACTCCCCAACGGGGAATTGCCCCATTGCCATCCCTACTCGTGGCCCAGCCAAGCCAGGCCCAACCAGCACGTCGCAGCCTACTCGCTTGCTTGCTCTCTTTTGCACCCCCTCTCGCCGAAAAGTAGGCCTTGGCCCCACCCGCTAGGCTGCTCAGGGAGAGCACCATGCTTCTTCCCCGTGCATGCCAGAGTCGTGTCAACCACTTTGAGCGTTGTAGCCGCTCCTCGAGCCTCTCGACCTTTCACGCAATGTCGTGACCTCGTCCCATCCATGCATCAGACCTCTCCACGCCGCTCTGCTCGGGTGCCTGCGCTCATTCTCATCTGTTCCTGCTTCTCCCTTCTATAAAGTCATTTCCGTGTGCGCCACCTTCTTCACTGCGTAGTCCTCTATGATTTCCCCCACCTTTCCCATCCTCTCCGCCTTAGGTGTAGAAGAATTCATTTGCGTCGGTTGTCTTCCCCAATTAACACCGCCGACTTTGTCGTTGATTTCCGGGCGCTAGAGTGATTCTTTGTCCTCAACTTCTTGCGCGTTGGGACGCATTAACTTCCCCTTCCTCGTGCTCGCCTCCTCTGAGCTTGTTTCCTCACAAAGAAGAAGGAATGCCATTGTCATCTGTGGAGCTAGCTAGAGCATGCCAAGCCGTCACCTTCTCCTTCTGCCTTGTTTGGTGAGCTTCCGACTCTGTTGTCTCACGCATCTTGGTCGCCTCGACCTCCTCTCTCTAATGCACACATTCTTCCTCCTTATCGTGCCCCACAGTTATCAGAATGCTTGTTGTCCCCGTCATCGACCCAGAGCACGCAACCCCACTTTCTCACTCAATATCCTTCCTCGCTTAGTTTCTAGGTGAGATCAACCATTCCCGTAGGCTTCTTTATCTTGCAAAACTATTAGGATGGTCAGTGAAGAGCACAGTTGGTTGTAGTGTAGCCGCGCCACTAACCTCACTGCACCGCTACAAGCCACCACATAGAGCCTGGTATGTCACCTCATCTTGAGCACCGAGAGCACCGATGGCTTCGTATTAGCTCGTAGATGCTAAGCCGAGCTCCATTTTGTAGTTGTATGCCCTGTTGTGTAGTTGTCATTAGGCACCATACCACCGTCGTCGTCTTCACTGTACGTCACTGCCTCGGTCCATCTCTCGCCATGCTACCACAACCATTATGATCACCGTGGACCCCACATCCCATTTTGGCAGTTGTGTGTGGTCGCCAGAGCCCTCTCCGCGGGCGTCGAGCTCGCCTGAGCCGCCCATGGCTACTCTGTGTTGTTCCTTGTACTAGATGGAGAAGACGATTGAGAGAGATGCTCACGTGTCGACCCCACCTGGTAAGTTAGGATTAGTTTAATCGGTAATTAGTTATAGTTTAATTAGGACCTAACGTATATGATATGTGGGCCCTCAGTGTTTAGGAAATATAATTACACCATAGGTTAAAGTATGTGTGTATGACATACAGGACCCACCACTTAAGACCCTCGGTAGACTTAGTCCGTGGACCCAAAGCCACTAACGTGTGGGTCCCCTAAACCTATGCACCATTCGTTGACTATCTCAATGTCTTAAACAAGCTTATCACACATCTGACTAGTGTTGATGAGAAAATTGAGGAGAACGATATGATCGTCATATTGGCGTCATCTGTACTACCATCATGGGAGCAATTAGTGATGAGTATTCTCTTCGGGAAAAGCACTATCAACTTCAATGAGGCAGTGACATACCTATTGGAGGTGAATTCATTGAATAAGCCATCATATTATTCATCCTCGGATGATCAAGCATTGGTTGTCATAGGTGTTATAGACAAAAGAAAAGCCATGGGAAGAAAAAGGGCAAGAGCAAGCGCTACATGTATGCTATCTATATGATGAGAAAGGGCATATGATAAAGGATTGTCCAAATTTAAAGCAAATGAGGGGTGCATGCTCAGTAGCGATAGTAAAGATGGTTTAGACGTACTAGTCGTTAGTCAATCACGTACTTCTCATGGATGGATATTAGATTCAAGTTGTTATTTCCATATATGTTCAGTGATGGAGATGTTTGACGAAGAATCTCTAAGGTGGGAACGGTTACATTGGAGATGTATAATAGAGCACATTGCACATTGATGGGAGTTCGGTGTGTTCCTGGCTTAGAGAAGAATTTAATATCACTTTGAACTCGAAAGTTGTGAGATATCACTTTGAGGTGGAGTCATGCGAGTTATTTGCGAAGGGCAAGTAATCATGAAAAGTATCTGGAGTAATGGAGGATACCGATTAATGGGTAATCATAAAAGGAAGAGCAGACAATGGGAAGTCTGATAAAAATCCTAATAAAGATAATGAAAATACCAATTAATGGTTGGTACTTAGATTTCATCTGCAGTTATGTGAGGAACTGCAAAGATGGTTGTAAAATCTAGTATGCGCGAAGGCAAAGGTACGAGCTATTGAAAGAAGGAAGACGTGGTGGGACCAACCACGCTGTACCAATGAGCAGGTAGAGCTCAGAGGCAGTACAAACCAATGGCATGGAGGGTTGGAGGAACATGAGGTGTGGTTAACCAAACTACACAACAAATGAGCTCTCAAAAGGAGGATCCGGGTAGGTAGTATGGACATCAACACGTACATTGTGGTCATGTGCACGGGCCCTGTGGTGGGGGAACTCCCAATGGTGGGAGGAAAAAGAAAAAAAATGGAAAAACAAAAATAGCGGAGCCGTTTGGAGCGAATTCTTGGAGGAGCATGGTGACTTCACGGATAGGAGTCAAGGTGGAGATTATTGAGTATGTGTAAATCATATCCTAACATACTAGGACTTGAAGATGTGTTCTACAAGGATTTCTATTCTAATCCTAATATTCCTACTTCCTTTTGGAGGAGAAATATGTGGCACTATATAAAGCCATGAAGGGTGGTCATGGAGAACAAAAGTCACAAACCAACTCATCCAAAGTAAGAGGTGCACAAGAGGATTAGATGCTAGGTTATTCTTTAGCATAAGATTCTTGTATAGGACAAGAATCCGAGAGTCCTAAAAAGTTCGAGAGGATTGTGAGAGAACGACAATTCCTAGTACTCTTTTGAGGTTGTGCTTAAGAAATTTGCGGTCAGCTTTACCAAATCTTTCCCCCTCGTCGTGATTATTTTGTCATCGTTATTTGGTTATCTCTACGGGGCTCATCTACTTCTTTCTTGATATCATGCACGCTCGTACCGTATCTCGCAACTCTAGTCTGATCTGGGGGCTGCTGCGTATAAGAAGGGGTACAAGAGTACAACATATGTTAAACCATATGGGACACCAGGGATCATATCAAATTGAAACATTCCCTTGGAAGAGTTGATAATGGACTGAACTTAAATTGTGTTTTTAGCATTTTTCATGGAATGCCAAGTCCAGGATTTGGTGCTACTAGCACTGGCTCTCAAGAAGGTAGTGTTGGGAAAGTATTTAGCCTTCATGATTTTTGTAACGACCCCATTTCTGATATCGTTAAATTCTTCACAACCGCCTAGGTTGTGCGATCGTAAAGCAAAAAATAGCATCACAAGCAAACTTACACTTACAAAAATAGGCAAACTTTTATTACAACAGTTAGGGCTTAACAGCCGGTTTGGACACAAGCACTAGTGTCCAAGCCCAAATATAATATATTACAAGAAAAAAAGATACTTATGAACACATGCATGCCCGAGCGTGATTGAAACCTAGTACCAATAGTCGTCACCGTCCAATGGCTCTTTCTAATCATAAAGATCACCTATTTCTTCCTAAAGTTCTTCTGTTGATGATTGCAAGAATGAGTACAACAATACTCAGCAAGTTGCATGGAAAATACTATTTAACTATTTGCCAAGATGTCGGGATCCAAAAATACTATTCAGGAACCCTCTGTGTATTCTAAACTAGTCCCAGATCAGTAGATAGCTCACACAGGAAAAAATGATGAAATAACATCCATTTATTCATTTAACTAAAAAGATATCAAAATAACAAATAGTAATAATAACTGGACATTATGGTCAATGTTTACTTAACTTACCACGTAAGGCTAAAGAAACAAATAAACTCTTACAGTGGAACGAAAAATCTTGGAAAGGCCAATCAACATGCCAACAGGCAATCGAGTAGAGAACGCATCCTAATCCGCAAAACCTTCATAGTCCTCCTTCTTAAAGAACTCTTGAGCAGCTTGATATTCTTCAACTGGTCAACAAAGGTGTAAAGTCGTGAGTACATAAAGCACTCAGCAAGTCGTAGGAAAATGTATGCAAATAGTATTCATGCAAGGCTTGACAAAGGTTAGTTGTATGGTTCTTTTTCATAAACCAGTATTGATGATAAATACAATAAATTGATTGAAATACTTAATTGAAAAGAATAATAAATAGATAAACAATTTCCTTGAAACAACCAATAAATTCCCCATTCACTTGCCAAGACAAACCACCAAGTGAATTACCCATTCACCAAACGAACATTATATTCATCAAGTGAACTTCTCATTCACACTCCGACACATTTTATGAAGAAACTCTATCTCTCGTGTGAAATCCCGGAGCATGTCCATAACCACGGATGCGGCTATTCGAATAGCTTTTAACACTCTGCAGAGGTTGTACGGATTTTCCCACAAGAGATTAATCAACTCAAAGAGTCTGACCACACTTTCTTAGGTGTGCGACTTAAGTGATTGTCGGGACCCAAATATGCAAATCTGGACCCTCTGTGTATACTGCACTAGTCCAGGATCACGCTAGTGCACACAGTGGCAACATCGATGAAATATCATTTCCATATGCAAAGATGACTAATAAATAGACAAATAACAATAATTATCAGAGTAAAGACCTTAAGGTCAAAGCTTACAATTAATGTCTCAGAAGACAAATAGCTCAATAAAGCTGCGGTGAGCGTAACGGAATAACCCGATGAAGCACATCCATATGCCCACAGCAATCGTGAGGGTAGCGCAACCTAGTTCTCCACGATCCTTGAAGTAGACCTTGTTGTTGACGATTCTTCCACTACGTTGATTGTTTATAGCAAGAGTGAGTACACACCGTACTACGCAAGTCATACCACAGAATGCAATTTATAGATGATGGCTTATTCCAAAGGAATGGCTTCGTGGTTATTTTGCCAGAAATGCAACATTTGCAATTGAATACAAATAATAGATTGAAAGCTTAATTCAAAACAAATAGACAATAATAAGTTAACAATTGATTTCACAAAGGACACACAGTCTAATCAAGTTATTCACACAATTGCACAAGTTATCTCACACGGTGACCCTTCCCACTTGTTTTATGAAAATCTACCTCGTGTGAAATTTCCGAGCATGTCCATATCAGAGGACGGCTATTCGAATAGATTGATTTAACACTCTGCAGAGTTTGTACACTTTACCCACACGATACAATCAGTGTAGCGATCACCGACCATACACAAAACCTTTGAAACTTCATCTCAAACAATGACACTCTGGTGTGCTTTATCTGTAGTCAATTTGTACACACACTACTTGGAGCGACACACACCATTGGACAGGATGATCTGTGAACAGATCCGCGATGTGACATATCACACCTCCACCCATCACACGGCTTAAATACAACCCGAGTTGTCAATGTCAAGACTCCATAACTTACTAAGTCGAGGCCCGGCCCATACTAGGCATGTGGTCGTGCAGATGAAGGCCGATTCAATGGCGCACAAAGTTAAGTCCTTAATTGACCAAGGCAAGACTTCCAGTTTTAACCCAAATCACAAAGTTTATATCACACAGATCCACCACTTGCCTCAGTCAAAATCTTTTCCCACCCTGTTGATTAAGTGCAACACATGCCATCAACGAGTAACAGCACACATCACACACAGTTTCATCACACAGTTCCATAATCAATTAGTCAAGTTTATAATTGCAACTCTCACATGAAATGATGACTCGTGGCATGGCTAAGCAGTCTAATCGTATCTAACCAACCCACGTTGGTGCTACGATAGTACCAACTAATAATTAACCAACCTAGGGTGACAAAAGATCATGGCATACAATAGACAAGGTGGATATAACAAATTTGATTAATAACTATCCCAAAAGCATTTAAATAAATACTTGAAATAGAATGCAATACATTGAAACAAAGTAGTTTGAAAACTGGGTTCAATATGATCAAAGGTATAACTTGCCTTGCTATAGCAATGATGGTCTTTATTTATCTTCAATCTTCTACTTCCTTGATCTTTAGCTCCTTCAGACGATTCTGGTACTTCAACGTCTAACGATAAAGAAAATGCAAAAATAACTAAATTCAAAAGACAAATCAAATAAACTCCAAATTGAAATTTAATGGTACTGGAAGATAGATATTGAATTTAGATGAATGTAGAAATTTGAATGGGTTCAATCGGAATTCGGATGCAAAAGATATGGCCTCTGGAAGATCCAATCTAAAGAAAATAACGTAAATTGGAATTTACGGAATTTTGGAATTATTTTCTATTGAAAAATCCAGAATAATGACGTCGGCTGATGTCGTCGAAATTCAATTAAAATAAATCGAGAAAATGGCGGAGAGGTCGACAGGTGGGACCCACGGTCTATAGACCGAGTCCGCAAGCTAGGGCTTGGGTCCACCGTGCACCTGGTTCACATAACAGTGCACTATCAAACGGGGCCCATGTGTAAATGACTTGGTCCATGGAGAACCATGTCCACTCAGCACTGGGTTTAGGGTTTGGATAGGTCTGCCACATGGCGATGACAATGCGACCACGTGCACGAATCTTTGAGATGGCAAGGATAGGTCGAACGCGTGGCAATGAGGTGGCGGGTGGCGTGGCATTGGCAAAGCACACGAGCACGGCACGATGGTCTGGCGGCGCTCGGGCTTCACGGCCACGGAGTTGCGAAGTCGCGACAGCGCAGGGCCACCAAAAGCGAGCGACGAGCGCGAGGTCTTGGTGACGCAGCGAACGGCGGAAGTCGGCGGCAATCGCCGGCGGCGAAAGCGTAAGAGCTCGATGTCACCGTCGGCGATGATGACGATGTGGCGCCGCCCCGGAGATGGGAAGGGGAGCACCGGGTAGAACGTCACACGAGGATCACGATGGTGGTGTCCCTTCGCGCGAGCTTACTGGGAAGTGGCAAGCGCGGCTTTGAAGGCGGCCAAGTCGTTGAAGATGAGGTGCTCTTGCTGGCGATGCAAAGGCGAGGGAGCTCCGATGGTGGCGGCACACGAAGGAGGAGGACGCGCGACTAAGGTGTGACGGCCGGCTCGGGGAGGCCTCAACGGCGAGAGCGGAAGAAGTTGGCGGCCGGCCACGAAGAAGATCAACCCGCGGCGGCGGTTGGCGTGGTCTCAGCGGAGAAAGCTAGGCACGAGGCGGCGGGTCGGGCCGAGCGGATCGCGCAAGGGTGGTGGCTTTATAGTGCCTCGGCGTGCGTGCAGGAGGCGGACTCTAAGCGCGCGGGGCGAGTCGAGTCGGCCACGACTCAAGCGGGCGAGCGGAGTTCGCGTCGGCTACGCGTGCTGAGGCGGGCGGTGACTTGCGGGCCGGGAGATCTGCGGTGCGCCACTGGTGGCCACAGTGGCATTAGGGTTTAGCGGTGGTGGGCT
This sequence comes from Hsuehochloa calcarea, assembly GCA_036346395.1. Classification (NCBI taxonomy): domain Eukaryota; kingdom Viridiplantae; phylum Streptophyta; class Magnoliopsida; order Poales; family Poaceae; genus Hsuehochloa; species Hsuehochloa calcarea. Next base: position 29,050,703 of record CM070597.1, read on the forward strand.
CGGTCGGCGAAATGGAGTGGTGGGGCGATCGGGCGAAGGAGGTGGGAAGGGCGGTGTTGGACCGGAGGAGAGAGGAGGAGAAGTGGCCGAGCCAAATTCGACCCTGAGGAAATTAGAATGACACTTGAATTTCTGATTTAAGAAATGGATGGAAATTCAAAAGAGGTCAAATAAATAGCAAATAAAATCAGAAAATCCAAGAAAATACACAAAAATTCCTTGGAGCACAAGGAATCCAACAAAAACTGTTTTTCTTAAAATTGATGTTTAGATTAGTCATATTAAATATTTTTAATTTAGAAAATTCCCAGTTAAGCTTTATTAATTCAAATAAAATTGGTTAAATTTTCCAGGGACCTAAACTACTCATAAGATTTTTGAAAAACCAAATTTTGGGATGTTACAGTGATCATCACAAGGCTTTTACAAAACTCCTTAATCCAATTCTACCCGCTAAGGTTTCAACACTGAATGTCTTTCCGACCAGATAGAGTCCTCCTATTGCGCCATCGTGAGTATACGTCTATCCCGCAGCTCACTCTTCCAAGACAGAACCGGAATTAAGACATTGCTAATTAGTTAGCCAGGTCCTGCCTATACAGGACATGTGGTTGTACGGTTAAGGCCCAGTTCAATAGCGCACAATATTAAGTCCTTAACAAGTTACTCAGGCGATCTTATCACAACCCACAATGTGTTAAATCCACACCCTCAATCCACCATCCACTCGCCCGAGTGAAAACTATTTTGTTTAACCAAGACCAATGACATACCCTGTCGTGGTACACAAATTTTAACAGGAGCGGCTAACCACCACAATTCCATATATCATTAAGTCAAGATTAATCATTATGACACACGTGATAATGAACCATCGCATTTAAGCTTGACTAAGCATTTGTACGCTACCCATGTTGGTGATACAAATATGTCTAACTAAAATTATCCATACTAGGGTGACAAATGATTCATGGTATTCAAATAATCAATGGAGGCATAACGACAACAGGAAGCAATTTGTATAAAGATAGCATGTAGTTGTATAAAATAATATACTTTTGAAATCATAGGTTCAATATGATCAAATGACTACGACTTGCCTTGGTTTTGGATATGCTCTGTTACCACACTTGGATCTTCAAAGTTTGCTTCTGCTCCTACTCTTTGAAACAAATCGTCTAACGAGAGAGAAAACAACAAGCGAAGCACAAATAAATTAAAAATAAATAAAAATAAAATCTATAAATAGTAAAAGCAACTCTAAAATAAAGAGCTCAATTTTAGATGAATTTAGGAATTTGAATGGACTGGATCGGAGTTAGGACGAAAAAGATATGGCTTATGGAAGATTGAAATCTTATGAAATATGGAAATTGGAATATCAGGATTTACTGGAATTATTTTTCAGAAGTAAAAAACAATTAAATGCGTCAGCTGATGTCATAAAATATTTTTCAGCTGAAAAGAAAAATAGAGAGGAAATTGAAAAGATTATGATAGGTGGGACCCACTTGTCATAGGGATGGTCCATGTTGAACTAAGTTCATTAGTTTTTGGCTAAGGCTTGCCACATAGACTGCTGACCAAGATGACACACAAGCAAAAGGCTTACGTGGCGCTTGAGCTGGCCGAAGAGGTGGCAGGATGAGGTGGAGGGTGATGTGGCCCAGAGAGCAAACAAGAGGGAACACGTAGGTACTGGCTGGCGGCAAATAAGATGGCGGTGAGGATAACCGGTGGTGAGGGAGCGGTGGTGAAGTGACAAAACGGATTCCCCAGAGTGAGGCGGAGCTTCGGGTGGTGGTGGTTCGGCAAGTCCGGTAGTGGGTCATCGGTGGCAGCGACATTGGCAGACAGCGATCTCCACAGCGATGATGAAGTTGACAATTGAGTGATTCCCGACAAGAGTGGAGATGAGCACCAGGACGACAAGGACGAGGGAATCACACCGGGACAAAAGGCACGGCCTGAGGAGGACTAGAACGGCGGCGATAGGGAAATGACCAGGGCTAGAGAAGGAGCACGGTGATGGAATCTCAATGGCAGAGAGAGAGGGAGGATGGAGGGTATCGGACGAGAAGGACATGGAGCACATCATTACACGCACGGAAAACAAATAAACTCACTAGAGGAGTAGATCAACAATGGTGGACGATGGCTGGTTTTGGGAAGGCGAGGTCGACGGTGATTTAATGACGCTTCGAGGGAGATGACAAGAGCCCTTTGAGGAACGTAGTGAGGCGAGTCCATCGGTGAAGACGATGCGGTCGGAGGTGGACTGACGGCGGAGCAATCCAACGACGAAGGTGCTTCGGGGGTCTTCGGTCTTTTGGCGATTGCAGCGCACAAAAACAAATCCGGGGTTGGAGCTCTAGGGTTTCGGGGAGAGGAGATTAAAGCTCTCAAATTGACGCGGTTGGCTCGCTTTATAAAGTGTCAGAGAGGGATGATTAGGATTGGAGTCGGTGGCTATGCGCGTTCGTGAAGGACACGGACTAAAGAGTCCTTAAGGAAGACGATGATAATGTGGCAGCCTCACAAGCATGACCCGCGCGACAGGGAAACAAAGGGAAAGGAAAGGTTCTAACTTGGGATAGAGCACGGAGAAAGAAAAGAAGCGGTCGGGCTGAGGAAAAGGAAATGTGCCTGAAGATAAATTCAGAATTTTAGAGATTTCCGAATTTAGGAAAAAGAGATAAATAAAAATGAGCTTAAATAAATAGCAAATAAATTCCAATAATTCCTATAAAATTCCAGAAAATTCTCTAGAATAGTGCGAACTCAAATAAAATCACTTTTAATTTAATTGAAGTTTAGATTATTCACATTAAATCTTTTTTATTTCTAAAAATTCAAATTAAGTTGGAAATTTAACAAGAAAATTCAAATGGTTATTTTTATTTTTAAAGCTTAAAAAACAGACCAAAATTTGGGATGTTACACGAGATAAATGAGTGATTGGAATGGTTTTACCATAACAGGTGTATGTGGATGCATTATTTTGAGTTGAAAGCAGTTTAATATTTAAGGTAGTAAAACAATATTAAATATAACAATATGGGTTTTAAACATATGCATTTATCTATTTAACATCTATAAAACTCTACTTATGCCTCATATATTGGAATAACCCATGAACACAACTTCATTAACTGGAAGCATGACATATCCGAATACCATTATTTTTACTCTGCAGAGTTGCCCAACTTTACCCACAAGATGCCTCAAACTCGTACTATCAAGCTATATACATACAACACGATCGTGTGCGACTGAGTTGAGATAACAAAGTTTTTTCACTGTTCAACCTTTCTAGCCTCTACCCGGTAGGTTTTTGGACAAAACATCCATCGGGGAACCACCGGCTAATAGTGGACTGTGCGGTCCGATGGCAACTGTACCGATCATTATGTAGATCAGCGAGTGTCCCTCCGGGCCCAGTCATGTCCCACCCCAATCCACGGCTGCTCTATACAACAAGAGCAGGTGACATCTTGTAGATATTCAATCGAAAGAGTAGTGTACTAAGCCAAGCTGGATATACCAGACCCATGGTTGAGCGATTTTTTTGTCTGCTACTTGGCACAAGGTTCTAGTCCTTACATGTTTCTAGTGGGGAGGTGAGCTAACAACCAACTCATGACTGCCCACCTTCTTAGCCCTACATTCGACTAACTTTTATCGAGTCTATTGGGTTATCCAACCTCCTGGTCTCAACCCTCAGCTCTCCACTAAAACCTATTGGTACTAGCCAATATTCCTTATCAGTATTTATAAACACATTATGTGATAAAGCTGAACATTTGCTATCATTTTATGTAACTTAAACTTGTCAAGGTGAATATGGCCGACAAAGAATAGGAGGTTGTGGGTGTGTGTGGGTGATAGGATTTACCTAAGCATCAAGACATTCAAAAATATAATTGTGATAATAAAGTAATTGGCTTAAATATAATAATGAAGTTAATAATACAAGTACATGAAATATAGGCTCAAAATTATCAAACGAATGCAACTTGCCTCGTTGCTCAAAGTCTTAAAAATTATCTACTTCTCCCGCATCTTGTCTGGTGTTTTCTAGAGCTTAGTCATCGGAGTCGGGACCTAAAGTAAAATAAAATAATCCAAATAAATATCTGGGCTCAACAAGGAGCAAGCTAGGAACAACATGAAAGTAAAATAAATTCAAAAAAGAATTAAAAGAGGAAGGTGGTGTAGCGAATATAATTTATCGGGTGCTTGATCTGGTTAAACAGAGTTGAAAATGGGATTCACGGGCCCGAAATGGACATATCATGTCAAAAATGGTTTAGATGAATAGTAATAGGCTGGTGAACAATGCCATGTTTATACTATTTATGGCTGGGCGGGTTCTATGAACAGTGATGGGTCTTGATTAATAGTAACAGACCTTGGGTTACGGGTTATTGTGTTTTGATGAACAGTGATGTGCTGGGTTGGAATAGGGTTTTGCACAATATTAGGCTAAGCCCAACACCTAGTTGGGCCTTAGGCCCACCGGGCCAGGCCTTAAGGCCCAGACAGTTGTAGTGTGAGCTACGCATGGCTCAAAGCCAGTGCGCGCTCCTGCACCCTCGATCGTGGCCTGAGCAACCCATTTTGGGGTTTAGCTTGGGCCATGGTGGCTCGGGGAGGGGTGGTTATCGGTGGTGTCACATGGCCGGAGCAGGGGAAGGTGGCGGTGGCAGTCTGGTGGTGCTCCTGCCAAATTGTCTGGATCAAGCACCGGTGGGTGAAGGGGAGCTCGAGAAAGGTGGCGGCAAGGCTTGGGGCGCACCAAGGCGAGCTAGCCACGTGAGTCATCGGTGGCGCGGCGGTGGAGGGTGGTGCCGGCGAGGTGGTGGCGGATATAGGGGGAAAGGTTTGGGGTGATAGGGTGGTGGTTGTAACGGGGTTGGGAGGGAGAGGGCAAGATGGTGGCGGCAGATTTGAGTTTGGGCTCACCGGGGAAGAAAGGGGGCATCGACGAAATTGTGGGAGTTGGAGGGGAAATAAGGCGATGGTGAGGATCAGTGAGTGCTGGCGATGAGATAGGTGCAGTGGAGGCCAGCTTTTATAGCCCAGGAAGGCGGTGGCAGCTGTGACCAAGCGAGGTGCGAGCAGCTCGTGGTGGCAAGGTGGACAGCGGCAAGGATTTGGCGTTGTGCAGGGGCGAGCTGGCGGTAAGGCGGCGTCGCAGTGGCGGTGGCTTCTCCCTATAGCGAGGGCGCTTGCTGGCGAGGTTGGACGTGGCGCGTGCAGAGCGGCGAGGGGGGGGCGGCGTGGCGCTGGCGTGCGGTGGGCGGAGCTGGCGCATGCATTGATGGCGAGGAGATGGCTGTCGGCGAGGTGGCGCGGGAGGTGATGACTATTGGCGTCGTCTTGGAGCGAAGCGGTGGCGGGTCGCGGTGACTGCCGGCGCGACGCGCAGCAAGAAGCACCAGGAGGGGGTGGCAGCTTTTGAGAAATACATTTTCGGTAGAGGGAGACAGGATGGTCAAAAGAGGAAAGCAGAAATGGTATGGGAGTTTCCGAATTTGGAAGGAATTCAAATATCAAGCCAAAAACTCAAAAACTTTTGAAACTCTGAAATTTTTGGGTTGTTTCAATTTTAGTCCAGATGGAGTCAGGGTTATTAACTAACCTCCAAACTAGTCCTGAAACCAGAGCTTTATTAAGGGTTTTAAGATCTCTAATTCCTAGACCCCCTTTTTTTTGCAAGCAAATGTCATCCTAAGCAGTGAGATGTAAGGCTTGCTTACGTTGATCCTTCTGAACTCCTCTCCACCAGAAAATGCCTGACGATCGAGGTTAATTTCTTAACTGAACCTTTTGGAAGAACATTAGACATATAATAAATGGGAATGGAAGAGAAAACTGATTTAATAAGAGTAAGTCTTGCTGCATGAGAAAGTTTATCAGCTTTCCAATCACCTAGCTTAGTTTGAAATTTATTCTGCAGAAATTCATAAGTAGCAGTTTTGGACTGAGCATTAATGAAAATAGGATGGCCTAAGTGAGTGAAAGTTCTATCCATATTCTGAACTTGGAAGACATTCCTAATGCTATCTTCAGTTTGCTGCTGAGTGTTGCTACTAAAGTGGATGCAAGACTTGTTCCAGTTGGGGATTTGACCTGACTCGTTGCAAAATTGAAGAAGAATACTCTTAATAGCAAGGGCTTCATGCATAGTAGCATCACCACGGATTATGAGGTCATCAGCAAAAAGGAGAGAATGAACAGCAGGGACCTGAGGAGTAAACTTAATCCCTTGGATGTCATTTTGCGTAAGAGCTTTGTTAAGCGACAAGAGAACAAGTTGTGGGGAATTGGATCCTCTACTTTCGAACACACGCAGTTTTGCTTGTTACATCCGTTTGACTCTAGAGAATTAATTTAATTCATCCAGTTGGATTCAATCCTATTCTAGTAGGCTGTGAATTTAATTCAGGCCAATTTAAAATACCATTTGTTTTGCGATTATAAAGAAGACTTACATACACACACAACTATGCACGCGTACATACACGCGAGTGCGTCTTCTTAGTACACTCCTAGACAGTGAAAAACTTTTCGGCGAAATCTCACCGGTTACCGCCGGTAACATACAGATAAGGAAACCAAATAATAGAGTCATATTCTAACACCCCTCCCCCCTCAAACTCATGGTGGATCACACACACTGAGTTTGGAGAGAAAATACAAATGTTGTACCCTAGTCTGTGGCTTCGTAAAGAAGTCAGTAACCTGTAGTTCTGATGGCATAAACCGTAAAGCAAATATTCCCTCCTGCACCTGTGAGCGAGTGTATGAAGCATCCTCACCAAGGTAGCCGGTAAAATTCAAAGTTGCTCCGAAATTTTTGGTTTTGATGCATTTTGTTCAAAAAAATTCGAATTTGCTTGAATTTTATTCAAAATTGATTTTTTTTAATTTAAAATCCAAAAATTTGAGTTTTAAAAAAAAATTGGCCAAAATTTTGCCGAAATTTCGGTTACCGGTGGTAATCGATGTTACCGGTGCCCTCCGGAAAAAAAATTCAACCGGAAATGTTTTCACTGTTCCTAGAGAGACAGAGTCGAGGATAAATTCGTAATCTCACAAAAATCCTACTGAAACGCACTCATGTGTTGGTAAAGGTGAATATTAGGATTTGAAACCTGATGCACATTATCACATCATTTAGCACCGTTGATTTCCTCCAATCCAGCACCAATCAAAGACCGGTTGCGGCCCAAACGACGGCGACACCACTCGTCACAACCTAAGAGGCGGATTGACCAGAAGGATTGATTTGGGTGAGAGTGGAGAAGACTGTTAAGAAACCGGGCTCAGGACTCCGGAGAGTCCTGGCCCAGTTGAACTCCTCATCCCCTGAAGTCTATAAATAGAGAGGACCCCATCATTGTACGACTGATTTTTCTGAAGCAATAAAGCGAAGCCTGAAGCCCTCTCATATCTCTGTCTTCAATCCACTGTTGTGTTCTTGTGTTCTTCATCCGTTCTTACGATTCTGAATAGTGTATACGAGGTACCCGTTCGAACTGGACTCGCCAGCTACGGTTACTCAACACGTTATCAGCACGATCGACTCTCCTCGTATCGAATGGTAACCGTCGAAGAACGACACTCGTAAAATTGAATCGTATTTTCTAGATTGCTTTCAATTCTGCAAATTTGCTTTCTAGATTGATTTTCTACGGTGCAAATCCATTCTAATCTACCACGAGCTGACTCGAAGTCGCCGAAACAATGTCGATCAGTAGATTGCATGAAAGATTGGATGTCGATTGTACCGTAGATTGAATTTGCAAAATCGTTCTAATCTAGCGCGTGCTGACTTGAAGTCGCCGACGAAAGCCGATCGGTGGACACACGAACGGTACATGCATAAGCAGTATTTTTTCCCGCATAAACAGTTTTTTTCTGCATGAACAGTGCACATGAAAAAAAAGCGACGACGACGACGACCTCGGTCGTCGCGCCGCGGCCACCGCCCCCGGCGGTCGACCGCCGGCATAGACCGACCGGCGGCTTGAAGCCGCCACGGCCGCCGAACGGCCGCCCCCATCGCCTCGCCGGCCTCGAAGACGCGCCGTCTCGCAAGCGCCACCGAAGGCATCGCCAATCATCACAGGAAAAGGGGAAGGGGAGAGAAGACACGTCGCCGCCGACCGCCGGTTGGACCACGCCACGCCGCACGACGGCGCTGCGCCCCGGCCGACGCTCGAAGGCGCGCTGCCGGAACCCGCCCGCCGCTTCGGAGCCATCCCGCGCTACGCAAGACGAGCGCCGGCCTCTCGCCTCTTGCGCGCGCGCGCCGCGGCGTTAGTTCGCCACTCCACCGGCCGCGTCCGCGATCGCGGCTAGTCGTGCCACCGCCACCGCCGCGCCCGACCACTGGCGCCGCCACCGATTGCGAACTCCCGCTCGAGAGCCGGCCCAAGCCACCGCCGCAAAGAAAGGTGCGGGCTCCTCCGCCAGGCCGTGGTGGCGCTTCGAGCGCGGTGGCACTCCAGCCGCGGCGGCTCCCATAAAGGGAGTCGCCGCCACCCGAGAGGAGACTTGGGGCTAGAGAGACCCTACCCCCGAGTCCCCCCACCTGCCGGGTTTTATGCCGGTGGAACGGGCCGACCCAAGGTCGGCCCGTATAACCGCACGGCAAGCGAAAAAAGAGAAAGAAAACGAAAAAGTCCATTTTGCAAATAGATCCTTGGTTTTTTCGTAAATTGCGCAAAAAAATTCTCAGAACTGAATTTTTCACATTTTAGCCCCTGGAAATTGCAGAATTCACCAAAAATTCTTATTCCAGCAGAAAAAGGCCTCGGGAATTCAAATTTTGAATCGGTTTTTGCATTTGAATCATATTTTACCTTGTTATTATTATCTCTATGCAATTTATTTACTTTATTTACTGCATTTGATTATTTGTGATTATTTACATTACTTTTAATCACTAAAAATAGCAGTAAATCATGAAAAATACATAGAAAAAATATGAGAACATTATAAGAATTTTTTTGCAACCATTTTATGCAAGTTACCAGCAGTAATCTTATACACTCTTTGCATGAATATGCAGATGACTGGCATTACGAACCGGAGTTCGAAGAGCTGGCCCAGCATAGTCATAATTATCTGACTTGGGCATCAGATGTCGAGATTGTACTTAGAGCAAAGAAGCTCCGTGCTGTTGTTGGACTTGGCACCCTGAAGGACGCCGCTCCAACTGCTGAGGAGAATGATCAAGCACTTTATTTCCTCAGACACCATCTCTGCCTAACACTCAAGAATGAGTACGTGGCAGAAAAGAACACACTAGCTTTATGGACCGCACTGAAGAAGCGGTTCGAGAAGCTGAAGTACACCATCCTTCCTCGTGCAGAGCAGGATTGGAACTGACTGCGTTTTACAGACTACAAGACCGTGGGAGAGTACAATTTTGCATTGCACAGAATTTGTATAAGCCTTCAACTCTGTGGTAAGATAACCACAGACGAGCAGAAGATAGAAAAAACTCTCTCTACCTTCCACCCCAACGCGGTGCAATCCGCACGCAACTACCGACAAGATGGCTACAAGGAGTATGCCGAACTGATTGATATCATGCAAGTTGCGGAAACTCAAGATGACGTTCTCCGAAAGAACTACATCTCACAGCCACCTAGTAGCAATGTTGGTCATGAAGTTAACGCAAGCAGCTACAAGGTGAGAAAGCCTCACTCAGCAGAAAGAGGCAGGAAGGGTAAGATCATGGGTCGCAAATCCAAACAGACTGCCCAAGCCAAGAAGGACGGACAAAAGAAGCGCGACGAGAAGCCATATGGTCAGCAGGACCAAACTTGCTACAAATGTGGCACTTGGGGTCATTGGTCACGTGTTTACCATGAGTCGCAGCACGTGATTGATGCCTTCAAGGCCAAGAAGAAGGGCAAGGACAGGATGAAGCACACCTCGCCATTGCAGGCACAAAGGATCCACAATCATGGGATGCACCCATGGATGTGGACAGCCCGATAGAAGCCCCCATCACACCTTCTTTAGACATCACAGCAGCAGCAGCTGTAGTTGCCGACGGAGAGCAGAGGGACGTAGCGCAGACCCAGGCATAAGTATCTTCATATTTCGCTGATTCGATCTAGTGCACGCATTGCACTTAGTTTTATAGTCATTTGCAGTTTTTGGTTGTAATAGAATAATAATTTTGCATAATGGTTGTAAGCTCTAGGAGAGCAAAGAAATAAATTCTTATTATGAGTCCCGCACGACTTTTTCTCAAATTAATAAAGGCAAATTGTGTTCTGTTTTGAAGTATTTTATATGTATGGTTGCTTGCTACCCTATATTAATAAATATTTTATATGTATATCAGAACGCGTGTGGCGCCCTATAGAGGAAGTGTGCTTAGCAGACAGCGGCACAACGAATACCATATTAAGAGATATAAAAAATTTCCAGTAGATCAGCAAGAATGCTGGTAGTCTTACGACAATCGCAGGCAGCGATACTTGTAGTCGCCGGCACAATGTCGCTCGGATGATTAATTGAAAAGAGGAATTGTTGATTGCACTTCATGGATGAATAGTAAAGGAAAAAAACTTCATGGATGCGCCGGCCAACCTCATGTGATCGCGACGCCACAGAGCGCTGCATGCATTGCTTGCACCACCGACTCGAAGCCGCAGGCCGCCCGCACGGCCCCTAACTGCGTCGCCCTGCATGGCCACATTGTCGCGCCACCGCACTCCGCTTCAATCGCCCTACATGGCCGCGGTGCTGTGCCGCCGCATGGCCCGCCAACTCCCGTCACACCGCCGGCTCGAAGCCACGCTGCCCCCACACACTTGTAGGCCCGAAGCTGCCTCCGTACCCGCGCCCGCATGCGCCAATGGCCACCCGCGTTGCTCGGTCGCTCGAGCCGTGCAAGCGCCTACACACTGTCGCCTTGGGCCACTAAGCCGGGCCTGCACACGCCGCTGATTGCCCACCGGACTGCAGCCACCACGCCATGCACCTCTACCCCTCCCGCGCACTTGTAGCACGCTGCCACTGCCATATGAACTAGGGTAGGGAAACCCTACCCCTCTCCCCCTTTTGAACCGGCCAATGGGCCGAAGTGGGCCAGCGTTTTGGGCTGGGGAGAGGACAAATGGGCCGTTTGGACATGGCTAAGAAATCGGATCGAAAAAGGGTGGTCCCGCAAAAAAAAAAAAAAAGGAGGGAAAAGAAAAATCCTAATTTTTCCAAGAAGGCCCTCGATTTTTCTGAAAATTACGCAAAAAAATTCTCAGAATTGAAATTTATCGGTTTAGCCCCTGTAAATTGCAGAATTCACTAAAAATCATATTCTAGCAGAAAAGGGCCACATAAATTCAATTTTTGAATAATTTTGAAGTTTTGAAGAATGTTTATCTTTGTTATTATTATCTCTATGCAATTTATATATTGTATTTACTGTTTTGATTTTTTTTTGTGATTGTTGATATTGCTTTTAATCACTGAAAATAGCAATAAATCATAAAAAAAAATGTATAGAAAAATATGGGAACATTATGAGAATTTTTGCAACAATTTTATACAAATTACCAGCAGTAATCTTATGAACTCTTAGCGTAAATATGCAGATGACTGGCATTACGAACCGGGAGTTCGAAGAGCTGGCCTAGCGTGCCCAGAATTACTTGACTTGGGCAACATATGTAAAGATCGTACTTGGAGCCAACAAGCTCCGTGCTGCTATCGAATTTGGCACCTCGAAGGATGCCACTCCAACTGTTGAGCAAAATGATCAAGCTCTTCATTTTCTCAGACATCATCTCTGCCTAATGCTCATAAATGAGTATTTGGCAGAGAAGAACACAATAACTTTCTAGACTGCACAAGGCAAAGAATAACTTATAAAACTTAGAAAAGATAGAGGAAGAGCTCTAAGGGTGGTAAATCTAAAATAGCCCAAGAACCAAACAAACACAAGGCAAAGAATAACTTTTCAAAATAGTTCTTTTATTAATTTATTTCATTAACAATTATGGCTACCACAAAGGGTATTGGTAGCTCATAACTTGCGTCTAAAGGAAGGACTAAAAATAAAGCTAAGGGGTCTCAGGTGTGTATCCTGGGGAATTGGAGCTAGTCTCGTCTTCCTTGTAGCGGGCCAACTCCTCCTCTGTTGCCTCTAGTTTCTTCTGGGTGGCACGTAGCTCATCCAAGGTGTGCCAGTAGGCATGATCCATGGCCTTCGTCAGGTCCACTTGGTGTGTCAACTCCAGAAAATCATCATCATTGGCCAAACGAAATGTACTACCGAGTTGGGTAGGGATGTGCATCAGGTAGTAGTGGAATCTGGTGTCGTGTAAGCGGTGGTCGTAGATGTAGCGAAGTCCACAAACAACTTCTCTGGCAACGTCTTAGATACCCTTGGGAAAATTACTGCGCTGCATCGGGGCGTCGAAGATATGAAACTCCGTGTTAGGCTGTAGATTGGAGTAGAGTATCACTTCTACCCTCCAACGATCTTGAGTGCCCACCACGTACTTGTATCCCTAGTACGCTAGCCTCTCCTAGAAGTGCAGATGTTGTATCACATTCCAGAGCGCTACAGCCCAATGTCCGGCGAAGATTGCATAGGAAGTGGCATGTGGTACTTTGGCCATCTACAATTTTGATAAGGAAAAGGATTAGTAACCATTTTAAAGAGAAAAGTTTAGAATTGACATCAGAAATACCAAAGTATTTTTAGTTTTTGAAAATAAGTCCTTGAGGTTTTATCCATGGTTTTATCCATTCTAAGGCCACGACCTACAGTCGATATGGCTCTAATACCACTCTTGTCGAACCCGGGAACGAAGGATCTCCGATTCTCTATGTTTCATACACTAGTCCCAAAATAGCTAGTGTACACAGTCAAACAAAAGTGATAGTAAAATCATATCACACATTTATTCATTGATAACCAGAGTTTACTACAAAATTAAGCACAAGGCCAAACATAAAAGAACAGCGGAAGTAAAGTAAATAGGTAGGCCACACGATTAGCCACAAGCAATCGTCTGGGGGCGCAACCAAGTCGCCCTGATCCTCATCGTCTTGATAATAAACTTCACCTGAATAAATTTTATTCAGCAAGAGTGATCATAACTTCCGTACTCGCATGTTACACCCAACTAACAGAGTATAGTGCACGCTGGATAATGTCAAAGGGAAAGGGTATATGGTTATTTTGCACGAAGCTACATTTTCATGTTTAAATACCATTACTAAGTTCAACGCAATTCTTTTAATACATAACTAAAATCATATTTTTAAATTGGAATTTTATATTGGATAACCTCTAGTCGAGAATGGTGAAGGATACCTTCCTAGGCGGCGACTAAGCCTGAAATTATTTGTTAACTCATTTTTAAAACAAAACCAAATTCTAACTTTACCCATAATAGATAATTTTCTTAACATGTCAGCCAATACATGCTTTCGTAGGCGGTGACTAAGCAATTATCACAAGGTTTTTACAATACTCTACCCTAAGGTTATTATGCCGGCTAAGGTTTCACCTCCATTAGGTTAACCACCCGCCGGAAGCCCCCTATTGTGCTAAGGGGACTACTGTTTAACCGACACCCACATATCAACATGGCATAAATAACAATGAAGTTATACAAATTATTTGGCCTAGTCCTGCCCATACAGGACATGTGATAGTATGGTGGAGCTTAGCAAGACGCGACTCGAAAACCAGTTCTTAACCAACCTGAGCAACATTCCACAACCCTGGACTCGACCATGAAAAAGGATCGATCATGCGTATTGACTTTCACCAATCCAATTATCCATTTTGTCAAGTCTAAACTATTTTAATTTATTTTCCAAGTAAAATAATTTTATAAAACTCCTATGGTAAGACAATACCATATACTCAATTTGAATCAACTTTAAATAAAAACTCCCCAAATTCAAGATTTTGGTCTAAGCATATAATTTTTAAATTTTATTTTAACTATGGCGACAAGGGATATATTTTTCAAACAACAACATTGGACATACAAAGGAAATAGATTAACTATAAATTTAAAACAGGAATTTAAAATAACTATATAGAAATATGCAAGCAATAGTACCTTAAAATATAATTAAATAATTTAAAATATTAGGGTCAACATGATCAAAGTTATAACTTGCCTTGATCAAAGGACTCTTCTTCTTCTAATTCAACTTCCCCAGAGTCGTCGTAATCTATACGTGAAAATACAACAAGAACAAACGAATACAAATAAATACAAATTAACTATAAATTAAATAATTTTAGTTCTGAAAGGTAGATATTGAATTTATATAGATTTAGGAAAAAAGATCGACGGATTTGGAGTTCATATGAAAGAGAATGAACATTTGGAAGTTTGAATATCACAAGAAGTGATAGAATCCGAGTACTGCTCTTCTCCCAAGCATTGTTCATTCCGAGCACTGGTTATCATTGAGTATTGTTCATCATTGAGTACTGTTTATCTTCCGAGTGCTGATCATCTTTGAGTATTGTTCTCCTTTCGAGTACACTGGGCAAAGGGGATTAGACAACACTGGTTGAAAGAAAGGTTTCGACTACACTGGTCGAAAGAAACGTTTCGACTACACTGGTCAAAAGAGATTTCGACTATACTGGTCAAAAGATAGCAATGGCTACCTAGTCGACGGAAACCACGACTATCTAGTCGAAGGAAGCCACGGTTATCTATTCGACAGAAACTACGATTATCTAGTCGAAGAAGGTTATGACTACCTAGTCGACGGACACTACGACTACCTAGTCGAAAGGAGCTACGACTACATAGTCGGAGGGGCTACGACTACGCAGGCAAAAGGTTTCGACTACACAGGGCGAAAGTGGTAGTGCTCGGCTGCAATCTTGTCGGCGCAACACGCCACGACGAGTTACACGAAGGTGTGCAAAACGACGAGGAGAAGACACTGAACCTTATGGGGTACCTTACGACGGTAAAGCACAAAGGAGTGGTCGGCGGCGAGGAAAAAGGCAGCAGCGGAGTACGAGTTCTGGAGGTGATGGCGCTCCGATGGTCCTCTGGCGAAGAACAAGTACGCCTGAGGTAGAACATGACACGACGAAGCTCCCAGTGTGGACGATGACACGAGAGACCAATGGATGCCAACGAAATCGGCGGCGGAGGAGCTTCGACTTCGATTCTGACGAGAAGAAATGAGCAGCGTGGTTGTGCGTCAGGTACTGGTGTGAGGGGAGAAGTGCAAAGGCAATGCCCCTTTTTATAGGGCAAATAGTAGACGGATCGTCGGGTCGTGCGTGTGCGATAATGGCGGATGCGACGGCGACAAGTAAAGCGAGTTAAGAAGAAGAAACGGTCGATTGAGTGCGGCCGGGAGTGAATGACGATTATGGCAATTACTGGGGACGATCTTGAGTAGAAACAGATGAATCAAAATGGTTTAAACGACTGGATCGGCGGCGCTCTATTTCGGCCGAAGGAAGACGAAGGGTGATGACGGGGATGACAAGTGGGGTCGAACGGGTGAGACAAAGAGAAGAAAAGCTGGTCGAGGTGGGTTAGTACTAAAGAAAAAGGTTGTGGGTCGGGGAAGGAATTTGGCCTAACCACTGTTTTAGATTTTTGAGAGATTTACCGATTAAAATAATTTAGATAATTCAATTAGGCAACAAACATGAAAAAATTCACAAAGTCATTTTGGACTTAAATAAAACATTTTCAACTCATAACTGGTAATTATTTTTTACACATAATATATTTTGGCTTTAAAATAATTAGGGAAAAGCTTTTAAAATTTTCAAAAAATTTCAAAAAATAATTAAATTTTATTTTCAACTGGAAAAAGAAGTTTGGGCTGTTAAAATCCTTGTACACCTTGGTACTTTCAGAAAGAATGGAATGCTTGCACTCAAATGTTGGTTTGAGCATCAACTACTTGAGTTTCTTCTGATCAAATACACAAATATGCTCATTGATTCATGGGTCATTTTGTTCGCCTTCAGTGGGTTCCAACACTTTACCTTGTTTCAAGGGAAACTGATTTCCTTAATAAAATTGTCATCTCATTGTCTTGTCAACACTGATTTTCTAGCATCGGTTCAAACTCTGGGGTTCAACAAATATCCTCTTGCAACTGGCACAAGATTCGGTTTTGAATTTCACTGGTAACTTTGGCTGACTGGTCAACAAATTCTTGCGGTAGCTCTTCTAATTCGAAACATCTGCCACTACACTGGTCTGTCCTTAGGGAATGGATTTCAACCCCATGGTTCTCGATCCAATAAAACCATCTTTATTGCTCCATGGTAGCTACTTCGAATTATGACTAGGATAATTCACTACTTGAAACATCAGTTGTTAGGAAGTGCACTTGAAACTTCTTAACATGGAACATACCTGAAGATGTTGGGATTCTTCCTGGTATCTGGCAGTATGAACGCTAGAGTAGTGATCAAACTCTTCTGAAATTTTCACAAACTCAGTTCACTTCTGGCGATCTGAGCGAACTTGTCCTTTTACAACGGGTGAGGAGTCTCGGCTATCTTGAAACGACTATCTCACTGGTATTCAACTAACACTATCTTGTTCATAAATGATTCTGGGGAAAACTGAAATTCTTACTCAAAACTCAAACAAGCTGATAATGAGGTTCTGAAGATTAGCTCCTGGATAAACTTAAATTCTCGCACGTCCTTGTGCTACCATTTTACCTTATAATCAACACTGACCCTTGATAAGCTGGTGAATTTGATTTGACACTGTCTTTATCTAAGAAAATCATCTGCTCTGTTCTATCATTTCTGCAAACTCATTTAACCACTTTGGTTGTAATTCATCTCTGACGTAATTCCTTCTGAAATTGGCTGATCCTGGGTACCAAGTCAAAGACAACTTGACTTTGAATACGATTGCATGCTGTATAGATCACTTGCAATGATAATTGCATACTCTATTACGGATACCAACATTATCCCATGGTTAAATTCTTCAACTATTTACCATCGCCTTACTGCAATGCAAAATGATGAGTTGGAATTCAACATCACATTCCCTGTTTATGGCTCTACGGCCTTCAATCAACATGACTCAATGCCTTATTACTCGACTTGTAAAGGCATATGCTTAGAGAGGCAACCAATGATTTAATATCCAACAATTCTTTTTATGCATAACTTGCATACAAAGATGCCCAACTTTTTGCTCTCAAAAAATGGAAAGATTACCATGATTCTCTGACTTTATTGCAATGAACGGAGGCATGGTACTACATGATCTGGTATCACTAATATAGGCTTTCATGGTAACATCATCATTCAAACGTCTCTTCTTTGACTGCTTCTTAGGGGACATGGATCCTACTGCTTTACCACATACTTTGGGTGTTACGATCTTGACTGAAATGACTTCCGACATTTCTACATCTGGAGTGAGTGACTAGTTCTTCTGAGGACACTGGAAGACGTAGTGACCTTTTCCATGACAGTTGTAGCATAAATGTATCGAATCTTGCGACTTTTCTGACATGACTATGGCAGAACGACTATCCTTCTTGAAGGTGAAAGCTTGACGCTTTGCAAGGCATCTCTTGGCATAGTGGTTTTGTTTACCACACTTCAAACACACTACTAGCGATATTGACTTGCTTTCCTTTTTAGGCTGGTTGCCAAGGTCAACATTATGCTTTTGTGACTCTCTAGCTAACAAATCTTGTACTGACAATAGTTCACCTCTTTTGCTAATTCTTTAACAGCTGCTCAAAAATTTTCTCACTGACGTTGTGTTGCAGAAGTCAACACCAAATACATTGGGTACTGGCTCAGACAATGATCATTGTCTTCACAAAAGAAACATGTGATCTTACTCATTGGACATTCTCTAATAGAATGGTTTCCTTTGCCACTCAAATAATTGATATTGTGCTCAGCGGCACTATGGCCTATTTCCCCACAACGGGTACATGCACAATTTTCTGACTTATCTGGTTGGCAACACTTTAAATGACAACGGCTAGATCGAACGTAGGATATAAGAATAGCGGGTTTTTCTTGATCACTATTGCATGATGTAGCATGATGTTGACGAAAAGCAGCTGTGAACTCTTACCAAGTGATGGTCTGCTAGTTCTAATGGGCGGCGTGAAAGTTTTCCGCCAATCTAAGGCTACTCTTTCCAACTAATGGGCAGCATAGAAAACTTTTTCATTATCGTTACATTGCACAACAGTTAACTTCTCTTCTATGGTGCGAATACATGATTCTACATCCTTGAGCTTGACTGATCCTTTAATGACAGGTGGTTTGGTCATCATGAACTTTGCAAATTTGTACTAAGGGTGCGTCGTTGGGATGGCAACGAGCTGTGCATCATTGCAAATATTATTATTTCCCAACGGTTGCATCGTCGCTTGTATGTGCTGATTCTGGGTGGCAAAAAAAAGATTCAGGCTCTGATGTTTCACTACTGGCACTAGAGATAGTTGTTGGTTAACATCTACTCTGGTGCTGACACTGGTGACGGAACGACGACTTGCTTGATTATTTTGATTCAACAAATTGACTAAGGTACCGATGGTCTGATTCTGCTGGGTCATCATGTTGTTCATGTTCTGCATCATCGTGTTCATGAGTTGAGTCTGAGCAGCCAAAAATTGTATCATGTGTGGATCTGCTACTCTTAGTACTAACAACTGTCCACTGGGATTGACAATATCTGAGCTGACACAGACTATCTCAAGATTACTGTCGAGGTTTACTTCACTAGTGCTCTCCATCTCCTAGCAGACTAAGGCTACTAGATGAGAGGAAAAAGCATAAGGGAAGGGAAGACAATCTACTAAGAGGAGCATGTTTAACCAAAGGAACACACACCAATAGCCGGAAAGCTATTAAGAAGCATAAAATTCAGCCAAACTACACACATGCAAAAGAAGACGAAAAACTAATCGCCTAGTCGATTAAACTCTAACTTAACTGGATGACTTGGCTCAACACACGAGAGGAACCAACACTGATTTATCATATATGGCTGGTCTGAAGAAAACTAGGACTGGTCACGGTCTTCATCAAACGTTGATTGCTTGCGATCTTTGCAGACGAATCTTAGAGAAAGGCAGGGGTGACGTACAACCTCTTCTTGGTCTTCAATTCTTGTGAGCAACTTGTCTTGAACACATGGGGAGATAGTGATACGTTGTTGTTGGTTGCATAGTCTTCAAAGAGTTGTCTGGAAGGCTTCTAGGTGGGGAGATACATTTGGTACGGATAACGACAACTATAGAAGTCATGAGGAGAGAGAGTCCAATTTAATACTCAAAATGGTGAGGAAGAATACATATGAGATAGGAATAGAATGAAAGAGTATAGATGCTTGACAAGATGAGAATAGCACATCATTAAGATTTTCCATTTGTAAAATAAGTTTTGAAGTTCTCCTTAACCACGGTCATTCTACCTAAGGTCATGACTTACAGTCGATATGACACTGATACCACCTCTGTCAGAACCCAAATATACAAATCTGGACCCTCTATGTATACTCCACTAGTCCAAGATCACGCTAGTGCACACAATTGCAACATCGATAAAATATCATTCCATATGCAAAGATGACTAATAAATAAACAAAATAATAATTATCAGAGTAACGACTTAAGGTCAAAGCTTACTATTAATACATCAGAAGGTGAATAGCTCAATTAAGCTGCAGCGGAACATTACAGAATAACTTCAGTGAAGCCCATCCATATGCTCACAAGCAATCGGCTGGGGCAGCGCGATCTAGTTCTCCACGATCCTTGAAGTAGACTTTGTTAACCGATGATTCGTCTACTTTATCTGAATGATTGCAAAAAGAATGAGTACTCCGAGTACTCAACAAGTTGTACCACAAAATGCAATTATACATGATGGTTTATTCCAAAGAAAATGGCTTATGTGGTTATTTTGCAATAAAGCAGTATTTGCATTTGAATGCAAATAATAGATTGAAAGTGTAATTCAAAATAAATAAACAATAATAGTTTTAACAATTGTTTTCACAAAGGACACAAAACCTAATCAATTTCTTTCGCACAACCATATGAATTAAATCACACAGTTGTTCCTTCCCAACTGGTTTTATGAAAATCTACCCCTTGTGTGAAATCCCTGAGCATATCCATGATCACAGACGAGGTTATTCGAATAGTTTTACACTCTATAGAGGTTGTACACTTTACCCACAAGATATAACCAATGTAGCCTACACTGATCATCACAAAACTTTTTCGAAACTTCATCTCAACAATTGACACACCGGTGTGTTTTACTGCCGACCCCAACCTTACTCGTTGGTTCGACGCACACCGTTAGACCTGAAAACGGCGAACCAACCATTGATGTGACTTTTAGAGTAGTCCACACCTCCGTCCATCACAGAGCGCTTAACATGCAACCTGAGTGTCAATCTCGAGAATCCGTAAGTTACTAAGTTGGGCCCATTCCATTAGGCATGTGGTTGTACGGAAGGCCCAGTTCAATGGCGCACATGGTTAAGCCCTTAATTGACCAAAGCGATACTTCCTATTTCTAACTATACCACAGAAATTACCATTTCCCAAGCACAAAACCACCATATCACACAGTTTACACCACTCATCTCAGTCTAAATATTTTCTCACCCTGTTGATCAAGTGCAACACATGCCACCAACGAGTAATGACACAAAACACACAGCTTTAAACAAATTTCCATAGTCACTTAGTCAAATTTATATTTGCAACTCAGATGACAGTGATTGACTCATTGCATGGCTAAGCAATCTACTCGTATATAACCAGCCCACGTTGGTGCCACGATAATACCAACTAAATAATTAACCAACTAGGGTGACAAAAGATCATGATAATACAAAAGACAAGCTGAATATGATCAAATGGAATAAAACTAACCTCAATGTATTTAAATAAATACTTAAAGTAGAAAGCAATACTTTGAATCAAAGTAATTTTGAAAACTGGGTTCAACATGATCAAATGTACAACTTACTTTGCTATAGTAATGATGGTCTTATTTATCTTTGATCTTCCACTTCCTTGAACTTCAGCTCCTTCGGACGATTCCTGAACTTCAATGTCTAATGAGAAAGAAAGCGCAAAATAAATAAAATTCAAAAAGATAAATCACATAAACTACAAATTGAAATTCAATGGTACTGAAAGGTAGATATTGAATTTATATGAATTTAGAAACTTGAATGAGTTCAATCGGAGTTCGTATATGAAACAACGAGCTCTCGGAAGTTCAATCCGAAAGGAAAATGCTGAAAAATGAAAAAGGAGAGAGAAAATGACATGTGGGGTTTACAGAACATTGTTAGCTTATTCTATTCCAAAAATATTAGAAAATGGCTAAGTAAAGTACATATGGGACCTACTGATAATTGAATTTTAGAAATTAAATTAATTTCCAAAAAAGGAAAAGTAGATGACATGCATTCATTGGTCCATAGACCAAGTCCACAGACTAGGGCTCGGGTTCATGGTGAACTGAGTTCACGTAATAGTGTCTGACATGGTGGGGACCACGGGTAAATGAATCAGCTTATGGCGAACCATCTCCACACCAATTCGAGTTTATGGCTTTGGGTTAGGTGGTACACAAGTGGGGCTTAGGTGGTTGTGACGATTGCATGGCGTGCATGTGGTGATTACATGGAGGCCACTGAGGACAATGGCATGAGGTGGCGGCTGACGACGCAGGTGATGTGGCACTGAGGCACAGGGGAACGGATGCACGGTGGCTCGAGCTCGCCGGATCGTTGAAGTTACGGGTCGCGGCAACGCAAGTGAATGAGCAAAACGGGAAGAGGGAGCGAAGGCGATCTTGGTGACGCGGACACGACAATGAGGGTCGATGGCAATCGCCGGTGATGAGCAACGGAGCGGCATCGCATGCTCGGCCATCAACGGTGGCAACGTTACGGCGATGCCCCGGGGATGGAAAGGTGGGAATGGTGCAGAACATCGAGTGGTGATCACCATGGTGGGGTCCATGCATGCCGGGGATCACCGGAGAAGGCGCATTCGATCGGCGAAGGGGCGACGATTGAAGTTGACCAAGAAGGAGAGAACTCGGGCTACAATGGATGAAACACGAAATCAAAAGTTTGGATGGATAGATCGGAAGGTGAGGCACAAGGTGACACAGTTAGTTTTGGGAGAATCTCACCAGGACGACGAGGAACACGACGGAGACAGTTTCAATGCACGGGCGCGGCCGAAGACAAGGAGGATGAAGTGGCGCCAGAGATGTGGTGTCTGAGAGTTCAAGATTGCGGGCGCCCCGCGAAGAGGAAGGCTAGACGATCTCTGTGACACGGCTACGACGGCTCGGGAAGCTTCAACGGGGAAAGGACAGTGCAGGCGCAGCGCCATGCTCAGAGAAGAAGATGCTCGACGGCGGCGCTTGTGTAAGATCGAGGTGGCCGACTAGAGGGGGGTGAATAGGCGGTTTTAAAAATCTATCGGGCTAAACCAATATATAAATGCGGAAGCTAATAGCGAATTGGTTTTGCACAATTAAAACCTAAATCAACTAGGCTCAACTAAGTGCACCGACAATATGAACACAAAACAATATGAGCAATCATACAAGGTATATAAGCAATTAAAGCAAGAATGTAAATTGCTCAAAGTAAAGTACAAGTAAACACAAGATGACACGCTTATGTTTTACAGTGGTGTTCGGAGACTTGCGGTCTCCCTAATCCACGTTGAGGTAAGCCCAACCAGCGTTGGACCGGCTCCTCAAATGAGCACACACCTCAGAGGTAAGTCCAACACTTGGACCGGTTCCAAACCGAACCAACACCTCGCTCAACTATGGTTGCTCTTCCTCCACTCCGGAGATGGCGAGCACCAAACCACTCACAACCGTCGGGCCTTCTCACAAGCTTCTTGAGAAGGTCACCAGAAAGCACGACGCCTCCACGCCGTCTAGGTGTCGGCAAACACCAAGAGAAACAAATCCAAACTTTCACTTGAACTAATCAAGTGTCAGCGCTCACGTGGATATACAATCCACTACCTAAGGCAACACATGCACTTAGGGTTTACTCTCTAATCTCACCAAGTGCAACACATGCACAAAAGAGAATAGAGGTTTGCTCTTAGCTCAAGAGGCTCACAAAGAGTTCACAATAGTTCTTAGCAACATCAAGAACCTCCCCAACGGCCAAGGTGGCTATATATAGCCCACACACAAAACTAGCCGTTGGGAGACAAACCCTGAAAAATCGGAAATCGGAAGTTCCGCCGTACAAAGGCGGAACTACCGCGAGAGAGAGAAAAGGCACCATAGCGGCTATGTCATTTGACGAAACTAGCCGTTTGATTTTTAGTGCGGAACTACCGCCAACTAAACATCGGAGTTCGATTCTTGAAGTTCCGCTCAACACAGAGAGAGTCCAATTTAATACTCAAAATGGTGAGGAAGAATACATATGAGATAGGAATAGAATGAAAGAGTATAGATGCTTGACAAGATGAGAATAGCACATCATTAAGATTTTCCATTTGTAAAATAAGTTTTGAAGTTCTCCTTAACCACGGTCATTCTACCTAAGGTCATGACTTACAGTCGATATGACACTGATACCACCTCTGTCAGAACCCAAATATACAAATCTGGACCCTCTATGTATACTCCACTAGTCCAAGATCACGCTAGTGCACACAATTGCAACATCGATAAAATATCATTCCATATGCAAAGATGACTAATAAATAAACAAAATAATAATTATCAGAGTAACGACTTAAGGTCAAAGCTTACTATTAATACATCAGAAGGTGAATAGCTCAATTAAGCTGCAGCGGAACATTACAGAATAACTTCAGTGAAGCCCATCCATATGCTCACAAGCAATCGGCTGGGGCAGCGCGATCTAGTTCTCCACGATCCTTGAAGTAGACTTTGTTAACCGACGATTCATCTACTTTATCTAAATGATTGCAAAAAGAATGAGTACTCCGAGTACTCAACAAGTTGTACCACAAAATGCAGTTATACATGATGGTTTATTCCAAAGAAAATGGCTTATGTGGTTATTTTGCAATAAAGCAGTATTTGCATTTGAATGCAAATAATAGATTGAAAGTGTAATTCAAAATAAATAAACAATAATAGTTTTAACAATTGTTTTCACAAAGGACACAAAACCTAATCAATTTCTTTCGCACAACCATATGAATTAAATCACACAGTTGTTCCTTCCCAACTGGTTTTATAAAAATCTACCCCTTGTGTGAAATCCCTGAGCATATCCATGATCACAGACGAGGTTATTCGAATAGTTTTACACTCTATAGAGGTTGTACACTTTACCCACAAGATATAACCAATGTAGCCTACACTGATCATCACAAAACTTTTTCCAAACTTCATCTCAACAATTGACACACCGGTGTGTTTTATCACGACCCCAACCTTACTCGTTGGTTCGACGCACACCGTTAGACCTGAAAACGGCGAACCAACCATTGATGTGACTTTTAGAGTAGTCCACACCTCCGTCCATCACAGAGCGCTTAACATGCAACCTCGAGTGTCAATCTCGAGAACTGTAGTTACTAAGTTGGGCCCATTCCATTAGGCATGTGGTTGTACCTAAGGCCCAGTTCAATGGCGCACATGGTTAAGCCCTTAATTGACCAAAGCGAGACTTCCTATTTCTAACTATACCACGAAATTACCATTTCCCAAGCACAAAACCACCATATCACACAGTTTACACCACTCATCTCGCCTAAATATTTTCTCACCTCTTATCAAGTGCAACACATGCCACCAACGAGTAATGACACAAAACACACGACTTTAAACAAATTTCCATAGTCACTTAGTCAAATTTATATTTGCAACTCGGATGATGATGATTGACTCATTGCATGGCTAAGCAATCTACTCAGATATAACCATTACGTTGGTGCCACGATAATACCAACTAAATAATTAACCAACTAGGGTGACAAAAGATCATGATAATACAAAAGACAAGCTGAATATGATCAAATGGAATAAAACTAACCTCAATGTATTTAAATAAATACTTAAAGTAGAAAGCAATACTTTGAATCAAAGTAATTTTGAAAACTGGGTTCAACATGATCAAATGTACAACTTACTTTGCTATAGTAATGATGGTCTTATTTATCTTTGATCTTCCACTTCCTTGAACTTGACTCTTTTGACGATTCACGAACTTCAATGTCTAATGAGAAAGAAAGCGCAAAATAAATAAAATTCAAAAAGATAAATCACATAAACTACAAATTGAAATTCAATGGTACTGGAAGGTAGATATTGAATTTATATGAATTTAGAAACTTGAATGAGTTCAATCGGAGTTCGTATATGAAAGAACGAGCTCTCGGAAGTTCAATCCGAAAGGAAAATGCTGAAAAATGAAAAAGGAGAGAGAAAATGGCATGTGGGGTTTACAGAACATTGTTAGCTTATTCTATTCCAAAAATATTAGAAAATGGCTAAGTGAAGTACATATGGGACCTACTGATAATTGAATTTTAGAAATTAAATTAATTTCCAAAAAAGGAAAAGTAGATGACATGCAGTCATTGGTCCATAGACCAAGTCCACAGACTAGGGCTCGGGTTCATGGTGAACTGAGTTCACGTAATAGTGTCTGACATGGTGGGGACCACGGGTAAATGAATCAGCTTATGGCGAACCATCTCCACACCAATTCGAGTTTATGGCTTTGGGTTAGGTGGTACACAAGTGGGGCTTAGGTGGTTGTGACGATTGCATGGCGTGCATGTGGTGATTACATGGAGGCCACTGAGGACAATGGCATGAGGTGGCGGCTGACGACGCAGGTGATGTGGCACTGAGGCACAGGGGAACGGATGCACGGTGGCTCGAGCTCACGGATCGTTGAAGTTACGGTCGCGCAACGCAAGTGAATGAGCAAACGGAAGAGGAGCGCGGCGATCTTGGTGACGCGGACACGACAATGAGGGTCGATGGCAATCGCCGGTGATGAGCAACGGAGCGGCATCGCATGCTCGGCCATCAACGGTGGCAACGTTACGGCGATGCCCCGGGGATGGAAAGGTGGGAATGGTGCAGAACATCGAGTGGTGATCACCATGGTGGGGTCCATGCATGCCGGGGATCACCGGAGAAGGCGCATTCGATCGGCGAAGGGGCGACGATTGAAGTTGACCAAGAAGGAGAGAACTCGGGCTACAATGGATGAAACACGAAATCAAAAGTTTGGATGGATAGATCGGAAGGTGAGGCACAAGGTGACACAGTTAGTTTTGGGAGAATCTCACCAGGACGACGAGGAACACGACGGAGACAGTTTCAATGCACGGGCGCGGCCGAAGACAAGGAGGATGAAGTGGCGCCAGAGATGTGGTGTCTGAGAGTTCAAGATTGCGGGCGCCCCGCGAAGAGGAAGGCGAGACGATCTCTGTGACACGGCTACGACGGCTCGGGAAGCTTCAACGGGGAAAGGACAGTGCAGGCGCAGCGCCATGCTCAGAGAAGAAGATGCTCGACGGCGGCGCTTGGAGACTCTCCGAGCAGTGGCGACTAGGGCTCCGAGGATAGTGAAGTGGGGGCGAAGCAGATGTGCACGGGAATGGGCTATATAAAGGCATTGGGAGGCGCACTAGGGCACAGACGACAAGATGGCGGCGGCGCGGCACAGTGTCCAGGAGGGACACGGCTGCTGTGGTGGCACTAAGGCAAGCGGGGATGGGCCGGGATGCAGCTGGGCTGACGGCGAAGGTGGGCCAAGCCGAGGGGGAGAAGCAAATTGGGCCAGAGCAAATTGGGCCCACAAGGATTTTCAAAATTAGAAATGGATTTAGGAATTTAGGAAAAGTTTAGAAATTCAAAAGAGGTCAAATAAATAGCAATTAAATTCAAAAAATTCCTTGAAACACAAGGAAGCCAAATAATACTGGTTTTTATTTAATTGTTGTTTATATTAGTCAACTTAAATATTTTAAATTTAGAAAATTCTGAATTAAGCTTGATTAAACCAAATAAAATTGGTGAAATTTTTTAGAGACCTAAACTACTCAAAAAGATTTTTGAAAAACCAAATTTTGGGACGTTACAGTTGTCTTACCCCCCCACCAGCACAGAGCACATGTTGGGAGTAAGTGTAGCTCAAGGGGACAAAGTCATGACAGCCATATATATGTATGAGGAGTGAGGAAGGGTGGGATTTGGTCCTTCTAGCCTAAGCATATGCCAAGCCTACTCCTGCATCGATAGTTAAACAAGAAGGGGTTGATGATGCTGAAGAAGAAATTGGGCACTATAGCCACAACACGGCGCACACAATGGCTGAACGTCCCGAAGTTGTTGATGAAGACCCTGTGAAAGGAGCTCTTTAGTCAGGCAAACTAATGGGCTTGCTGATGAGGGTGAGGAACTAGAAGTCCTAGTGCAAAGGATGGATCTCGAAGACTGGGACTACATGGCATTGTCAAAAGATGATGGATCCGACGATGAGGATGATGCGGACCAACAGACGGTTCCATTCGAGTGGAACACATACCAGTTCGACGACCTCGTCGTTAATGAAGGCTCCCGTGTGCCATGGGAGTACGACCAAAGCGAGGTCAGGCAAGGAGCTATGTACAAATGCAAGGAGGCCGTGCAGGAGGCAGTCAAATTCTGGCCCTTGTCGGTGCGGCGTACATTCACAGTCGTCAAGTATAACCCTAGATGATACGACGTAAAGTGCAACATAGTGGCATGCCCTTGGTGAGTGCAAGTATTTCAGTCTAAGTGGGACACCTGCTAGAAATGCTCTATAGTGGTCCCTCATACATGTGTTGTCGCTGAGTCAGTGTAGTCCCACTGGAACCTATCATCAGACTTCACCGCGAAGCTCATGTACGGTGAGATCGTGGATAATCTAGATTTTGAGCCACGATCCATTATTCAACATTCCACGCATCCGAAGTGGGCTAATAAGAGGGTATTGAAGTGAGCATTCTTCGCATTTGGTCCATACATCGATGCATTCCGGCACTGCCGTCCAATCTTGTGCGTGGATAGCACATTCCTGACCGGAAAGTACATGGAACAGACACTGGCTGCAATAGCAACGGACAGGAACAATCAAGTTCTTCCCGTGGCATTCACTTTCATTGAAAGCGAGAACACGGACAGCTGGTTATGGTTCCTGATGAATTTGAGGATTTATGTTGTACAAGGCCAACCTAACGTATGCGTCATACATGATCGACATGCGGGCCTGCTGAGTTCAATAACTCAGCTACAACAAAGGAGAGAACAAACCACTTCCATGGACGGATTTGCAGAGTAGGTGGTGCATGAGGCACTTGAGTGCAAACTTCTATAAGCAGTTTCGCAACAAGGACTTAATGAACCTTTTCAACCGGCTATGCAACCGGAACAAGCAGCGAAAGTTTGAAGCACTCTGGAATATTCTAGATGAGTGGACCCAGACACACAGAAGGAAGGCAGCGAAAAGGGCTACCCCAAGCGTTGACTAGGCCCTTGAAGTATTGCTACAGCTACCCACGAATTGTCCTAGTGTGACGAGGAAGACGGGGGCACATGTGAAATGCTTCTCAGTCTGGATTGAGCACGAGCCTAAGGAGAAGTGGTCGCTGCTACATGACAGGGGTGCTGCACGATATGGTGTCATGACAACCAATCTAGCCGAAGTGTGCAACTGGATCATACGTGGTGCCAGGTGTCTCCCTTTGGTTGGTATTGTAGAGGCAATTCTTCATTGTATCACAAATTACTTTGTTGATAAAAGCAACCACACATCACTCGTCATTGCAAATGACAGAGTACTCTACTCCGTCATGATCACAAGGTACATGGAGGAGAAGAGCAAGAACGGCGAGATGCACCGGATATTCAAGATGGGCACAAGAGAGCTTCACTTCGATATAATGTGCAGGGATAAAGGACACCGCGAGACGAACCACGAGAGGATCACCCATGAGTGCACGCTACACCGCACTAGTTACGTATGTACTTGCAATAAGCTCCTTCTTCTGCGTAGGCCCTGCTCCCATGTCATGGCCGTATGTTCGACAGTGGCGCAACATTCTGGCCAGTACCTCTCTGACTATTTCAACAAGTAGGAAGTGATGCAAACCTAGAGTGCAGAGATATATGGTTATGTCGTAGTTGGCCATTTCACTGGCCATCCGACCTGAAAGTAACTTATCTGGACCACGGACATTGATAAGCTGAAGGGAAAGGTTAGCAGGCGACAGGTGCGGCGCATCAGGAACGATATGGACAAAACAGAAGCCGAGCGTTGTACGGAGAAGTGCTCCATTTGTAGAAAGTCTGGATACACCTTCAAAAAAATACCCTACAAGAAATCCACAGAACAAAGAAGACATCGGCAGCTCAGACATCGCCACGGGGACCTTATCCAAACGCCCCACTTGAGGCGGTCCACATAGCGGACATTGAGATCGCGGCCACGGAAAATGTTCATTTTGTTGAAATATGTGGTGTCCAATGCTTTGTGATATCACTTTGATTTGTAAAAAAAACTGTGTTATAACATTTGTGTTGAATGTTATATAATATGAGTGTAATTTGTCCACAAAGTATGTGACAACGTTGCGCTGAATGTTATGTAATGTTATTGTGATTTATCGACAAAAGATGTTATGACGTTGTGCTGAATGTTATGTAATACCATTGTGATTTATCGATAAAAAATATACTTGAAAATAGTTAGTACAAATTGTGATTGATCGGAAATAGTTAGTGGAGAGGATCTATGTTGCCATTTGAATTAGCGATATGTCACCAATTCAACTGGCGACAAAGAGCTCTCTGTACAGTTGAGCTCCCTGTCGCCAATTAGAATAGCGACATAATTTTGTAAAAAAATAACTATTTATTTTTGTAACTATCTTTTAAATTAATATTATTTATTAAAAAAATGAGAAAGTTAGGAAGAGTAAGGTAACAAGCAAGTTAAAAAAACCCATATCGTATTATTTTGCATACTTACTATTTTTGTGAATAAGCTACTTCTGCTACAATCAAAATGATCCATTTTTTATCCATGCTAGGTAGATTTGCAGTATACGGATGATGAGACGAGATGCATAGCAGATTTGCTCATGCACGAACCAAGCGTAGAAAGCGGACAAAGGCGCATTTCGCTGCTCTCAAAGTTACCACGGAAACGTATTAGATGATCATCCCAAATAGGCGTGAATCACATTGTAAAGCGGATTATGAGGGACACCACTGATTACGCTTTCTGCCTTCCCCGTCGTGAAAGTCTGACGCGAGCACGAAACGCTCGACTCTTCAGAAGAAAGAACCCAATCCAGAGCGCTACGCGGCAGCCGAGAGCTCGAGGCGCCACGCCGGCCGCCGCCGCCACCCATGCTGCGGGTCGTCTCCACCATCCGCACTCTCCGCCCGCTCCTACGGAGCCCCCTTCTCTTGAGCCTTAAACCTCTCCTCTGCTACCGCCGGCCGCCGCGGCTGTTTCGCGCCCTCTCGTCCTCCACGCCTCTCGCCTCCTCCCCGCCGAGCGCCGCCGGTGTGGGGGATATCTGTGAAGAGCACCTCCTCCGGTGCGCGACTGCGGGGAGGGCGCCGCTCCGGGTGGCGGTGCTGTTGAGCGGCGGGGTGGACAGCAGCGTCGCGCTCCGCCTCCTCCACGCCGCGGGACACCGCTGCACCGCCTTCTATCTCAAGATCTGGTTCCAGGTCCATACACCTCCCTCCATTAGTATCTTCTGCAACGCTAAGCCGCGGGATCTCTTACGAAGCTGAGTGATTAATCTGTAGGAGGATTTCAGGAACTTTTGGTCCGAGTGCCCGTGGGATGATGATTTAAAGTATGCACAAGCTGTCTGTGACAAGGTATCGTTCAAAAAAATTCAGCTGAAGCATGGTGTTTCATTGAATAGCTACCGTGCAGCTTATGTAGACTAATTTGGGCTACATGAACTGGGTGATCTCATGGTTGGTTTTGTAGAGTGATGTGCCGTTGGAGGTGGTCCATCTATCTGATGAGTATTGGAACCATGTGGTAAGCTTCATCTGAACTTCCCCTCCTGAGCCCTGCAGAAGTCTGAAATATCGTGAATTTCATATCTAGGTGTCCCATATTATTAACGAGTATCGCAGCGGGCGTACTCCGAACCCTGATGTTCTTTGCAACACAAGGATAAAGTTTGGTACGAACATTGTACTGTGATGGCTGTTTACACTTCTATTATGGAAATTTGAATGTACATTGAGGTGTAATTATTGAACTTTGGTCATGTGCCTACTCTTTTGTTGCAGGGGCTTTCTTAGAAGCTATTGAAAATTTGGGATTTGATTACATAGCTTCAGGACATTATGCACATGTGGTCCATCCATCCTTTGAGAATGTTGAAGGGCCATCAGTGCTCCAACTTTCAAAAGATAAGGTAGTTTGCATTTCGCATTAAAATAGCTTGTTTGGCTTTTAAATTATCGAATTTGATGTCAGTTGAATTCTGTTCTTCACCCTGTTAGGAAATTTGGGGCACAAAGAAACAAAATGAGATAGTTCATTTGATTTCAATATTGTTCAGCTGAAATCACCTTTCAGACTCTGATTGTTATTTCAGGTCAAGGATCAAACTTATTTCCTCTCGCATCTATCTCAGCCCCAACTTAGAAGGCTTCTTTTTCCACTGGGATGTATAACAAAGGTTGGGTAGTTTATCAACAAAAGGATATTTAATTTTGCAAGTGGCTTTTCTACATTGAGCTAATGTTTTGCAGGATGAAGTGCGTAGGCTGGCTGCTCAGATGGACCTTCCGAACCAAGATAGAAAGGATTCCCAGGGGATATGTTTTCTTGGAAAGGTAATTGCTTTACCTTATTTGTTAAAAATCAATATTCTTGGTGCAAAATATAGTTATGTCATTTCTCCTTGAGCTGTCTTATTGAGCTACAAAAGTCTCTCATTTTAGGTCAAATTCAGCGAGTTTGTTGAAAGACATATAGGAGAGATGGAGGGAATACTACTGGAAGCTGAAACTGGAGATTACCTAGGGACACACCGTGGGTTTTGGTTCTATACGATTGGTCAGCGACAAGGATTGCGCCTTCCTGGAGGACCTTGGTATGCACTGTATTTAATACTAACCTCTTGTATGCTACAATGTCGTCAGCTAAATTAAATGTATATTGCCCGAAATATTCAATGGAAACTATTGTTTTGCTCTACAGTTGCAATTGAAGGAAGAGCTTTCCTCAATCAGCATATATCTATTTATCCAAAAATCATCAAATGAATTGCCTTTTTATCTAATGCAGGTATGTGGTTGAGAAAGATGTTCAGAATAATGTTGTTTTCGTATCAAGGAATTACTATTCGCTGGATAAGAGGCGGCGAACATTTCGTGTTGGATCGCTAAACTGGTTTAGCAATTATGGACCTGCAAACAATGAGCAACTTAAATGCAAGGTACCCGAGTTATACACTAGCATCTGTGGTAGTGTAGCATATGGTTGTTACTTGTTAGACTTCTGTTTCTCGGTTATTTTTTGAAGTGCTTACCACCTGCAAGCTTATAATGGTGCTCTTGCAAAATGGGATTCTGATGTGAGATCTACTTGAATGGTCACTGGTCAGCCTTTTAAGCAATCACACATATTTTTCTTATATTTAGCATGCAGGCATCAGACAGGTGGTAAACTGCTGTGGTTTAGAAATTTGTGCCTAAATGACTGTTTTCTTTCTCTTAGTCGCCAACAGTTCCTATTTTTTTGCCATCAAATACTGGCAAATTGCCTCCTAGTAGGATGGGTAGAAGTCTAGAACAGCATGTCCATGCTAGCAACTGTATCCATGAACTCTTTTTGGGTTCTGGGGTAGAAGAGTGGCTGATAAATCCTGTTGATTTCTCCTCGAGTATAGTTAAGCAATCCTGAAACTGATTAATTCTACCTTGATCAATAATAATGATTCTTGAATTTGGGGGTGAGTAGAAAACTACAACTGCAGCTCCCAACCAATGCACGGTTTTCTCACTTTATCAAGCTGCTTTTATACACTGTATCTATCTAACGTTTTTACCAATTTTGGCTTTGGTATCCACATGCATTGAGATAGTCATATGCATCTATGCCAATTAACTCATGTGCATGTTAATATGAATTATTTAAATTTCAGGTACGGCATAGTCCTGAATTTCATAATTGCACCGTGACACAAGAGCAAACTGAAGAAAATGAAGATGTTTTGGTGGTGCATCTTTCTGAAGATGATCAAGGTTTAGCAGCTGGTCAGTTTGCAGCGTTCTACCGTGACAATTTATGCCTAGGGTCAGGTATAATTTTGGATTCATGGGACCAAATGAGCTTTCCTGTCTGTGCAAGGGCATTAGAAATTGCTAGAATGGAGGATAAGTCAAGACTGGGGAAGCCAGTAAAGATTATCAACTTGGAACATGTCATGAAATCAGAACAGGAGCCAATCGAGGTCGCTTGATATCACCTGGTTTTTGCAGCCTTCTCTTGACTACATATGTTTATCCTGCAAAGATAAACGTCGACAGTTTGGCGTACCTTACAAATGCAAGAATCAGGGAAGCCAATCAGGAAGTCCGGGTTGTTCTTGAAAAGTGGGCAAAGAGGGTATTTATAAAGGCGCCCCTCTGGATTGAAGAGGTGGTCGAGCATCATTGTCCATGCAAGAATTGACCTCACATAAATAGGGATTTGTGAATTTACCATTATGAGATAGGTGTATTTGAGGATTTACCCCTCGACCACATGTCGGTGAGAATCTTCAAATGCACTTATTTGTTGTTGTAAATCCTCGGTAATTCCCACATAAATTGGCGACACTCCGTTGCCCGATCTAGCAGGAAAGCACATGAAGGGTTTCTTCTCCTTGGCACGTCCTCTGCTGAGCCGAAGTGTCTAGATTCAGTAGTGTAGTGCTAGTAAATTTTACCATGTGAATTCGTCGTATGATAGTACTAATATTTAACAGCCAGTACGTTGTAAATTTTGAGGATGATGTTGGTGGGTGTTTCTACCATATTGGCTCATGACAAACATTTGTTGATCACTTTATCACGCTGGTTCTAGACTAAACCATGATGGTTTATTACTAAATTTGTTGGACGAATCAGTATTGTTCACTGGGTGTCGGTGAGACTTGCGAGAGATAGGATGTGCCTGTCAGTACCGTAAAATGTACTGTACAGTCTGCACTAGTCATATTGCACTATATCGGGCGTTGCTTGTGGTGGCCTGCTTCCTTGGGAACTTCGAAATCATACCTAGGACTTTCATAGGAATTTCCCAGTAAATCTCGCATGCCGCATTCCAAACTGGGTTAGAGCTTAATTTTGACTGATTGCGTATTTGGGGTGAAGAATGCACACTCTTCTTCAAGGCAAGAGGCAAACGTGAGCTTCTGGAGAGGCGGTCCGTGTCCGAGGGAGAGAGCAAGCAGCACTAGGACAGACGTGATTCAATTCGTCATTTCGCCGCCCTTGCTTCTCTCACAAGAGCTATCGCCTGAATTCCGGGGTACTCCGTGTGCCACTAGTACATCCCGCTAGTACACGTCAACGGTGGCAATGAGGCCATGCAGTTGAAAACACTGCGATGATAATATATCGAAGTAACAACCAGTACACGCCGGCATCTCGCTGCTGCTACTAATAAAATGATTAGGTGATGTGTCCATTCTAGAAGCTTTCGAGTTTCACTTTCATCCCTATATTATACGCGCGTAGAGCTTTGTCGATGTCGACGGGTTCAGTTGTTTAGCATGTAAAATACCGCGCAAATCGGAAGCTCTGCGTTATCCGGATACTAGTACAGTCTATTCTTCCAAAGGTTTAAGTAATCTCCATGACACCATTTGAGCTTATCATTGTTGGCACATTGGTACACCAGGGGTTGGCCAAATAGGAAATCGCCCGACCTTGTGGCTAGGGACAGCAATGACTCCATTCTCTGTTGTCCGACGGGGAATTCACCCATTAAAAGTTGAGATTATGGTTATTTCTTTCTCTATGGAAATACTAATATACAAATACAATTCCCCATCGAGTGAATCGGGGACGGGGTCATTCCGCTGCTCCCCATCCCCGCTACCCGCATGGACCTCGATAACTCTATAACATGTAGACCGTTAGTTTTCCTTTGCTGCTTCGTTTTGAGCAAAGACTTGCATGTATACTTCTTCTAATTCATCTATACCATATTGTATTCTCATAAGATGATAATATGAAACTTATAAACTTCAGTTGCATGTTCTGCAAATAAATTCTTCATAAATTTGTTGTTAAGATAAAAGTCACACAACCCTCTTACTCTGTAGTTAATTCAACAGAGTTAGACTTAGAGCTCATGGCCTGTTTGTTGCATCTCTATTGTTTGATGGGAATACTTATACTAGTGAAGTTGTAAAAAGAAAGAAAACGCAGAGCAGAAGACAACTTGTGTTGCAATCAACATAATTTTAAGTAACTATTGTATCTGTGTAGGAAGTTAGAGATTCAATTTTGGTTATAGGCCCTGTGAGGCTCTGATAATTCGATAGGGATGAAAAACGATGGAGAATAACACCCGAGAACAAGAATAGAGACGAGGAACAAAGATTCTTCCTTCTAGCAGGAGCGACAAAATGTTCCACTACTCGTCGACGGAAACGACCCTATTGCCATCCGTACTCGTGACACTTGTGTAGAAACGTGCCAACGGCCAGCGAGGCATAATGGTTACAGAAATTGTACTATTCAATCACCGCGTCGGCGAAAGGTCTCAATCAATTGCATTAGAGAACACGGCTTTGCCAAGGCAACTCGTCAAACCTAATGCCGTAATCAATCGGGCACAAGAACTGTTGGGCTTGTCCGATCCTTTGCCTGTTCGTTGCTTCCGAGGAGATTTAAGAAGAAAAATGTAATAGTTTTTGTCATTTCCTTTGCGGATTGCACATACAGAAATGGAACATTGATCGAATCAAGAGAGTCAAAGGCTTCCATTCCATCTCAAGTTCTAAACTGAAGCATCACAAGAACACAATCTTACCCAACTATTATTTATACACAGCACACCAAATTTTTGGGGACTATCTCACATTCCCACACACACACACACTAGTTCCTCGCGATCTCTCACAAAATCTCCCTTTTGGACAGATTATTAGCCTTTCCCCTCTACATACTAGATCCAATCCCCCAAAAAAGGAAGAGAAAAATACGTAGAAACTATCAAAGGGCAAAGAAAAGTAAGCAAGAGGCAAGAAGATCACAACTGCACAAGGGGCGTGCGTGTATCATACATGCATCTATAGGAAGAACAATCTGTGCGTCACCGTGTTGTCCTTGCGTCTAGCGGAGGGAGCGCGCGAGACCGGCGAGGATGCGGGAGAGGCCGAGGCGGAAGCGGACGACGGCGCTGTGGGAGTAGGGCGCGAAGTCGCGGCAGACGGCCTCGATGGCCTCGACGAAGAGGCTGAGGCTCCGCACCGGCGGCACGTACAGCGTCAGCGGCGCGGCCGAGAAGGACAGCGCCATCAGCAGCTGAAGCATCCTCACCGCCCTGTCTGTCCCCCTCCCTCCAATTAATCAATCACCTTCCCGAGCAGATCCAGAGGGGAGATCGATCGATCGATCGAGCTCGCTCCTGGTGGATAGAGCAGCACAGAGCTATCGAGGCAGACTTAAGAGGGCACTTGTGGGGCGGCACCTACCAGTCTACCACCGGTGCGTGGCGCGGTGAGTTTCTTGTGGTGGGCGCGCCCTTTCCCTTGCGGCGTATGGTGTGTTGTGCCTTCGCGGCACGGAGACGCGGTGCGGTGATGAGGGAAAGGGGGATTGTGGAGAGGCTGGGGAGGAGTGGGCGTTTCGTTTCGTTTTCGGCGACTTTGGCTGGGCTTGTGACTGTGAGCGAGCCTTTCTTTCCCGGGCTCGGATTTTATAGCCAGGTGAAGAAGATATACTAGGCAGCGTTTTCTGGAACGACGTACGTGAGAGATCACTTGACGTGTGATAATAGGGTTCGGCGCGGCGGAATTCGGTGTGCGGCACTGCCAGTTGCCGGGACGCGAGGGGGTTTTCTGTCGGTGTAGGGGCCACCTGCATCCAATTTTTCCGAAGCAAGAATTAATAGTTGATTATGTACGTGAAAGGCATAGTAAGTATATAAAGTAACAGGACCGAGTCTCTTATCACCTGAGCAAAGGAAATACTTTGATCGCTTATCACCTAAGCAAAGGAAATACTTTGGTCAGTTGGGTTAAGAGCGATTGGTATCACATGACATCCATCTATCTATTTAGTATGTACATTCGAAGGGCCTGTTTGAGAATATAGAAATTTTGTACAAATCGGTATGATTTTTCTAAAACTGTAGGATCGGATACGGCAATGAGAGAGGGGTGAATGAATATTGCCTTCTTTTCAAATTACCGAAGAGGATCTGCGTTGGATTTAACCGACAACTGAATACACCGTACTCGTACGAGATATCTCCTTATCGTTGTGATCAAAACTGCTCTGATCTGCTCTGCTAGTCGATGCTATTGTCGACAATCAGGTGAACATCACATCACGTGATCGAAGAAGGTGAAGTCGACCGGTCGAAGGAGTTTGATCACCTAGTCGAAAGGATTCGACTATCAGATTTATTTCATCCTCCGACTTGAGAGAGTCACACACTGCAAGGAACAAGAACAAATCGAAAACGATGAATGAAAACAAATCGAACACAATGCCTAGAAACACACGCCGCTAGCGATGACTAATCTTCCTTGGAATAGATCTGATCTGTTATTTCTGAATCATATTCTGTAGCTACAAAGTTCCCTAACAGCACCCCTCAAACCCTAGCACTAAAACACCAAAAGTTTTCTGCCAAATCCCTCACCGACCACGTTGTGTAACTCTTAACCTCTTCCGGCTTTTATATGCTAGAACCCTAAACCGTGTCCTTATCAACACGGACACACAATTCTATCTCTTTCAAAAATCAAGGGACCCAAAACCCCTTAAATCACGAAGTTTTTCAAAATATCTAAACATTCCGGTTATGAGCACATTCCATAATTCCTCATGCGTCGAAGCCTTCAAGATGGCACCTTCCGTAGCTTGTTCACGCATCATGCATTCACTTTTGATCTCCATGTGACCCAATGTAAGCCTGACCACCTCATGGCATCCACGACCACCTGAACCTTGGATTTCTCAATCCTAGTTCCGATCCTCCTCATCATCGACCATGACCGTCTCCACGCCCAACCTGCACATGCAAAGATCAAAGAACATTTTTTCGGCATAAGTTCTCCAACTTGACCAATATCAGTTCACACACGCATATCACACTCTCATCTATCAATAAACACGAACCAAATCATCCACGACCTTAATTTTCATACTTTCATAAAACAACTCGAGACCACTATGTGAAACCAGTCTTTCCACTGTGCACAAGCCGGTCAGACCGCTGCCCGATCAAACACGAGTACTCAAGGTACTCGAAGAATACAAGAAGTGAAGCACTTGAAGCCTACGACTACTTACCGTGAAGCTTACAGCAACCGATCGCAAAGCCTACGACTACCGATCACGAAACCTACAACTACCGATCTCAAAGCCTACGACTACCGATCATGAACCCCACGACAACCGATCATGAAGCCCACGACTACCGACCATGCACTGTAGCTTACGACCATCAACCATGCACTATACCTTCTGACCATGCGACTCCGACTGTCTTTTGTACTCGGTACACACCTCGACTCACGACTGAGTACATTACTCGGTACTCGAAACTATAATACACTGAACTTTATCACTCGGCCCTCGGAGCTACAGCACTCTGAGTTCCAATACCCTGAGTCTAGTCGAAAAAGATCATCGAGTATCACCTTTTGGACCACCCGATACAAGGCATGATCAGACCACCCAAACTAAATATTCCAATAACCGAAACTTTCACAAACGCAAATTTCAATGCATCCCAAAAGTTAATTATTCATCATCACAAAAATTATAACCAGTCCACATGATCTAACAAAAACTTCTATTGGTTGGTCCAATTAATTAATATAGAGACTTGTAGATTCATAAAACAATTTATACCTAAAATAAATGATGATTTCACTGATTGGGCCTTTTTATTTTCCTTTTGGGGGAATGAGTGGCTCATTTCAGTCCCTTGCAAAAAAAAAAGTGTTCCTGGTTTGGCGCAAACTAATCATGGAAAAGGCAGGCACAGAATATAATTAGCCAGCAATAGATGCACCAGCTATTCTTTATTCTGTGAGCTGGATGACAATGCTATACTACATACTACTACTACTACTACTACTTGTATCATATATGACGCAATCCAGAGCATATCCAGAGCATCGACGATAATGAAAGGAACAGTTGAGCTTCCTCTGGTTACACTGTAGCGGTAGGAGCTCGATATTAGATTGGTTGACACTTGACACACAGATGGATCGCAAAATACTCCGTTTTTTAGTTAGACCATTAGCTAGTTTCTGACGTACTCGTCTCGAGTGCCGTCCCCCCGTCCCCCCGGCTCTCAACTTTCGTGTGACGATATCGCGAGGAATCGTTCCAGACGCCTCGCGCGCCGCCAGGAAACTAACGCCGGGTTTCCTTCCTCTCGTACGGATCACCAGATCGTAAGCTGATGTTGGCAAAGCACAGCAATCCAGAGTCCGGCTTTGGGCTGCCCTCAGAAACGGGGACGCAAATCAGTGGGCGCCGCGCCGCGCGGAATAAACGAATGAACGATAAGATATCTCCGAAGATAACATCTTTAATATACAGTTTTTAACATACTCTTCAACATTTATATATTATAATTTTTTTTAAATGAACTCATATATCAACAAGAGTAGATTAATAAATCATATCTTGTTTCACATGCACAACGGTTTCTTCAGTAA
This sequence comes from Hsuehochloa calcarea, assembly GCA_036346395.1. Classification (NCBI taxonomy): domain Eukaryota; kingdom Viridiplantae; phylum Streptophyta; class Magnoliopsida; order Poales; family Poaceae; genus Hsuehochloa; species Hsuehochloa calcarea. The sequence continues at coordinate 29,090,678 of CM070597.1, forward strand.
GAGATAGCATATGCTCTCTCTCCTCCTCCTCCTCCTCTCTCTCTACGTATAATTTTGTTGACGTGGTATAACTAAGAGACAATAATAAATACACTATTTGAGATGCTCTTACAGGGCTGCGCGCGTAGGGAATTGCCAGTGCCGACTCGGTGGTGCGTCGCAACTCGGCTGACAAGTGGGTTGCCCATCAGCCGCCCGACGCGCTTCGCGATGGCCGACCTGTGGGGTGCGACACTGGTGCACAGTGGTTCGAATGGTCCAGGGAGCTGTGCGCGTTGCAGTGATCGTTCTGTGGTCTTTGCAGGCACTATAGGGCCATTTGGGTGGTTGTTTTGACGTGGGCTCCCTAGTGGAAATAGCAATATGGGTTGTGGCCATGTTATATATATATAAGATGGGCTGAGTATAACATCTCAAATTTAGAGTTCTTTTAAAGCTTTTAAAAATAAAAATAATCATTTGAATTTCATTGTTTAAGTTAAAACTTAATTTGATTTATTAGAAATTAAAATAATTTAATGTGAATAATCTAACATTCAATTAAATTTAAAAAAACTATTTTATTTGGGTTCCTTGAGTTCCAGAGTATTTTTTGGAATTTTCTTAAAAATTTTGGAGTTTTTTTGTTGTTTCTTTGAGCTCGGTTTTATTTAATCTCTTTTTAGAAAATTCTAAATCCTTTCTTTTTTTTGGAAATTCCTTTGGGTCAAATCTTTGGTTTGGCCCATTTCTTTTCGCTGCCGGCCCATTCTTCTTTCTCCTTCCGGGCCACTTTTATTTTCCTTCCTCGACCTGTTTTCCTTTTCACGCCCGCAGCCCAGCTCGCCTCTGCCTTGCCCTATCTCTCTCTCTCTACAACCGGACCCCACCCGTTAGCATCGGCGCCTTTGTCTTCATCTTTCTCCCGGCCTTGGTCTCTCGCACCCGCACGCTGTCATCGCCGTCTCCAACTCTAGTACTCCCTCCCCGTGTCTTTTTAAGCGCAGCCACCAGCGTCAAATCCTCCGCGTCGTCCTAATCTTTCCGAAGCCCAAGCCACCTCGTCGTTTGCACCGCCATTTCACCGAATTGTCACCGAGAAGCCATCGGCCACTGAAGAGCTTCATCATCGATTTCGTCGCCGTCGTCGAGTCTGCCTCGTCGCATTCTAGCACGTGCTCCCTTCGTCATTCTCGGGAAATCGCTAGACCCCCGTCAACCCCGTCTTCCTCAACTCCGGTCGTGCCACCCTCCGCTCGATCTTCCACTCTGGTACATTCCTCATCATCCCATGTGCGTCACCCCACGTCCCCGGTCTTCCTCTTCGATTCCCCACCTCCTTTCGGTTTCTCCGCCGTCGTAGTGAGCCGCCGCCCCCACCTTTCTTCCTCGCCTCCGGTCGGCGTCGCCTCGTCTCCTCCGTGCTTCTCTAGTCTCTCCTTGGGTCCCTGTGTGTTCCCCGTGCCGGTACTCACCTCCTTTTCCAACGGGCACCGTCGAGTTGGCATCGCCGCTGCATACCCGAGTCGTCGTTCCGTCGCCGTCATCACCGTCGCTGCCTCCCCCATCGTGCCGCCACCACCCAAAGAACAGTAGTGCCGCCGAAATCCCATTTTTGCCCTCGCCGGCAGCTCCCTCGCCGCCGTCACCGCTGCTTACCTAAAGCCGCCACTGCCACCTCCTCTGTTCATCTGCTCCCTGTTCATCTCTCTTTCTCTCTCTCTTACAGGTAGGTCCCACCTGTCATCTCTTTTTGTCTCTCTCCCTTAATGACATATGGGTTCCCACTGTCATTTCCTCCCTTTGTCTCTCTCTTACTTACAAGTGGGCTCCACTTGCTAGTATCTTTTTTTCAGTCGAAGGAATGTTATATTCTTTTCTCTCTTTTTTCTTTTCTGGCAAATATTTCGAGAGTATGTTCTCCTTCGTCTGAACCCCGATTCATTCCATTCAAGTTCCTAAATTCGTCTAAAATCGATCTCTTTATTTTAGTGTTGGTTTTGTTGTTTTTGGATTTTATTTGAATTTATTTTGTATTTATTTGTGTTTCGTCTATTGTCTATGTCTCATTTAGACAATCTGTTTCAAGGAGCAGGTGCAAGTTTTCAAGACCAAAGTGTGGTAACTGAGCAAAACCAAAGTAAGTCGTAATACATTGATCATATTAAACCTATGTGTTCAAAAGTATCTTGTTTTATGTCAAATTATATGCAACTTTTATATCAAGTGTTTTTTAGAGTAGTTAATCACCTATTTGTCATTATGTCACCATTGATTATTTGAATACCTTGAATCATTTATCACCATAGGATGGCCATTACTAGTTGGACATATTTGTATCACCAACATGGATTATCGTAGATATATTTAGTCATGCTTAGTTATGATGGCCTCGTGTCACAAGTTCAATAATGTTAATTTAACTTAATAATATATGGAATTGTGGTGCGACGACACCAATGTGTAATTGTATTACGATGTTGTTATTGTACAAACTGTGGTGTGATGCCACTATTATAAAATCATGTTCCATGGCCGAGATTGTCATTGGTTTGGTTAAACAAAACAGTTTTACCCTCAAGCAAGTGATCGGGCAGTAAAGAGGGGTGTAGGTAGCACTTTTGGGATGAGGTTGACTTGATGATGAGAACATGACCCATATGGATACAACAATATTTGCTATGCTCGTTGTTCCAATTACAAGAGCTCGTACACATCACTTAGATTATCAGGTGAGCTCGTTTTTAGGAGTACCTTTATATTACATGAACTATATGATATTGCCTAATAAATATGTTGTTATTTTCAGGAATAAAAGACAGAGAGTGGTTGATTTGCAAGAGTTCGAGCTGGACCTATTTTGGAATCCAATTCGGCCCCTGGAAACAACACCGACTTCAAACATGCATAACTTTCACACACGAAGTCCGTTGGAGGTCCACGAGTACTTGATGGAAAGATTGTCTCGTCATATTTCCAATGGATCCATCCCCACTTCTAAATTCATTTTGTATAGGTCGGAATCTTCAAAACAATCTGGCACTGTGACAGCCCAACAAGTCCGTAGTAAAAAGGTCATAACTTTTGCAAACGGAGTCCGATTCAAGTGTTCTTAGGCTTGTTAGAAAGCTTATTCCGATGGATTTTTAATGGATCTAGCCTCACCTCCAAATTATTTTTGTGAACTTTGGAATCATCCAAAGAAGATGGTACATCACCTATTTATGCCAATTTGGGCCTTGTAATCGTACCGGAATTGGACCATACACTAGCGGGCCACCTTATGGAACCCATATTGTTCATGTGAACAGTACCATATCTATGAATAGTGCATAAATAGTCTCACCCCCTATTTTATTAGCTATGTGCGGCTTCCCCTTCCCTATATAAGGAGGTCGCACCCCTCTAGTTTTCTCAGATTTCATTGAGTTAAGGTTTAGCCCCTGTGCAAACTTCTGTTCTTCAATTGTGTCGGATGACTACCTGTTAAGACAGCCTTCGAAATCCCACCTTATCATATTTCAAAAATATTTGCAATACATCAGATTGCGGTTTATCTTGTTCTTGCGTGTCCTTCGATTGCATGCAGGAATAGACCTTCGTGGTCAGGTTGATCGTGCTTCCAGCAGTTCAATAACATCTCGGAGTTGGTTCAACGATTGCTAAGGCGTAAGCATCGTCGTACGGTTGTTGTCGGATCGCGAGAGTCGCCTCCACCAAAAATCGATATTTATCAATCTCATCGAAAGATTGGGCACCCTGTCTTCATCAAGTGGTATCAGAGCTTTCATTGATCAGTGAGATTCCTTTACCTATAGTCCACAAAAATCAAAAAAAATATTAGGGTTAGTTCATCCCTGTCCGAGCCCTATTGTGCTTTGCAATTTTTCTTTTCGGTATTTTTTGCTTGTTGAATTATTGGTTACATCGTCATGTCTAGTTGTTGATTCCTAGTTTTAGTTTTTGTTTAGTTTATCATTGTCTAGTTTGCATCTTGATTTTCGTGTTCCTTTGCGTAGTTTTATCACTGTATCCAACTTCGCGCCAAAAAAATGTCCTGCCGCTTGCTGTCGCGGCAACCAAAACCGCGTGCCATCGATGTCGCGACAACCACAATCTCTGCCGCCGCAGCCACTCCCTGCCGCGGCACCCACCACTTGCTGCAGCATGCTGCCGCGGTAACCAAAATATCCTGCCATTGATGCTGTGGTAACCAAAACTTCCTGCCATCGCTGCCGCGGCACACACAACCTCTGCCACCGCTTCCCGTTTCTGCCAATCCCTGCCCTGGCACCCAAAAAAAGCCTACCACCACCGCCTCTCGCTGCCACGGCACACACCTTGTTCCGCTGCTGCTTCCTGCCACGGCAGCCAAAAGAGCCTGCCGTTCGCTGCCTTTTGCTACCGCGGTACAAAACTTGCCACCCAGCCGCTTCCCTGGCGCGGCACCAAAAACATCATGCCACTGCTGCACGGCACACATCTTAAACTGCCGCTGAATCCTCTCCTGACGCGGTAACCATATCTATTGCCAAATGCTACCAAGCAGCCAAAACACCTGCCGTGGCAGCCACCAGTGCGCCAACCGCCGCCGCTTGATCCGCCCTACCGCGGCAGCCACATCCGCTGCCAATCTTTGTCGTGGGAGGAAAAAAAAACTCCTGCCGCCACTTAATCTTCCTTGACGTGGCAGCCCAAGTCCTCATGCCCCCGTTGCTACTCCGTGCCGTGGCAGCCACCGATCTCTGGCGCCGCTGCCTCTTGCTGCCACGGCAAACACGCGCCAAGCCACTGCTGTTACGCCTGCCGCGACAACCGTTTCCTCTAACACGACATCATTTTTCTCTGCCGCATCCACAGTTTTCTCTGCCGCGGCATACTACAATATCAGTCATTGTTTTAAAGTTTCGGAAAGGAGCAAGAATCAAAAGGGGAAACCCTAATTAGTTGATTTTGGTTGTTCAAGAGGAAAAAAATATACAAAAAAAGAGAGAAAAAAAGAGAGAAAAAAGAGGAGTGTCCACCTTTCAAAAAATTGAAAAACACGTCAAACTTTCGCCGAAACCAGTGAAAATTGGTGTAGTCCTTCTACATATAGCCACAACCTTGCACAAAAAATTTCAGCAATTTGGCCCACGGAATCAAAAGATATAGCAGTTTCAAGTTTAAAACCGAGTCGGTTTCGAGTCCGAGTACGATTCCGTTTCCGAGATATCTTCAATAAAACGGGCATAACTTTGCATAACGTGTCCGTTTTGGACGTTCTTGTACTCATTGAAAAGCTAACGATGAGGCGCATCTTTTCAATCAAAGACACTAGTCACCCTCCAGGGACCCCAAAATCGGACATCTTCAGACCCGAATTTGTGTCTCAAGTTTTCGGTTTCTGTTTTTGCATTTTCTTTTAGTCTTCCCTTCGGAATTTGGGCTTCGCCTCAACTGCAAAGTTGTAGATCTCGTCGAAACCTTTCAAACGAGCATATATAAGACATATATAAAAAGATTCATCTTTTGAGACTAGCTGTTGTTTACTTCTTAAACTAGAGGGTTGTTTACATTGCACGTTATTCTGATTTTATGCTCTACTTCGTGTGAACAATCATGTGCCCCTACAAATAAGTTTGGGTAGTTGGCTAGCGCCTCTCCTAGCACTTGGTGTGATATTTTTTTGCTTACATCAAGTCACAATGATCTTTGCGTGTGCGTTCATACACCTCTCTTAGTATGCTTTGATTAGCTAGCTCTTTCTAGGCTAGGATCAGTAATATTGACTAGTACTTTGAGCAATTTTTCAACTTGTATTTGCTGAATTGATTGTTGCTAATCCTTGCTACCATATTTGAGCCTTCCAAGCTACATATATTCTACACCGTATAGGCTGACCTTCACCTGGCAATCGTTCCATCCAATCTTCGGAGATACGTTGACACCGCTGGTTGCCGATCACCCCTGTTGCTTGGTAAGAATTGGTAAGAATTCGATAGAAGGCTTGAGTGTGAGCGACTTTTGAACCACCACGTCCTAGTAGTTGCTAGGGACATATGCTTAGTTTCTACTAACCATGACAGGTTCAAGATCGCATAGTCGGATGTTTCGTGAGATCAACAACACCATTGACTCATCTCCTGTGCCTGAACGAGGTAAATTTAAGTATGCATTTCCATCATTTACTGGTAATTTTGACCCTAATGCCTATGTTGATTGGGAAATAGCATTAGACAAAGCATTTGAATATTATGATTGGTCTGATAGGCAAAAGATTAGAGCTGCCACTAGCGCTTTTATTGATCATGCAATACTTTGGTGGAAGTATTTAAATAGACATAGAAAAGTGCCTCAAACTTGGAATGCATTAAAGAAACTTTTGAGAGATGAATTCATTCCTAAATATCATGCTGATTTTTTATTAGCTAAATTACAATGTTTAAATCAAGGTAGTAGAACTGTAAGGGAATACTATCATGAATTAAAAACTCATTTGTTGCGTTGTGGTTTATAGGAACATGCTGAAGCTACAGAAAATAGATTCTTAAGTGGGCTTAATCAAGAAATTCGGGACCTTCTTGTTCATAAAGAATATAATTCTCTCTCATTTATTTATTCTTGCTTGTAAGGTTGAAAGTCAGATTGAGGAGGAATTAAGAATACTTGATGATAGAAATCATGAGAACAAGCATGTGTTTGTGTCTTTTTCTATGACTAACAACTTGCAGAAAGTTGAGAACCACGCCGAAGAGGAGAATGAGCTGATTGAACCATCGACTCTATTGGTTGAGAAGGAAGATGAGGAGATGGATGCACCTACATCATTTGAGGAGAGCCAAAAAGGTAAAGATCATGGTGCTATCATCACGCACGGTGAGTATGTTTGTGAAGAACTACAACTGTCCACTGTTAATGCTACTTTAGAGCAAAAATTAGTGGAAAATAATTCAGATATGCACGTGTTTCACATAGAGAATTCAGACTACATTAATTTTAGTGCACCATGTGATAAACTTGTTGATTTACCTGTTGACTTGAGTGCACGATGTGATAAACTTGTTGATTTACCTGTTGACTTGAGTGCTCCATGTGATAACATAATTGAATTGCCTATTGTTTTGAGCGATTCATGTGATGAATCAATCACATATAATGATACTGTGGAATTGGTTAGACATAAAGAACTTTTGACTAGAATTTAACCTGTTGATTCTTTATGTTACATTATGTGGATATCATGGGGATATGCTCCAGATCTTAGGATGATGTGACAATTGGCAATGGCGTTAATGGTTTGTCGTTTCACGAGTTTTCGACAAAGTTTGACCTTTATTCGGACTTTACGGGCGGTGATCTGACATACCATGCGGGTCCGACAGGTCCCAAATCGGTCGGACCGCCATGGCGCCGGTCGGACCGGCCGTGACAAAAGTGGTCAAAGCAGTTGGGCCAAAAATAGAGGTGTAGGCAAGTGAGGGATCCCATTGTTCTTGCTCCCATAATTTTGGAGTCTCGATAAAAAGTTCTATTGGTTTAAAGTTTCCAGTGGGTTTGGATTTTCGGGGTTGAAAATTGGCTAAGTCCTTCTGGCGGTCGGACCGCCTTTGGCGGCGATCCGGCCGGCAAGCGGCGCAGTCGAGCCGACCACGAGGCTGATCGACCGATCATCATCGAATGTCGCCCTTCGTGGCGGCGTTGCTCATGGTTAGGTCAAAGTCATGAGTTTGATGCATATGTGTTGCATGATGCATGTTTTGACTAACGTGGGTCAAGTTGCGAAGAACTTGTTCCGGTTTCGATTTGCTTGTCTATTGTTGTGCGAGTTGCTTGGTGGTCAACGACGGTCAGCGGCGAGGATGATCGGGACGAGGCTTGGAGAGCTTAGGTCGAGCGATCGGCGATGCGGGTGAGTCAATGAAATCAAGTATGGTGCGAGAATGGACAAGGATGACCGAACAGACGATTCGGTCGATCGGGTTTGATCAAGCGGCGCGGAGTGGTGCAAGTGCCATGGTGGTTTCGGTGGGGCCGGATGGGAGAGACTTGCCGACATGTTGAGAGCCGTTGATCAACCTACACGTGGCGAAGCATGGGAGGTGCTTCACAAGATGGGACTCGGTCTTTGCAAAAGATCGAGAAGGGGTATTTTAGTAATTATACCAAATACCGCTTTGGTGACTTTGACGACTCATGGCGCAAGATGGCGTGGAGAAGCGGAGTAGGTCAAGAGGAGATGAAGGCGGCGCCGAGATGCGTGCGTGTGTGACCCGTTTGTTTTGGGCCTTAACGGAGCCCATTAGGGTTACTCTTCTAGAAGGTTTAAGTCTCCACTATAAATAGAGGAGGAGGTGGTTGCACCCTTCAACCCTTTCATGCTTGAAACCCTAGTTTTGGCTTAAGTGCTTAGGGAAGGTTTAGTGGAGATTAGGGTTCTAGAGAGAGAGAGATGTTTTGATCTTGTGTCCATGCGTATCCGTATGAGTGGTCAGATGTCGATACATTATCAAATCAATCCAAAGAAGAGTTCTCTTCAAGATGAGTTCATTTGCCCTTCTTCTCTCTATTTAGTGATTTTGAGTCTTTCTTTGATTCGCATGTTTTTGATTGATTTCTTTGCATGAACTAGCTTCTTTGTGACATGTGGGAACACATCTAAGATCATCTTGATCATCAATCACCCACGAGCAAGTTTTTCGATATAGTTTTCGTTTTGACTCGGTTTCAAACCTTCCACCTCTCAAACTGAAAAAGGTCTGAACTTTTCCAAAGATCTTCACGATCTTGATTGGAATAGGTTCTGACATCCTAGAGAAGGTGTGTACCAAGTTTCATCAAGTTTGGAGTTGTAGATCAAAAGTTACATCTATTTGCAACCGTTTTTGGTGATTTCCTTTGTTCATCAATTTGGAGGTCGGACCGCCCCTCATCGAGGTCGGACCGCCCATAGGACCGGTCGGACCGCCCTTGAATAGAGTCGAGACCGCCCCACACTTAGGAAATTAAGTTTGGTTGTTTTGGTTGTTTTGCTTGGGGTTTTGATTGGATTCAATCCTAGTCTTCATTTGTCTTGGTATATCGATCTTCATAGCTTCTATAGCTATTGGAGTGAAATTTGTGTTGAATCTAATCGAGGTTGAAAAAGTGGCGTGCTCCTATTCACCCCCTCTAGTCGCCTTTTCGGTCCAACAAGTGGTATCGAGCCGGTTAGTTCAATCTTGATCTTAGCAGGTCCTTTGAACTGGCGATGGATAAGTACTCGACAAAGCGCATGTCTTCAATGGGCTCGACTATGCCTATTGGAAGAATCGCATGCGAGTCTTCCTTGAGAGCGAAGGACAAGCTATATGGGAGGTTGTTCGAGCTCGCTCGTTTACTGAGATTGCCACATAAGCTTGGCAATACTTTTGGCTAACAACAACAAGGCAAAGAATCTCCTATATCTTTGGGCTTGGTAGACAAGAGTATGACAGATTTGCAATCTTCGACCGCACATGAAATTTGGCACACCCTCGAAACTTACCATGAGGATCGTCCCAGATTAAACAAGTCGCAGACGGTCTATAAGCGAGAGTACAACAAATTCGAGATGCGTCTGGAGAGAGCATCGATGGCGTTTTACTCGCTTCAACAAGGTTGTCAATCGGATGAAAGTTGTTGACATTGAGTACTCTCAATCGAGAATGCCACTCACCTCTTGGTGCAATCAACACCAAGGAGTGGGAGATGAAGGCTCTTGCCATAGAGGAGAACGTCGATCTCTACTCTCACCTTGGAGCTGCTTTATAGTAAGCTCAAGACTCATGAGATCAAGAGAGGTAGTCTTCCTAAGAAGGATGACATGGCTTTGGTAGCCGATCCTCTTTCAAGAGCTTCGATGGTTTTTCCGAGTCCTCTTGGGTTTTTCTCTTGCTGTTTATCCACAATTCGTGAAGAGGATTTTGAGAGTCTTCTGAGCCGAGCTAGCCCTCATAGTCAAGAAAGTCACACGGGCTTACAACAATGTGAGAAACAAAAGAGAGGTGGCCCTGTGACTTGCTACGAGTGTGGTGAGCTTTACCATATTGGACTAAGCGCCCAAGTGAAGGGTAAGGGTAACCATAAGGAGGAAAGCCGACTTGGAAGAAGCCTCAAGGAACAAATCAAGGTTTGATCTTTGCCAAGTCGATGAAGAAAGTGCTCACGGGTCCTTGCCGCTTTGGAGATCAATCCTTGAGCGATGTGGACTCGGGAGCGAGGAGGACAAGGAGGAGGAGGAGCCACCTCAAGACAAGAAAGGGAAGGCCAAGGACTTCAGGCATGTGCTTCATGGTCGACTCGTCGGCGTCGATGATGATGATGAGGTATCCCTATCTTATGATGTCCTTTACGCTAGATGCGAGAACATGTATGAGCAATTGCTTAGTCGGGATAAGGCTTTAAAATTCATCATGGTTAAGAACAAGGATCTAGAGTCACAAGTTGAAAATTTGACATTAGAACTTGTGAATGCTAAGAGTCTAGGCGTTGATGAATGTTCATCTTGCCATGCTTTGCACTCGAAGTATCTAAAGCGCAATCTGCTCTTAATCTTGCTTTGCATCAACTTGAAAATGCTAGAACCGAGCTAGTTGAGGTCAAATCGCTCCATGTCTTAAATGCTTAGAGTCTAGCAAGTTGGATGTTTACGAATCGATGAGAGTCTCGCTCTTGCTCTCGTTGCTTAGAACATGAGCGTGAAATTAAAGACATTTTAAAAGCGACTAGAGAGAAATATGCCAAGCTTAAGGGCGATATTAATTACGCTAATTGTACTTTATGTCCTGCTCTTAAGCTTGAAATTGCTAATTATAAGGAGAAGCTTGCAAGGTTAATAAACCTAAAATTTGTCAATCATGTGTTGATCTTAGGAAAGATAATGTTTATCTAGAGAACACACTGCAAAAATTCTCTAGTGGAGAAAACAATTAAACATGATTCTTGACAAGTCTAGAACTCCTTCTAAGAAGCAAGGCTTAGGATACAACTCGCGAGAACAAATCCAAGACTAAGGTCATTCGAGGTCTTGGAAAATGGCTTAGTTGAATTCAAAACCCAACTGCGAAAATTGCTTTCAAACTGCGGAGTTCTGTCCAACCTTCTTTTGAGTCAAAAGGTGCTTCTCCCAGTGGTACAAAATACCATTGCACCTATTGCGAGAAGAGTGGACATTTAGTTGAGTTCTGTTGGCGTAGGTTGAAAAATGCTAATCATGCTAGAACTTTATTTCATCAACCTAGAGCTTGTGTGAAACATGGTCATGAAAAGAAGAAGAAACCCAGTCTAGGATATACTACACATGCTTATCATCATCATATTCCTAGACAGAATGCATCTCATGTGTTTGTAACCATTGCTCATGATAGGACTTCAACTAGGATCAAGGACACTCATTACGCTTTGCATACTACTCATGAGACATGTGTCTCGATCTTTGGGTTCCCAAGTCTATTTTAACTAACCCCATATTGAGACACATCGATCTTTTGTGCCTTGATTTTCAGGATCGTCGCGGAAGGAGGAAGAACACGTGGCTCGTCGACTCATTTATTCACGCCACATGACCGGAGACTCTAGATGGTTCACTTCCTTCACGCGGCGACGGTGATGACTTCATCACCTTGGAGATGATTCACAAGGCGGATCGAAGGCTGGATCGATCGGGGTGAGCAGCGAGTTCATTCTCAAGGATGTCGCTCTTGTGTCCAAGCTAAGCGATACTGCGGAGGTTGAGGAGATACTATCTCCCAGCGCTCCTTTGCACATCGAGCGGCACCCTTGGATCGGATGATTGGTAGTCTCCATGAGCGAGTCACTCGCTCGGTATCATGATCCAAGTCTTTTCTCTCACTCTGCATTTGTAGCGTCTTTTGAACCCAAAGATATATCACATGCTTTATCGATGCTAGTTGGGTCAATGCCATGCATGAGGAGTTAGAAAACTTTGAAAGAAATAAAGTCACGGAACCTTGTAGAACCTCCTAGTGGTCATAATGTAATTGGTACCCGTTGGGTGTTTAAAAATAAACAAAATGAGGATGGTTACGTGGTTAGAAACAAGGCTAGGTTGGTAGCTCGGGGTTTTAGCCGAGTTGAGGGTTAGATTTTGATGAGACCTTCGCTCTGTTGCTAGATTAGAAGCCATTCGCATCATGCTTGCATTCATTTGCATCTAAAGGTTTTAGGTTGCATCAAATGGATGTTAAGAGTGCTTTTACGAATGGTTTTATAGAGGAGGAAGTGTATGTTAGGCAACCCCACGGCTTTGAGGATCCCAAGCACCACGATCGTGTCTTTAAGCTATCCAAAGCCTTGTATGGTCTTAAGCAAGCCCCTAGAGCACGGTATGATAGACTTAAGACCTTTACGCTTAAGAATGATTTTAAAATGGGAAAAGTTGATAAGACTCTATTCATTCTTAGGCATGGCAATGACTTCTGCTTGTTGATTTCGTTGATGATATTATCTTTGGAGGTTCCTCTCATGCTCTTGTTTCAGCTTTTTACGAGACCATGTCCGAGGAATTTGAGATGAGTATGATGGGCGAGCTCAACTATTTTCTGGGGCTACAAATCAAGCAATGCAAGGAAGGGATCTTCATCCATCAGATGAAGTATACTAAGGATCTGCTCAAACGCTTCGACATGGGTGACTGCAAGCCGATCGCCACTCCCATGGCGACTTGATCGCTTTGGATCGGATGAGGAAGGAGAAGCCGTGGATCAGCGAGTACTGCATGACATGATCGGCTCCCTCCGCACTGACGGCATCAAGACCGGACATCCACTTCACGATGCGCCTCTGCTGCGAGGTTTGAGCGTCTCAGAGAACTTCCCATCGCCAGCGAGTTAAGCGCATATTCGGTATTTACACTCTACCCTCGATTATGGCATTTGGTACTCTGTTCTTCTTCTTTATCCATTCGGGGTTTTCGATTACGATTTTGCGGTGTCGGCTTGATAGGAAGAGTACCTCGGGCACTTGTCACTTCTAGGCACTTCTCTTGTTTCTTGGTCTTCTAGGAAGCAGTCCTCTGTTGCACAATCTCTTCTGAGAAATTTGAGTATGTAGTCTCTTTGCTAGTTCTTTGTAGTCGATTTTGTGGATGGTATCCACTCTTAAGGACTACGGGTTAAATTTTGCTAGTGTTCCTCTTTTACGTGATAACACTTACGCTATTAACATTGCTAAGAACCATGCAACACTCTAGGACCAAGCACATAGACATTCGCTATCACTTCCTTAGAGACCATGTCGAGAAGGGTGATATTGTGCTACACTTCGTGGAGTCCGAGGCTCAACTGGCTGATATCCTCACCAAACCTTTAGACCCAACTAGGTTTGCCACCTTAAGAAGCGAGTTAGGGGTAATTTATCCCTATGGGTTGGTTTGAGGGGGAGTTCGATCTTTTCTGATCTTACCTTGTTCTTTTGATCTTTTATTGTTCTTTTTCTGAACTTGTTGATCTTTTTGAACTTTTTAGGTTTTTAGGCTTTTTATTGCATCGCATTGTATCATATTGCATTCATATGTAAAATACTTCAAGTGATTTGAAAAATCCAAAAATATGCATTGTAATATAAAATTTTCTGCTTATCTTTTAAAATTGATGAAGCTTTGCCTATTACCCTTTGGAGCTTTAGTATTTCAATTCTTGCTCAATGCCATGTCTAGTTCTTTGACTTGCTAAAATTATCATGCTTTTACATGTGTAGCTAAGTCTTTGCTATATGAGCTAGAACTTTAAAACAACTCGAACTAAAAATTGCAATTTGTGGATGTTTTAGCGAGTTGCGCAATTAGTGCTCCTTTTGTGACATTGGCCCTGTCAGAATTGCTTTGTGAGCTCTGGAATCTAAAATTGACCATTACTTGAGCTTTTGTGTTCTTGAGATTCTAAAACTGCTCTTAAAAAAATGAAAAATCAAGATTGTCTTATGCTTAAAATGTGCCAAACTATTCTTACGAGGCGCTTGTCAAATGACATGAACTTGGAGATAGTTTGATGATCGAACGATCTCATGGGGATTGCTTGTCGAAATGACATGAACCTCAAGATTTGTCGCCCGGTAGAAGCTTAGAAAGAGTTTGTGGATGGCTCCTAGTCCAGGATCTTCTTTACTAAGATATACCTTTAATCAACTTCAGTGAAGCTTAGGATGAGTTTGTGGATGGCTCCTAGTCCGGGATCTTGTCACTAAGTTAGATCATTAGTCAACTTCAATATTCATTGCATATGAGAAAAGCTGTTGACAAATGGGCTTTTAAGAAATCTTGAGCAAAATGATTCAATACTGGGACTGATTGACTCTTAATGTGGTCTTTGTTAGATTTTTGATCTTACTTTGACATTTTGACATGGCCAATTTCATTTTAGGATCCCTGTTGATGAACTTGCTGAATTTGAAGCCTTGCTTAAATTGATCAAATCCATTGCTTTACTTTTGAGTCTTGGTGCTTAGCTTTGATATATATGTCTTACCATGATCTTGCTAGCTTTATCGAAGCTTGATATGTTGTTTGTGCAATATTAGAAATGCTAGCTAGTTCTTTTGGGTAATCTCCAAAGCTTCTTGTAATCAAAATTGAAAAATACAAAAATGAAGCCACTCCATTGCACTTCATGCATACTTCTTCTTTTGCTTCTTTCTTCATTACGCAAATTACTATCTCTGGATGAGAGGAAGGCGTGATTCCTTGATGACTCCATTGTCAAAGGGGAGAAGATATTTCGATGTTGGGAGAAGTTTATACAAAGGGAGAAAGTTGGAGAATTTGAAATTTTACGAAATCAGAGGATCATAGTGAGGGGAGTTTTGAATTGCATTCTTATTGTCTTATTGACTCTTACGAACTTGAATTGCATTTATTACTCCTCACAATGATCAAAGGTCAATTGAACAATTGTTCTTTCATATGGACCTTAAGTGAGATTTTGACTTTTAAAATCAAAGTTTTTATGCTTTCTTTTGCCTTATCTCACTTGTCTATGCTACTCGATGCCGGCTTGGTCATTTCCATTGCTTTCTCTTGCTTATGGACCAAGTTGTGCCTTTGTGCAGCAAAGTATTTTACTTTTCAAACCTTCAAATTACATTTTACGGATTATTGCCAATGTGTTCATCAAGGGAGATTGTGGATATCATGGGGATATGCTCGAGATCTTAGGATGATGTGACAATTGGCAATGGCGTTAATGGTTTGTCGTTTCACGAGTTTTCGACAAAGTTTCAACCTTTATTCGGACTTTACGGGCGAGGCGGTCTGACCGCCATGGTCAAAGCAATTTGGGCCAAAAATAGAGGTGTAGGCAAGTGAGGGATCCCATTGTTCTTGCTCCCATAATTTTGGAGTCTCCGATAAAAGTTCTATTGGTTTAAAGTTTCCGAGAGGTTTGGATTTTCGGGGTTGAAAATTGGCTAAGTCCTTCTGGCGGTCGGACCGGCCTTTGGTCGGCGGTCCGACCGCGCAATGATCGAGCCAAGCCACGGCCGATCGACCATTATCAACAGAATGTCGCCCTTCGTGGCGGCGTTGCTCATTAGTTAGGTCAAAGTCATGAGTTTGATGCATATGTGTTGCATGATGCATGTTTTGACTAACGTGGGTCAAGTTGCGAAGAACTTGTTCCGGTTCGATTTGCTTGTCTATTGTTGTGCAGTTGCTTGGTGGTCAACGACGGTCAACGGCGAGGATGATCGGGACGAGGCTTGGAGAGCTTAGGTCGAGCGATCGGCGATGCGGGTGAGTCAATGAAATCAAGTATGGTGCGAATGGACAAGGATGACCGAAGCAGACGATTCGGTGCGATTGGTTTGATCAAGCGGCGGGAGTCGGTGCAAGTGCCATGGTGGTTTCGGTGGGGCCGGATGGGAGACTTGCCGACATGTTGAGAGCCGTTGATCAACCTACGCGTGGCGAAGCATGGGAGGTGCTTCACAAGATGGGACTCGGTCTTTGCAAAAGATCGAGAAGGGTATTTTGGTAATTATACCAAATACCGCTTTGGTGACTTTGACGACTCGCGGCGCAAGATGGCGTGGAGAAGCGGAGTAGGTCAAGAGGAGATGAAGGCGGCGCCGAGATGCGTGCGTGTGTGACCCGTTTGTTTTGGGCCTTAGCGGGAGCCCATTAGGGTTACTCTTCTAGAAGGTTTAAGTCTCCACTATAAATAGAGGAGGAGGTGGTCGCACCCTTCAACCCTTTCATGCTTGAAACCCTAGTTTTGGCTTAAGTGCTTAGGGAAGGTTTAGTGGAGATTAGGGTTCTAGAGAGAGAGATGTTTTGATCTTGTGTCCATGCGTATCCGTATGAGTGGTCAGAATCGATACATTATCAAATCAATCCAAAGAAGAGTTCTCTTCAAGATGAGTTCATTTGCCCTTCTTCTCTCTATTTAGTGATTTTGACATTATATTGGAGCCACCTATGAAATTGATCACATGCTATGGAGAAAGTTTCGTTTTGACTCGGTTTCAAAATCTGAAAAAGGTCATGTACAATCTCCTTGTCTAGTAGATCGTTACACTATTTGCAACCTGGATATAAGTTTAATTTGATTGAAGATTATGGTGTAGACAATCAATTTCTTGTATATCGAATATGCATAACTTGTGACCACATAGATGAATTGAAGCTAGTCGTCGGATATAAGTTTAATTTGATTGGAGATTATGGTGTAGACAATCAATTTTTGAACAACAATTCTTGTGTACCAAATCTTGTTCACTATGAGAGAGAAATAAACTTTAGTAATCATCCAATGCCTATGTGTTCATCTCTTATTGCACCATCTAGTATTAACAATCTGCATCATGATGTTGAAGTATAGAAGAACTTTCAAATCTTTTCACCTTTACTAGATGAATTTGCTAACGCTCAATTGAAATATGATTATATGGATGAACTTTGTTTGATTCCAAAGGTTGTAGATTTGCTCATATGTAATACCACTGCAAGTTTACAACTTCAGATATTTGAATTGAATAAATAATTCACTTACATTTGCAAAACTAGTTGCAATAATTGCTGTGTGAGAAATTTTATTTTGCTCATTAACATATATGATTATTCTTGGGCTAATAATACAATAAGCTTTTATGAACGCTGCTGTTTTAAAACATTAATTATGCAACAACGAAGAACTGTTAAAACGGATGGAATATACATATACCATGCACACACCTTGGCTTCTTTGTTACCCTATTTTCAGCTTATCAAAAACCGAGGACGGCTTTGTTTTCAAGAAGGGAAGGATGATGAGAACATGACCCCTATGGATACAACCATATTTGCTATGCTCGTTGTTCCAATTACAAGAGCTCGTACACTTCACTTAGATTATCAAGTGAGCTTGTTTTTAGGAGTACCTTTATATTACATGAACTATATGATATTGCCTAATAAATGTGTTGTTATTTTTAGGAATAAAAGACAGAGAGTGGTTGATTTGCAAGAGTTCGAGCTGGACCTATTTTGGAATCCAATTCGGCCTCCGGAGACAACACTTACTTCAAACATGCATAACTTTCACACACGGAGTTCATTGGAGGTCCACGAGTACTTGATGGAAAGATTATCTCGTCATCTTTCCAATGGATCCAGCTCCACCCCCAAATTCATTTTGTACAGATCGAAATCTCCAAAATAATCTGGTACTATGACAGCCCAACATGCCCGTAGTAAAAGACCATGACTTTTCCAAACGGAGTCCGATTCGGGTGTTCTTGGGCTTGTTGGAAATATTATTATGAGAGATTTCCAATGGATCTGGCCTCACCTCCAAATTCTTTCTGTGGACTTTGGAATCGTCAAAAGAAGATACTACATCACCTATTTGGGCCAATTTGGGCCTTGTAATCGTACCGGAATTGGACTATACGCTAGCGGGCCACTTTATGGAGCCCATACTGTTCACGTGAACAGTACCACATCCATGTATAGTGCATGAATAGTCTCACCCCCTATTTTGTTAGCTATGTACGGCTTCCCCTTCCCTATATAAGGAGGTCACACCCCTCTAGTTTTCTCTGATTTCGTTGAGTTAAGGTTTAGCCCCTGTGCAAACTTCTGTTCTTCCGTTGTGTCGGACGACCACCTCTTAAGGCAGCCTTCGGAATCCCACCTTATTATATTTCATAAATATTTGCAATACATCAGATTGTGTTTTATCTTGTTCTTGCGTGTCCTTCGTTTGCATGTAGGAATAGACTTTCGTGGTCAGGTTGATCGTGCTTCCAGCAGGTCAATAACATCTCGGAGTTGGTTCAACGATTGCTAAGGCGCAAGCGTCGTCGTACGGTTGTAGTTGGATCGCAAGAGTCGCCTCCACCAAAAATCGATATTTATCAATCTCATCGAAAGATCGGACACCCCTTCTTCATCACTTGCCTAGATGAATTGTCAAGGACTTAGTCTTGTGCGTTATTGAACTGGGCCATATCGTACAACCATATGTCCAGTATGGGATGAACTTGGCTAATTAATTAGCAATGTTTCAATTCTAGTTCTTCTTTTGGAAGCGTGAATTATGGAGATGGATATTCACAATAGCGCAAGAGGCGGGCCCTGTCTAATCATGATGACATTTCATGTTGAAACCTTAGTAAGCAGAACTAGGTTGAGAATGAGCTTTGTAAATGTCTTGTGATAATCATTTAGTCGCACACCTACGAAAGTGTGTGACATGTTTTTTTAACTATTGTAGGTAAAGCTGCACAACCTTTGAAGAGTTAAAACTGTTTAAACAGTTGTGTTACCGGTTATGGACAATGTTGGGGAATTCACACGAGGGGTAAAGTTTTTTATAAAATAGTTGGAAGGTGAATGAGATGTTCACTTGGTGAATGTGATGTTCACTTGGTGGATTGGATATTCACTTGGTGATTTGGTTGGGAAGTGAATGAGAGATTCACTAGTTGTTTCATATAAATTGTTTACTTATCTACTTATTGTCTTTTCAATTACACTTTGCAATTTAATTACAGTATTTACTGTTATTACTTGCTTTCTACAGAAGAACCATACAACTATTCCTTTGATCAAGTCTTGCATGAATATTTCCTACGACTTGCTGAGTACTTCATGTACTCACGGCTTAAAACTTTGCTGCTCAGTTGGAGAAAGTCAAGTTGCTCAAGAATTCTACGAAAAGTTCCTTAAAGGCTTTACGAACTAGGATGCGTTATCCACTAGATTGCATGTGGGCATGCCGAATGGTCTCCCCGAGTTTCCTTTCCGTTGCAAGAGTTTTATTTGTTTCTTTAGCCCTACATGGCAAGTTAAGTAAACGTTGACTATAAGGTCCAATTATTGTTACTATTTGCTATTTTGCTAACTTTTTAGTTAAATTGTTTAATTAATGGTATTTCATCGACGTTTCACTATGTGAGCTAGCTATTGATTATGAGACTAGTTCAGAATACACAAAGGGTTTCATATTTATAAATCTAGATCCCAACATCGGGGCCTGGGGGAGGGAGTTCGGCGTGCATGTGGCGTATTAGTGTGGCACATGGGACGATGCGTCCCGCGACATCAGGAGATGCGATGGGTATTGCCTCTCGATGGAACACCACGACGCCGCTGCCCAAAGGCCGCGTGGTGCCACCACCAGTCGGTAGGGTGCTACCGGCCTGTGCCCCAAATGAGCTATGGGTCGGCCGCCCGAATGCACATCCACAGTCCAGATTCCAGAGTGGCCACAATGATCAGGAAGTGCTAAGGGGTTGTTTGGTTTGAATCCCTTACAAATCATCCAAAATTTGGTAGAGCCTATAAGATTTAGGCATGGATTGTTACAAATATTTGACGAGCCCACAAATAAAGGGGTTGCTAGCCCACGGTATACCGTTGGAATACATTTCCAATGGTATAGCAGTCTCATGAAGTTTCATTATGCCTCATGAAGCTTCATATGCCTAAAAGTTCTAGATTTTAAGTATGAAATTTCAGATTGATGTTTCAACCAAGTTTCAGAAGGTTTCAACCTAGTTTCAAGAGGTTTCAGCGTGTTTCGGATTTCCAAAAGTTTCAAGAAGATTCCAATAAAGTTTCAATCTTCTGTGTTTCATAATGTTTCAATATTGACATAATGTCTCATCAAGTTTCAACTAGTCTCATTCAGTTATTTTGGGATATGTTTTATTATGTTTCATCCAGTATCATTGTTTCTCTATATTTTATAGAGTTTGTTTCACCCAGTTTCATTAAGTTCCATGAAGTTCTATCCTTGTTTCATGAAGTTTCACTAGGTTTCATAGAGTCTCAAACAGTTTCCACAAAGTTTCAGTGAGCTTCATCCAGTTTTTGGGATTAAAATTTAATGAAACTTAATGAAACTATATGAAACTTAATGAAACTTGGGATGAAACTTCATGAAACATGAAACTTCATGAGGCTTGGGATGAAACTTTACGAAACACGATGAAACTTGGGATGAAACTTCATGAAACTTAATGAGACTTGGGATAAAACTTCATGAAACACGATAAAATATGGGATGAAACTTCATAAAACTTGACGAAATACAATGAAACTTGGAATAAAACTTCATGAAACTTAATAAAACTTCATGAGACTTGGAATGAAACTTCATGAAACACAATGTCACAACTGAAAACTTATCTTATACAAAAAAAGATAAAACTTCATAAGACTTGGAATGAAACTTCATGAAGCACATTATGAATTAGCTGCATCAGTTATTTGGGATTAAAACTTCCACAACCGAACTTCAAAAAATTCAAACCACAAACTCGTTACAAAAAATGAAAGAAAAATTACAAAATTTCAAGTTTCAAATGCACATATGTCATGGGATCTGACCTCTTAGAGCACAACACGATGGTCGTTGCTCACAACAAGATGACGATCGCGCGCGACCTCGGCACGCTTGCTCCGCCGCCTGCTTGCGATGGCTTGCCCACGTCCGTCTGCACAGCGGTAGTTGCAGATTGACGAGGTAGTCCTCAATGAGGCCCTAGAGGCAAAGGCACATGGAACTGAGGCCGCCCATGGACCAGTGTACCTCGCGCGCCCACGCGAGGAGCGGGTCGGTGATGGGCACCGGCGGGTCGACTTGATCGCCGAGGAAGAATCGGGGCCGTGGGAGGCTGCTGCCATAGAAACGGCTAGGACCCAGTGCCACCACCATGGTGATCCGAACTCACTCTTTGCCCAGCTTCTCTCTCTCTTCAAACCACCAAAAGCTCCTAGAAATGAATCCAACCAACGAACCATCTCGAGTTCTCCAAAATCTCCGAGAATCCCTCGCCACCGACGTCCATCTCTTCAAACCATCAGAAGCTCCTAGAAATGAATCCAACCAACGAACCATAGTGTGTGTGTGTGGATTGGGGCAGACTGGATGGAGAAGAAAGAGGAAATTGGGGGAGTTTAGGTGTGGAGTGGATAAAGTTGCGGTGGACATCAACATATATGGGGATGATTCAACAGTAGGTTGCTTCTTTGGACATATCGGGCGGTTAGAAGGTATACCGTCGGGATGGGCTCCGGCGGTATAGTGTTCCTTAGTATTTCTATTAAAAAATGGTAACCTTGTGTAGATGTGGCCATTTTGCGGGCGAGGAAATGGATCGCCAAATTTTGGCAAGGCCACTGCACTCTACATGGCTAACGTGGCAGCATTTGGTTGGTTGCATTAAATCCATTGTTTGATTAGCTACGAAGCTTCAAATGATTGTCTCTTAAATCAGACGTCCGATTTGCAATCCGTTTAAACTATTGTGTTCCTTGTGATGAGATCAACAAAAAAAATACTAATATTGGATATGTTCTATCGTGGCAAATGTCACGTGCCACATGAGACCCACACGTCAGTCACAATCAGAGAATTTTGGCATGGTTTATAACAGACCTGACGATGAGTGCTGATTTCTGAACCAGCCATTTCATCCAGTGTTGTAAAAAAACGGTTGGAACGGCCGATTAATCGTCCATTTAATCAAAGTTGCCAGGCAAACGTCATGTATACATGAATCAAAGGACAGTTAACATTTGTGAATGCCAAATCGACTATATTATCCGATTAGTCGTCCATTTCGTATAATCGCCCCGCATAATCGACTTGTTTCCATATAACCGCCCCGCGTTATCTGATTAATCGGCAGTTGATGTGGAGAAAGCCATTAATATTTTCCTTCTAGTTTGTTATGCTTCTTCAACTTGTTGATGGAGTTAAAAAGCCAGCTATAGGATTCATATATAGAGGTTTATTGAATGCAAAGAGCCAACTAGTTCACTACCTTAAAAATGAGATGGAGCTTTACATTCCAGTGATTAATGCTGGTGATGACTACATTGAAGGCAAGCTGGATAGTGACCTCTATCTAATGGCATATTATCTCAATCGATACTACTTTTACAGGGATAGAGCGACACGGCTGGGTCTGAAAAGATATTTAGTAGCATTTATAAGTGACAATGCATGTTTTTAATCTATTACCTAAACTCATTGCAAGTCGTACTTTGATGCAGAACTATAATAGCCCGCCGATCAATCCTGATATCTTTTGATTTAGTAATAAAGTTATCATGTACAATTGAAGAGTGGTACAACTTTTTTTGATAGTATTAATAATATAATGTGTTCAAATATCTCTAAAATTAGCATTATCATCAAATATGAGAGAACACTAAATTGTTCGCATAATTTCGATTAATCGTCTGTATTCTGATTAATCGCTTGGCAGTACCTTATCCGTCCAACAACCGTATTCCGTTTTTTACAACACTGATTTCATCCAGGGCAACAAGACATCGAAGACGCAACTGTAGACACTGCAGTGCATACCGTAGTTCAGAAGCAACACCATCATGGGTCCAAAAAAAAAACGCAAGGCATCACACGGGGAATGGTTATTAGTATATATTAGAATCATACAGAATGGTTATTAGTAGTTATTACCTTACAAAAGAGAAAGGAAACAGGTGCCAGTTCAGTAGTACTTGTCTCGCAAGTATAGCATGATAAGAGAACTGGCAGCAGCTGCATCGTCTCCAAAGCTGTTCAACCCAAAGACGCGGAGGAAGAACAGAACGATCGTCAAATACCCTAGTTACAGTTGCACAACCCCCCAAATTCAGCAGTTGATTCGAATTGCTGGGCACCACACATAAGCCAAGGATGATTTGCCATGGGAGCAACGGCGTGGACCTGCTGTTGCCTCCTTTAAGCGCCCCCTCTCGCATGATAATGGAGATCACCGGATGATAAGGTGTGCTCGTGCTTCGCGAACAGGCCACCGTTTGCGGGAATGCCGGTATGGCCGGACCTCGTTGACGCAGCGAAATGACTGGGTTGGGTGCCTATGGTGCCGCCATCAGAAGCCTCAGACTGCTGCTTTGTGTTGAGGAATCGCCCGCCTGTTCCTCGAGCTCTCTTCATTGCATGTTGATGCCGGGATTCATGAAGGTACGGCTGAAAAATGCATAAATGTTATGTTGGAGTGTGTCAACTAAAATTTATACAGCAAAAGTGTATAAAAGGAAAGTAGAAGATGAAATTGTCACAAATCCACAGCAAAAGGGCCCAGTGGTAGTTCTTTCAAGAAATTATAATAAAATTATAGTCAGGAACAGCGACGAAATACCTTGCGACTTTTCACCAGCTTATTTTCAGCCTCTAACTTTGCACGGAGCTGTCTCCTTCGTAGAATTGCATGGTATTGCTTTGCATTTACATAAATGGGCTCTTCAGCAGCAGCCGGTTCAATTGGTAGTGGCACTCGAGAGGATGATACCATGCCCACAATCTGGGGGTGCATCTGTTCAAATTATTTGAATGAGATAAAGATAACTTTGTAATATTGAATGGCAACATATTGGACCTAGCAAAAGAAGAAAACCAAGCCACAGCAGGAGGATGACAATGAGATCACTTCTCAGAGCAAAAATAGCTGCTGGCATGCTGCCTTAACGTAGTAAAATTTGTCTTTAGGAGAAATTGGCAGTAAGTAATTGCAATTATGTTGAGTGTGTCTCAACAGTCATTCCAATTAACAACTGCAAAATACCTAAAGCACATGCACGCACGCAAAAATCCCAATAGTTGGCACCAAAAAGTAAAATAAGCAACATTGTCAAGCACAGAAAATAAAGGCCACAACCAGAAAGTAGACGAAATTAATGAAAGAACAGGATGGATAGCATAAAGATCACTTACAATAGCATGTGAGCCATAAGCCGCCATTGCGCCAGGATAGAACGAATCAGCATACGGGTATGATATGGCCTGAAAAGGTAAGCATCTTGCGTAACTCACAGGTTTGCCTATCAACAAACATTTGGAATTTATAAATTAGTCAATGTTTGTGCAACCACAACTGGAACTTACGAAGGGCTGACTAAGGTCACGTTTTGCATATGCATAAGCAGTTTCTGGATTGCCCAGAGATAAAGCCGACATCATCTTACTTTCATCACTCTTCATGTAACCATCGAGATTACCTAGAATTAGTACAAGAAGAAAAGAAATGTCATATAACTTTGATTGTATAAAAGCACACAAGGTTTGCAACCATCAATATCTTTTTCGTTTTGGAGACTATTCCATTGTTTATTTGCATGAGAGATGATACTACAAGATTATGTACTAATGCAGCAAAGGGATATTTGGCGAGTCTAGTGCATACCAGATTGATCATTCTGACCGTTAAGGCTTCCTTCGCTCATTCCAGACACTTCTTGAGGAGACTCGCTAGTAGATTGGGTAGCCGATGAGTCGTAATCAGGCATTTGATGACCAAATTGAATCATTATTGTGCCATTTTCTGCCAGAGAGACACAATGGGTGTTACAAGTCTAGTTGCACGAAAACTAAAATACAACAAAATAGACAGTCAGGTAGGAGAATAGAACTTGCAATATTAGAATTGAACAATATCATGCATATTTTCCTTACGTGTCATCTCATGGGCCTTCTCAAATCTAACTTTTCAGTTCACACTGTCCAAATATAAGTAAGCAGCAGGTTAGTCACTTATGGTCCAACTAATCTGGAAACGCTGAAACAAGAAGGAATACTAGAATTGTCCATTAGTACTAGAAAAACTTAGCTATCCATTATGTAGCCAGTAGCCCCTTAAATTCACTCAAATTGGTCATCGGGAATATGTCAAATTTGTCCTGATTCACGTATATGCTCAACATGTACAAATTTTCACATCAGTACTATGCATCAACTCAGTCACTCCCTCAGAAATTATGATCGTTCATGTACGATGTAAAAAGAAGCAATCAAACTATCTGATGTGACAAATTCTTACATGTTTTGTTAGTTCTGCCACCAGCCAAATCCGCATCGCTCATTAATAAGGCCAATAGTTCTCCCCAGTTCCAATTTTAACATTTTCCAAACAATAATTATTTTGAAACAAAATTGATTTCTTGAAGAAATTGTAAATCACAAGTTCGCAACTGACTTGCCACCTGAATCCTAGTTCCTCTCCACCAACCAGATTTTAGTGTGTATAAATAATACTTATTTTTTTAACCAATTAAATTCTGCTTGAATCCAGCAAAAAGCTACAGCCTCACAAGATTCTCTGTCCAATTCACCTCACTTGCCCCTTAACCGCAAACTAACCAGACACAACTAACACAGTAACACCTGTGAATTCACAAGAACTACACAGTCCAGAATACAAGAACCAAAAACACAAACAATTAGAAACAAATAACTGATATATTACATGCTTTATCAAATTGAAGAAGCTGGTATGCCTTAGCACATAGACCACACTGCAACAACCACCTCACTTCCACCCAAGAATGCACCCACAAATTTCAATACCGTATCAACCCAAAACCAATTCGACAACCAAGAAACCAGTCAGATCCACCAAGAAAAGCACCACAATCAGCCAAAAGAGTCCAGGAAGCGGTCAGCAATGGCAAGAAACCAGCTCGGATAGGAACAGAACTCACACCACGGAGAAGAAATAAGCCACAAATTAGAAAGGCTAAAGAGAAGCAAGTCAGAGGAGAGGGAAGAGAGGAGACCTGTGAGGTGAGAAGGGATCAAGGGAGCATGTCCCCTTTCCGGCAATCCTCCTCCCCTGCTGCCTCCTCCTCAGTCCTCACCTTGCTTCTCTCCTCTTCTCTCTCTCGGCTTTATCTTTCCCTCTCTCTCTCTCTCTCTCTCTCCTCACCCACTAGTCTAAAATACTGAATAAAGCAGGTGGTGTAACTTATAAGAGTCCGGAAAATAATACCAGTGACAGGATAAAAAACAAAAACTCAAAACATTTTAATAGGGTAGGGTGCAAAATTTTATCTTTAGCTAAATGAGCTACAACCTCCACCGTATTTTAGTTTTCGAGTAGCATCTTTGTTCGAAAATTTGTCGGGACAAGTTTCTACACCGCTTGAATTAAATTGTATCGGTGGTTATTAAACTCGATCGATTATGTCACTCATTCTTGTTATGAATATATTATATGTTTAACGAAGAGGTCTAATACGTAATATATATATATATATATATATATATATATATATATATATATATATATATAAAACAAAGAAAACAAGTTTAAACTCTAATATAATAGGAAATACCACTAATGCTTTTATATACTTAACACCCTCAAATGCAAGGCGTATGCAATATTATTGTATTTCGAAAAAGTTGACACTAAAGTATGGAAAAATCCAAAGTCCGGGTTCTGATAATATCGTTGTAGCATGCAGCTCTTGAAAAATATATCGACAAAAGATCTCTCATCCGATATCGTGCGACAGCCCATAAAAGGTGTGGGCGCAAAGTCGACCACGGCAACATGACGAAAAAGATGATAAATAGATAAATCTGTCAAATCAAGACGAATAGGAATGGATAAAAGTATAGCGGCGCAGATTGTAGCCCAAGACGACGGCGGTGCAGTGCACAAGAAGCGCAATGAACGCACGTGCAAAAGAAGCGTAACGCAATGCACAAGAAGTACAACGAATGCACGTGCAAAAGAAGCGTAACACAATGCACAAGAAGCGCAACAAAGGCGCAATACACAAGAAGTACAACAAAAACGCAATATGGAAGAAGCGTGATGGCCTTGAAAGCTTGGGGCGGTGGATCTGCAGCGGCTCGAAGAAAAGAGCAGCGGCTGCTGCCATGCCAAAGAAATTCATATACTTCTATGACTGACAATAAATTTATGGACTCGCATGGCTTAAACAAACTCACAGATAAAGAATTACGGACTTAGATAGACACAACGAAAGCAATGATATAAAAAAAGAAAAAATATAAGAATAACTAGCAGTAGCACCAAGCATGCAGTCGGGCCCGTATCTCATCCAACCAGTAGCAGCAAGCATCAGTGCAACCTCGGTAGGCCCAAAGTAGTAGTAGAAATAGCCAGTCACAGCTGAGCCATCATCAACTCTCACCAATCCCCGACAAACCTCCGTGCATGTAGTACTCCATGAAGGCACCCATCATATAAACGCAGCCCTTGAGGAAGCAGGCGATGGATCCGGCGAGCGATTCGACGATGGCGAGGAGGGTCATGAAGCGGTAGGCATAGATGGCCTTCTCGATCCGCGCCTCTACGTCCGAGCTGTACCCCATGCCGGGCAGCCCGAATGGGCGAAACCGCGCCCTGTGCACGCCGTCAAGGTTCTCGCCATGGATGAGGTACACCAGAAGGCTTCCAAGGATGACTGATGCCAGCGGCGCTGCCACCGATACGCAGAACTTGGGCCGCCTCTTGCAGAAGAAGCGAGTGATGAGGAGGAGGAAGAGGAAGCAGCATCTGAGAACGACGCTTTCCCATCGATGAGCCTACAAGAAGACGGAGCGTGTGACGGCAACGACGCCAATGGCGGTGGTGAAGTGCTGGAGGCCGAGCAGCCCCTTGAGCTGCTGCAGGCACACCACCGTGGCCGCGCCTCCCGTGATCCCGACGATCGCCACGTGCGACAGGAAGTCCAGCACGAACCCCAGCCTCAGCACGCCTAGCGCCACCTGGAAGACGCCGGCGAAGAAGGTGGTCGTGAAGGCCAGCCGCATGTATAGCTCCGGACTCTCTGCGGGCGGTCGCCTCCTCCCAAGCATCGCCGCAAACAGAAGCGACCCCACCGCCATCGTCCCCACCGCCAAGTCCCACGAGCTTCCCATCACAACATACACCAGAGCCGGCGGGAAAGGCACAGGCGGCGACGAGAGGCCGCCCCTGGGAGCGGAGAAGCTCCTCCCGGGGGCAGCGAGCAGCGGAAGACGAGCGGCAGCTAGGAGGCGGCGGCTACAGTAAACCATAAACCTAACTATGCTCTGATACCATGTTATGGATATATTGTATGTATATTGAAGAGACTTAATGGACAATATATACATAGTAAAAAAGACACAAGTCTAAACCCTAATACAATAGAAAATACCACTAATACCCTTACATTCTTAACAGTTCTAATATGCCAAAATCAGTGAGACAGTTAACGTGGTACACACATCACATACCGTGACAGTTTAGCAACCATGCTTAAATTCCAAAACACCATTTTATTACCTAAATGAACGATGACTAAAGTGAAGACCAATTTGACACCCAAAAAAAAAACGGGAAGTGGATCAAAGACTCGGAAAAATAAAATACAGTTCAATGAACGCAAATGGCACAACTAGAAGAAGAACAGACTTGAATGAACCCCTAGACATATTTTACTCTTCTCTAGCAGAGATCTTTCTTGCTTGCCATCCATCCTATCACGTAGACCTGCACTGCACTGAAGAAGAGCTGGTCGTTCTTGTCGCCATCTAGCCTTGAACATGTCCATGTAGCTTTCAGTTTATAGCCGGAACGCCAGCGCGCGGCATGTCGCGCAGGCGCCACTTGTGACGAGCCCCGGTGACTCATCCCAACGCGATGCTGCCTTTACTTTTCTTTCTTTTTTCCCCCTTTTGTCTGCTTGCATAGACTGATGGATGGATGGATCCATCCCTCTTTCATCTTTTTCTCACTTATAACTTTTTTGTTTTGTTTTCTTGCGCGATTTATATTTATGCATAAATAACTTATTTTATATTTTATATACAAGAATAATAGTACTAGATAGTCTTTTTAAGCCATAGTAGTAGATAGTGGTTCAACCAGAATCAGTGGCACAAACTCGTGACTGGCTGGTGCCGATACGGGTGTCACGCTGAATTGCTCATCGGTCTGTAGATTCTTACTTATCATCATTATTTTTGTACAGTTAAGATTCGTGACATTTTTTCACATGATGAACGTTGATAAGACATTATTTTTAAGTTCCTTTTCTGCGGTAAACTTGTTGTGGAACCTGACGTGTACCTTGTTGTAAGCTAACTTTGCACTAAAAAACTATCTTCTCAAGGTGCCCAATGCCTTGCATGTTAGAGATAACAAATTCCCCCATTGTCTGAGAAAAAAAATGTAAACAAGATTCCCCGAGCATAATTTTGTGACGAACTTAAGGCACACTAAAAATGGGTGTTAAACCTTGTGCATATCTCTGCCCTCTGGGAGAAAAGAAACAATTTGTAAACGAATAGGAATATTCTGTTCTTTCTAAGAAGAATGGCCGAAATTCAGACAGGAAACTAATAGGGTACTTACTTCCAGTATACTCAAAAGCTTCAATAAGTTTCTGGAACCTGGTGCACAATCGAAGGGTTACACAACGTGTTATAAAAAATCAGAGGAATTGTTGGTTCATCCGCTTGCAATTCTCACTATCATGCATGTTAGGAAAGACCATCACACGGAGTCAACTGAGTTCATGATATTGGGATAAACACATCGCTAGTTATAGGGTTATTAAGTGATAAGTCGTAATCGCGCATTACAATGCTAACCACGGCTGCGGAAACCATGGTACAATCGAGGCCACGGCACTAGCAAAAGCAATAGGTTTGAACTTTCAAACTCCACTGCCCGATTATAATACTCTGAACTGAAGGTGCCTTTGCCAACCTGAGATCCTCTTGATTCTTATCCGTTGTAACACAACCAGAGCCAAGGAGTGAGTATTATATTGCAGAGGATTCGGTATTTTATGGGTAGGACAGTACGTGATGCTTTCCTCTCTTCGCCTTCAGACTGGACGGTGGACACCACCACTGCCAGGCCCAGCGACTAATCTTCTCCAAGCTATCAACTGAAATTCCAACAATATCATCCCAGATGTTATAATATAAATTGTCCTGATGTCATGCGATTAAGTTAACAAGAAACATGGTATCGAGAGAGCTGAATGCATAAAATAAGATGATGCAAAAACAAGAGGACAAAAATATTTGGGGAGGCAAGGAGATCAGATCAAGCCGTCATAAAAGTCAAACGAATGGCAACTCCCTCCTTAGAGTTAAAGGAGATGAAATAAAATTTACATTGGGGTATATGAGCTGACTGACTGACTGACATTGAAAAACTCCGATTTTTTATTTAATTCTTTTTTAATAATGTTTTAAAGTTAATCTTTCACTACCATTATTTTCAATTCTGACATCACGCCACCCCGTGGCGTTGGTAAACCGTTCTGTCACACCACCGATCTCGGTGTGACCAAACATGCCACACAAACCTTCGTCCGCACGTCGTACCAGCATGGAGGGCTTGCGTGGCCGTTGTCACACCATAATTTATGGCATGATAAGCCTATCTTGTCACACCAAAACATGTGGCGTGACAATGGCGACTTGGTGAAGGAGCCTACCTAGTTCTTTATTTTTTTTCCCCCAAGTGCCCTCTCTTCCTCCCCGAGCCCTATCTCCTCCCCGCCTCCAATTTCCCCAAATCCGATGGTTTGGAGCCGATTCGACGCCCATAAACCCTTGGAGATCATCCCCCGAGGTAATCTCGCCCCATTCCATCTAATTATTTCGATTTAAATTGGTTTGATTTGTGGATTTAGGATTTATGCCGAATTGGATGTTCGAGTGAATTGGCTTGAATGTTCGCATATTGGATTGAATGAGATTGCATTCTAGATGTTCATATTTATATGATCAATCACTAGCACTCTGGTGGCTCCATCGTAATGCATGGACTGATAGTGTCTTAAGAATGTTATTAGACAATATAACTACGATCGATTACATATATGTTGTTTCATTTCCTATTCATGGCATTTTGCTTTGCGAGGACTATTTATGGCATCTTTGGAACACATGAATTTTCTTATAAAAACGACGCAATCCCATGAAATCTTTGCTTATCATGTGTTCCCAATACAGATTTCAAGCTAGCGGTTAGGCCCCCGTCTAATTTGGAACATATTGTATTCTCGTAAGCACGTATGAAAGGTAAATAACCATGTCGCCTATATATATTCTTGTGAAAATAACTGCATATAGAGTGAGTACAATATATACCTTTATCCATTAAAATGTGTAGCATTGTCCTGTATGTAGGATAATCGGTGTAAGAAAACTATGAAAGTACTTTTTCACCCTTAACTACGAATTCAGGGGACAATGTATGTTATTATTTCCAAATTTTAGTGTCGTAATTCTCTTGATTTTTTATTACCTGTAATTTGTAACCGTACTGGATAGAAAAAGAATAGGAGGTGAAAAATGACTGAGTTTTAACATGTAAGTTTTAACAATTCCCATCTTTTCAAATGTTAAACATCTATCTTCTTTCAAATTCTTAAGGTGTTTTGAGATAAGATAGTGTTTAATGTTCTTAGCTTAGGGGTATCATTATCAATATTCTTCTGTATTTTCTCTTGAACTTTTCCAATGTACATTTACTTCTAGTTGCAATTGCTTTAGAGTCTAGTTGCAATTGCTTTAGAGCTATTTCTGTCTTTACTATTCCTCCTTTTGTGTGTTATATATCTTCTTCTGGTTGTAGTTTAGATGTCCATATTATTTCTAGAATTTAGACCTTTTTAGTTTTAGTGGAAATTATTTTCTAGCTAGTATCTATTTGGTCAGATGTTACGGTAATGCATGTTTTGGACCGTGAATATTTTCCCTATTTTCTTGAATTCAATAGCTATCTATTTTTAGAATATTTGTTGAAGTATTTTGATTTAGGGAGTCCAACTTAAGTGAGTCCAAGAAACAAAAGAAAATACTTTGATTTAGTATGTGTGGTAGTTCGTACATATGTCATGACTTTACAATATTTTGTTCGCATTGTTGGATGTAGATGGATAAAGTTGTATGTGTATTTACTGGTGTGTCAATTAGCCAAACGGGTAGTGTTGTTAACTTTGTTGGCATAGAAGTTATTGTTCTTGTGTTTTGAGAATCATAGAACTTTCGAACTCTTCTAAGGAGGATTCAGTCGACCTTCGGATGGGATGGGATGTGCTCGGGATCGTTGTCGGAATCGAGGGGCGGTACGATGCTGGCCTAGGTTCAAAGGTGCACACCTTGTTGATGCCAATCTCGTATGAGGATGATTGAGACATGTACAAGGAGGTTGTGCTCGCATCTCAGATCCAGTCGTTGGAGGTTGTGATGGAGAGGACAAGCGTTGACGAGGATTTGCGAATGAATTTGGATGTGGTGAATGGCAACATGGAGGAACTAGAATCCGTTGTGGATCTTTAGCAAGACCCCCCATTGGAGGAGAAACCGTCCCAAGAGTTCATGGTCGTCGGTCTTAACAATGATGCCCCCACGTTGGTGGATCTGTCATATGTGTCCGTTTCTTCGCCGCACCATGTTAGCGACCATGTGAGTGATTTCAATGACGTTGTAATAAACAACGAGCTTGACGAGGAGTTGTTCCGAGATGGAACAATCCATGATGTTGAGTCCGACGAAGGTTGGAGCTCGATTGAAAGCGAAGTTTCCACTCCGCTTTTCTCTTCTGAGGAAGGTTGGGTTATTCACAGTATAATGGGTGAGGTCTCGTCGGTGCATGCATTCGAGGATGTCAGAATGGTTGATAACGCGGTATGTGCAAATGGGTTGAAGAGCAGAAATGGCATTGCAGACCAGAGAATGACCTCATACACAAGGGCATATTGTTTTCAAGCATGGAGGATATGAAGGTTTGACTGCATGAATATTCAGTGAAGTGTCGTCGTCGTCGTTTGTCGTACAACACTCCGATGTGAATAAGAGATATACTGTGGGGTGTGAAAGGGAGTGCAGATGGAAGGTCTGGGGGCACAAAACTAGGGATAAACAATGAAAAATAGCGAATGTGAAGCAGAATCACTCTTGTGGGACTACACGAATGTCCGGGGAGCACCTTGAGGCGACCTCTAATTTTGTTGCAAGGCGTGTTAACGGGGTTGTGGATGTCGACCCTGATGCGACCGTCGCCACCCTCATTGAGGTTGTATTTGGGTTCATTAAGTATCGCGTGAAGTACGGAAAGCATGGAGGGCAAAGTAGAGAGTGATGCAGTTATTGTGTGGTGATTGGAAGGAAGCTTACGAGTTGCTTCCTCGAATCCTAACCACTATGCAGGCTAAGAATCCGGGCATTGAGTTTTATCCTTGGCACGAGGACCTAACAAAACCCGATGGAAGGATTATGAAACATATTCTCGGGCGGTGTATTGGTCCTTTGGGCAATGTGAAGAGGCCTCCAAGTATTGCATGCCTATCTTATCAGTTGACATCGCATTCCTAACCGAAAAGTACTATAGAGTCTTGATGCTTGCCATGGGCATTAATGTGGAGGACCAGCTGGTTACATTAGCATTCGTCACTGACAGAGGGTGAGAATAACACAAGCTGGCAATGGTTCATGGATATAGTTCGTTTAAGCTTTTTTGGGCCTGGACGACAGGTTTGCATCGTCTTGGACAGGCACCGCGACATTCTGAACGCTATGAAGAGCAAAATTGACGAACACCCGGATGTGCTGAATAGGTGGTGCATGCGTCACTTAACGAAAAATTTCTTTAAGCAATGGAGTAAGGAAGATCTCACAAGAAAGTTCAAGCTGTTCTGCGGATGTTTAGAGAAGAGGGACTTCAAGGTCAAGTTGACGGAGCTGAGGGGACTGACCAACGAACGGGGAAATAAGTAGTTGGACGAGGTCTTGCAACAGAAGACGAAGTGGGCACAGGCGTACTTCAACGTGTGCCCGCCGGACATAGATGATGTCGTAGTAGAGCGCTTTGCATTGGCATGGGTTTAGCATCTCCTTGGGTCCTTCCTTTTCCCTGAGGTACCAGCAACACCATCTCCTGGATTTACTTGCCCATGTTGGTTGATTTCGTAGCGGCATGGACTTACAGTTGGGGTTCTGCTGCACTAGCTTGTCTTTACCAGCACTTGTGCGATGAATGTCGCTCACGGAGTGACGATGGTAACTTGTGTGGCTGCACATACCTCCTGCAAGTGTGGATGTGGGAGCGTTTTCCCATGGGTTGGCCCACTCGTGCTGCCTTACAGGTATGAGTTTTTTTAATTATCATGTATTGTCTCTTTGAACAAAAAATGCGACTAAAATTCATCTCCATGCAGCCATGGCCCCTTGATGGCCCTACGCCGTTTCCAACGGTAGCCTACCTCTTGAGCTCCATCGTGCCACCTACTGGGCGTCCAAGGTCGCGGTACCTTGGCTACACGAACGAGCTCGATGTCATCACTCAGGACCAGATATAGTTTCAAAAGTTAGTTTGCTTGCTGCGAATCTAGTTTGAACTATGATTTCATCACTAATGTTTTATATATGTTGTGTAGGTCATGTGGCTTCCATATACCCGCGATGAGGTCCTTGAGATGGACCTGAACCCGATGTGTGAGCGGGACGATGGCTTATGGATGACGCTCTCACCGCTGATCTACTTCCATGCGGTGGAGTACCACTTAGCCCATCGGGTGATGAGACAGTTTGGGAATCTTCAGGACTCTCCACCAATGGAGTTCTCCATGTTAGAATAGGACTCATTTTATATTTCCTTATCTATATATGACAACCTCCTTTGTACTCCCTATATATATTGTCCATTGGACCCTCTTGAATATACACATAATATTCATAATATGGTATCAGAGCGTAGGTTACTAACCTAGCTCTTTCTATTGCCACATCACGCCGCCATCGCCACTCGTTCCACCGCTGCCGCCGTCGTCGTTGCCGCTCGCGCTGCCACTGCTAGCAGGGGGAACTCTAGCTCCCCACGTTGCCGCTGCCCGCGTCGTCACCAGGCTGCCATCGCACTCGCTAATCGCACCAAGTTGCCCGAGGACACTGCCCGAAGATGAACCGACGTCGGACAACGCCATCGCCCGACGCCGACCGTAGCACGCCGCCTCCGACCCACTGCCGCCGCTTGGAGACGCTCGCCACCACGTCGTGCCTCCGCCGCCCATGCGCTCGATTCTGACGCCCAGCGCTGCTCGACTTGAAGTCCTTCACCACCCAATGTCGGAGCACCACTGCTCTGGCCGCCGCCGCAGTCAACGTCGCTCGGGCCACCGCCACCGCCAGCACACGCCGCCGCCAGCAGGGGAGCTAGGGTCCCCCCACGCGTGTGTGTTGGTCGTGTGGGCTTCTTTGAGCCAGCTCGACTAAAGAAACAACAAAAAGACGGCTTAGCAAAAAAAGTACGTCGATCTAACCATGCGTCGTCCAGCACCTATTAGACTTCATTATCTTGGTTGACGCGCCTTCCAGCACCGCCTACCAATGGCTTCTGTTCCATCAGCTGCGATCCCATTGTCGGGAATGAAGCTTAATGGGACGAACTACGGGTTGTGGTCTTCCCTCATGGAGATCACACTCGATTGTCTCCGCCTCTAGGGACATGTTACTGGTGCTTGACCTTGTTCTTCGTCGTCGGTTCAGCCTTCTCCCAATCGGCCTACCTCTACACCTCCTGCAGAAGATGAGGCCGCCAAGAAGGAGGCAGCGGCGCTATTGCTGCTGCTTGCTGATGAGGCCTTTCAGTATGCTATGGACGCTTTTGAGCGCTGGTGTGCTGATGAGGCCCTTGTTCGAGCCAGGTGGTCAGCGTAACTCCATCTAGCTAGATATTGTTGGTCTGCATGTCACTCGTCAAATCTAGGAGTACTTGCACAAGCGATACCAGCAGAGTAGTGATGCTCAGTTCTTTTCGCTTCAGTGTGAGTTGGAGACGCTTCGCTAGGAGGACTCCTCCGTCGATGATTTCTTCCAAGCCCTGGCTGGTCTCTAGCGCCAGCTGGATGTGCTGGCTTCTCTACTCTGTCAGGAGTGTCATAAAGTGAAGAAGCCGGATCGTGATCGCCTTCACCATTATTACTTTGTTTGTCGTCTTCGTCCAGAGTTTGAGCCTGTCATGGCTCAACTGTTGAGCCGCTCACCACGATCGACAGTCACCGAGGCTCTTTCGATGCTTCGTGCTGAGGAGTTTTGCCGCGAGTTAGTAACACAGTTTGTTCTAGCTGTGCTTGCTACCTCTTCTTCTTCGACTACACCGACGGTTTCTGCTTTTACTACAGTCCCTCCTCAGGTATCTGTTTCTGCTCCTATTTTTGTACCAACTGGGGTTCAATGCAATTATTACAAGAACTTCGAGCACGACTATCAGTGTTGTGCGGTGCAAAAAAAAGCAAAACAAGGCGCGTGGAGGTCCACGCTCAAAGGGAGGGCGGGGAGGCCCTTCCTCGACTGGAGGATAGACCAGCACGTTAGGATCTTCTCAGCGAGGTGACTCTGTTCAGCAGTTCTGCCAGGCTATACTTTAGCAGTACTCTCATAGCTCATTAGGTTCTGCTAGTCTAACTCAGATGTCTCCTCCAGGTACCTCTTGGGTTCTGGATTCTGGTGTCTCTTTTCACATGACACGGAACTCCACATCTCTCACTTCAGTTGGACCTCCTGTTTTTTCCATCTTTGTTCAGACAGCTGGCGGTACTACTCTGTCTGTCAGCTGTCAATGCACTCTGTTGTCCACTGACTTTTCTGTTCTAGTTATTTCCTATGTTCCCCAGCTTACCATGCATCTTCTCTAGGTGGGTCAGCTCACCAATCTTGGTTGTAGGATTGGTTTTGACTCTCACACCTGTTTCATCCAGGATCGACAGACAGGGACGGTACTTAGGACTAGCCGAGGCCGTAGGGATCGTCAAGATCTCTACATCCTAGACTGCATCCACCTTCCGTCCACTTCAGTTGCTCCTGTCACCTCTGCGTCTACTTCCACTGCCATTACTGCCACCACCTATAGCGTCTTTGTACAGTGGTGTCATCGTTTAGGTCACTTGTGTGGGTCCCGTCTTTCTTCATTAGTTCGTCGGGGTGTTCTTGGACTTGTTACTGTTGACACGGCCATGTTTTGTCAGGGTTGTAAGCTGGGCAAGCAGCTATAGCTTCCTTATCATTCTAGTGAGTCCTTGTTTTCTCGTCCTTTTGACTTAGTTCATTTAGATATATGGGGACCTGCGCCTATTATCTCTAAAGGCGGGCATAAACTTTACGTGATCTTCATTGATGATTATTCCGTTTTACATGGATTTTCCCTATGTCTAATCATGGTTAGTTTCTTGCGATCTTTCGTAACTTTGCAATGATAGTTCGTACTCAGTTTAATTCTCTCATCCGTACTTTCGCTGTGATTCTGCTGGCGGGTACTGTTCTGGCACTTTTAGACAGTTTTTTCTGAGTAGAACACTCTTTACCAGTTTAATTCTCTCATCCGTACTTAGTTTTTTCTGAGTAGAACACTTTTATACTATTCTGGCCCATGTTCAGAATGGGGTTGCTAAGCGAAAACATCGTCATCTGATTGAGACTACACGCACTCTTCTCATTGCCTCTCACGTTCCACCACAGTTCTGGGCTGAAACTGTTTCTATGGCTGCATACATCATCAATATGCAGCCTTCCACTGTTCTTAAGGGTGTCAATCCTATAGAGCGGCTCTATCTCTCAGCTCGATGTTAAGAATGTCTTTCTTAATGGTGTTTTGTATGAGAAGGTTAACATGCAGCCACCACCTAGGTATTCTGTTTCCGGTGAGCACGTCTGTCATCTTCGTCGTGCTCTTTATGGTCTCAAACAGGCTCCTTGTGCTTGGTTTACACACTTTACATCAATAATTACTACTATCGGTTTCACTGTCAGTTCCCGTGATCCTGCTTTTCTTGTTCATGTCTCATCTTTGTGTAGGACACTACTTCTTTTGTATGTTGATGATATGCTCATCACTGGTGATGATTTCTCATTCACCACGTATGTGAGGAAGCATCTCAGTGGCGATTTTGATGACTGATCTTGGTTCTCTTACGTACTTCTTTGGGGATTGAGGTCTCTTCCATGCTTGAGGGCTACTACCTCTCCCAACAGAAGTATGTCCAGAATCTTCTTGATCGGTCTGGTCTGACTGACACTCGTACTGCTGAGACTCCCATGGAGCTATCCCTACAGCTTCATGTCATTTATGGTGATCTTCTTGAGAATCCTACTCGATATCGCCATCTTGTTGGGAGTTTGGTGTATCTTGTGAGCACTCGTCCTAATATTGCTTACGTTGTTCATATTTTGAGTCAGTTCATGACTCATCCTACCTATCTTCACTACAGTCACCTTCTTCATGTTCTTTGCTACCTGTGTGGGACTAACTTTCATCGTTTGTTTTTCCCTAGATCTACCTCACTACAGCTTCAAGCATACTCCGATGCGACCTGGGCTAGTGATCGTTCTGATTGTCGTTTTCTTTCTGCTTACTGTTTTTTTCTTGGTTTCTCCCTAATTGCCTGAAAAACTAAGTAGACTGCAGTTTCACGTTCGAGTGCAGAGGCTGAGTTGAGAGCTATGGCGGTAGTGACAGCTGAGGTTAGTTGGTTGAGGTGGCTACTTGCAGATTTTGGAGTGCCTTTGATGGGACCTACGACTCTTTTATCTGACAGTACATGTGCTATCAGTATTGTCCGGGACCCAGTGAAGCATGAACTCACCAAGCATATTAGTGTGGATACTTCGTACACTCGCTCACAGGTGCAGGAGGGAGTACTTGCTTTACACTTTGTGCCATCAGAGTTACAGGTTGCTGACTTCTTTACGAAGCCACAGACTATGATACAACATTTGTATTTTCTCTCCAAACTCAGTGTGTGATCAACCATGAGTTTAAAGGGGTTAGAATAGGACTACTTTTATATTTCCTTATATGTATATGGCAACCTCCTTTTTACTCTTTATATATATTGCCCATTGAGTACTCTTAAATATAAACACAATATTCATAACACTCTACAGATCTGAAACATTATGGGTAAAGGTACATATCACCGTTCGTTTGCACCGTTGGTTGCAGTTTTGATGTTAATAGTTTGATTGTGTCCGTGGCAGGATTAACCGACGACGAAGGTACCGGCACACCGACTGAACCTATTACCACCGTACATGTTGGAGTGGGCCGACCGATACAATCGGTCCACAGATATGCCGTAGACTCATCGGAAACCTCAGTTCGTCAGTTAACTCCGACGTCTACACGACGTCACGCGCTGCGACCAGCCATGATAACATGTATAACTCAGGTACAATGCAGAATTCACCTCGCCAAGTTGATGGATTGCTATACCATGCTGGGTTCAGTAGAACACTCGTCCCAAGCATTTCTTGGTTTATCTCTTGTGCATAGGAATCCTCCCATGGCCTCAATAGCAGGAGGTAGACCATCACATTTTCCTACAATCTGCAAGCCAATGGTCTTGAGCGTCTCAGCTTCCACTTTCATCACGTCCAATGCGACCTTCTACCTTCGTCGTAAGCCAAGACCATCCATCCTTAAGTTGCAGCTTCTCGACATGAGAACTTTAGTGCAAATGGCACTGAACCTCAATGGTTTGCGTAGTAAACTGTCACAAGCATGGTTACTCCAAACATCATCTAGAACAAGTAGAAACTTCTTCTCTGATGATATCCTCCAATTTAGGCTCAGGCAATGGGTTTGAGAATTGAGACTCCCCAGGGCTATGTAACCTCAGATCAAATATAGACTTTTGCCAAGAGATAGTATGTAGCTTCGAGTTGAATTCTTCTATTCTAAAGCCAATCTTGTGAGCAAAAATAGAATCACAAAACAAAAGAGAACACGGATACAGCCTACAAGAGGATAGATGAAAACACCACTGCACCAGCATACTGTTCCTCTGCTTTAGTCCCACAAAGGTCGAGTATTCCTTGTAATAAACGTCTGAACCGTGGCGCTAAGCTCTATGGGATACATGGAAGCTGAGTGGCCGCATTGAAATGTTCTATCCTTTAATGGACAGATACGCAGTTCTACGTATTCTCGAGAAAAAAAGTCCCACGCAGATCGAGACTGTCATCAACATGGTACATGACATCCCTGAGATCCTTGAGCCATTTGTTGATAGACCTGTTATTGATCTGCCTTCTTTCAGCATCTGCAAGAACATTACTGATGTCTGATAGCATGTCGCACAGCTTCTCGATCTCACCAGGAATCCCTAACTGCCTGTCAATCTCATCTTCAAACATCTTCACAAGAAGATAACACATCTCGGGCATCTTTTGCCTGGAATGTAGTTAGAGGAGATTGGAAGTTAGCTTGTCAGCATAAGCAATGACATTCCAGAATTCCATTAAGAATTTACGATGAATTCAATTAGTTCTGCATAATTGCGTATGCTAAACTTTGGAATAGAACTGAAGAAAATACTAAAAAAAAGTATTTTCTGAAAATACTAGTGTGTGGCATCAAACATAAAAATAATATTTCTTGCATGTAGATGAACTACTAATTCGAAGGAGAGCATTTCAAAGGTATTAGACTGAGTCAGGCGACACTGGAGGAGTGAAATGCATCATGTCGAGGAAAATTCAGACCGGTTCAGTTTGTGTGTGAACGATATTATTCGATCATTGACTTCAGTGAGCTTCCTTCTAAGCATGCAGTGTTATGTCAAATCAAATACTCCATTTTATAACTTGGCCTGAGTTCCATCGACGCTGGAGGAACTTTGGCGAAGCAGTGACCATTTTCTCATAGAAGAACCAAAATCATGATATCATCAAGCTATGCAAATACCAATCAGGAATGGCTGCTAACTCCCAAGTCCCAATATAGCAAGCCGGGTCAATGAATTGTATGAGGTGCCATGGAAACTTGTGCTAAACTAAGTCGACGTCTTTGTACAGAATGATAGCAACTAGCAAGTATCCCATTAAGCAACATATCATGCATGTATAATATATTCTCAATTTGCAATTTTAAAAGGACAAGTCCAGATATACATACATGGAGTGAGAAATATCTACAATTCGATAGTCCTGGTAAGAATCAAGGACTAGGCGAGGTTAGACTACGCTGCATTCGACAGATTAAGAAAGGGCAAATCTGAAGAAATTGTCTCGAGAAGTTAGAAATCTACGACATTTCCGTGTAGCTCATCTCCAAACATGCTTATCAATTCAAAAATAAGTAAACGCGTAGAAAAAGAGAGTTTACCAATTAGTTCAGGCGAGAGAGAGAGAGAGAGAGAGAGTTTACCCATTACCGTGTAGTTTCATCAACAAGTTACCTTTGCAATCGAGGCAGTGGGGCACCGTGCATTTGCGCACAACTGCTCCCCGCAGCGGCGCGGCCACAGTTCACCTCACCCCACCTCTCCCTCCCAAATCACTCCAGCCTCTTCCCCAAGGCCGGCCTTCAGTGTAGCCTCCACGGCCACGGGCGCAGCCCCTCATCATGCCACCACCCTTAACTCTTGCGTCGCTCCGAGTCTGCGACGGCAGCTGGCCTGGTTAGTGTCAGATCCTAACCGAACTCCCGCACCGGAGAAGAGGAGCGGAGCGGACAAGGCAAAACGCGAAGGAAACCATCCTAGCTAGCTTCTTAGCCTTTTTCTTCTCCCCTCTGTTCGCGTGATCGCGTTTCCTCACCTGCGTTTGAGGCCCACCTCGAAATACAAAGCCCACTCTGGAGACCAACCTGACCAGGCCCAGCCTACGAAGCAAATGACTCGCTCGGCCGGCTAAGTTTTTTTACGGAGGCAAGGGTAACTCAACAATTGCAATTACCATATTAACATCTTAAAATCTCTTCTTATATCTTATATATTGGAATTACTCATAAACACAACTTCATTAACCGAAAGCACATCGTATTCGAATACCATTAATTATACTCCGCAGAGCTGCCTAACTTTACCCACAAGATATCTCAAACTCATGCTGTCAAGTTGTATACACTCAACCCAATAGCGTGCGACTGAGTTGAGATAACATGGCATTCCCACTACTCAACCTTTCTAGCCTCTACCCGGTAGGTCCTTGGACAATACAGCCATCGGAAAATCACCAGCCAATGGTGAAGTACATGGTCTAACGCTGGCTGTTCCTACCGTTGTATAGTTCAACAAGTGTCCTATCCGGACCACTCCTGACTCAGCCCAAATCGCGGCTGCTCTATACAACAAGAGCATGTGTCATCCTGTAGATATTCAGTTGGAAGAGCAGTGTACTAAGCCAAGTTGGATTTACCAAAATCGTAGTTGAGCGATTTATGTGTCTGTTATTTTGCACAAGGTTCTAGTCCTTATCTATCTTACAATGAGACGATGGACCAATACCAACTCGTGGTTGTCCACCTCTTGGTCTCACATTCGACTTTTGTCGAGTCTATTGGGTTGTCCACCCTCTTGGTCTCAACCCTCGACTCTCCACCAAAACCATTGACGATTAGCCAATATTGTTTTCAGAATTTAAAAACACATTGTGTGATAATGCTAAATATTTAGTTATCATTTTATGTAACATAAACTTGTCAAGGTGGATATGGCCTACAAAAAATGGGTGGGCTTGTATGTGGCGTGATAAGATTTATCTACTCATCATGACATTCTAAAGTATTATTTTAGTATTAAAATAATTAGCATAAATACGGTAATGAAAGTAATATAAACATACATAAAATATAGGCTCAAAATGATCAAATAGATGTGACTTGCCTCCTTGCTCAAAGTCTTCTATTAACTCATCTTGTTCGGCATTTTCTGGAGCTTGGTGGTCGAAGTCGAGACCTAACATAAAATAAAATAATCCAAATAAAATATTTAGACTCAACAAGAATGAGCTAGGAACAACATACAAGTAAAATAAAATTCGAAAAGAATTAAAATAGAAAGGTGGTATGGTGAATATGATTTAATGTGTGCTTGATCGGGTTAAATAGAGTTGAAAATGTGATTCATCGGCTCGAAACAATCAAAATGGACATATTATGTCTGGGATGAACAGTGTCGGGTTCGTGTGAACAGTAATATGTATGGAACTATTCACTAACGGATTTGGGTGGAACAGTAATGGGTTTGGGCTAGAATGGCAACGGGCTTAACAGTGTTGGCCTAACGGGCTGAGTCATGAATAGTACGGGTCTTAATGAATAGTGTTCGACTGGTTTTGGATTGGGCTTAGAACAGTGTAGGAGCACAGTGTTGGGCCAGAGGACACTGGGCCAAGCCCAAAAGGCCCAGCCTTGCAGCCAGAGCTACGCATGACTTTGAGCCGGTGCGCGCTCCATGGCACCCGAGCCGGGGAGGAAGAAGCCAGCGGCGCTTCCGGCGGCTCGACCGCCAGCCGGGAGTGGTGCAGCGAGCACCAGGGAGGCACGAGTAACCCATTTTGGGCACTCTCGCATCCTGAGGCGACTCGGAGATGGTGTGACGGCGAGGGTGGGAAATGGCCGGAGCAGAGGAAGTTGGCGGCGGCATTCCGACGAAGCTCCAGCCAAAGTGGCCAGTGCTTGAGCACCAGTGGGCAGAGGGGAGCTCGGGGGTGGCATTGGTGTGGCCGG
Organism: Hsuehochloa calcarea; assembly: GCA_036346395.1. Classification (NCBI taxonomy): domain Eukaryota; kingdom Viridiplantae; phylum Streptophyta; class Magnoliopsida; order Poales; family Poaceae; genus Hsuehochloa; species Hsuehochloa calcarea. The sequence goes on from CM070597.1 coordinate 29,134,373, forward strand.
GGAGGGGTTGTAGTAGCTTGGCAATGGCGACGTGAGCGGCGCGGTGGTGGGGCTCAGTGTCGACGAGCTGGCAACGGGGATAGAGATGGGAAGGTTGGGGGGAAGGCTCGAGGTGATGAGGCGGTGGTAATAATGGGGTTGGGAGGGGAAGGGTGAGAAGACGGCGGCGAATTGAGCTTCGGGATCACCAGGGAAGAAAAGAGGCGGCGGCAAAATTGGAGAGAAAGGCCGGAGCTGGAGATAATGAGAGGCAATGGTGAGGTGCAGAGGTTGTGGGTGAAGAGGAAGACATGAATTGGAGGAGCTTTTATAACCCAGGAAGGCAATGACAGTAGTGGCCGAGCGCGGTGAGCGCGACGCGTGGTGGTGAGGTGGACAATGGGGCGCAATCAATGCCGGGGCGAGAGCGAGGTGGCGATACAGTGACATCGTGGTGGCGCTGGTGTCTCACTAGTGCAAAGACTTGCACTGGAAAGGCCGGGTGCGGCGAGCGCATGCAAGGAGGGCCGTGGGGTGCGACGCGGTGATGGCGCTCGGCGGTTGGGGTTAGCGCCCGCATTGAAGGCGGGGGAGGGCTGATGGAGAGGTGGCGCAGGTGGTGGCAGCCACTGGTGTGGCTTTGGCATGAAGCCGGGCGGCGAGCGACAGTGAAAACTTTGTTGGTTGAAAAAAAATTAGGAGGGCACTGGTAACACCGGTAACCAGAAATTTCGGTAAATTTTCGACCAAAATTTTCAAAAAAAACTCGAATTTTTGGATTTTAAATAAAAAAAATCAAATTTGAATAAAATTCAAGCAAATTGGAATTTTTTTGGACAAAATTCATCAAAACTGAAATTTTCGAAGCTAGTTTGAATTTTACTGGTTACCGGCGATAACCGGTGAAATCTCGCCAAAAATTTTTCACTAGCGAGCGATGGTGGGGATGAAGGCCACCGGCGTGACGCGGGGTAGCAGTGAGCAGAGCGATGGCGGCTTTGGAAAATCCATTTTCAGGTGGGGAAAACAGGAAGACGAAAGGGGAAAGCGAGAATGGTGAGGGAGTTTCTGAATTGGGAAAAAAATCAAAATCAAGCCAAAATTCCAAGATTTAAAACTTTGAAAATTTTTGGTTGTTTCAGTGCTAGCTTGCTGGTTAGCAGGGGCGGACTCTCTTAGGTTCATGTAAACACCTATTACTTTTTGCAAAAAAAACAATGTATAGTATGTGTATTACATATATAATGAAATATACTTTTAATTAGGCCAACCCGACCACAACTCCCTTTCAGTCCATTAAACCATGTCTTCCTCTAGCGCCCCACAACTTTAAACTGGCCCACCCATGAGATGGCCGGCTTATGGTCACACACTCTTCTGCATTTGCCCTTTGCCCTTTGGGCATTGGACCATTCGGCCCAACCACAACAGAACCATCCTCCTCACCTCTCTTTCTAACCCTAAAAATCAATGGACATCAGTCAACTCTCAAATCTCTACCTCTCCCTCCCCTTCCCTCTCTCTCTCGACGTGGTAGAGCGGCCACGACGAAGCCAAACGTGGCGATGGCACGCAGCGACAGGTAAGAGGAGCAAGGTCGAGCACCGAGCGCTGTGCGAGCCATTGCCGTTGGGGTGCCGAGCGAGGAGGGTGACCAAGGACCCTGCGGGCCTGCGGGCGACGACGGCGACTCGACACCTCGCGCAGCTCCTGGTAATAAGGTGACGCGTGGTCGCGGTATCCAAATTCCCAATAGCGCAGAGGTGAGTTCAATCCGAATTATCAGATCTTCAATTCCCAAACTAGAAAAGAGCAAACTCAAATGCCCAAATCTACAATTTTGTTTGTGTTAGTTTGAATTGTGATAGGTACATCTTGTCTTTTTGTGAAATGTATATCTCATAGCTTCAAAAAATGAAGAAGTGTGTCGATTTGAAAGGAACGAAGAAAAATCGAGTTAAATTGTCAATTTTCTTTATTTTTTATAATTTTACTAAATTATTTGAGATGTTGTCATTAGTACGAATAATTTGTATTTTGATTTTTACTATTGTACATATTTATATTTTATATTAAACAATATTTTTATAACTTCGAATATATATTCTGAAAATATTGGATCGACCAGTGCTGGTTAGGTTTAAACATACACGTACATCACGTAGACCAGCTAGTTTTGGTTCACAAGGATACGTACGGCTCCACGGTTCAGGGAAGGGCAGCAGATCGAATCAGATGGCAATGTTACAGGGTCAGGGTATGTAGGAAGGCAGCCTTTCGATTGCAACAAGGTAGAATTAGCCCCTAGAGTAGCAACAAGAATTAATTACTTGCTAGTTACCACTACTAACTCCATCTCACTAGTGTTAGTCTCTGCTTTTCTACTTGTGCTTTTCATGAAACAACAAAGGGACATACTTACTAGAGCTGGGACTTGGACTGTGCTTTTTTGGGCCAGCTCGAAGCCCGGTCGGCACAGCACGGTCTAAGCACGGTACGACACAACATGTAATGGGTCTGGTCGGCACGACACGAATGGCGGGCCGGGCTGGATCTAAGAATGCGGCCCGTCGGGTGGCACGGCACGGCATAGCCAGTTAGGTCGTGCTTGGGCCGACACGGCACGAAATATGCCCGACCTTCTCATTATAGCATAATCCCTCCCTCAGCCTAGCTCAATCACTCCCCCACATCGGCCTAGCCCAACCAATCACCTCCTTCTCCCACTCGGTCTGACCCAACATCCTTCCCGGCCTCCCCCAACCCCCATTCTTCCCCGAATCCCCGCTCCCAAATTTCTAATCCCTAATCACATTCGCTGATTGGCCGGTTGGGGATGGTTGTTGCTGCCATTGTAAAGTGTTCTAGTGTTGTTAGACACTCTCTTGTGCTAAGAGCAAGCCTCTCCTCTCTTATGTGCATGTGTTGCACTTAGTGAGATTTGAGAGCAAACCCTAAGTGCATGTGTTGCCTTAGGTAGTGGATTATGTATCCACTTGAGCGTTGACACTTGATTAGTTCAAGTGAAAGTTGAGTCTTGTTACTCTTGGTGTTTGCCGACACCTAGACGGCGTGGAGGAGTCGTGCCCGGTGATCTTCTCAAGAAGCTTGTGAGAAGGCCCGGTGTATTGTGAGTGGTTTGGTGCTCGCCATCTCCGGAGTGGAGGAAGAGCAACCGTAGTGGAGCGAGGTGTTGGTTCGTGTTGGAACCGGTCCAAGTGGTTGGACTTACCTCGGAGGTGTTGGCTTAATTAGTGGAGCCGGTCCAACGTGGTTGGGCTTACCTCAACGTGTATTAGGGGAGATCGACAAGTCTCGAACACCACGGTAAAACATAATTGTGTCCATCTTGTTTTGCTTGTGCTTTACTTTGAGCAATTTACATTATTGCTTTATTTGCTTATATATCATTGTATGATTGCTCATATTGAATTGTATTCATTTTGTTGGTGCACTTAGTTGAGCCTAGTTGATTTAGGTTTTAATTGTGTAAAACCAATTCGTTATTAGCTTCCGCATTATATATTGGTTTTAGCCCGAAAGAATTTTAAAAAACCGCCTATTCACCCCCCCTCTAGTCGATCACCTCGATCTTACAAGTGGTATCAGATCATGGTCTCTCAATTGATTAGACTTAACCGTCTAGAGAGTAAAGGATGGCTGTAACATCCCAAATTGGGTTTGTGTTTCAAATGTAATAAAAATGAGGATAAATTAAAACTTTTGTTGCCTCATGTGTGGTTACAGTGTTTGAAACCTCTTTCCTTTAATTGGTGGAAATTAAAACTCAGAATTTCCCCAATTAAATTCAAGTGATAAATCTCCTCAGTGAAAATCTGGTGCCCAACCCCTCAAAATAATTTTCATTGGACCTAGGAGAGATGTTTAACACCTCAGAATTATTTCATAATCTTCAGAAATTATTTGATAATTTTTGAGGCAAGTCAAACATTAGTCAAACTCCTAAAATAGCCTTACGGAATTTTTAGAGAAACATGCGGTGCATAACAGTCTCTGAAAATTTTATATAAGGTTCCTCTGTGTCGACAATCTCGATTAAAATTTCATGAATTTTGGAGCTTGTTTGCTATTCAAATAATTCTCTTAAGTCGGCTCGACCAATTAAGTCAAAAATCGGTTTCACTTTTGCTCGGGTCCGGGTCCGACATCGGTTCGAGCTCAAGGTGCGACCGGATCAACTAATAGCACCTTAGGCGGTCTCTCGGCGTGACGATCCGTAGCCGTTTGATCTAAATCCGGGCCGCGTAGCGGTGAGCGTTCGGACCGAGCGAACTCACTTAAGCGCGTTAGTCGTTTGATCTTCGATCAGCGGCGCGATGGAAGGGATGTTCGGACCGTCAGAGAGGTGCGGTGATCACCAACGTCGGATCTTGATCGAGCGGTCGACAAGCGATGCAACGTTCGGACCCCGGCCCGAATAGCCGGCGTTTGGCGCGATAGCCGCACGATTGGAATCCTATGTGATCGAGCGGCCGTCCTCTTTTCGTCTTCCTCTCGCTCACGTCGTCGGCCGAAGTCAACGAGAGCCGGTGCGATAAAGCAACCACGGTGCATTGTCACCTCCATCGTTCGACCAACGTCTTTGAGCATTAAATGCTAGTCTTTGCCGACCTGTTGAGTCGTCTTCTACCTCGTGCACTGCCCCATCCCTTGGCCGGTTTGGGATGACAAGCTTTTGACCGAAAGTTGCATTGCTCCATCCTTTGCCCTCTCGGCCTATATAAGCTTTTTCATTGCTCCTTAGCCTCCTTTGAGCGCCTCGAGCTTTAGCATATGTCTTGGAGGTCCAATTGAGCTTTATCGCCTCAGTTCTTTATGCATCGCCATTCCGCCATTGCCGGAGTTTCAAGCTTTTCGGTGAAGGCGGTACCATTGGGCTTCATCCCTTTCGGTCTTGCTCCCTCGATTCCTCTCACCTCGGTGATGGTAACCCTTAATCAATTTGGGTTTCTCCGTGAGAATCTTATCAATTTGGTTTTCCCTCTTTGGTAGAAAGATTGGTTATTGTCATCTCACTCTGGTAAGTCCATATCATCCAATTCCTTGCTTGATGGGTACTCCATGCTATTGCGATCATCGTAGTAGCTTTAGATTTCGCTATTTTTGCTTGAGTCGCGGCGCATCGTCGGGCTTTGCCTCTGTTCTTTTGTCGATCTTCGTTGTCGAGCGAAAAGCGAGAGCTTTCGATTATCGTTGAGTTTGGTAGTAGGATTTTAGATCAATCGCTCAGTTCTTGTGGCGTGATCGGACCTTGTGCGCTAGGTCATCGCGGCGTGGTCGTCGATTTTCGATCAACGGTCCAGATCTGGATGAGCGTTCGGACCGTCCGAGCGGTTCGATCCTCGTGGACCGTTGGATCCAAGATCGACGGTTCATGTTCGTGTGAGCGTTCGGACGCCGGATATCCTTGGCATCTGGTTCGTTCATCTTTCATCCAACGGTCGATGCTTAGGGATCGCGGGTGAGTTACGTGCTCGTGTTTGGGCGTTTGTTTTCGGATTTTCGCCCAGATTTGTCCACGTCGTTTATCTGAGTTGTATTTCCCGGGTAGAGTTATTTATCAACTGAAAAAATAGTTTTATCTTCCAAAGTTCATAAGTATTTTTCTGTAGCTTCAAAAATGATAAAACTAGTGCCATTATTTTTCATTCTTAGTAAACTTATTTCAGTATAGGTTGCTCATTTATCTCGATGAGCGAAAAGATTTATTTTGAAAGTAAGCATTAAGCGATTATCTTTGCAATGAAAAATAGTGAATCTTAGAAAACTCATAAATAATTATTGCAAGCTCCAAATGAGATGAATCCAGTGGGGCTGTTCATCTTATAAGATGCTTGATTTATCATAAAAGTTTCAGTAGCTGTATCATTCTAGAAAATTTCGCTAAAATCATTGCTTAGGTGAATAGTCTTTGTTTTTCATTTTTACGGCCGATTGAAAATGTTTTGGCCATAACTTTTGCATTGAGAATCCAAATCAATTGGTTCTTGTTGCTTTAGTTCATTAAAATTATGTTCTTTCTACTGTAAAAATTTGAGAACTTTTTGCTGAGTTTTGCTGTTGCATCTTTCGATGTTTCTCGCCTTATTGGTTCTTGTTGGTTCTTTCGATAGGTTGCGACAATATTGTTAATATCGAGTGATCCTCTGCAGCAAAAAGCGAGCTTCAGCAAGGCAAGATATTTGATCATAAATGTCCCATTACTTTCAAAGTCTAATATCTTGTTTACAAATTATATGTATGCATTGCTTTTGCGTCCAAGTATTTTTGTCTGTTTAGAGGTAGCTATTCCTAATGCATTGTTGCCATTAAAATGTTATCCGCCACAACCATAAGCTATTATCATCATTTGGTGAATTAGAGCCCGTGATTTAATTATGCTCTTTTTCTGTCTTTGCGATATCATACTTAGAAATGCTTAGCTCTAGGTAGAATTGGGCGGTTATCGACTTAGTCGATGACCTTGATCACACAAATCATTTTGTTTATTTTGGTTCAGCACTTTATGCTTTTGTTTTGTAAAAGCGAAAATGAAACAAAATGATTTGGCTTGGGCACAATGGCATGTTGGTGTGATTGTTGGGTGTGACAAGGAAGGTGCCCAGTCCCTAAGGACCGAGTTACTTGTGTCACTAAGCCAAGCGCTTTTGCGTACTAACCACATGAGGTTATATGGGACCCTCTTGACCTAGTACTTTGGAGTGTGTTATCTCGAGTCGCGGAGGAGGCGTTGTGTGTGTTGTGTGAAGAGGAATTGTGTTCTTGTGTTGGGTGTGCGGTGGTGGAGTTTGGGATGGACTCTCCACCTCGGGGCGTCATGATTGTCCGAGGCTTTACAGTGAGGGGTAGTTGTCCGAGGTGGGCCACGACCCGACACAACGTATGGGTTTCTATCCATACGGGTGACTCGAAGGTAATACATAATATTGGAAAAGTCTCGTAGGACTTAGCCGTCGGCATACCAAAGGTAGTGTGCTTAATCATGTGGCAAAAAGGCGGTCGGCATGTGGGTAAGTTGGTACACCTGCGGGGATAAATCTATTGAATAGCCTCGTCTAGGTTATGGACATGCTTGGTAAGGTCGTGCAAGAACTAGACTACAACCTTTTTAAATTAAAATTTGACATGGTTGGCATGAATGGGTAATTCATGCTATTGTGGTGGCTATTGGGTTAGCCACTTCGAGACTGCTTTTCTTCGTTGTTGATACTTGATTGCTCTGTTTTTATTAAATAAAATCAGATTGCAAAATTGCCTTCAATCTATTACATTATTGCAAATAAAACTTGCTTTATGCTTACAAATTTGAGTCCTATCTGCTCCACTTAAATAAGCTTGCATATAGTTATTGTATAGATCTGCTATCATTCTTATATATCTTGCAGTACATTCAAAGTACTCACCCGACTTTTCTTTGGTGCTTTTGTTTGCAGAGGAAGAAGGTGAGCCCCTAGGGCTTCACTGTGTGAGATGTCTTCATGAGTTCGACGGCTATTGCGGCTGGTCGGTTGCCTTGTGGGTAAAAGGCACACCGTTGGGCTCTTTGTTTATCGCCATCTTATGGCACTTTTGCTTCATTGCTCGTAATATTTATCATTGGCGGTTGGCCTCTTTGTTGTAATTACTCTTGAATATTATTATGTATGTCTTTATTGTGTTACGTGCTTTGGTTCTATGTGATTGAATGGAATTGATGCATGAACTTTTGTGAGAGGGTGTATCTTGCACTCTGGGAAGTATACATTCCTCGGCGTCACGAGTTATTATGCTTATGATGATAGGGTCAAGTGGTGACTAATCATTATAAGCTTAATAATCCCGGGGGCGTCACAATGGCGACTAGAGAAATAGTGCACCTAGGTAAAGCACCTCAATTTGATGGCATAAATTATGCTTATTGGAGAATCTGCATGATTTGTTATTTTAATGCCATGGGCCTAAATATATGGTGGATTGTAGATACATGCTTTTCTCCTCCAAAGGATCATCTTGCTCTAACCATTGAGGAAGAGAAATGCTCGCATATCGATGCTCAAGGTACTAACGCTTTATTTAGTGTTTTGAGTATAGAAATATTTGATAACATATGCAATCTCAAGAGCGTTCAAGAAATGTGGACATATATTCAAGATCATTATGAATTGTCCACATCTACTAGTGAAGATTGCACACAAGAGTGGACGTCGGGAGAAGAATGCTCAACTTCTAACTCCGACAATAATGAGTCCACAAGCCCCTCCACATCAACTCCATCTACATCGCCTCATTGCTTCATGGCTCAAGGTAATGAAGAGGTAAACGATGATGAGCCCTCTTATGTTGAGTTGATGGAAATGTTAGAAGACTTAAATGAATATCTTGGTCAGGAGAAGTCAAAATTTAAAGTCTTGAAGAAAGAATTTCTTTCTCTCAAGGATTCTTATGAAGAGCTAAAAGAAACTCATGAGACTCTCCTTCTCAAGGATCTCAATAAGTTCAAGGTGGATATAGGTATTACATGCAAATTATTAGATGATATGCCATGCATAGCTCCTACCTCATGCATTTCATCTAAGGTTAGCATATCCACCTCATGTGATGATTTAATTGATATGCCTTGTTGCTCAAAATTAGATGCTCCTATTTCCTCGAGATCTTGTGATACTAACATTGTAGAGGAAAACAAAGAGCTTAAGGCCCAAGTCATAAAATTAAAAAATGACTTGACAAGAAGCTATAAAGGGAATGCCACTCTTGATGAAATATTGAGCAAGCAAAAACGTTTGCAAGATTAGAGTGGAATTGGCTTCACTCCCAAGAAAAGTGACAATAGCAAGACAAGACACAACGCAAGACACACGAAGAATATCAAGTGCCATGGATGCAATGGAAAGGGCCACTTTGCCTCGGTGTGCCCAAATCAAGTGGATGACAAGTCAAGATCATCAAGAAAGAGGCAAACCGGCAACAAGCAAGTAAAGAAGAAAAATGACGAAAATAAATATCGAACTTGCTACAATTGCCGGGAAAAGGGACATCTTAGTAAGGATTGTCCAAAGGTATCTCACCTAAGCCATTTATTTATAATGATCATTATTTGCTTAGAAAAGATAAAAATTACAATGTGTTTGGTAGAATAGTTAGTTCACCAAAGTTTATTACTAGGGCCATTTGGGTGCCCAAATCTATTGTGACTAACATTCGTAGACCCAACCAAGTATTGGGTACTAAAATGCGCTTTAATGACTAATAGGTACTTGGAGAGGCATTGGAGGCTAGGCTTATTCATATAAAGATGGATTCCATCATATATCAAAATTGGAGCCAAACTTAAAGATAATCATTTCACTTCAAGAACCGATGCCATCTCGGTAACAAGTATTTACATTGAAGTATCTAGCCCCTTATGCCTTATGTAAGTTGTATTTAATGAAAATCTTATTTAAAGGGGTGTTCTTTCTCTATGATTCATAATGTCATTATTAATATCTTGAGTAAGATGGAAGTGACATATTAAGGGGAGTGCTAAATCATTATCATGTATATCACATCCCTAAGTGTGCCCAAATAAATTAAGTGCTAGTATTGTTTTTCAAAAAGGAGTATTTTAGCCAAAAAGTTAAAAATTTCATAATTATTAGTAATCCTTTGAAAAACTAGTTGCAAAATGTATATAAATACTTTTCAAAGGTTTATCAAAGGTTTTGGCTCTAGAAAAATTTATTTTAAGTGAAAATGCATTTCTAGTAAAAAATAACTTTGTTCCACGAACATCCCCTCTATTTTCATCCTCCGTACACCACTACCGTCCGACACAGCCCAACACGACCCAAAATTCTTCGTGCCTGGCACGACGCAACCTAAGTCCCGGCTCTATCCGAAGACCGTACTGAAAAACACACGACAAACATGAGCTTGCCAACGTAGATAACAATAATAAGATAGAAGTATACTGACCATCTACTACAGCCAGCAAGCTCAGCCCGTACACTTTCTGATGAATTAACTGATATTGTACTTGATCATCATGTTTCTCTCGGCAATGTCAATAAGAGAAGAATTGACCATTGAATTTGACAAATTTGGCGTGACTAATAGCACCCAGGATAACTGAGGAACACGTCTTGACTCCTGCCAAGCTATCGGCGGCCTCAGCGGCTCCACCGCCGGGCGCCGGCCCTCGCGTGCGGCCCCTCGAGGATCCAACGGCCGCGTTTGTCCCATCCCGCCCACTAGATGTGCCCGTGTAGCCCACTGATCCTCCAACTCTAGGGGCGCCCAACAACGTGCCTGCGTCCCCACACGCTTGCACAGTTGCAGACACCCAGATAGAAACAAAGCCGGCGATCCAAATCTGCGCGGGCGGGACCCTAGATGAGAAGGGACCACCTGTCACTGACTAAGTGTGCGACATGGGGGTGGATGTAGCGTCTTGAATTGGAATTGTTTTCATCCCGCAGATCACCCTGCTTGAGCCGTCCAAAACTGAAAATCTGGCTGAACCGCAAACGAAAACACCGGTATTCCATGATCGCGCTGTTCCATACTTCGTGCGCGACTCCCTATAGTTCCTTCCGAATTGGTTATTTCTTCACAGATCTGACTTTCCGAGCACCCTTCTTTATTTTTGAATTAGTCTAATGTCCGTACTTTACTACGGATTAGAAAAATCATATCTCATCGACTGTTATCGTGCTCAGCTTACAATGTAAGTGATCTGTCAGTAACCCGTTCTTGGAAATATCGATGAAATCTTTGGGCTTCTTGCGCATCAACATAGGCAGTTGGGGTGTGGAGGAAGTGGAGAGGAGGTTATGGGTAGCCAACTGTACGCACGAGAGGAACCGAGAAATAACGAGATCCAACGACTTACATCTCACGAAGAAAGATAGATCTTACGACACATATCGTATGAGTAAGAACGAACCGCCACCAATTCCTTCTTTTAAGTAGTAGAGATAAGAGAAAAAGGTTAGATAAATAATTTACCTTAATAAATGTCCCCTTGAATGAAATGTACAAAAAGAGCGTGAATCCATGCGGTACCCACCGTGGAGACTGAAATGCGGATCATTACTAAAATTGCTCGGTGTATGGGCAGCTAAGACTATTCCAGAGAAAGTAACTTCTCTATAAGTTACACAAACTAAACGTAGATATTATATGCACACGCATGTGCACGCTCTTGCGTTGTGTTCATGGTGGTATGTGTATGTGCCTTTTTTATAATCGAAAAAAAACATAAGGAAATCTTTAACCTCGACGTGAGATGGATCCATTGAGCGATGGAGAAAATATATATGGGAACTTTTACACTTTGTGTACAAATGTTTGTTGCTCTTGTTGGAATTTGCTCTATTTGTGTAAATGCTTATTCATATCTAAAATTTCAGAGCATGTAAATTTTTAGACTATAAGTTTTAAACTAGAGTGGTCGAAGTCTTAGACTAGAGATCTTAAACCAGTGTGGTCGAAGGCATAAACTAGTGTGGTCAAAGCCGTAGATAAGTATGATCGAAGGTATAGACAGTGTGGTCGAAAGTTTAGACCATTATAGTCGAAGATATAGACTTGTATGGTCGAAATAATCTGGTCGAAACCATAGACCATTATGGTCGAAGGCATAGACAAGTATGGTCGAAATAATCTGGTCGAAGCCATAGATCATTATGGTCAAAGGCATAGATCATTATGATCGAAAATAGTAGTCAGATCCTTAGACCAGCGTGATCGTAATATATTGGTCGAAGCTGTAGACTAGTGTACAATTAGGATCAATAAATAGTACTTAATGATCATTAATTGGTTTTCAATTAGTAGTTACCCGTGGTTTATCATGATAGTTACTAGAGAGTACTTCTCGACCATAAATAGGATCTAGAGACGTCTAGACAAAAGTTAACGATTCATTCCATTCTTCCATCCTCCTCTCTGATCAACTGTGCTGAAGAATTGAGCTGTCAAACCAAGTCGTCTCTTCTTCTCGGTGTGCACTAGGGTGTGTGGTTATCTCCGAGCCATTATCGCATAGTTCACCTGCACTGGGTGACAATAAGGTTTATAAGCAGTGCATCTGCACAACCGCTCTATGCACTGCATCTTTTGACTACTCGCTTCACTGTGACAACCGTGATCTGCACTACTTCGATCTCTGCTTCAAGTCTGCACTCTTACGACTACTCGCTGCGCTGCATCATCAACGACCTGCTCTGCTTCGAAACTGCACTGCTTTGTTCTTCAATGAGTCCTATCGCGAGTTAGTCGTACGACAAGATTATTCTGTTATAATCATATTTTTGAGTACTACGACCGATTATTTTGCTATAATAAGATTGTTGAGTATGTTTAGAAGTGCAATGAGTTGTCTGCTATTGATATCGTTTTATGCATCTCTAGTTATTTGTGATCTTTGTCTCATAATACAATCTGGAATTAAAATATTGTTCACATTTCCAACAGCTCTAACTACTTTCTCTGCGAAAACACCGTAATAAGGTAACCTTTTCGCGAGAAGAATATAAAACCCGCCAGCTTAGAGATGAAGATATTATGGATATCCACAAACAAGGAATACTCTCATAGTTTTCATGCACGTTACTTTTAGGGAATTGATAGATAACTTTCGACAGTTTTTTTGAAGCCAAAACTGTTACTTTTCTGTTCATTAGACACGCTTTGAGATTTATAGTTTTCTCATATGATGGATTGAGTCCGAATTTATTATGATTTTTTCTTCGGAATATAACAGGTTCACTGCATTGTCGTATTTTGTTGGTATATAATTTTATTTTTTATCTTTATTTTTGTGCTCAACCTCTCAAAGTATATCTAACGAACTTAATTGGTTCACTACATTGTAATATTTTGTTGGTATATAATTTTATTTTTTATCTTTATTTTTGCCCAATGTCTCAAAGTACATGTGAGATTTTGAATCATGTAATGGAAATATAAGTTATTAAGAATTTTAAGAATAATTACAGTGATCAAGAACTAAAATTATATAAATAATTTACTGTAATTTATATATAATAGAGTTGTAAATGAATTTTCAAAATGTGATATTTTTTTTACAAAGAAAACATCTTCCAAACACGAATTTCGTCTAGAGTGTCCTTGCGTTATGTGTGGAACTTTTTATATAAACAACTAGTTGTTTGTCAGAATCAGCTAAGTAAAAGCTTATGTACATTGTTTTATGCGTGGAGCCTTGCTAATTTTTCACATAATAAATCATCATAGGCACTTCAACAACCTTGTTACACTTTCACTTATAGCATCACGTAGATTACTCCTCGTAGCATTTGAGACTCGACAGTGTTAGTACAAACCACTACAAAACTTATGAACCTCAAGCTTCTTTTGAAGATCGGACTCTGGGTCTCCACTCAATCATGCATAAATATCATGATCATGATGATGATCATGATCATCAATTGAAAACCCTAGGGCTAAATCAGGATTTGCCCACGTATAATATAACAAACAGCACGCGGAAATGTTTGCGCCGGTTTGTCGGCGACGCGTCTCGCGACCCATCACGTTCACGTCTGTTATTGTGGGCGTGCCCAAGGTGTCTCTGTGTGCGCAACACTCCGTATTGCCCATTAAAAAGTGTCCCTCGAACGGAGGCTTGCTTTCCCGCGATCCAGCCAATGGGCGACGCCCACCGTTCCACCGGCGGTCGCCAGTCCCTCCACGAAACAGTAACCGATAAGCCGAGCTTCCCGACAAGCACGTCCATAGCCACGTGCCGGTCGCCGTCCGGACATCTCGCTCGTGGGCTCGCCGCTCGCGGCTCGGGATAAGGCAGTGTAGCGTGGCCACGCCACCAACCTTTCGGATAGATAAATATTCACTTACCCCCTCGGGGTCTCGAAAAATCGCACACTTCGCTCCTTCTCACTTTTCCCGAATCCAAAGTGTTCGATCGTTCCTCTCTTCTTGCCCTCGTTGGCTCACCTAGCCGGAGAAAGCCGAGAAGGTGCCGTCGGTGACCGGAGGATTTCAGGGGGAGGCGCACTGTGCGAGCGAGATGTCTCGTCTGGTCCTGGATTGAGTTCTTTGGATGCAAGGCTTGATTTGGGTTGGGTTGGTGAGTTGGTAGCTAGGGAGCACAGCGTGGAAGAATGAGCTTTAGTGTTGTGGACATGGAGGAGCAGGGCGGCGCGGCGGCGGCGGCGGAGGAGATCCGGCGGTTGCCGGCGGAGGTGAACTGGGAGATGCTCGACAAGTCGCGGTTCTTCGTCCTCGGCGCGGCGCTCTTCTCGGGTGTGTCCGCGGCGCTGTACCCCGCCGTCGTGGTCAAGACGCACCTGCAGGTGGCGCCGCCCCGCAGGCGGCCACCGCGACCGCCGCCGCCATCCTCCGCCGGGACGGCCTCCGGGGGTTCTACCGCGGGTTCGGCGCGTCGCTGGCCGGCACGATCCCCGCGCGCGCGCTCTACATGGCAGCGCTCGAGGCCACCAAGAGCTCAGTCGGATCCGCCGCTGTCCGGCTCGGCGTCTCGGAGCCTGCGGCGTCGGCGGCCGCCTCCGCTGCAGCGGGCGTCTCTGCTGCCGTGGCCGCGCAGGTCGTATGGACCCCCGTCGATGTCATCAGCCAGCGGCTCATGGTCCAGACCTCCACCACTTGCCGCTACCGCGGCGGCGTGGACGCCTTCAGGAAGATCCTCCTCGCTGATGGCGTCCGTGGCCTGTACCGCGGCTTCGGCCTCTCCATCATCACCTACGCGCCGTCCAACGCGGTGTGGTGGGCGTCCTACGCCATGGCGCAGCGCTTCATCTGGCGCGTCGTCGGCGCCGACCGCTCCGAGCTACCCGTCCCTGATGGCCGTGCAGGGCGCGAGCGCCGCCGTCGCGGGGGGCGCGGCCGCCCTCGTGACCATGCCGCTGGACACCGTGAAGACGCGCCTCCAGGTCATGGAAGCCGATGCGGCGGCGGCGCGGCCGACGCTGGCGAGCACGGTGCGCGGGCTGCTCAAGGAAGGCGGGTGGGCGGCATGCTACCGCGGGCTCGGGCCGAGGTGGGGTCCATGTCGTTCTCCGCAGCCACCATGGTCACCACCTACGAGTTCTTGAAGCGGCTCTCGGCCAAGGAGGGCTCCTTCGATTAGATCCTTAACCGTAGCGTTCATCAGGTGACTCGATCAAATTAGCCTCGAAGCGATCGATCTTTTAAGGGGGTGGTTAATTAGGATTCTAGATTGTACATGTCCTTAAGATCTTTTGTTTTATCTTTTCGTTTTGGTTTCTTGATCTGGTGCTATAGAGGGAGGGCAAGAAGAAGTACCAGAAGGGGTTTTAGGATGCAAAATTTTGCTGGTTTTGCAGTGGTGATGATGACGATGATGAAAAATTTGGTGGTTTTGCTGTGGCGATGAACCGATGATGATGATGATGATTATGATAAAAATTTGGTGAAAATTAAGACTCAGAAGTTCTGATGAATTGCATTGTTAATATCCTTCTCGGTTATCACATTGAAAATCTTGTGTGCCTAACTGGATAATGTCAAGTGCTGTGTGCTACTGCTAGCTGCATCACTGTCATGGCTTTGCTTCTTGGAATGGGAGACTGGGTCTGCATCTGTGGTCGCGTCCTTTCATTGGTTTCTTCGTTTGTTCTCTCTGGGAAGTTGAGTTTCAGACAGCGAGAGTGCACAGTCTCCCCCCACTTGATCAGCTTCCGGATTCGCGCAGCTTGGATCTTGGAGCGAGGAAGAACGAACAGTCCTATCGCATGACACATATCTGCTGCACAAGACTTTGTACTGCACTATGAAACCGTTCAAGTTTGTTACTGAAGATAAACATATAAGGCCTTTAGATTACTTAGTACTTGAAAACAGTTGCACACTTAGGGGGGAAATATGGCATGACAACGAAAGAAATATAGATTTTAACACCTATAAAAATCAGATGGTAGCTAGGTGCTGATGTTTGCTAGATCAGCATATTATAATTAGGTGTAAACTATAACAACTGTGCTCCCTATTCTCATACACCAAATTCTTCGACTCGTTAGCTGGAAGAACTCTCAAGAAACTTCCGTATCAACTGAAGGAAACGATCGAGCAACTTCCGTATCAGTCATGGCCACAATTTAGAAAGTTAGAAACGGCTCTAATAATTCGTATGTCAGATCAAAGCCTGAATGCGATAGGCGAGAACATTTCCAGTGCTCCACTATAATCAGTGATACTATAATTGGTGATACCGGTGCTTCCGTTATTCGAAAATTGATTCAAATAGTCTGAAAAAAATTACACATATAGGGTATGATATGGTCTAAAGTCTCACAAAATTTTAAATCAAATTTCGACCTACACATTGAGAAAAAGACAAAATCCGCTTAAAAGAAAACCCGAAATAAAAAAAAGAAGAAGAAAAAGCTGTTATTTACTGAAGTTTATCTTTTTTGCTTCTTAGTGTGTAAGTCGAATTTGGATTTAAAATTTTGTGGGATGCTAAAATATATCATGCCCTATCTAGACAAAAAAAAAGTGTTTGTTATAACCATTTGAACTGAATTTTGATCAACTAAAGCACCGAAACAATGGAAATGTTCTTGGCGATACACGAGCCACTTTATCGCCGTGGGCCAGGCCGCCGCCGTTCCGCGTCCACGTCCACGTCCACGTCCAACTAGTCGTTCCGGATCGAGTTAGGTGGTGGTGTGGTGGTGCCCACCGAACAGCGGCACCGGCTGCACAACACTTGTCCGCTCGCTCGCGGTGCCAACACTTGCCGCTGGTACACCGAGGGTTTGTCTGAAAAGCCTATTCATCCATGTGAATAGATCAGAAATTAAAATTTTGATATATTTATATGAATAAACGGAGATTTAGACCTAACTAAGCAAGGACTGAGAGTGAATGATTGGTTCATGATTGATTTTTTCTTGGCTTTGCCTTGACTACTGTAGCCTCTTGGATCGGATATATGCCCTTCCCAGTTGTCGCGTGCTCACAATCAGGAGACTGCACGTAGCCACGTACATACTGCTAGACAGATTTCGCATTTGTTCCCGTCTGTCCAGTGGCCATGCATGGAATCCCTTACCCTTTTTACCCTTCTCTTCTTGCTAAACACAACCGCTATCTTCTGTACTGTTTGGCCCAAATCGAAGATGAAGCTTGCGCTTGGAAGAAGCTTGCGCTCGATCACACGTAGAAAAAATGATTAGCCACTTACGTACGCAAGAGGAACATGCTGAAAGCAATCTGATGATGAAGCACAACACACGATAAACAAGAACAAGAAAGCTCTGAAAGCAACACACAAGCTTAAAGATTTTCTAGGCTGCTCCATGCAGCGTTTTTTTTTTACTTTGTTTTTCTCTCGCTTCTCTTACATTGCTTTGCTTCTCTATTACATGCTTATAAAGGCTAAGAATACGACTCAAGCGTTGGACTCGGACTCGACATGCATGAAGTTGGCTCGGATACGGCAAATATGGCGTATATGAACTCAAAAAACTAAACTTAGAAACTAATAAAGATTATCTAACATATGCATGGTGCTTCAAAAGTATGGTGTTACGTTTTATGGGATAAACGTGCATATCCTGTTCATTTTTCCATGAGTATACACGCCATATACACCATCATTAAGAGCTAGCTACGACAGTTGGCTCCCCAAATGGCAGTAGCGTCAGGCAACTAACTGATGGCTGTTGACATGAATCATTCAAAAGTGCTGCAAAAAGAATATCTTAAATTCCACGATGCACTTTTGCACTTTTGTAGTTGATGCCTGGCCATCTCACACACACTAACTAATACTACACACACGGCTCAAGTAGTGTGGAAGCATGCAGAGCAGAGCCATCCTTAGTTTCCACTGCCTTGTCCACACGTAAGTTGACTTAGAGGCAGGCAATAATACTAAAAGTACTTTATTCTAGCTGCCTTGTAGGGCACTACCACCTTTTGCTTCTTCGCAGTAAAAGCTAGAAGGTGACTGGTTTCCTTTGACGACTTCTGCCTTCTGCTGATGCTAAATGAATTGAATTTTCCATTGTGCAGTGATTGTGATTTGGAATTAATTTGTGGATTAGGAATCCTGGAAGCCTGGAATGAGCCCCCTTAATAATGGCCCAAGTGGGCATAAGAATATAATAGATTTTAGACTAGAGTTTATGCCTTTGAAAAAAACTCTATGCCCTCCAAAAGAAAAGAAATAGAAAAGGCTCTATGTTTTTGTTTTTGTTTTGAAATCACAAAAAACTATATGTTTGTGAGTTGCGATACACGGCTGACGGCCTTGATACGGTGGTTGTGCGGGCTAATGAACTTTTGGTCCGATGAAATGGTACGTGGTATGTCCATACATGGGCTGGGCTGAATTATTCGGCCCATACTCTACGACACCATCACCGCTTCCGTTGTTCCGTCTGTCAATTTTTGTTGAAATAGTTTTCCATAAGTGGATGTAGATGAAACGGTTCAAATTCAGATGCTTGCATAAAGGGTACGATTCTAAGTTATACTCCTATGTTGTAGATGTGAGTATTTAACGACTCGAAAAGAGAGAGAAAACTCGGACACTGAACACAGCAAACTACAATCACAGGAATCTTGTGCGTAGCATATGTGGGACGGGGCAAAAGATTTAGAGCGTGTTTGCTTTCCCTTCCTGGGGCAACTTGCCTGGTTAGGATGTAGCCGTGTGCTGTTTGGTTGCCAAGCGTTAAAAACGCGGACGGCTGGGAGCCGTACAGTTCTATCTATCGTTCGTATCATCGAACCACTGTTCTATTTTTTATTTACTAATTTTAAACACATGTTTTCAATCAAATAAATTATCTTCCTGTTTAAGTAAAAATCATCTACTTGTCAGATATCACTTTTTTAAAAACATAAAATTCGGAACACCAACCAACCAAACAAGCTCTTAAACTGTATGAACCGTCCGATTGGAAGCAGTTCATCGCCTCTACTTGCCACGAAATCTTTTGTCGCAACGCAGACGCAGACGCAGACGCAGCGGCACAAGCCAAGTCGTCCTACGCAAAAAGAAGCACGAGAAGTGCCTCCATAGCCAAACATTACGCTGAAAACTGGACCCGACAGCCAGCCGAAACCCATCCCGCCCGCAACCACTCCCTTCCGGTCGCCGTCACGGCTCACGCCCGCCTCCACACTACACTACAGTACTACACCACGCAGGCAAGCACCACCGCTCCCCATGGGATGAGAGCCGCGGCCACATCCGCAGCCTTCTCCCTCCTCACCTCCTCCCGCCTCCGGAGCTCCAGCCCCACTTGCCTCCCCACCCTCCGATTCCCGCTCCGCAGCCGCCGCCTCGCCACGATGGCCGCCGCCGCCTCCTCCTTCCGCCCGGAGGAGGCGCGCTCGCCCCCCGCCGTCGAGCCCCCGGCCCCGCCGCTCCCCAAGGTCACGCCCTTCCCGGTTCGAATGAATTCCTTTGGTTTTGGGTCGGGTCGGGGTTTGATCTGACGGGGGCTCGGTTCTGTTCAGTTCAAGGTGGCGCTGTGCCAGCTCTCGGTAACGGCGGACAAGGCTCGGAACATCGCCCGCGCGCGCGCCACCATCGAGTCGGCCGCGGCCGACGGCGCCAAGCTCGTGCTCCTCCCGGTGAGTGCTTAAGAAGCCTTTTTCTATCTGCTCTTTCGGAGTAATTTCCATTTGGCTTTGGAGTGGAGAGGCGTTGAGGTCCTTGAGTGATGGCGTCATGATTCCGCGAGGATTTGCGGGTAGGAGCATGCGGTCGTAGCCTCGTTACCTAGGTTGAACGGTGATAGTAGAACATTCAAACTTGAGTAGTGTCATTATGCACGGTGGCAGAGGATTGGACTCGGGGGTAGGGGTGTAGGGCTCACTGAACTGTATCATGTGCATTAGTGTACGTTTAACTCTGATTGGTGTGTCATGCGTGTGCCTCTCGCCTCTCGCCTCTCGGATTGGGTTTGCACGTGATTCGATGCCCATATGGCAGATGTTGTGATTGTTGCTTGACCTGGCCGTCCACTACCTGGGACAATTTGGTCCTGAGCCTAATTGGTGGACTGCGAATGATAGAAAGATCCCGCGTTTTCAAGCCAAAATGCATCATAGGCTTATGTGGTTGAGGTCTAGGGAAAAATGGGGTAGGTTGTTGCAGATTAAAGTTAGAACCAACCACGTAGTACAGGTCATGTTTGAATCCTAACCAGTGTGTTATTTGTTAGGCAGTCTTAGGCCCTGTTTGTTTAGGCTTAAGCTTTTTGGCTTATAGCTTAAAGCCAGCTTTTTGGCTTAATCAGCTTATAAGCCTCTCAGCTTTTAAGCCAAGGTTTGGTGTTTGGTAATCTGGCTTTTTATGAGATGTTGGCTTATTGAGTTGTGTGTGAAGGATTAAAAGTCTCAATTGCCCTTTAAGGGTTAAATGATCTGTTTAAGCATGTATTTAAACTTATTTTTGCATAGGATTTCTAAAATAGCATAAAATAGTCTAAATCATAGCATAAAATAAAGTGCAATATTTCAATCACAAAATTTCGTAAGTACATTCTGATTTAGATGTTGACACGCTCAAAAGTTGAGCAATGTTGATCTTTGGGAGGAGGAGGCGAGACGTTGGGGGAGGCGGCGCGTCGAGGACGGAGGATATCGGCAAGGGAAGTAGCGGGCGCGTGTGGGCGACGAACAACAAAAATCGAAACGATTTTGATTTATATACAATGGCATTTGGTGGGTAATTTCAACGAACTTGATGCATGTTATTCCATTCCACAAAAGCCAAAAAGCACTCTCCCACGGCTTATGGCTTTTAGGCTTAAATAGGCTTAAGCTTTTTATAAGCTGAATAAAAAAGCCACCCCTTTGTTTAGGCTTAGGCTTTTTTGCTTATAAGCCAAAGAAAAAGCCTAAACAAACAGGCCCTTAACAATGTTAACCGGTAGGCATAGATGGTTGTGAATTTTCTTGCTTGGGTCATTCTATACTTACGTATTGATAGTGTAGCAGTTGGTGAGTTTCATATAGGTAGTATGAGCACCTGGTGAACTTGGGAATACCTTTCGATAAGCTTTTTCATAATTAATCAAGCTTACATATAGAAGAAATGCACAATACTTTCTGATTAATTGACCGTTTATGTTAACAGTGTTTCACTGCTGATTAAATACTTGTTCAATCTATCAAGTATGACTTTCATAAAGAATTGTAATATTTAGATGAATATTAGACATAACTAGTTGTGATTTTGAGATGTACTGTAAAAGTTTGATTGCACTAGGTGCATGCTTAGTTGTTACTATGTCAAATCATGTGTTAGTTTAGTTCTGTTAAATATCGATTGATGGTGGTGATTACAACTTACAAGTACTCCAAAAGTTATCAATATTGTGGTATTGAGGCCTGAGTCCTAGGACTTAGCATCTCTTTGAGCCAAAATTTGAATTTGTGGTATAATGTTGTTATTTTTGTGTGTATAATTGTGAAAAGACAATACAACATAAATTGGTTTTGGCGCCATTCATTTGTGTGTAGCTGTCCCCGTTACTTTTTTCCCAGTCAAAGGTAAGTGTATTAAGAGAAGTGTTACCGGCTGCAGAAATATAGTTCAGTCAGTACTTCAGTTTCTTAAATCTTCTTCTCAAAGAGGTTTTGACTTTTGAACCACGGTAATTTTTTCCACACTTTGTACTACATGCTTCGATATGCATCTGCTAGCTCATGTGTTATTTCGATTTGATAATCTAGTCCACCTTCGCATATGGGACCAGGTGGTCAGAAATGTGCCTGTACTTATGCTGCTTTATTACCTTTCACCTGTTGCAGTTTCTTGTTTTTATTCTTGTAGGAGATATGGAATGGCCCATATTCAAATGACAGCTTTGCAGAGTATGCCGAGGACATTGAAGCTGGCGGCGATGCAGCTCCTTCATTTTCAATGATGTTGGAAGTTTCTCGTAGCTTGCAAATTACTCTTGTTGGTGGGTCCATATCAGAACGTTCTGGTAACAACTTGTACAATACGTGCTGCGTCTTTGGTTCAGATGGCAAGCTTAAGGGTAAACACAGAAAGGTACAATTGGAAACTTGTTTCCGTAAACTAATATACTTATATAGTAGCTTACTTCTGTCTTATTTGTGGCATGCTGATTAGTTTACTTCCGCTTTATATATAGTAGCTGAAGACACATGAATCTGAGCATGTCAATAATAATAGAACACTGCCTCGTGGACAAATTATGTTTCAACAAAACACAGTTTGTCCAGGAGACACAGATTTCTTGACTTGCTCAGATTCATGTATAACTATTTCACAAAAAAATCATAACATTATAGAGAATTGTATAAAACTAATTAATGCTAACTCCAATTCTCCATCACAGTACCCCTTAGTACCTCAATCATGACAACTCCAAGTGGTACTGTGATGTTCTTCCAATGAATCTGGAAACATCATGGTTTCACAAGAATACAGATTTGATCACCTGTCTTATTTGTGGCATGCTGATTAGTTTACTTCTGTTGTATTTGTGGCATGCTGATTAGTTTACTTCCGTCTTCTTTGTGTCATTTTGTTTAATCCACTCTGAGTAATATTATTAGTAAGGTAGTTCCTTCTTAGTGTGTTATATTCCGCAACAATGAAAATTTTCATGAATGCAGATCCATCTTTTCGACATTGATATTCCAGGAAAGATCACATTCAAGGAATCAAGGGTTCTTACTGCTGGGCAGGATCTTACTATTGTAGACACAGGTTTGTCTTTATAGTGTGCTGCAATGAAGCATGCTGGATTAAGATAGTTCTCAAATCATAAGGCCGTCCATGCAGCCCTAAATTTTGGTTTGGGTCAATTTGAATCGAGTTTTACTAAGAGAATGCCTGTCTAATGATTGAGATTGTTATGTTGAAGCTGTACCTTTCCATATAGCCTGTCAGTGTTACTTGGCCTTAGAATCCCTTTTGGATGTGTTATTTAAGCATTTTCTCCTTATTGTTTTATCCCATTTATGTAGTGAAGTACATTTTCTGTCATGTGTTTTTTTGTTGCTGTTCTTGTAGTACTACTCTCCAGCATTTATTTGCATTTTCTTGTAGTTAGTTGAATTAAAATAATCTTGTTGTTTTCTTTTCTCAATCCAACACAGCTATATTATTTTTATCGCATATATTCTAATACAGTGTTGATTGTTTCCAGATGTAGGCCGAATTGGTATAGGCATTTGCTATGACATCCGTTTCCAGGAATTGGCAATGTTGTATGCTGCAAGAGGTATAAATTTCTCATATCCTATTTTTACACTTGGGATGCATGATTATCTGTTTCTTTAGTGTATTTTAATTTGATTGCATTGCTATGCTTGTGCAAGATGCTATGGCATTTGCCACTGCATTTGGGCCATGGCAGCTGCTAACCTACTATGTATGCGTATAATGGATCACATCCTTAGATCTCAGAAACTCGTAGTAAAACATAATTTGAATTTGTTGTGTTTGCTTGTCACTAAGATTTCTAGTTACTATTAACACAAAACATGCAGCTTACTGTTGTTCACGATCAAGTGGAAAACCATGCAACTGACAAAATATACTAATGCTCATTTGTTTACTGCAGGTGCTCATTTGTTATGCTATCCTGGTGCATTTAACATGACTACTGGGCCATTGCATTGGGAGTTGCTTCAAAGGGCAA
This sequence comes from Hsuehochloa calcarea, assembly GCA_036346395.1. NCBI lineage: Eukaryota > Viridiplantae > Streptophyta > Magnoliopsida > Poales > Poaceae > Hsuehochloa > Hsuehochloa calcarea. The sequence continues at coordinate 29,158,006 of CM070597.1, forward strand.
GGTACTGCATGTGCTGAATCATTTGCACCTAGAGATACGATGATGATGCAGGGGATAAATAATGACCTAAAAGGGCTAGTATTTTTGTTGATGGTAATTGGCTTCTAAAATGAGCTCAGATGTAGTCAAAAACTCAATTCATTTATCAAAATTTCTGTATAATTATTATGATGAGAAGCATCTGAAGTATCTTTCCTACTTATTTTACATTACATCATTTTTTTCTATCACTTATGTGCTGATGATATTACCATTTTCATGCCAGGGCTGCGGACAACCAGGTATGTGGAACACTACTGCGTTGGCCTTCGTTTTTCTGTACAGAGACTCACCATTCTCGCTATCAATTTTGTGCTTTCAAATAGTAATCGCTCATTTTTTCTGTCAGCTGTTTGTGGCAACCTGTGCTCCAGCTCGAGATACCAGTGCAGGTTATGTTGCTTGGGGACACTCCACTCTTGTTGGACCTGTAAGTTGATTTGAGATTTTAAGATGCCATGTCTTCTGTAGTTATTTCAGGAGCCTCGAGATTTATTGTGCTCCAGACTTAAAACTAAGCACTGACACAAGTAATAGTTATCTTACTGCTATAAAACCCCTTGTAATTTTGCTTTGTGCCACGTTATTTCATACGCTCAACAGTCTGAAAACTCTACACTAGCAAAGGTATGGTCATCTCATACACAACTGTTGGCATTTTATTGCTAGTTTGGGGAGGTGATGGCAACAACTGAGCACGAGGAGGTAACTATAATAGCTGAAATTGATTATTCATTGATTGAGCAGAGGAGGTAAGCAGAATGAATATTATGCTTTTCCATAGCGCTGTTTATTTTCAGCTTGGTTTTAATAGCTTGACCAAAATTTTCTTCAGGCAATTTCTTCCTCTGCGATATCAACGACGTGGAGATCTTTATCAGTTGGTAGATGTCCAGAGATCGGGTTCTCAGTAGCAAAGCCTGGTTGCATCGCTCGACTAGGCATGGTCTGCGAAGCAGGAATCATTGATTTTGCAGGCAAAACTCATACTTCGTTCGTGAAATGTATGTGCCCACCATTGTCTGTAGTTTGCACCCAGACAGATGGTCTTAATGTGCGAGAGGAGAATAATTTGGCGACCTGTAACTTGTACCTTCACTGGCCCTCGTTGCCAAAATAATTGAAACTGCTGCTTCCCTTCGCGAGAACAAAATTCGAATTTCTTCTCAACTTCTATTGGAAGATCTAGCTCTTACTGTTTGGGTTTCTGCTGTTATGGTTCCGAGATGAAGCAACATGACAAGGTTCACTATTTGTTCTCCTAACTTGTGTTTAGCCTTGTGTGTGTGACTTCCAAGACATGGGTGGAGCAAATTTATCTCCTTTCTCCTGCTTCTTTTTCGGGCTTTCATCAGTAGTAGCTTGAGTAGGATGGCAGGGCAACCTGTGAAGTGTGAGAACCATAAATGACCAGGCAGGTGCCCCGGCCACACTGCAACCTGCACGGCAAGGACAGGGCTTCTGAAGACAGTACCACTGCTAGCGCAGGTGCTACACACTGGAGCAGGCATGAACATGAAGAGCTCATGACCGAAAAGCCAGCCTTTCTGTGTCCGGAGCTGTGAGCCCATTTACGCCCCCTCACGCCTTCCATTAAAGCGAATTCGAGGTTCAAAACCACTTCTCTTCAATGCTTTGCTACTAGCTGCTGCTGCTACAAGTCTACACGACCCCTCAAAGAACAGGGAAAGATAAATCTAGCCACGAGCATGCTGACAGGCTCCATAAAACCATAGTCTGAAAAGCTCCAGAATGCAATCGGAACTCATCCATTGCATGCCGTGGGCCCAAGGAGACAGGCAGGGCCCCCAGATCATGCATCAGCACCACACTTAGTACAGTAATGGCCTAAACTATTAGTGTCATAATCCCATCCTTTAAATGGCTGCCAGAATCGCTGCCGTTCACTGTGGAGTCTTTACCGCGTCGGTCGCGTAGATGGCCCCCCACCACCTGCTTCTTCTTTTATTGCTACATGGGCCTTCCGCTGTCGCCTCGTATGAGCTCCAACGTGGCGTGACATGTTTGTTCAGTATGACTTTAGTTTTTCTGAAAAGTAAATTTCAGCGTTGGAGAAGGAGGAAAGTCGGGGTGCCAGCGTGGGAGGAGGAGGTAAGTCGGGGCAGAGGTCGGAGTGGCGGCGCCGACGCTGAAGGAGGAAGGAGAGGCCTTGGAGACCGAGGCGGCATCGGAAAAGAGAATGTAGGCGGCGTTAGTGACTGAGGCGGACAGAGCGGCCGGAGGCAGCGAACACTGCGCCGACACGAGGCGACGCGAGGCGCAAACCCTAGCACCGCCGCTGCGTGCTGAGGAGGAGGGACGTTCAGGTGTGGAATGGGTTAGGTTTGGGTTTATATGCGTGGTAGGAGGGGCTAAATTTCTCCAACTTTAAGGGCAAATTCGGAACCACATCCTGTTGAAACCGTGGAAAGCTACTACAAGCCGGCTTCTGACTTCCTCACATTGAAAACAGTTTCTAGCTTTTCCAACAAAAAAAACCCAGAGAAAACCGCCCATTTGGGTCGGACTCTGACTTCTTGTGGCGAAAAATCAAAGGAAAAAACGTTAGAAGCACACCCGTAAGGTGAAGTGATGCACCTAGCTAGGGATGAAAACGGATCGGATAGTTTCCGACCGATCCGGACAGAAACGGATTCGGATTGTCTCGGATCGGATTTTTCTCGGATAATTTTCGGATCGGAAACGGATTCGGATTTTTTTGTCGGAAACGGAAACGAATACGGTAGGCATGCTATCCGGCGGATACGGATACTAATACGGATTATCCGGATAAGACCAAGTCCGGATATCCGGATTTCGGCCCAATAGAAGAGGATTTCAGCCCAAAAGAGAAAATAAGATTTTAATAGATTTTCAAATTTTAGAAAATGCAACAAATCAAATAGCCTTTTAGAAAATAGCAAATAGAGTTAAAAAATTCTAGAAAAAATCACAAAAATTCCTTAAATTATTTTGAACTTAATAAAATTAATTCCAAGTTAAAGTTGGTTATTATTTTTGCACATAAATTATTTTTAATTTTTGAAAAATATGAATAACCTTTTTAAAATCCAAAAAATTCAAGAAATTAATTTTTTTTTTCATTTTCACTTTAAATACAATAAAATCTCAGAAATCTCAATAATTTTTTTTGACATTGAAAACTAGAAAATTAAATAATTGACTTTATTTTATTATTATTTTCTTTTTAACCAAGAAAACTCTTTTAAATCTTAGAAAATCTAATAAAACAATAACTTTATTAATTTTATTTTTGGTAACATACTTTGGGATGTTACAATCATTTGTGTATAGATTAACCATCTAGCTTGATCAATGTTAGTGTGAACTAAGTTTTATGTATGTGATGAAATAAGTGTAAATGTGTGATAACTTGTGACTTTGTGAGTTATGACTTATAAGCTAAATATGGTAAACTAAGTGTTATGTTTATGATAAACAAGTTAATACAACTTGCTAGTACCAATGTTATGTGTGGTTGCTGAAAATATGAACATTTCATGAATATTTGCATCAAATAAACTAGTTATATGTTTTCATTAATTTCTGGCATACAATTTAAGGGGTTTTCATATTCCGAAAAATATCCGCGACCGTATTCATTTCAATTCGTATTTTCTCCATATTCGTATCCGATATTATTCGTATTCGTATCCGGAGTATCCGTATTCGTATCCGGAGTATCCGATCGAGAAAAAAATGAAAACAAATATGGTATAGTCATTCTCCGTCCGTATCCGATCCGTTTTTACCCCTACACCTAGCTTCTCCATCCATGAATGCTTCCCAAACAAACGTCCATTCCTCCCTCGTGAAATTCTAAAAAACAAACCGCCTTCCTCGCAAATTTCACGCAGTGTCCGTTGCCGAAACCAAGCTTGAGGTCAGCTGGTTCTGATGATGAGGCAGCGTATCTTTCGGGAATGTGTCTCCTGCTGCTATATATACTAGGTAAGCTGCGTGCACGTACAACTATAAGTTTGCATTCTTTCGTGTAGTGGTATAGGAAAAATATTGTATTATTATGGGCGCAATTAGAGAAACATTTAAAATTTACTTACGAAACATTTTGATTTCACATGTACAACAAAATTTCACAACACAAAAACTCATCAAGCTTCGAGTGAATGCAACACAAGGGAATGCAATATTAAAAACTATGTTTCAAACTAGGTAGGGGAAGACATCTCAGGATCAGAATCCTAGCGTTTCAAAAATTATTGCAACATCTGCAAACACCTATTGCAACATCCCATGAATGACCACACAACATTTAAAGGCTTCTTGTGCAACAAATCAAACACAGTGGAAAAATCCAATAGAAGGAGTACTTCTTGTGCAACAAATCGAACACACCGTTGCAACAAAAAAAACTATTGCTGCAACATTTGATACAACGCGCCGCCTCTTGGGCCTCTGCCGCTCGCCACGCCACTCGAGCTGCCTTGGTTCGCCTCCTGGGCCTCCGTCGTTCCGACGCCACCCCAGCTAACAGCCGTCGCTCGACTCCACGGCAGCGTCGACGGTGCTGCCAAGCTGTTCAAGCTCCCCTGTGCCCCTCTTCTCCTCCACTACTCCCTAATTGATCATGTGGTTGATGATCCATAGCTTGGTAGATTGGGATTTGATGGATGGAGATTGGACTGAGAAGGGGTTTTTGGATTTTGTTTTGGCTTGACTGTGGTAAGACGATGGGGAAAATGGGAATGAGAAAAGGTGTTGATGGTAGAAAAATGAGAATAAGAAGTGCTTCTAGCAACGAGTGGAGATGGAGGGGGCACTGCTACACAAAGGCTCATCACAGACGGTTCTAAACCGTTATCACAAACGGTTTTCTGAACCGTATAGATTTATATGTCTGTAATAACAGGCGGTCATAAGAGATGGTTTTTCACCTGTCTGTGAAAAAAGGTATCACATGCGGTTCTTATTCAGAACCGTATGTGATAGTAACTACCACAGACTGTTCTTATTCAAAACCGCCTATGATAGTCTATTTTTATAGACGGTTCTGAACAAGAACCGTCTGTGATAGTAATTATCACAGACGACTTTGGTTCATAACCGTCTGTGATAGTTTTTTCTGTTGTAAAAAAAATTAAATTTTAAGCGGAACCAATCAATTGTTTGTCATGCAAAGAATGATTGGCTAGTTCTTTATGCATCGAATTGTGCCTGTGGATAGAAGCTTCCATACAGTAACCAGACTACCATATTTAGCACCGAAGAGAAGAACATGCAATACCTAATATTTCAGCAATCACAAATTTTCGATTACTTAGCAAACATTGTTCTTTTACAAGATTGACACAACAACAAAAAAACATACAGCAAAGCAGAAATTTCAGGTAAAAGTGTAGTAGGTTGTGCATGCCTGAAGGTGATCTCTCTTGAAAACGAGCAAGAGAAGAAGAACATGGAACCCAGCCCGAACCAGAGTATTGATTTCGTGACGTTCTTCCACATCAACAATTCGACGATCCTTTCACAGAGATCTTCCCACCCAGTCTGTTCCACAACGTCAGTTCTTGTGATTCAAAACAATAACAATTAGAAAGGAATGCATAGAAAAATTGCCCAAGTAAGAAGAACAAGGGAACAATCAGTTATTCAGAGCAAATGACTTCGTCAAATCAGTAATTAACAAGAACTAACGAGATTAGTTTCACATACCGTGAGTGGCATCGGTACGAGATGGAACCAAAGCCAAGCTCATATCCTCCTCTTTCTCCGCTACCACCACCTTGTCTGCGGCCACCACCGTAGTAGCGGATTTTGGCGCCTCCCTCATGGACTTCCTCCGCGCACCCTCTTGGCAGCGCCCTCCTTCGCCTCGATCTACTTCTCCAGCATTTAATATATAAGGACAACACCAAAATATTTTGCTTCCCGCGTACGCGTTCAAATTTTGAACTCCGTACTGCGAATCACGAGCGATTTTATACATACAAAATCGTCATGACGATATATCACGAGCGATTCGTATCATGAACTGTCTATGATAAGTATCTCATCACAGACGGTTCTTAATACGAATCGTCTCGATAAGACTTGGATTTTGCACCATGGCACAAAATCATATGTCGTGGCAACCAATACTCTGTTGTAGCACACAATCCTCTGCTATGGCACACAATTCTCTGCCGCGCCCCTGACGTGGCACACAGTCCATGGTAAAATTTTAAGTCACAGACGGTTTTTAATATAAAATGTCTATAATCTACGGAGCCATTACAAACGGATCTTAATAAGAACCGTCTGTGATGTTGCACTATCACAGACGCTTTGTAACAATAACCGCCCGTGATCTCTGCGATTATCACAGACAGTTTTTCTTAAGAACCATCTGTGAATTATCACAGACGATTCTATTTACAAACCATCTGTGGTAAGTCCGTAACAGACCATTCTTAAAGAACTATCTGTGATAACTACAACACATTTGTGATGAGACGTGTAGTATAATCTGTTTTTGTAGTAGTAGGGATGAGTCGTAGGAAGAATAAAGAGAGAGCGAGTAGTTGACAATCGATACGCATACTAATTGTACTATCGGTAATGCTAGGATACAACGTAAGAACCCGTATTAATTCCCTATTATTATACTATTTTTATACGTCGTGTCAGCGAGGGAGCACCAAAAATCGCTAATGAAGGCCATGTCTCCGTGTTGAAGGAGGTGATGCAGTGTCACACCGTCAGTTGATATACATATATTGTGTGCAGAAATAGTCGACCCAGCTAGTTAATCTGACGACGGCCAAGATTGTCAGAAACTTCGGCTATGCATGCTACCAGAAGGGAAGAGACCAGCGCGATACGGGATGCATCCGCGGTACGTGTAGACAGATCCGGATCTGATCTGATGCGATGCGTACAGTGCATGCAGCCACTGTACGCGTAGAACTGCATGCATGGCCCGTGATTCTTTCTTACACTAAAAGCTTACACTGCGCACACTCTCCTTAACTATAGTACTCCCGTGCTCGAACTGTCCTGTACATCCGATCTGGACCGTCCGTTTGGTCGCAGTAATGGCTCGTCGTCGTACATCACTATCACTGCAGCTGTAGACTTGTAGTGGTTGCCTCCGCTCCTTTACCCGTACAGACTATACCAGTTGTTCTTCGAAGCGCTCAACACAGGAACAAAGTTAAAAGGAAAAGGAAAAAGAAAAATAATTAAAAGCGAGCACGTACTCGGCGGCAGCAGGCAGCATTTGTAGCAAGCTCGCACGTGGGAAGGCGATCACGCGTGGCCACCACGACCATCATTGCAACGCAAGCCATCCAAACCATGGAACCAAATAGATTTTACCAAGATACCCACGATCCTTTTGAGGCGGGGCGGGGCGGCGTCGTACCGTGCAGCTTAGCTTTGCACTGCGCCGTCTGCACGCGGTGCGTAAAGTACCAGCATAGCCCAATGACGCCGCGGGCCCACGCGTCATCCAGAGACCGCGCAGCTTTCTATTTTTTGGTTCCCGTGCCGCGGCCTCGCAGCTTCCAAAAATAAAAGCTGGCCTGCACCTGACCTGACCGGACCAGGGCCAGAGATGGATGCGATGATGGGAGGATCGAATCGGATCCGATCCGATGGGATGCGATCGGTCCGATCCCACCACGTACGAGCCCGACTTTCGCGTGGCCGTGGTGCAGAGTCCACGGTGCATGTACATGCGTGCGTGTGGTGCAGATCAAAGCGAAAGTTGCATGCAGAGAGCTTCCGGCTTACGACGGGTACTCTTTTACCCACCAGCGTTGCGTTGCGTTGCGCTGTGCGATGGATGGATCAATCGCTCCACCCATCTTTACTATGCCTCGGGATTGGTGCCCGGCCCATCTCGGCCGTGCCGTTATTTTGATCATCGATGGGGGACCTGCTTTGACGATCTTTTGTCGATCGATCACACGGTCCTTTTTGACCAGCTGGTCCAATAGATTCGCATGGTATTTTAGTGAATGGCGAGTAGTGAATTCAAATTTCGATGCCGCAAACTTTGATTGTTGAAATTCGACTCCATAAATTAACCATGCATGTCTGCAGCAGGTCTGTTCCCTAACCAACTCTTTCACCGGATTCATGTCCATCTGTTCTGCAGTCCTAGTTTGGGCTGTCGGCCGGACGCATCCACGTCGCAAATTAATGATTAAGGATTACTCTCTCTCTCTCTCTCTCTCTCTCAAATTAATGATTAATGATTACTCTCTCTCTCTCTCTCTCTCTCTCTCTCTCCGTTTCTTTACTTTTTCTTTCCATATGCTCATGCATTGCAACAAAAAATTAATTTTTATGTAGAATATGTTGTTACAGCTCACCAACCTCTCTATTGCCATTGATAAGTTAAAACTTCCATGTCTTACAGCAGAGCTAAGAAGGTTTTCTTATTGCAGGTTTGACTAAACAACCATGCAAAAATAAATTTAGTATGTCAAACATATTCGGATGGCGAAAACAAGCAATTAGTACGTCAAACATGTTCAGATGACTAAACAACCATGCATGCAATCCTTATGCATCAAGCAGCCTTGAAGCACATTACTCCATAGCAATCATGGACTCTTGTCATTCCAAAACCTTACATACATCAAGCAAACTATAATTCGAAAGTTGAAATATTTATCAGATTTATTGCACGAGTGGCATGATCAACTGTTGAAACCCTGACACTTTAAAATGAATGAAACATACATGCTCTATCCCATCAGTGAATCGACCATCTCTGAAAGATCTGCTCTGCACTGAATGGCAGTTGGAGCCCCAAACCTTTGAGCGGATCGGACGCTTCAAATCAAAATGATATCTTGAACTTGGGGATGCATCAAACTTCTCAGTGCAAGCTTCTTTTAAATAAAGTGCACTACCAAAAACTAGCCTGGTAGTATAGCAACAGACCCTAGAGGGAGAAGTTCTTTGATGAGATATGCTATAAAACTTTGTACATTCCATTACAACCAAAATTTGTAACTTTAGCTAAAAGCATTAGATCAGAAAGTGAATAAAGACAACTAAGTAGTACCAAGACCAACAGCCTGAAACTTCTGATTTTGGGATATATTTCTGTGAGCCAACTGTATCAAAGCAAAATAAAGGTCAGCAACATCTCTAAACTCAGTTAGGATTTTCATTAATTACTGCAAATAGAATAATTGGTAGATTAGATGAACACTTATTATCACTCAATACATTTTGTAGCAACCACAACATTATTCAAAGATGTATTAATAGATGTGATTTCACGAGATGCACTGGCACATACCATCAAATATCAAATGTGATGCACTTGCACAAGTCTTGCTAGGTGTGACACACTGGCACAAATCAAAGTACAGATGGACTAATCCTTGGCACTAAAAAAAATGAATAATTGCAGCTAAAACTTTTCTTATATACTAACTGCTTGATTGTTCTATTGAAGCTAGATGCACAACAAGGGAGAAAATAAATCTTGTTTGCCAAGAAAAGGGTGAGTGAGATCCTCACCAATGCGCTGAAGATCGAAACAGCACAACAAACCCACTCCAAACCTGAACAAAGAAAATTCAATTCAAAAATTAGTAAAGGAATTATGTAATTAGCAACCACAAAATTACAATCGAGTGATCAATACCTTGATGTTGTCGAATTCCTTGAATCTATAATAAAGGAGCTTATTAAAATTTTCTATTGTTTTCCTATTTAAAATAATGTGACATTTAAGGACAACTCATATAGGCATCACTTGGCTTTGAAAAACATCGCATACGTTATCTTCTGCATTCAGTTAACTAGTGCCATTGAGCTACATAATCATTCATAAAATAAATATTTTAGGAACCTTACCATAAAAATTTATTTTTTTCATGGTGGCAGGAGCATGCATGTTTCACAATCAGTCAATCACATAGCACTAATAGAATTATAAAGACAATAACACTGTTGATACTAAGGAACCAAACCAATTTGAAAACAAAATGACTAAAATCATGTGTAGTGCCTTAGTGTTGATTGATCTGATTGAAAGAACCCAATAGGGCCCCCATCAGGTACAGCTATGTATGTAGGTTGCACAATTGTACTACAAGGACATGAAGATATTGATGAACTTTTATTTTCTGTGATGCACTTTTTTCTACAGAAATTCCAAAACAGTGATACAATTAACGCCACCAAGCACATCAACTGCACAATTGCAGATGTGGAGCATATACTGGCCAAGTATGCATGGGCTAAAGAAGCACAAAAGAGAATAGAAAAGCTGAAAGAAGAAGGAAAGCCATTACCAAAGACGTGTAAAGGGCCGCGGCATCAGTGAGCGTGGTCGTAGATGCTACATTGGTCGTACATGCTACACTATCGTAGATGCTACAGTGTCATGGTCGAAGAAGCTACAACAAACGACAAGATGATGCTTCGTGGTTGAAGCATCGAGTCGAGAAGATATGGTCGAAGATCTAGTAAATAAGGCCAGAAGAGAATAGAAAAGTTGAAAGAGGAAAGCCATTGCCAACGACATGCAAAGGGCCGCAACATCAGCGATCGTGGTCGTAGATGCTATAGTGGTCGTAGGTGCTACAGTGGTCGTGGGTGGTACAGTGGTCGTAGGCTCTATAGTGGTCGTAGGTGGTACATTGGTCGTAGGTGGTAAAGTGATCGTAGGTAGCACAGTGGTCGTAGGTGGCACAATGGTCATAGGTGGTACAGTGATCGTAGAAGATACGGTGTCGTAGAAACTACATTGGTCGTAGAAGCTACAGTGTCATGGTCGAAGAAGCTGCAACAGACGATGCTTCGTGGTTGAAGCATCGAGGCGAGAAGACGTGGTCGAAGATCTATTAAATAAGCCCAGAAGAGAATAGAAAAGCTGAAAGACGAAAGCCATTGCCAACGACGTGCAAAAGGCCACAACATTAGTGATCGTGGTCGTAGATGTGTAGGATCAAGGATAGCCGACTAGAGGGGGGGGGTGAATAGGAGGTTTTAAAATTCTTAACTAAATTATACAACTAGGCAAGATAAACTCTAAGAAGACAACCTATCACAAGATATATGCTACAAATTTAAATGCAATAAGTAAGGACAAGAGATAACCACAATGAAGACAAGGGAATTTTTCCAGTGGTATCGAAGATTTGTCGATCTTCACTAGTCCACGTCGAGGAAGCTTGACCCAATCAAGCCGGCTTCACGAATTAAGCCTTCCCTCGATTTCACTTGTGATTGTTCTTCCTCCCTCCGGAGTTGGTGAACACCGAACCAATCACAATCAGTGCCGGGCCTCTTCACAATCTTCTTGAAGATATCACCGCGCAAACTCTCGTCATGCCGTCTAGGTGTCGACAAACACCAAGAGTAATAGACATTGACCTTCGCTTGGCGGCAATCAAGTGCTATGGATCAAACTAGAATGAATGCACCTTATTTTGCTCAACAATCTCACAAAAGATGCAACAAAAGAGAATGAGGTGTGAAATGAATGCTTTAAACTCAAGAGTATTCAATGAGTGCTCAACAACCTGTCCTAGAGGTGGTGGGGGTGCATTTATATCCCCCACAACCAAATACGACCGTTGGAGGAATAAATCAGAGTTTTTCAAGATAATCGGTAGTACCGCCATGTAATGGCCGGTACAACCGCACCTCCAGCGTCAGCACAGTAACGACTATAACAGAGGTATTAAATGCGTCTGACATAGCCGTTGAGGATTTTTAGTGTTTCTAATGGATTGAATCCATGAAATAGATGCACAAACATCACACAACACTGAATATACAATTTTGCCCAAAAGAATCGCATAAAATCATCTATATTCATAATTTTCCCAACTTTGAGACCTAGGGTTCAAGAGAAAGATAAATCGGGGAAGAATCACGATAATACCTTAAGGAATGAGGGAGGAGAACCATAGTGATGCACAGGAGTACTTGGGATCAACAAGAACACCGAAGAAATCCGAGAATGTGGTATTTTCAGGTGAGAGAGATGAGGAGTCGAGAGAAAGAGGGAGCTCAGGAGGCAAGGGGGCGAACGGGAGTGGGGAGAGAGAAGAGGTAGGTCCGCACGAGGAGGAGAGGGGAAAAACAGCAGTTAATGCCTTCAACTACCCAAACGCGGTAGTTCTGCATTTTATACTGAGGTAGTACGGGAAGCCGGTTGTTCCGAACTTTTGCCTCTGGTAGTTCCGATTATCCTAGAACTTCAATCTACAATTAGAAGACTAATGTCTATCTAGGAAAGTAATTTTTATGAACATTCAAATTTGTAGAAAATATTTTAAAAGTAGCATCTTTAAAACATCAAAAAGCACAACCTAGACCCAAAGTGCATGTGATAAGTGTTCAATCAACATTTGAATAGTCAATGACATTTAACTCATTCCTCAATAAGCAAAAGTGGCCTTCATCTAATGGTTTGGTGAAAATGTCCGCTAATTGATCTTCGGTTCGTATGTGGCTAATCTCAATCTCCTTTGCACACATGATTTCTCAAGAAATGGTGACATATATATATATATATATATATATATACTTGGTTCTTGAGTGTTGGACAGAATTATTAGCTATTTTTACTGCACTGTCATTATCACACAAAAGAGACATTTTGTCAAAATCTATTCCATAATACATCAAAGTTTGCCTCATCCAAAGCAATTGTGCACAACACCTACTTGTAAACACATATTCGGCTTCGGCTGTGGATAGGGCTACGGAGTTTTGTTTCTTGGAGGACCATGAAACTAAGGATCTACCTAGAAATTGACAACTCTCTGAGGTGCTTTTTCTATCCACTTTACATCCCGCATAATCAGAATCCGAATATCCAATCAAGTTGAATTTTGTACCTTTAGGATACCAGAGGCCTATGTTTGAGGAATGCTTTAAATATCTTAATATTCTTTTAACAACCACTAAATGATATTCTTTTGGAGCTGATTGAAAACGTGCACACATGCAAACACTAAATATGATATCGGGCCTGGATGCGGTAAGATAAAGCAAACTACCAATCATGGATCTATAAAGATTTAAATATACCGGTTTACCTTCCTCATTGAGATCAAGATGGCCATTTGTAGCCATAGGAGTCTTGATGGGCCTCCCATCATCCATGCCAAACCTTTTGAGTAAATCTTTTACATACTTGGATTGACTTATGAATGTTCCATCCTTGAGTTGCTTGATTTAAAGTCCAAGTAAGAAATTGAGTTCACCAATCATAGACATCTCAAATTCTCTAGACATCATATCACCAAACTCTTTGCAAAATTCTTGATTAGTAGATCCAAAGATAATATCATCAACAAAAATTTGACAAACAAAGAAATCACCATCAATAATTTTTGTGAATAAAGTAGTATCAACCTTTCCGATTTTGAATCCCTTAAAGAGTAGAAAATCTCGAAGGCGCTCATACCATGCTCTAGGAGCTTGCTTTAAGCCACATAACGCCTTTGAGAGTATATACACATGATTACGATTCTTATGATCTTCAAAACCCGGAGGTTGTTCAACATAAACAAGTTCGGTTATTTTGCCATTGAAGAAATCATTTTTATCATCCATTTAAAATAGCTTAATATCAAAGCTTGATGCAAAGGCAAGTAAAATACTAATAGACTCAAGTCTTGCTACGGGTGCAAAGGTTTCATCATAACCCAAACCCTCGACTTGAGTATATCCTTGAGCGACCAACCTTGCATTATTTCTTACCACAACTCTGTTTTTGTCTTGTTTGTTGCGAAAGACCTATTTTGTGCCAATCATATTGTGCCCCTTGGGTCTATCCACCATTGTCCAAATATCATTTCAAATGAAGTTGTTTAGCTCTTCATGCATGTCATTCACCCAATCCGGATCTTCTAGTGCTTCATCTATACGTTTTGGTTTAATAGAGTAAATAAAATAGTAATGTTCACAAAATGAAGCGATACGAAAGCGAGTTTGGACACCCTTACTAACATCACCCAATATTTGGTCTATTGGATGATTTTTAGCTATTGCGTTGTGGATTCTTGGTGGTAGATTTGATGATTGATCATCTTCCTTGATATCCTCTTTATTTGGATCAACTTGATTTGTTACTGAAGAGGTTGGAGGTTCAACATGTATGGAGAATTATGAATCACTTGGATCTTCTTTAGACTTGATGTCTCCAATTTGCATGTTCTTCGTTGCTTCCATTAGAGCTCCATTACCTACATCATCAAAATCTTCTTGCTCTTCTTGAGAGCCGTTAGTTTCATCAAATTGTAAATCGTGTCTTTCTTCAACTACACCACTAGTTTTGTTAAAGACACGATATGCTTTGCTATTTGAAGAGTAACCAAGCAAGAAACCAACATCGTAACGACTTGCAAATTTTGAGAGATGAACAACCAAATACACGAAAATAAGAGATGTTTGGTTTTCTTCTAATTAAAAACTCATAAAAAGTGTTTTTCAAAAGGCGATGCAAATAAAGACGATTTATAGCATGACAAACAGTATTGATGACTTCCGCCCAAAAGTTATCGGAAGTATTATACTCATCAAGTATTGTCCTAACCATTATAATTAATGTTCGATTTTTCCTTTCTACAACTCCATTTTGCTCCGAAGTGTAAGTAGTGGAAAACTCGTGCTTTATTCTAAGTTCATCACAAAAATCTTTAATTTTAGTGTTTTTGAACTCGGAACCATTATCATTACGGATTTTCTTTATTTTAAAATCAAATATATTTTGAGCCCTTTTTGCCAAACTTTTGAAAATCCCATAGGCTTCACCTTTGTCATATAAGAAGAATACCCATGTATATCTCGAGTAATTATCTATAATGACTAAACAATAGCTGTTGCCACCAATGCTCTTATAGGTTGTTGGCCCAAACAAATTCATATGTAAGAGCTCTAATGACTAAACAATAGCTATTGCCCCGCAGCATCAGTGATCGTGGTCGTAGATACTACAGTGGTCGTAGGTGCTACGTTGGTCATATGTGCTACAGTGGTCGCGGGTGGTACAGTGGTCGTAGGCTCTACACTGGTCATAGGTGGTATAGTGGTCGTAGGTGGTACAGTGATTGTAGGTAGCACAATGGTCGTAGGTGGCACAGTGGTCATAGGTGGTACATTGATCGTAGAAGATACAATGTCATAGAAACTACAGTGGTCGTATAAGCTACAGTATCGTGGTCGAAGAAGCTGCAACAGACGACGAGATGATGCTTCGTGGTCGAAGCATCGAGGCGAGAAGACGTGGTTGAAGATCTAGTAAATAAGCCCAGAAGAGAATATAAAAGCTAAAAGGGGAAAGCCATTGCCAACGACATGCAAAAGGCCACAGCATCAGTGATCGTGGTCGTAGATGCTACAGTGGTCGTAGATGTGTAGGATTAAGGATAACCGACTAGAGGGGGTGAATAGGAGGTTTTAAAATTTTTAACTAAATTATACAACTAGGCAAGATAAACTCTAAGAAGACAACCTATCACAAGATATATGCTAAAAATTTAAATGCAATAAGTAAGGACAAGAGATAACCACAATGAAGACAAGGGGATTTTTCCCGTGGTATCAAAGATTTGTCAATCTTCACTAGTCCACGTTGAGGAAGCTTGACCCAAGCAAGCTGGCTGCACGAATTAAGCCTTTCCTCGATTTCACTTGTGATTGTTCTTCCTCCCCTCCGGAGTTGATGAACACCGAACCAATCAAAATCGGCGTCGGGCCTCTTCACAATCTTCTTGAAGATATCACCGCGCAAACTCTCGCCATGCCGTCTAGGTGTCGACAAACACCAAGAGTAATAGACCTTGACCTTCGCTTGAGCGGCAATCAAGTGCTATGGATCAAACTAGAATGAATGAATTTGATTTTGCTCAACAACCTCACAAAAGATGCAACAAAAGAGAATGAGGTGTGAAATGAATGCTTTAAGCTCAAGAGTGTTCAATGAGTGCTCAACAACCTGTCCTAGAGCTGGTGGGGGTGCATTTATACCCCCAACAACCAAATACGACCGTTGGAGGAAGAAATCAGAGTTTTTTAAGATAATCGGTAGTACCGCCATGTAATGGCCGGTACAACCGCACCTCCAGTGTCAGCACAGTAACGGCTATAACAGAGGTATTAAATGTGTCTGACATAGCCGTTGAGAATTTGGTGCGGTACTACCGCCAACTATCATGCGGTAGTTTCGATTATCGGTAGTTCCGCAAATAACTTGCGGCTTGCGGTACTACCGTTCTTCGTTGAAGCACAAATGCACCACTTCTGGAAAAACGTACCACACTATTTTTCAAAGGTACCGCAGAGCGGTAGTTCCAGGACAACAATGGCGGTAGTTCCGCTCTTGCAAATGGGCAAAATAACTAAAAAATGCATCGTTCTGGAAAAAACATTCCGCCCAAAAACAGTACTTCCGATGTGCAGTAGTTCCACATTGACAATACCAGTACTACCGCACTGCCAGAAAATCAAAGAAATCCAAAAGGGTGTCTCTATGGAAAAAACGTGCCGCCACATTTTTGGCACAACCGGAATGCGGTAGTTCCACAGTTAACACGCCGGTACTTCCGATTTTGCACAGAGAGCATGTTTGATTTTTTGAAACAAGTTTTGAGTGCACAAAGAAATACTTTCAAGCTACTAGTCGTGATCCCTCTTAATAGTACGTCATTTATCCTGAAACCCGGTCCTCCAACATTCTCCTAAGACCGGTAAAATTCAAAAGGGGTTCTAGACTGTTTTATACCTTTCATTTAAAACAAATCAATCCTCGTGATATCCTTTTGCATGCATCTCCATTTTGTTGAAATTGTCATTTGGACTAAACCTTGTAATCACTTAACACACATGTTGGTTCCATATTCACATATTGTCATTAGTTACCTAAACATATTTTTAGAGCCTAGATGCTTTCAAGATGCTACAGTGGTCGAAGCATCGAGTCGAGAAGACGTGGTCAAAGCGACGAGTCAAAGTGATGTGGTCGAAGCAGCACTGTACGCGTAGGAGTAGTGTACGGGCCAGAACAACTGAATGAAGTGTACTATTAAGAGTACTGTAGCAGTTGGAATGCACGAATAAAGCGGTAGTCTAAGTCAATAAGTTGGCCGAGTCTTTTGGATCATGGAGAGATTCCACAAGGCCGTGGCATGAGAATTGGTCCTAGTAAGTTAGTGGGTGCGTGGAGTGCTGGTCGTGTGACTTTATATATGCATGAGGCTTATTTTAGCCAAGTATTTTCCCGTTAAAAGAAAGAAAAGGCAATAGATTGAGTGATTCAATCCCAATGAGCCTCTTCTCTACGTGTGTTTCTCTAACGAGACCAGTGAGTGGTTTCCAAAGAGACCACAATCACAGCCAATTGCTCTGGAGCCATGACCTCTTGCAAACAGAGATGATAAGTTTGTGTAGCCCTGGATGGGTGTTCTAGTTAATGTGCCTACTGAATGGAAGGATTGGTATCAAGTTGAAGAGAGTGGAAATCGTTTGAAGGAGCAACTATCACACTTTTTCCCATTGAAGGTCATTCCTTTATGGAATTTTAGAGGTCATACATGGAAAGCTACTGTTAAGTTTGCAAAAGATTGGAATGGTTTCAGAAATGCACTTGTCTTTGAAAATTACTTCGAGGCGGAAGGATATGGTAAAAGGGACTGGAAGCAAAAACAGAATGAAGGGTCAAAACTCTTTGGATGTGTTGCAAGATATAATTGGGAAACACTTAAGAACAAAATGGTCACTTGAAAACTATCAATGATCTTGAGAATGAAGGAACACGTAAAACTGGCAAACTTGTAGCTAATTTAGCAAACCAAATTGAGGTAAAGAATAGGCATTTACAGGAGCTTGAATTTAGATACAATGAGACAACAGATCACTTGAGAAGATGACGGGGCAAAGGGAACAACTCCTCCAGTCATATAATGAGAACAGTGCAGGTTAAAAGGCATGGAAGGGTATCTTCTACAGAGTACCGACATCGATAAATTAAAAGAGAACCAAGGGGCATTCATATCTAACAGTAACAATACATTATTAACCAAACATCTGAATAAAAACATCATTGACCAAAGTGTAGAATTTATGAGGCTTTCGATAACAACACCAAGTCCTTCTGCAAGTACTGACAAAAGGGCCAATACCAGCACCAGATGCAGCAGGATCAACCTGCATGTTGAAAAGAGAGATCCCTTAAGAAACATAATGCATAAGCTTATCTCTGATGTAATTTTTCCCCCTTTATGTTTTCATGTGTTTTTTATTTGGCTAAGCCTCAACTCATGCCTGCACATTCTTGTAATTTGTATTTGTTTTGCCTGTGCATAAGATCCAACAGATATAATTTTGACTACTACAACAAAATGGATTTCACAAAATATGCGTCATTCTAAAAGAAAGATACACAATTTCATCTAAACTATGAAAAGTTTGACAGGGCACTATATGTGTACATTATCATCTTCAGAGATCGTACAGATAGCTAAAATCTAGACATCTGTGAATGCTTTGATCTCTGAATAACCAGAAGGTGACTAACTAGAAGGTACAAGAAGAGACAAAAGAATAAAACGTAAAACATGCTCCTGTCACGTGTATAGTTGTGGGTTTGAATTAGTGGACATACACATATGACAAAGACATAACCTCTTAAGAACAAAAGTTAGTGAGTTGACATTGGCTCTGAAAAAGATATGGCTAATGCACGGTTACTATCTCATGGAACCTCAACATAGTCCAAAATAACAATACACACAAGGTATTCCACTAGATACCGCTAATTGTGTAGCCCCATAAATCTCAAGGAGTGTGATGAAGTCATGATCTCTAATATGCAAGTATTAGTTAGAGCACTACAACAAAAATGGATTTCACAAAATATGCTTCATTCTAAAAGAAAGATACACAATTTCATCTAAGCTATGAAAACATTTGACAAGGCACTATATGTGTACATTATCATCTTCAGAGATCTTACAAATAGCTCAAATAGAGACGTATATGAATGCTTTGATCTCTGAATAACCATTAGGTGACTAACCAGAAGGTGATGCTGGCGTGTTGGGTCATAGCATTTCTTCTGTGTCTTGACGACCTGACCTCAAGCTCAATGAGGATGACTTGATCTATCTAATTGATTCAGTGACAGAAAGAAGCAAAAGATGCAAGCATGAAGATGAAGATTAGATCATACAGATAGCTCAAATGGAGAAATATGTGAATGCTTTGATCTTTGAATAACTAGAAGGTGATGCTAGAGTGCTAGGTCGTAGCCTTTCTTCTGTGTCTTAACGACCGACCTCAAGCTCAATGAGAATGACATAATCTACCTAATTGATTCATTGGCCGAAAGAAGCAAAAGATGCAAGTATGAAGATGAAGATTACATACAAAGAGAAAAATAGAGAGGAGCAAAGCGAATTATTTACCCGATTCTTATGGAAGAGGAAGTGCAGGAAGGAGGTAATGTGGAAGAGTATCTATCTTTTATATGTTGGAAGGAGACAACCACCAGAGCATCCTTGACTGCAATGCAATCGTCGTGCATTCAACATTGTGGGTGGGGGTGCATGGCTCTGTCTTCTTGGCGGTTGGCAAAGCTGGGCGTTTGCCGAGTGAGGTGACGTCAGACGCCTAGCACGCAACATCGTGGGGTGGGTAGGCGCCACCACCGCGTCCTCATCCCCTTGCGCCGCCGCTACGGCCTCGTCCCCTTAAATTCTGACTCCCCCCATGTGAACAACTTCCTCCTCCTCCTCGGCGTCCCCGTCATAGCCAAATCTGCGCGGGTGGGGAGCACCTTCCTCCTCGTCGTCGTCCTCCTCCTCAGCGTCCCCGTCAAAGCCGGATCCAGCGCGAGCGCAAACCCTAGTGGTGCGGGTGGGGAGCCTCTCCCTCCTCCTCGTCGTCCTCCTCCTCGGTGTCCCCGCACAGCCAGATCTGCGTGGGTAGGGAGAGGTGGGCGGCGCGGGTTGATCTAGCACGCGGTGAGGCATGGCGGTGTTAGTGAGGTGAGGGAGGGAGGGTGGTGCGAGAGCGGGCGCCAGGCGACGCAGGTGGGTGGGGGCGTGAGAGTCGAGGGTGTCAAGCGTAAGAGTGAGATACGGTCGTGCGAGCTGATTGAGCCATCAGTGTACTGATCAAGATGGTCGATTGGACGGACACGAACGATGATGGGAGGACGGACGACTGTAAACTCTAATATTTAAGTAGTGGAGATACTTACTCGCTAGTTGCTAGTACGTGCTAATTGAAAGTTCGCTATAGCCTGTACCGATCTTTGACAACAAGTGGATAGATAATAACGCGGTGGCGTATATAAATGTCAAATGCTGCATGTGCCTCGCCCATAGCCGCTAGCTAGCTCAGCATGCACGGCTTGTAGGGACATCTGAGAACGCACGCACGTACGTATAAACATGGGTTGTACATGCATGTGTGCTTCGAGTTTTTGCACACCATTCTGGCCGGTATTTAAAAATATGGCTCTCCGCACGTAGTATTGCCAAAAATGACAGTCTGATAGTGTCTCACGCCATCACACGTGTAATTATGCTCGCCCCTAGCCCGCGCAGGGCTTGTCCGGGCTGTGCACATACGAACACACCAAAATCCGTGCTCCATCGCCCGACACATGTCTCGTCAGCACTCCTCGCGCCTGGACAAGGCCCCCCTGTTTACAAGTGTTGTCCGCACGCATGGCGCCTGACGCGCACTGGACACAGGTGTCAGCAGCACAGCCGGCGCTGTCGCACACCCAAGGCCCGGACGCGGTCGATCGTGCCGCGTGTCCCTCGTCCGAGCCTCCCTGCCCCGGTCGTCCGTCCATGTTTCATGTTGCGTGCGAACAAGGCTCTGTCCGGCCCCCTCGCCAGCGTCGCCATGTGGCCGCAAGCCCCGCGTGCGGTAGCGCCTTTGAATTTCTCGCTGCGCTGTCTGCGGGAATTACCTTCGCTCGGCTATATATACCGGAGTCGCTCGCTCTCACTCATCTCAATTTCAGTCTTGTTCTCGTGCTTGCCGTTGAGAACACAGAGAATAGAATATATTTTTTGAGATTAAAGTTTGGAGCAGTTTTTAGGACTGTATCAGTATTGAACAATCTGCCTGTAGGGTAGGTAATTTTTTGTCTACTGCATTTGTCGTTATTACTGTAATAGTAGTTAATTAGTCATATTCAACTAGTCCTAATTAGTGTAGTTTGTAGTCGTAATTACACAGTTGTTAATAATTTAGTTGTAGTTTATTACCGCTTATTATTAAGAAGTAATGAATTAGTCATAACTAACATATCGGTAATTAATTAGTGCTTAATAATTAGAAGTAATTAGTTACTCATAATTAATTAGGATTTTTTAATTAAGTATGAATTAGTTTGTGGTTAAAAATTAGTGGTAATTAATTAATCGTAATTAGTTAGCATAATTAATGTTGTGAAAATTAACTTGTCGCAACTAATTTAGTAGTAATGAATGAGTGGTAATAAACAAATCGTAATTGTTTGAGTTGTAGTTTATTAGTGGTAATTACCCTAGTGTAAATGGAGTGGTTGAATTTATGTGCCATAATTACTTTGTTAGTAAGTAACGACTTGTTGTTAATTAGTGGTGACTAACTAAACATAATTAACTATGTATGTGCGTAGTTAATCATTCTTAATTAATTAATAATTAATTCAGTGGAAATTACTTAGATGTAATGAATTACTTGTAAGTATTTTTTTACAAATAATCAATTTGTTGCTAATTAATTAATTATTCTTATTTCATTACTCTTATTTAATTGATTACTTGCATGTAATATGTCGTAATTATTTGTGTCATGGGTAATTAATGGCAAATAAATTACTCATAATTAATTAGTATTAATTAGTTTAGCCATATTTAATTTGTGCTAACTACATACCATATTTTTTATATCACGTACCGCAAATCGGATTGTTGTGGCTTTAGGTAATTTCTAACATGCAAGACTTGGTAGTGTTTTATGGTGACAGTCTTGTACGGGCTGGACTTGATGGGTTGGACCTGTGGAGATGCCAGTACATGGTGGTCTGGGCAGAGGGGCTCGATGCGATGAATATTTACTAGCTTAGGAGCTTTATCCGGAGGGAGTTTACCATAGAGCAAACGACGAAGAAACTTTTAATCGAGGGGACCACCTGCATAAGTAGGGTAGGGCGTATGGGAGCTGGTCAAGGTGAATGGAAGCGTAGCATAGGGCTAGTACATGCAGATTGCCTCCTAGCTCGAGGCGGTGATAAACGAGAAGCCGATGGTATACGTGAATTTCGTACGCTAGGCGGCGGCAAACCTTGATGATGCTGGTGCCTCGAGAAGCAGGCAGCCGCAGGCAGAGCTTGAAGACGGTAGCACGAAATGTGATGTTTTGAAGGAAGTCCACGAGAGAAGACTTGTGCATAATTTTGTGCAAAATGAGAAGGCAGAACTGTGGTGGTCGACCCACATTGACTACCACGAGTATCTACCGGACCAGCCTCTCAGGTTGGAGTCCGACAAGGACACTGACTAGGATCGGATGGTAGCGAGGACGACGCACTCCATGGTAGTGGTCTAACTGGTGGAATTGTGTGATCAGAGGTGCCTTATGTGGTATCGAGACTTAATGATATCGCGGTGTGTTCACTCGTATTGTCGCAAGAAGAAGGGTCTCAGTAGGGGTTTGATGCCGATACCCTCTTAGTTGGGCAGCACTCCCCTAGCAAGACGGTTGTGCAACAAGTTATAGCACGGTATGCCTTTTCCATCAGCCGTGTGTACTGGGTGCATCGGTCAAACCTAGGATATTACGCAGTGAAGTGTGTAGTGCAAGGCTACCCTAGCAAGGTTAGCGCTTACCGAGCAAAGTTCTTCGGCTCGGTCTTCACTATCAAGGCGATGACCGAATACACTTACGAGCTTAGTGAGCCCCTGCGGTAGCATCGGAACATCACTTCCGCATATGTGGCACGCCTCATCAGCCACCTAGTTGCGGAGGACGTGTCTGGCTCCCCCAAGATGATGCTGTCAGAAGTCAACAATCTGGTTAGTTATCCAGTTAGCTACAACAAGTTCCGACGAGCCAAGCAGAAGGTAATCAAGTCCATATACAGGACATACGAAGAGGCATACAACCTTATGTCGAGAACACTTCACCAGATTGCCAAAGAAAACACCGACATGTACATAAACAAGATTGAAAGTGAAGATGTTGATGGAGCCCCCAACTTCTGCATACTGGACCAAGTGTTCTGGGCTTTCGCCCAGGCCATAGAGAGCTTCAAGTTTTGTCGTCCTATGCTCACGATCGATGGAATTTCCTCACGGGGAGGTATAAGGGTATCATTCTCACTATGGTGGCGGCCGACGAGAATCACTAGCTTCTCCCGGTTGCTTTTGCCATCATAGATAATGAGAACACATCCAGTTGGCGGTGATTCCTAGCGAATGTGAAGCAGGAGGTTGCGGGAGACCGGCCCAACGTATACCTTTTCACGGACTGAAATACTGGGTTTTTGTCAGCTTTAAACACCATGGAGAGTGGGACAGAACCCTTTCACTAGAGGAACGATGTGGAAACCCGGTGGTGTATGAGGTATCTTACATTAAACTTCTTCACGTGGTTCCGTAACTAGGAACTAATGAAGACGTCAAGGTATTATGCACGAGGAACCAGAGGCGGAAGTTTGACTCCATCTGGATAGACTTCGAACATCGGACTATGAAGCATACAAGGGAGTCCCCTCTGGATGCACAGGAGGGATTGGATGCTGCAAGTGGGTAATCCAGGAGCACCATAAGTTTCACACAGTGGATTAATCTCCATACTCCTGAGTTGGAGGAATAGTCCCTACTATATGGCACAACGGTGCGAGGTACATAATTATTATAATCAACATGTCTGAGATCTACAAAAGTGTGCAGAAAGGTGTACGGTGCCTCCCTATCACCGTGATCATCGGGAGACATGGATTCGCACGGTCAGTTACTTCATCAATAGAGCCACCATAGCATAGCAATAGCTGGAAGAAGAGAAGTAGTGGTCTGAGAACATGCAAAGGTATATGGACCAGAAGATGGAGAAGGCTCGAATGCACGACATTCGGGTGATCAATGGCCTCAAGAGGAAGTACTAGATCAATCTGAGGCTAAAATATGTCAATAGTCATGCCAGGGGGAAAGTAATCATGCCTGCACCCTGGGTGATGTGGTTACATGAACTTGAAACAAGTCGAAGCTCTTGAACAAGCTATGCTCGCATGTGTACAAGGCATGTGTGCAGCTGAGGCAGATGTCTATGTCTTATATATCTGAGTACTACGACTTGCAGCATCTTTTTGACACATAAAGTGTAGAGTTTCACTCATATAACGTGGACTTGAACTATAGAGATCTTTGGGCGAACTGGGTGCAATGGGGTCCGAACAAGGCCTTGAAGTCAACTGGGAAGGGATGACTACCGACTCGGTCCTTCCAGGATGACTTGGATAACAACCAACGTGGAGGTTTGAGCTGCACGATGAAGTGCAGGATATGCAAGACATTTGAGCACTTCATGAAGGATTACCCCAACAGACCAAGCTCATCTAGTCGTCATTTAGTGTCGTAATTCATTGTATTGTATACCTGCATGGGGACCGTCATGTTATTGAAATGGGTAGTCCGTTCATATTTGTGCATACCTTTACGTTATTCTTTGTTAACTGTACATATGTACACATTATATTTATTTTGAATTGACTCGGCCTTGTTTTGTGTGCTATAGCAAAACATTACGTTGGCTTAGAATAGTCAGATTCGTCGTTGAACTTTTATGCGAAGATACTGCAGAAGCGCAAATGACTTGCGAAGAGAGCTAAACCTTACCCAGATTTTTCTATAAAGGATGTGTCGGTACCATCAAAGTTTCCATGCCCGCATGTGTGTACGAACAACCGACGAAGATTATTCAGTCCACAAGAGAATCTTACTTACACATCGATTTGTCACACCCTACAATGAATTCCACATATTTCTAATTTCATCAGCGCGTAATGGCAGCCCGAGATGCGTTGCAACTTCTTCCAATGGATCGACGGCCCGGAGATGTTCCATAGGGCGTTCATCCAGTAAAAGTACATGCTAAACTGCGCGATGCAAGCCGAGACCTTTCAGTAATGGAAACCGTACATACCGGACCCTATTGAGAAGGCACTGGAGGAGCCCAGGACAGCAGGGTGGTGGTGGAGGACCCCCGAACAAGAAGCTAAGTACAACAAGAGGAAGGCTCCCGTTACTGAGACCGGCGGTCGTCGTAGCTTATCCCATCGCCTGAGCACACTCCATATCGAAGAATTGAGTTATGTATAATTTGTATCGTGATTATGTATTTGGCCTTTTGTTCTGCTAACATCATGCAATCGTCCAGCCCTTCTCACAGAACATGGACTACTTCAACACTCGCTGCTAACGTGGGTAGTCCCGAGGCAGGGGGAAGGCTCCTACTACTTATGCCAGTGGCCATCGTAGCATTTCCAGTCCCCCGTCCGCACTCCATCTCGAAGAGGTAAGTTGTGTACAATTTGCATTGTGATTATGCACTTGGCCTTATGTTCTACTGACATCATGCAATTGTCCAGCCCATGTCGCAGAGCATGGATGACTTCGACACTTGCCACCGACGTGGGTAGTCGCGAGACAAGGGGAATGGTCTTATCCGGCGCAAAGACTAATTTTGATCCCCCAAAAGCGTTGCGCATGTATCTTGTGTGTACCAAACCACGCGCCGCATTTAATTTGGAATTTACAAAGTGTGTTCCTAAATTTTGACAAATTTATTTTTCAAATTTTGGATTATAACTCCACATGAAATGTCCAAACTCTCGTGATTTCATGATTTCATATGAACCTCGGTGTTTGCTGATTTCATGTTAGTTCGGAACCGATTTACTCTGAAAATACGCCCATAACATACAAAATATTCATAAAAATATAGCACAACAAAAGCGCATAACATATATGTAGTGCAATTACACACCAGATACAATATGGCTCACTCGTATAAGCCACACTCTGCTCGCCGCATCTGCGTGTGCATCCTGGTTTTACGTCGAGCATATCTCGTGGGATACGTTAGCCGGTTTGGAGAGCGTGTATCAGTTCGGAAGGGGTACAGAGATCATTGAGTGGGCGGAGGTGCATCAGCAAGCTAACTCTAGCCCAGCTGAGTCTATCCAACATCAATGTCGTCCAGCTGAGTCATGCCAAACTGATTGTTACCTGCAATCATGTCATTAATGAAGTAATCAAGAAATCCATGACCAGATCGTCCGCCCCCAGATATGTTGTCTGCAAGTCCCTTGGTGCGGAAGGGCTCTGGCCTTGACCGTGTGATGTGCCAGCGACCCTGGAGGAGCTCTGCCCTTTGTTCGGTACTCCGTACTGGTCAACGTACGACGGGGGTGGGTGCCCTGGGTGCCACGGTTCAAACCCTGGCGCCGTGTACTGCTCCTGGTAGGAGCTAGGAGAGGGTTGTATCCTCATGAGTTGATGGATGGTCGTCACCACCGCGGTCAACTGAAGGCACAAGATAGAATAATGTTAGATGAAATAAATATTCAGGACATAAACTAAACATCTCGTACCTCCCAGATGTGCAGTGCGGATGACTGGGGGGCAACGCCAGTCCGAGTACGGGGTGCGGATGGTAAAAGTGATGCATCCTGACGGACGTGCTGCTGGAAAACAATATGATGTAAACAGAACCTAAGGCGTAACAAAAAATAGAACATAATTTTGTACATAACTTGCCTTCCTGCCGATCTGGAGCGCGAATGACCAACGGGGAGCGCTACGACACCCGTCGGTCTGACTATGTCGTGCCGACCTAGCAGGTGAGCACGGTTGCCCCACTCTATGCGTGGCGTGTAGGACATTGTCTCTTGAACGACCCTAGCTCATGTTCTTTATTACATTCTTCGACTCCGTGAAGATGTACTTCAAAATGCTCAGAAGCCCCAGTACGGTGTGCTCTGGGCTGCGGTTGGTGGTCTCCGATGCACTTGCAATCCGCTGCAGGTGCCCCAACTGAAGTGAAAGAAAACACCAGTTCAACAACAAATAATATAAATATCATCAATGAAACGAGCAAAGATTGAAAGTGTTTCATGGTGCGTCGCGCCGTGAAGCATTGTGTCGATCAGACGAGTGACAGAGCCTCTCCTGGTGCTTCACCTGCTTGGGACGCTTTGGTGGAGGACGAATGAGTCTGGTGCGTGACCGTGGTACGTACCACTCGATGTACTGATGGTATGTCCGTACATTGTACAGTCGCTGATCCTGCAGGATCTCGATGTGCGTTGTGTCCTAAATTATTGGGATGTAGTGAGCGTCAATCTGCTAGTAATTCCTTTTGGACCAAAGCACGAGGGGTGAGAGCCATCCGTGTCCCCAGTGATCCTTGACTTGCACCGGTGATTCTCATCGTAGAAGGGTTCTAGAAGCTCCGGTAAAGGCATGACTTGCAAGAGATGAAAAGATAGATTATTAGTGAATAGATTGATAATGATAATGAATTACTAGAAAATAAAAATTACAGCTAATTAAGTACGACTAAATTATTGTGACTAAATTGATACGAGTAATTCAATACCACTAAATTAAGTAGGACTAATTAATAACCACAAATGAATTACAAATAAATAATTATGACTTAATAATGACAACTATATTATTTAGGACTAAATTAATTACGATAGATTAAATAGTACTAAAATAATTACGACTAATTTATTACCACATATTAATTAAAAATAATTATGGTTTAGTAAGGGCACTAAATTAATTACGAGTGGTTAACTATGAATAAATTAATTATGACTAAATAATGACGGCTAATTAATTAAGAATTAATGAACTATGACTAATTAATCTCAACTATTTATTTATGATTAATTAATTAACTAACACTAACTAATTACGACTAATTAATTAACTAACACTAACTAATTATGACTAATTAATTAACTAACACTAATTAATTATAACTAATTAATTCGTAGCTAATTAACTACACCTAAATAATTACAACTAATTAATTATGTAAGATTAATTTAACTACGACTAATAAACTCACACAAATTTTATTATGAAAATTTGAAAACAACTAAATTAATTACACCTAAATAAGTACAACTAATTTACTATGGCTAATTAACTAACTACACAATTAATAAGAATAATACGTACGAGGAAAAAAATTACTTACTAATATGGTTGCTAATGACGATTGTAAACAATTCTTAATCATCTACGAAAATAAAATCGACAGAACGAGCGAAAATGAGAAAGCGAGCTAGTGAGGATGAGAGTTTGCCCTCGGAATTTATAGCCGCGACGAGAGGAATCGAATTCCCTCCCGCGGGCGAGGCTTGCATGCATGCATGCATGCAAAGACATGGATGGTGACAAGGAATAACGAGGGAATAAAGTGCGAAAGTGGTGGATGTTGGTGGAGAATAAAGCGAGGGTGGTGAAGGCGTCCGGGGCAGGGAGGATCGACGTGGTGCGTTCGGGCGAGGAGGGACTGGCAGAGCCAGTCGGTCGGGCGACGTGCGGTTAGTCCGGGCGCTCGCCGTGCGGATGAGGCTTGCCCAGGCGACAATGTGTGGCCGAGATTGATGCCGGGCGTGGGAAGCACGAAAATACATATATGGCGATGTGAGACAAGTCTAATATGCCATTTTTTGATAACACCGTACAAGAACGGCTATATTTACAAATACCGATCAAAATAGTGCCATTTTGGCCGCAGGCGCGAAGGTTTTGCCTCCCCATCTTTTCAAAGCTAAACACGTACTACGCTGCTGTCCATCGCCTTGGTCCTGCGTCCATCCGAGCACATCCATTCATTCCTTGAACATTGCAGGTTCTAGAGCACTGCAGAATTGCATACTGTGTCACTGTTCGCACAGAATGTGTTTGAATTTGTCAACAAAAGTCCATTTCGTTGGTACAAATATTTTCTTAACTTAGGGTCTGGCCTGTAGGTCAGGCAGTGTTAAATAATAGTAATAATTTGAAGAAAAAAAATGTTGCCCAGTGAGGTGACATTTGGATTATTCTTTTCAAAGTTTAGTCGATTTTAGTTTAGTATGCATGTGAGTCTATGACGTTTATTATATCTGAAAACAATTCTCATAGGTTTTTGTAGGATTGTAGCTCTATGCCTCTATGTATGCCCTAGATGCTACCAACCTCACAGGCACAACCACACTTAAAAATTACAAAACCGAAAATAATATGACCTATTGCTCCAATATCGTTTTATACTTGAGGAAAATGAAAACAATATGTTAGCCTTCCACTTTTGAACAAACATCACACTTTCCCATCAACATGTTCTGAGCTTGGAGCTACTGATGAGTATCATAGGACTAATTAATCATGTTTAATTATTGGCCGGAGAAACCAACAAGGGTCAACTCCTAATGGGCAAGTAAAACCTCTCTTTAGTTAATGGATCACGCCATCACCTTTTATATGTTCTTCCTAGACACCTATGCTCTCCACCAAGTGGCCAAACTTTTTGTTATCAATTGCGTGCTTCAACTTCACAATATTAGGCCCGTTGATCACGATGAGCTGATGACCATAAGCTAAGAGCATGGCTGTTTTATCCTTTGGGCATAATTTAAAGCTAGGGTTACATAGGCTAATTAAAGAAGGCATAAAGTCATATTTGAAATATAGGACATTTACAAGAAATAATGAAATTCATATCAGATTTATTCGAATCCGGACACTCAAAATAAGGCCTAATCTTTTTTGCGTAGATATAGCCAATTAGGCTATTACTAATAGCATACTATCGGGTAAGGCTAGCAATTTTGCCTTTTTGTTTCTTGTGTAGGGGCCCAAATTGCTTTCCTCAACAGCCCTGAGGATCTTTGTCCCTCTATATTTAATAGCTTGACAAGCCTGCATGTAGCTATGGTGGTACCGGCCATTTTGAGACAGGCTATCTAAAGCCTACATGGACGGACAAGCCATTCCATACATTTGAGGAGATAATAGAACGTGCGCATAGTGCAGCCAGTGTGAGCTGGAAGGACTTATCTTTTCTTGATGCTTATCAGCCTATTATGGTTTGGTCCAAAGGCCGATTAATTTAGCCCACCAATTGGCTTAGTTAAGTCTTAATCAACTTTGCAGCAGATATCCAATACATGTCCTAACCCAACGGTTAATCTAGAATGGAATAGTGATCAACAGCTCTGTGTCCTCATGCAGATTTAGCTCAGCAAATTCCACATCGATCAGACTATTCAGCCATGTTCATTGCGCCGCGTCATGTGAAAAAATATATATTGGATTCATTTCCGACGCAAATTTGGAATATAATTTGTGTTGAACTGAATTAGCGACCAGAGAGGGTGAATGAAAGCCGCATATTTTTTTTTACCTCTGCAGCATTCAACTTTTCTCTCTCACTCTAATAGCTATGAAGATCAAAGCTACAAGATCACAACGAAAGTTTTGTGCTGAAAACGAAAAACCCCGAGCTCAACCTTTCTCATCCAGTCTGACTTTTGAGCTGGTCGGTCTGACCACCTACTGCCTGAATAACAGCTTGAAGGATCTATAAAACGATATAACTTTTGATCTCATGGTCTAAAACCATAAGATTTCAGACATAGCTCATCAAGAAGGACGTACATAAATATATTCCAATAAACAATCGAGACCATCGAAGGTAACGTTCCACGAATTTCTTGATTGAGTCAAAAGGGCTAAAAAACCCAGGGGAAAACAAAACTTGAGCCAAAATCTTGCTCGTGGGTGGAAGATGGTTAAGATGACCTTAGATCAGTTGCTACAAATCCTAACAAGTTAGATCATAACAAAATACCTAGCCAAAACCCGTGGAACACAAAAAAACCCCCGCAAAATCGTCAAAGAAATAACAAGAATAAGATAGAGCCCATCTTGGAGAAATCTTGATTAGATTGATTAAAGATATTGTAGATTTACAACCACTCTACCATGTAGAACAAAAGCTTACACTTGAGCACCCAATTTCTCAACCCATCTCTCTCAAACCCTAGCCCGCTCTATTTTCTCCACTTTCCCCAAATCTCATATTATGCTTTCTAAGGCTTGGTTGTGCAAATCCTACACCAACCCTTATATAGTGGATGCTAAGTCTAGAGATAAAACCTTATCGGGAACCTGTTCAACCCACACATAAATGAGACAACATTCAAGCACAGTTCTCAAAGCGGATGACGAACCGGATCTCCCGAATCCGTCTCTCCGTGATCTTCGCCTTCTCTTGACTTAAACCGTCTCTCCCTTGCACCGTCTTGCGCCGCGATTTCTCCATGGTCACCAACCCGGTATTTTGTCGAAGATATCAAAATACCTCTTCTCGATCATTCTCCATGATCGAGTGTAATCAACGTGAAGTAATCTCATGTTTCGCCACGCGTAGGCTCATTAATGACTCAATCTATTTTGTCAAGTCTCTCCCATCCTGCTTCAACCAGAACCACTATAGCACTTGCACCGACCCCAAACCACTTGATGCAACCTGTTGCACTGAATTTTTCGTTCGGTCGTTGTTGTCCATCTTGCGTCATGCTTGAGTCTAATCACTTCACATGATATCTTCTATTGTTCTGGACCTCAGCTCTCCTAACCTAGTCTCAATCATGCCTATCGTTGATCGTAGTTGACTCCAAGCGTTCCTACACAACAATAGACTAAGAAATCAATTTCGGACACAAGTTCCTTGCAACTTCACCCACATTGGCGAAAACATACATCATGCAATACCTATACACTAAAACTCATTACTTTAGTAAAAAACTGCAAAGTTCAGGACACACCGGGTGCACAACTCCACCTAGTCGGTCAGACTGCCACCCTCGTTCGGTCTGACCAACAACCACACGTCGGTCTGACCGCCAGCTTGACCGGTCAGACCGCCCATCGGTCAGAACACTTCCAAACTCCGGAAAACACCCTTTGCAGACTTTTCTGCAAACTATATCTAGTTTTGCGCCCTGTTTTTATTTTCAATGGCACCTGGTGCAAACACACCCTCAAACGCTCCCACACAAGAGTTTAGGTTGCAATCCTCAAACTGCCACACCTGGCCAGTCAGACCGCCAACAGTTTGGCAACCAACACGATAAATTGTGAAACTGATGTTTTGATCTCCAAACACCTCGATACCGATGCTAATTATTCAACACTAAGATTATGATCATACACATGATCTCCACAATTGGAAAAATAGTTTAATTTGTAGCTATACCATCAAGTAAGTAGCCAAATATTAATGAAATATATTATCAAATTTATTAGGTAATTTGGACACCATTTCCATCTTTCAACACTAGGAATGGTTTGCCTAAAAAGGAGTTAATAATATGAATAGTTTTGTACATCATTCTTCGTCTGCACATTAGAGAGGCTCTCCGATGCGTTGGACCTACTAGTGATGGCACACATCTATTACTAATGCACTTTTTATGGGCAATGTATCTTATGCACAAGACCTACTTTGTGAACATATGCACAAACCCGATGTGGCCATCAGATCTGATCCGGGCAGCCGAGATCGAAGCGGGAGTGACCCAAAGGATTTTTTACATTCCCCCTCTGCCCCAGCCCACCAAAATATTCTAGAAGCCCCTTCTTGTGCCTCTCCTCCCCAATCCAAACCCATCGCCTCAATTGTTGCCATGGAAAATTGGAAAGCACAACAGCTCCTCCCAAATCCGTGAATTAGGGTTTTGGTCCCTCCATACGCACCACCCTCCTCCATCCACATGACCTCCTTCATCTATGTGGTGGCTGCTCCGGCACGTGTTGGACGTCATGTGTGTTCTATGCAGGGCGACGCTAGGGTTGGAAAAATAGCTTGAGGTTCGCGAGCCAGGTCGGTTCAGACCAAGCTCGAGCCGGCTCGGCTCGGGCTCGTGAAGTTTTCAAGCCGAGCCAACCCTAGCTCCTGGCTCGTAGGATTTTCGAGCCGAGCTCGATCCGCTCGTGAGCTGCTCGTTTAGCTCGTGGGCTAGATGTCGACCCATAAAGGCCCACAGAGACTGAGTAAACCCTAGTCTCTGACTCTCTGAGGCTCATCCTATTCCTCTCGGCCCTGAACTCCCGATACTCCCGTGTCCTGCCTCGTCCTGCAGCCGCTGCCACTGCCTATCCTCCATGTCGTCGCTGCCCTATCCTCCCCGCCCCGTGCTTCCCCTGCCCTCCTTCCTCTGCCTCGCTGCCCCATGCCTAGAAGCATTAGCCCACCACGGCGATCTCCTCGTCGAATTTCGTGGAATTCATGGCAGAGGAAACCTGAATGGCACTGATTTGGTAAAGTCTCATGTGAGACTATGCGTCAAACCGATTGAGTCAAAGTGAGGACAGGGAGGAGGGTGCCGTGTCGAGAGGAGGGGTCCTCCCCCATCAACCGTTCATTCGAGTTGATCGAGGGGAAATCAACAGCTGATGTGTTTCTTTTTTATTAGCTGCATTTCGTGAACATTCAAAGAGAGGGGGCCCAGCTTAATTTAGGATTTGCGGTCCAAAAACGTATTTCCTTTCATCTATGCATCTGAAATGATTTTGTCCAAGGTCCATGTGGCTACAATTTTGTCATGCATTCTTGCCGCACACATGTACGTGCTACTACCCATCTTCTTTGGAGAAAATAACAAGTGCCTGAGAATTACAACCTACAGGCTAGTGTGCACACTACAGCTGCAGTCTCTCTCTCTCTCTCTCTCTCTCTCTCTGTCAGATTCGCTCCTGTCTCGAGGAAAGAAAAAGAAACAGAGCACGAAAAGCACAACAACTTCTCCCAAATCCGTGAATTAGGGTTTTGGTCCCTCCATACGCACCACCCTCCTCCATCCACACGACCTCCTTCATCTGTGTGGTGCTGCTCCGACACGTGTTGGACGGCATGTGTGTTCTATGCAGGGCGACGCTAGGGTTGGAAAAATAGCTTGAGGTTCGCGAGCCAGCTCGGTTCAGACCAAGCTTGAGCCGGCTCGACTCGGGCTCGTGAAGTTTTCAAGCCGCGCCAACCCTAGCTCCTGGCTCGTAGGATTTTCAAGTCGAGCTCAATCCGCTCGTGAGCTGCTTGTTTAGCTCGTGGGCTAGATGTCGACCCACAAAGGCCCACGAAGACTGAGTAAACCCTAGTCACTGACTCTCTGAGGCTCATCCTATTCCTCTCGGCCCTGAACTCCCGATACTCCCGTGCCCTGCCTCGTCCTCCAGCCCACTGCCACTGCCCGTCCTCCATGCTGCCGCTGCCCTATCCTCCCCACCCCGTGCTTCCCCTGCCCTCCTTCCTCTGCCTTGCTGCCCCATCCTCCGCGCTACCGCCACCGTCCTCTGTCACATCCCCCACCCCGTCCACCATGCCCCGTGCTACCCCCGTCCTCCGCGTCGCTACCGGCTCGTGCTCCCCCTGTCCTCCTCAGCCACCCCTCCTCCATCTGTCGCCTCTTCTATCTAGCCGTCTTCCGTCGCCTTTGCTTCGTCCTCATCAGCGGTGGCCGGTTTCTTTTTTATTAGCTGCATTTCGTGAACATTCAACGAGAGAGGGCCCAGCTTAATTTAGGATTTGCGGTCGGCGTCTGAAATGATTTTGTCCAGGTCCATCTGGCTACAATTTTGTCATGCATTCTTGCCGCACACAAGTACGTGCTACTAACCATCTTCTTTGGAGAAAATAACAAGTGCCTGAGAATTACCACCTACAGGCTAGTGTGCACTCTACAGCTGCTGTGTCTCTCTCTCTCTGTCAGATTCGCTCCTGTCTCGAGGAAAGAAAAAGAAACAGAGCATGAAAAGCACAATAGAGTAACAAGAGAAGTACAATACACAGCTATACAAGTGGTACGTACGTACTAGTATTTTTTATTTCTTATTGTCAACTTCATTAGCCCAGTACAACCATGCTCCAAAAGTATGGGAATCAATTGATGGAACGAGCCATATAAAAAATGGCTCGAATGATATGGCTCACAATTGACAACGTCGCAAGAGGCTTTAGACTCTCCTCTTTTTGACTGACGGCTCAATAAAGCTGGGAAAAAAGGTGAAAGAAATTTGCCCAAGAAAAATATCGGAGAAACGGAGCACACACATTTTCCTTCCAGCTATTGAGATTAGTTCAAATAAAGCGCAGGATAAAAAGTAAGATTTCGTGCTTAATTTTATCACGGATGATGGCTGTGACAGTACCACGCTTGGAGTGAGGCGGGGCCCAAAAGAAGGCAGGAGATTTGATTGCATTTAGGTTGTTGGATCACATCAATCTACTCAAATAATAACCACATCTTTACTCATGTCGTCGTTTTTGAATCACCCCTTGTTTTTGTTGCTTACATTTAGTTTTCTGCGTTCTTAAACATTCTAATGCAATGGCCAATAGCTGGTATATATCTCACAACGTAGGGAGTATTTTTGCAACCGAGAGTATGTATGTGTAGTATACAGTATATAAGACCATGGTATTCACACCTTTTAGGGTGGTATGTATAATTTTTAGACATACTCTTTTTTAGTGCGAATATGAATGTATTTACAAAATATGTTAAAAACTATGGACTCTCTTACAATTTTTTCGTATGGTTAGCATTGGATTATCTTATAATTAGTATATGAGTATACCCAAAGTGATAAAATATAAGTTCAGTGTAGAAAGTATTAATCCTATATATATATATATAGGTAGGCACCACATGAATTAACAGTGGTACCAAAATCCCCGTACGTGCCTGTTGATCGTACAAACATCAACAAGGGTACGGGTCGTACAGACATGTGAAGAGCGGTGCAATCAATTGATTGAGAAGCAACACACACTCCAGAAACGATAATCCCAGTAGCATAGTCTGGTCGTCTAAAAACAAAGGCAGGAGGAGCTAGGAAGGGCATTGATCCGGACAAATCATCGAATTACACACACACACACACAAAAAGAAAGAAAAAGAAACGAAATTGTAGCTAAACAATCAGAGGAGAAAGGTGCATCTGATCTTCCATGTAGCCGAACTAATTGACTATCTAGTTGTATCTGGCCCACCGGTGTATTTTGGATTTCTTGAGCTTTTTTTAGCAACATAATGAGTAGTTCTTTAGAGCTCTTGACCTCTTAATTAGGTGAAATCTGGTACATATGTATCTAGAGCAGTTTTCTCGATATAATTGAAGTGTTATAGACTTTGTTCCTACTTGGACGCATCCAGAAATATGCAGATTGGCTGTATATAGATCACTCGAGTAAAATGTTTTGCGAAAATAAATCGAATTCGCCGCCACGGCCTCTAGTGAAGCGGCCTCATCTCGTGAAGCCGCTTGAGCCCCCGGACGAACACACGTTTAATTACTTCCGTCACAAGCCTTGGACTGCCCAAATCGGCATTTTTTTAAACCGTGCGGATTAGCCGGGATAGAGGCCTTGTTTCCTGCATTTGCACTACGAAATTAACTCACTGCACAAAAGATGGCGAACTAATCAAGCCCGCGTTGGTATATGATCCGATCGATCTGACTCGTGAAATGTGAACTACATGTAACAAATTGTTGTGACTCCTCGCACCGTCAAGAGGAAACGGGACACTCGAAACTACTGTGAAGCTGCTGACGTTTTTGCTTCCATCATAAGTCGTGGATGGAAACCCAACCTTAGAACTGGCTAAATAGGCGGCGCAGCACGGCTATCAAGGCCTGTTTAATACGTGGGTTATGTCGTGTCGGTTCATATCGTTGAGGAGACGGTCCAGTCCGATGGTCTGTCGTGACGTGCCGAGTTGGCTCGAGCTCATTTAGCCCGATCGATCGTTTCGTCCTACTGAGCCCGTTAGGTTCGAAAAAATACAAATACAAAAAGAAAAAAATGCAAAAAAAAAATCATTAAAAAAATGTAAAATTCATAAATAGATATAAAACATGTAAAAATAATACAAATACAAGTATATTGAAAATGTAATAAATAGTTTTATTAATGTTCAAATGAGTGGCTCGTTAAAACTTTTGCCAAGTAAAAACTCAACATTAGAAAACATTATCAAAGAAAAAAGAGTACAATATGTAGCTCTGCATACATCCTTGTTCTACGTGTTGTTGTCTAATTACAGATTTTTGAACACCTCCGATAACTCTGGATTTTCCACAGAGAGTTGTGTTCGTGAATCAACTTGTTCCCGATCCTTCACAGTTAGAAATATCTCCATCATCTCTCTTGTGAGACTTGTTCTTCTCTCCTCCAATATTCTTTCAGAAAGACTGATAGCAGACTCGAAGGAAACCGTCGAGACATGAACAGTTAACTTATGGGCTTGCCACCATTGTAAAATTTTAAAGTCTCTTGAGTTGAAATCCACCGTATCACTATCCAGATATGTGGATAGTTCACCACTCCTTGGGGTTCTTGGCTGAGCGGGCGGTGCTTTAGAAGAAGAAGACCAGGACCTGGAGGAAGAGCCACCGAAGATCTTGTACCATATATTTGTCTTGCTACTTGAGGTTGGGGCAACTGGAGGTCGTTACAAGAGGACTCCCTGGAATTTATTTTCATACCTTTGGTAAACCTTGTGTAACCGAAAACGAACTTATGCAAAATAGTTAGTATAGTCTAGCCCTGTAGCATCACTAAAAAGATCAAGTACACTACCAAATGCTTTAATTTTAGCTCTAAGACCTAAAACAAATGCAAATACATATAGGTAAAGGATTTCTCTCCAATATTTAAGGTATTTACTTTTCATGGAAACAATAACCTTGCGTAAAACTAAGTCATTTTGTACATTTTCAATTGAGTAGCAATTTATAAAATACTATGCACAATGATGGGAGATGTTGGATAGTAGACAAAGCAACAGTGACATCATAAAAAAATCTAAAACCTATAGTATCTTCTCAGCAATGAACCAACGTTGCTTAGTCAATAATATACCACCGTGTGCTCTAATAGTGCGTTTGAATTAAAACAGAAAAATTGCTCTTATATGGTAAAGACTCTTAAGCACTATGTAAGTAGAGTTCCATCTTACCGGCATATTCAAACCAAACTTTCTTGGACGTACACCCATCACCCTGCAGAAGATCTTATATGTTGCTATTCTTATGTTAGAGTTATTTTAAAAAAAGGAACCACATCGTGAAAATGTTTAATATACGGACTCAACCTCTTCAAACCATATTTGACTTTAAGTTTAATAATATGACAAGCGCATCGATGATGTGGCAAGAAGGAATCGGCGTATGTACTCAACACAGGAGTAAGAATTCCATGGCCCTAGAGTTCGAATCAGCATTGTGTAAAGTAATTGAGATATTTTGTCTGTAATACCAAAGTCTTCCACAACTTTGATAATACAGTCTGCAATATTCTCACCCGTGTGTGCTACATCAATTAATTTCAAACCTATAATTCTTTTCTACATTACCCCGTCATTATTAACATAATGAGCAACTACACTAAAATAATCCTCTCTAGCCCGACCACTCTGTATGTCCAAGGTCAGGGTCATCGAAAATGTGCATGTACTAAATAGTTCTACTATTTTATTACAACGTTCATTGTAGTATTTTACTAGATCTCTTGTTGTTGTCTGTCTAGAAATGACATAAAATATAGGATTATGTGCAGTTCTAATGTAATTTTAGAAAGCAGCAGACTCTCCAAAGCCTAACGACAAATCCTCAGAAGCAATTAAACGACAGAGATATTGACGGGCTTCCTCAAGATCGCTGTCTCAGCCACGTATCATACCGTTGGGGTTGTACTGCAGCCGCGTATGCCTCATCACCAATCATTGCTTGGCCTTACATCTTGTAGCATGTTTAAGCAAGTGTTGTGTTCCACTTGTAGACCTTGCAGATAATTTATTGTGATAAATTTTACAAATAACATATGGTACCTGATTCCCTGTGCGTCTTGCTTGGTTATCCTGTCGAAATTCTTGCACACTACCGATATAGATGACCTCGACCTCTTTATCCACGTTGGCATCGCTCCCTCCCCGCCTTCTCCTTCGTCGCGCCAGCACCGCCCAGCCCTCCTCCCTCTTCTCCCTCCGCTCCGACCACCGGCGCCACCCCGCCATCCTCTTCCTCTCCTCCTCCTCCCGGCTCCCTCCTAGCTTTGTCCTCCCTCCACGCCGACGATCGGCACCGCCCCGCCCTCCTCCTCTTCTCCCCCCTTTCTTCCTCCGCGCTAGCGCTGCTCCGCCCTCCCTCCTCTCCTCCTAGCTCGGCTCACCACTGCCTCCCTCGACCGGTCGGCCCCTCCACACGCGTGTCACGTGGACCGTGTTGAGCTCGTGTTGTGTCTGGTACAGATCGACACTGTTTATACTATGTCAAACCGTCTTATCGTGCCAAGATTACGGCCCAAGCTATTATACCGGTTTGGTCTATAAACAGTACAGACCAACTGTGTTCGGATCAAATCAATAGTATTGCACCACAGTCCCGAACCTCGCGGAGAAATTTAACAGCAGCAGCAACAATAATCCCTAGTAATTGGCACGTAGCAGCAGCAGCGGCTAGCAGACAAAGCGTGTGCATCCCCGTCAAATCTCTCACCGTCCAGTCCATCCCCCTCTTGCTTTTGATTTCCCTCTTTTGTTAATGCTGCATACTATTCATCTCACGCTTAGCCTAGGCCAGCAAATCCTAGGAAACTTGCTAGTAGTATCACGCTTTGCATTGGTAGTGCGCGCGCCATCGATGAGATGGAAACGTCGTCAAATATCCAACCCAGCTCGTTTCAATATCCGAATCGATTGCTTTCGATCGGATCGCTTTTTAAGGCCTCACGAAAAAAAAAAGTGATTTCGAAACCCAGCTTATTCTGCAGTGTTTTTTTTTAAAAAAAGATGAAAAATGAAAATAGCATCATGTAACAAAACATGGACAAATATCACTGAAAAACAGAGGGAAAAGAGATACAACATTAAGGACTAACATTATTGGTGATTTACTGCCGCTAGAAATTAAATCTAAGCTCACACGACCTCCAAAAAAACCAGGAAATAAAGAGAGAGAAAACACTTACTCCAATTCCCATTTCCCAAACTAATTGCATTTTACAGTTACTCCACCATTTTACAGTTTAACCCCGCCCGAACGATTCCTGCACAATCATACAACTCTGGTGCTCCGCCCATGCCCGTAGCCATGGCCAATGGCACGATTTAGCACAACTCTAGTCGTCTCGTACACCGGCAGCTCGTCCCTGTACGCGGCGGCCCCGGTGGCCCCGGCGCCCGGGGGAGCAATGGCCGCGAAGTTCTCGAGCTCGAACAGGTCGGAACTCGCGTCGCTGCTCTCCTCGTCCTCGTCGTCTTCGTCGCTCTCCATCTCCATCCGGCGGAGCAGCATATGCTCCACCGCCTCCACCGGCATCCTCCGGCGGTCCACCGCCAGAACCGTGGCCGGCGCCTCGTAGTCGCTGTCCAAGAACCGCACGGTCCGCTTCGCCGGCCCCCGCGTGGACGGCGTCTTGCTCAGGCAGGAGCGCGAGTACGAGGACGCCGTCGAGCATGCGGACTCCGCGGCAGTCGCCGCCGAAGGCGGCGTCGGAGGCGGGCGCTTGCCGGCGAAGATGGAGTTGAGGAAGCCCGCGAGCCGCGCGCCGGGGGAGGCCGGCTTACGGAGGTCCCTGAGCTTGGCGCGGATGGAGGCGCCTGGCTTCTTGGCCTTCTTCTCCGGCGCGGGCGCCGGCGCCCCGCCGGGGACGGTCGTGCGGATGGGGCGCAGGCGGCGGTGGTGCGACGACTCCGCCTCGGACGAGGAGAACCCGCCGTAGCTGGAGC
Organism: Hsuehochloa calcarea; assembly: GCA_036346395.1. Taxonomy (NCBI): domain Eukaryota; kingdom Viridiplantae; phylum Streptophyta; class Magnoliopsida; order Poales; family Poaceae; genus Hsuehochloa; species Hsuehochloa calcarea. The sequence continues at coordinate 29,198,855 of CM070597.1, forward strand.
ACTCGGACGAGCTCGACGTAGTGGCGTGCGGCCCCGGCGCCGTCGCCGTCGCCCTGGCCCGGTAGCTCCCCGCCAGCGACGGCCTGTAGTAGTAGCTGTAGTGCAGGGCCTCGTGCTGCTTCTTGGTCGCTGCCGCTGCAGTAGCATCCACCGCCTCCGCCCCGGTGTGACCCGGCTCGTCCATGGACTTGTATATCTCGTCGAGCAGCGTGGACGAGAAGGACGGCTGGTCGGCGAACCTCCTCGCCGGCGCCAGCCCCTTGGCCCCCGCCTCTCCATCCCACCAAACAAACACCCACTCCAATACAGAGTACAGACACAAACAAGAGCAGCAAGCAAAGCTCAAGAAGAGAAACTCTCAATGCAAGCCAGCTTCCAGCTCCAGCCAGTGTATGGGTACTGTTCTTCTGCAGTAGTGGTGGAACAGAAGAGCTTGGTCTATAGTGAGATGGTACGTGTTGTGAGACGAAGGGGGTGGTGGTGGTGGACGTGGTGGAAAAGGGAGGGAAAGGAGAGAGAGAGGAAGAAGGGTGAGTGGGGAAGGGATCGGTGGGAAGATATAGTCGAGGCGAACCAGGGAGGGAGAGGGGACGGTGAGGTGACAAGGCGGCGAGCAGAGGAGGAGGTGGTGGTGGAAACGGAACGGGGGTGGCGCCCGGCTACTTCGGTTTGGGCGTGCGGGTGATGGCGACGGGCCTACTCCTGACTCCTCTCTCCCCCTGTCTCTTTTCTCTATCGTCACCACAAGGTAGCGTTACCCATGCCAAATATATAGAGCTACTAATACTGGTACTACCTGTAAGCCAGGCAGTAACCACGCATCATGAGTTGATGACTCATTTAAGAAGGTTACTACTGGTACTGGGATCGAGCTCTGCCGTCATTTAAGAAGGTTACCACTGGTACTGGGATCGAGCTCTGCCGTCCCGATACCCTACGAACATGCTGCTCTATTTAGTAGGAGTACGAGTATTAACTTGCGCTAATTTCGCTATTTAAGGAATCTAGGGTACAAGGTACTACTACCTGTCAATTTCCCTTTTCATACGTCCCAGGTTTTGTAACTCCGATGAGAATTCACACCTGGCCAAATAGGCGGTCAGGTATCAGGGTTTGGACACAGCCTATCTCGACACGTCTGGTTCTCACTTGATTATTAAATGAGTCATGTAGTGTCAGTTCACGTGCTAGGGAGGCAGTCTAACCACGATCGGTAAACCATTCATATCGTGTTAGGCCGGCACGGGCCCGTTTGACCAGCAGGCCAAGTCTGACCTATTTAGTCCGTTTGACTCGACATAATAAAAAAATCCAAAAAATATATAAGTATGTATAATTCAGAAGTAGACATGAAATTTTTGAAAAACTAGACAACTATATTGAAAATGTAGTAAAAAGTTTTATTAATGTCTAATTAGCTGTCTCGTTAAAACCTTCGCCAAGTAAAAACTCAAAATAGGAAAACCTTAGCAAAGTAAAAGGAGTATAATATATAGCTCTACATACATGATACATTCTTGTTCCATGTGCCGGTGTCATTGTCTAAGTACGGATTTTCAAACACCTTCGACAACTCTAGATTTTCCAGAGAGTGTTGTTGTGTTCGTGAATCAGCTTGTTCCCAGTCCTTCACAGTTAGAAGGATCTCCACCATCTCACTTGTGAGACTTGTTCTTCTCTCCTCCAATATTATTCCAGAAAGACTAAAAGCAGACTCAGAGAAAACCGTTAAGACATGAACAGTTAACACATCACGTACAAGTATGGATAGCACGAGATATGTCAACTTATGGGTTTGCCACCATTGCAAGATTTCAAAGCCTTCTGAGTTGAAATCCACCTATCGCAGTCCAGAAAGGTGGATAGTTCTTTGCTCCTTGTGGGTCTTGGCTGAGCAGGCTGCTGTGTAGAAGAAGAAGACCTTAACCTAAAGGAAGAGCCGCCGAAGATCTTGCCCCACATATTTGTCTTGCTACTTAAGGCGGAGTCTACTGGAGATTATTGCGAGCGGACTCCCCAAAACTTATTTTTTATACATTTGGTAAACCTCGTATAACCGAGAACGAACTTCTGTAAAATAGTCAATATAATCTTGCCCTGTAGCCTCACTAAGAAAATCAAATACACTACCAAATGAATTGACTTTACCTCTAAGATCTAAAAGAAATGCAAATGCATATAGGTAGGTGATTTCTCTCCAATATTTAAGGTATTTAGATTTTATAGAAACAATAGCATCGTGTAAAATTAAGTCATTTTCATACATTTTCAATTGAGTAGCAATCTGTAAAATACTATGTACAATGAGAGGATATATTGGATAATACAGCAGAAAAAGCAATAGTGGCATCATAAAAAATTTCTAAAAATGAAAGTATCTTCCTAGCAATGAACCAATGTTACTCAGCCAATAGTATACTACCGTCAGTTCACTGATAGTGCATTTGAATAAAAGTAGAAAAAGTGATCTTGTATGTAAAAGACTCTTAAACATAAGATAAGTAGAGTTCCACCTTACCTCCATGTCCAAACCAAACTTTCTTGGACGTACACCCATTACCCTGCATAAGTTCTTATATTGTGTTACTCTTACGTTAGAATTATTCAAGAAAGAAATCACATCACGAAAAGCTTTAATATACGGACTCAACCTCTTCAAACTACATTTGAGTATAACATTGATAATATGACAAGCGCATCGTTGATGTAGCAATAAGGAATCGGCGTATGTACTCAACATTGTAGTAAGAATGTCCATGGCCCTAGAGTTTGAAGCGGAGTTGTCTAAAGTAATTGGAAATATTTTACCTGTAAGACCAAAATCTTCCACGACTTTGATAATATAGTTTGCAATATTCTCACCCATGTGTGCTACATCAATTAATTTTAAAGCTATAATCATTTTCTCCATTACTGAATTGTCTTGAACATAATGAGCAACTACACTAAGGTAATCCTCCCTATCCCAACCACTCCATATGTCCGAGATCAGGGCCGCTGAAATTGTGCACGTAATAAATAGTTCTTTTACTTATTTATGACGTTCATTGTAGTATTTTACTAGATCCTTGCTTGGTTTGACATCTTGTAGCATGTCTAAGCAAGTGCTCCGTTCCACCTGTAGACTTTGCAGACAGTTCATTGCGATAAATTTTATAAATAGTAAATGGTACCTCATTTCCTTATGCGTCTTGCTTGGTTGTCCTGTCGAAATGCTCCCACATTCCCGATGTAGATGACCTCGACCTCTTTGCTCCGGTTGGCATGGAGCCTGATGTTGCCGTGGAGACAGATGACGAATCTTCACCTTGCGCTTCCGGTTGGCTTGAGGCAGCCGCAGCCGCCTCCATGGACGCAATTTCCTCCGGTGAAAGTGTGTAATCACCAAGAGCAAAGCTATTGTAAAAACTGTCCATAACGAAAACTGCAAAATTGAAACTAACACTATTATTACTTTCATCTTAGCATGACAAGCACTAGCAATAAAAGTATGCAAAAAATATTATTGTACCTCTTTTGCTAACTTGTTGCAGAAATTAAATTTCTCAAAATTTGGTAAAGTTTTGGAATTTTGCCAAATTAGCTCAACACGAATTTGAATTTGGACAACAAAATTTCAAAAAGAGAATTAGTAATGGAGGGCTGTTAAATGAGATGGGGGAGTATGGTGGTTATTTATAGAAATTTTTTTTGCTATATTTTAAGACCAAAACGATAAAAAAGGGTAGAAATTCCCCAACGCTCGATTTTAGTTGGGCCGTGCCATGCCAGGCACGACACACGAGCACATTGCTCGGCTTGCCTACCGCCCGCCAGGCCTACCCCACCCCTGCCTGCTTCCCGACGCGCAGCACCTCTTTTCCCCTCTCCCTAGCAGCTCCTGCCGTAGTGCCGTGCATGGCAGTTGCGCACTGCTGCACGGTCGCTGGCGCTGGTGAGGTCGCACGGCACAGCAGTGGTGGTGCGACGCCCTCCACCTCCACACCGGCACTGCCCTCACGTCACCTCCTCTAGCTCTACCTCCCTCCCTTCGACCCTTATCGAGCCAGCTCGCGGCCCCCGCCGCCATCTCCTTCCTCCATGCCGGTGACGCCTCTCGCCTCCCCTCTTCCCGAGCCGGTCGCACCGCCCTCCTCTCCTCCTAGCTCCTCCTCCCTTCCCGGCGCCGCACCGCCTCTATCCTCCTGCCCCCTCCTTTTGCTCCTTCTCCAGTCCTCCTCATTCTCCCTCCTTCGCGACGCCACACTGCCTCCTCTCCTCCTCCTCCTTCCTCCACCCTAGCGCCGGATGGTTCCAAACCATCATCACAGGCGGTTATCATAGATGGTTTATGATTCGTCTACGAAAGTCACAACACAGACGATTTTTAGTAGAAATCGTATGTGATAGTAGGTCTTCACAAATGGTTTCAACAAATAACCATCTATGATATCCCTCATATCACAAACGGTTTTTTTAACCGTCTATGAAGGCCTACTGTCACAGACTGTTTTCACAAAAAAACCATCTGTGATATGAGGGATATCACAGACGGCTATTTGTTGAAACCTTCTATGAAGTCCTACTATCATAGACAGTTTCCACCAAAAACCGTTTGTGATATGTAGGATATCACATACGATTTTTGATAGTAGTCATTTGTGATATGCGACATATCACAGACGGGTGTTAGTCGTAGTCGTCTGTGATTGTATACATATCACATACGATTGTTAGTAGTAGCCATGTGTGAGTATCATTCACAGACAGTTTATTCCATAAAACCGTCTGTGATAGTTCATTCTATATCTAAATATATTTTAAATTTTTTGGCTAGCCTCAGGTAATGCTAGCCATGCCCTTTGAAAACAAGCAAGCAGAAAATAGATATATCACAATTGATTTTATATAGAACAACTCAAAGTGATTTACAAACTCAATATCAACTACAAAGTCACTTTAATGATCTAATTACAAAGTGGTTTAATTACAACTCAAAGTGAATTACAATAAATCAGAGTCGTCGGAGTAAAACTCTCCACTCTCTTTAATGATCTCCCCCGTGATGAAGGTGGTGAGTCGTCCACGAACTTCCACGAGTAAGTCCAGATGGAAGATACTTTCTTGTATTTTCATGTCATGTCGCTAGCAAGAGTAAAGTAATAAGCGTATATATTTAAATTCATAATTACATAATAATTATTAAGAGATTGACTGACAAACCTATGGATCCTTTGTCTTAGCACTCATGATTTCCAGCATATGACGACAAACATAGAATGAAAATATGTTGCCTTGACATAGTTGTTGGTGGTATTGCAAAAATAGAAGTGTGATATAAGACATAGGTATAGTCAGTTTGAGAGGCCAGGTTACGAAGTGTGATATAGAATTATTGTGTTGTAGCAGGTACCAGAAATCGCGTTCTGTATCGTAGTGTGGCGCCCGGTTAATTGTGTGTCCCTCCCCAGGCGACATAGGCGCTAAACGACCTACGTGATTCCAAGTTATCCTCAGACATTTCAAACAAAGGAATACTACAATAGAGTTACCTATGACGAAAATGAGCATACCTGTCGAGTACTTTTTGCAGAAGGATGAAGTCATGGTTGTTATTGACTAGTGAATCAAGGTATATTACCTTGTTCCACTTTGGTATAATGATTAAAAGGGTCCAGTGCCACCTACTCATATATGTTGCTTTAGTTATTAAACCTAAGTTCGTGTTGCGTATGTAGAACAAATGGAATTTGTATAGAAAGTAGTGAAGCACATACCCGTGGTTGTAGGGCACCAGTATATAGTCCTTGTCGCGGTGAGTATGCAATCCCTTCATTATATACTTCTCGACGTAGTTTGCGTCTTCGCGGATGCATTGCTCTAAGATCAAATGTGGGTCGAGGAAACCCACCGGTTGTCGCGATCACCGAGCTTGTTGCATCATGCATCTATACATAAGAAATGAGTTATACATAAGCAATGAGTATGAATGGTTCGTCTTTGTATCTGACACATTCGAGGTCAACAGTAGTGACGTCGTACTTGTCGACTTTCACACCCTGTGAAAGTTTTACCCAATGGTACCGAAATAGGGGATCTTGAAAAGTACGTAGTCGAGCTCCCAAATCTCCCCTATGAACCCATAATAGGAGCTCAACCCAGCGGTTTTGAACTGCTTGTGAAACACATCTAAGCGGACACCGCTGTTTTGGACTGTACTCTTCCTATCCTGAGTTGTCGTATAAAATGTGTACTCATTTATATCGTATCCTTGCCATGTCACAATTGTAAATTTTGGACCTTGTGCCAACCATGGTAGCATATCATCACTTGATGATGGCCTCCCAGTGAATCGCACCTTTAACCATTCGTTGAACCAGCGGTAGTGCTATCTCATGATCCAAACCTCCAACCGGCTGGATTCTGTTGGTGTAGTATGTCTTTGTACTTGTCGATGTACGGGGACACTTGGGTCATGTGTTGCAAGACCGTGAAATGGGCTTGAGCGTACGCGTCGAAATCAGAAGTGATTACTTTCCTTCTGACGGTCCCGATACCCTCTAGCATCCCCTCGTGACAAGATAGAGGCACACCTATCGGTTCCACCTGAGCCGTGTAGTCGACGCAGAACTCAATTACCTCTTTGGTTGCATAACCTTCGATGATGCTGCCCTCGGGCCGAGATCGATTTCGTACACAGGACTTGAGAATTCCCATGTACCTCTGAACGAATACATCTGACGTAGGAACACTAGGCCCTATATCTTTATCTCGTTCACATGGTGAACAATGAGATGGACCATGATATCAAAAAATGACAGAGGGAAATACATCTCAAGATGACATAGAGTCGCCACCACCTCGTCCTGTAGAGCATCTAGTCCTTCGGGATCGATGGTCTTCTGAGCAATTGAGTTAAAGAAATAACACAGCCTCAGGATTGCCACTCGGGTGCTATGTCGGCTGCTCATGTTATCAAAAGGATTTATTCCATCTGTACTCAACCCAAAGCTTATATTCATCGGTTCTGCACCAAAGTCTTCGAAGCTCCTATCAAAGTTTCTACACTAGGCAGAATCAACAGGGCGTCTTATCTTTCTGTTTTTCTTACGCTCCTCCGAGTGCCAACGTAGCAATCTTGTCTCCTTTCGGTTTGTAAATAAACACTTCAAACGGAGAATTATAGCCAGATACCACAACACCTTAGCGGGAGGTCCTTGTTTCACCTCAATGCCCTCGCCGACATCGAAGTGATTCTTACGCTTGTAACGGGAGGCTTTGCACACCGGACATACATGTATGTCTGCATACTCTTTACGGTAGAGGATACAATCGTTCGAGCATGCATGTACCCTTTCTACTTCTATTCCCAATGGACAACGAACCTTCTTGGCTTGGTTGGTGGTTCTGGGCAACACATTTCCCTCTGAGAGGATGTCCGCTAGGAGACCTAGTAACGACATAAAACTCTTGTCGGACCAACCATTGCTTGCCTTCAATTTCAGTAGTTCTAGCACGGATGATAACTTTGTGTATTCCAGCTTACAGCCTGGGAACAAATGTTTCATCAAGTCCTCAATTAAGCCATCGAATTTACCAAACTATCTCTCACTATAGTCCCCTTCTGCATCGCGTAGCATCTGATCTAGATTGTCATCGTGCGACATGCCCTCATCGAAAGCACAGTCCACATCCGGCGGCATATCGTTGTCTGCCTCGACAGTGTTATTACCATCTGGTATAATATACTCTTCACCGTGACTGGTCCAACATGTATACTCCTTTTTGAAACCCCTTCGAATCAAGTGCTCTTCGATCTAAGTCGGGTTGGTAAACATCTTCATATTATCGCAATCAATGCATGGACAATACATAAATTTCATCTCCTTCTTCAACATATCCTGCTCGGCAACTCTTCTAAAAGCAGACACGCCATCAATGTACCCTTCACTCACACGGTTCTCAACGTACATCCAGTTTCGGTCCATCTGCACCACGCACGTAATAAATTAGATTAATGCACGCAACTACGTACTCTTCCTATTGACCAAACATACTACAAATTGAATAGCAATTAACCCATGACATATAAAGGATAACAGATCGTTACCCTTGGAGTTCACCATGAAGATCCCAAACATCCCGCGAGATATCTTCCTATTGACCAACCTCTCTTTCTTCCTCCTTTCCTTTTACTCCATTCCTCCAATTCATTTCATGACAAAGTTAGAACTAAAGCTCACTATGATGTAAACAATATTATTTTACACAATACATGACAAGTTAATGTATATATACATGCCCCTCATTGTTCTATTGTAAATCTTAACTGCCAATAACCTCCTTGGATGATAAACCTAGCTATCATCGATCTCTATAGATTATATAATGCATATAATTAGAAGCAAATACTAACCTTAGATCACCAAGAATAAATAGATCTACAAGCACACACTTGTAAATCTATGGTATTTAATTCTTTCACCAAACTCCCCAGAGCCGGTCGCCTCCTTTAAAGCAGTTGCACGCATATCATAGACATATCTCACTATAGACAGATCTGTCTGGAGTCGGGATGACCAGGTAATTAATTGCGCATATCGCAGATTGTTCTTAAAAAGAACCGTTTGTGATACGTATCACAGACGGTCTTAAATAACTATCGTCTGTGATAATCGTAGGCCTCACAGACGGTTCTTGTTATGAAACATCTGTGATAAATAGCACATATGGTTCTTGACAATAACTGTCTGTGAAATTGTATACGTATCACAGACGGTTCTTAACAAGAACTGTATGTGATATGGGCCATTAAATATCTAGAATATCTGGTTGTCCCCACAGATCTAGATCTATATGTAGTGAGAAATATCTCTGATATATATGCGGCTGCTTTGAAGGAGGCGACCAGCTCTGGGGCGCGTTTGGTGAAATAAATACCGTAGAATTTCAAGTGTACTTATAAATCTATTTGTTCTTAGTGATCTAAGATTAGTATTCCTTTGTCGCTGATGCGGCTGCTTTGAAGAAGTCAGCGAGTATGCCTAAGAAAGCAACCAAACCCACCACGAAGTATGATCTTTTTTCGGTTGTCGTCCACGCAGCATGAGGTGATGAGACGGTAGCCACAGCCTACTTCATCAAACATGACACACTCTCATGACAACCATGCTTCTTAAACTTGTAGGGGCTAGTCATACCTTGATTGTATTCTGGCCTGGCACACTCTTACTTCATTGGCATTCTCTAGCTAGTCGGTATGACCAACCCCTGTGAGTTCAAGAAGTATGGTTGCCAGGAGAGTGTGTTGGGTTCAATGAGGTTGGCCGTGGATGCTGTCTCATCCTCCTCTTGCTGCGTGGATGACCCCCCGAAAAAAAAATCATGATTCGTGGCGGGCTTGGTTGCTTTCTCAGGTGTACTCACCGTCTTCTTCAAAGCAACCACGCTTATCAGAGACGAATCTTATTAATAACTGTCTGTGATACACATCACAGACGGTTCCAATTACAAATCGTCTGTGATAAATAAACATCACAGACGGTTCTTGTTAATAACTGTCTGTGATAATTAAATATCACAGACTATTGTAGTTTATAATCACCAATGATAGTTTCTTCCATATCTAAAAAATGTTCTATTTTTCTCCTGCTAACATCAGAACCATCACTAAAAAGTACCGCTGATTTTACATTTGTCTAGAGCATGCTCGAGTTATAAATGGAACGCATTCTGAACCATATCAAATGGCTGGAGAAGATTGTGTATATGTGTCTGTATCATTGTTGTAATTTTTGGCATATTTGTTAAGTAGTCGGGTAACAATATCACAGACGGTTCTTATTAAGAACCGTTTGTGAAGTGTCCACCATCATAGACGATTATTTTTTAGAACCGCTTGTGATAATTCACAGACGGTTTTTAACAATAACCGTCTGTGACGTATGCGATTATCACAGACGGTTATTCTTAAGAATCGTCTGTGAATTATCATAAACAGTTCTATTTATAGACCATCTGTGATAATAACGTATCACAGACGTGATGAGTACAACACAGACGGTTACTTTGGAACCATTTGTGATGAAGCGTCCAGGATAGCCTGTTTTGTACTAGTGCCTCCTGGCGGCTTGCCGGCTCGGGCTCGCTGCATCGCGCACTGCTTGTGTCGTGCCAGATGGGTAGGGGTTGAAATGAGCCGAGCCGGCTCGAGCTTGGCTTGCTCGAGCTCGTATGGAACAATGGCTCGACTCGGCTCGGCTCATTTTTGGAACGAGCCAGAAGACCCGCTCGGCTCAGCTCGGCAGTGGGCTCGAAGTGGCTCGCGAGCCCTCGTGAGCTTGAGGCACAGCACGCACATCCTCCCCATTCCATGTCAGCACGAAGGCCACCGGGGCTCTCGCTTGTCTCTAAGGTCTGCTCGGAGCTCGAGGCCCACCTCGTCGTCGACGACCACGTTCTCGTCGAGTTCATCGTCAACCTCGGCCACGCCTCCGCCTCTGTCGCTGACTTTGGTGCCAAGCTCTAGACAAAGAGGAGGAGAGGACTGGGGATCCCAGGCTGCCAGGTGTGCCGTGGGAGGGTCACCCTCACCCAAGTGGTGGACGTCGGCCGCCAGGTCCGTGTGCTTTAGTGTGGAGGACCGGGGCGGAGGCGTGGAGGACTGGGGCGGAGGAGGGAGGGCGGGTCGGCGGAGGACGGGGGGGAGGACAGGGCGGCAGCGCGGAGGACCGGGGGGAGGATAGGCCGGCAACGCGGAGGCACAAGGAAGCACGAGGGGAGCAGCGTGACTGACAGGGGAGTGGGGTGGAGCATGGGGCCAGGGAGGAGGACGAGGGGACCATAGGGCCAAGGGGAGGAAGGGGGAGCACGCGCCACACGGCCAGGGGGAGGACGGGGCTCGGTGACGTAGTGGAGGGGGCGAGTGGTGCTGACGCCTGGATGGGGTGGGAGCCGGGAGAGGAAGGGGAAATGGGGCATATGGGACGGCCGGACGGGAGACTGGGGGAGGGATTGGGGAATTCGCGTGGGGTTTGGGTTAGGGACCTTAGTGGGCTGGGCTGGGGACGTGGACGAGTGGGCTGAGTTGGGGATTTCGCATGGGGTTACATCTGGCTTGTTTGGCTCACGAGCCGGCTAGCGAGCGGTTCGAGCTCGGCTCGAATCTTAACTGAGCTGGAAGTTGGGCTCGGCTCGAAAATTCACGAGCTCGAGCTGAGCCGGCTCAGCTCGCAAAGAGCTCGAGCGGCCTTGCGAGCCTCGAGTTTTTTTTCAAGCCCTACAGATGGGTCGTGCGGGCCGTGCCGGGCTCGTGCTGTGCCTGGCACGGCCCGATACTATTTGTGATGCGCCGGGTCAGCCCATCGTACAAGGGTAGCGGCTGAAGCACGACATGACCCATGAACAGTGCGTGTTGTGCCGTGCGTGGGCTGGGCCTACAATGTCATGCTGTGGGCCAGCCTGACGGGCACGACCCATTTGGGCAGCTCTAGATGAGATCGATTTTGTCTTGCTCAGGGGTGTCAATGGAATCCATTTTTATCATGCATCCAAATTCGATTGGTAGCGAATATGGTTTAGATTTTTTCCATTCGATGAACAATTTTCCTCTATTCGTATATGTATTTGCATTCGAATAAAAATATGGATACGAACACGGTATGAACTTTTGCCATCCGAAATATTATTTTATCCGCACTATTCGTATTTGTGGATATCATGGGAATATGCTCCAGATCTTAGGATGATGTGACAATTGGCAATGGTGTTTACGGTTTGTCGTTTCACGTGTTTTTGACAAAGCTACAGGCATTACGGGCGGGCGGTCCGACCGGTCCTAGCAATGGTCCGCCGGTCCCAAATCGGTCGGACCGGCCATGTCTGCGGTGATCGGACCATTGTGACCTAAAAGTGGTCAAAGCAAGTGGGCCAAAAATAGGTGTTGTAGGCAAGTGAGGATCCCAATGCACTTGGTCTCATGATTTTTGGAGTCTCCGGCCAAGAAGTTCTATTCGTTTTAATTTCGGAAGGTTTCAAAATTTGGGGCATGAATTTGGCTAAGTCCCTAGGGCGGTCGGTAGCTAGCGAGGAGCGGTCGAGTGAGCGGTCCGGCCGCCAAAGGCGGTCCGATCGGTCATAGGTCCGTTTTGATTATTATTTTAAGAATTTTCTTGGATTTATTGGATTTTAGAAATTGATTTTTGTTTTATCCGAAATGGAAAAATTATTTTATTTGTAAAAGAAAAAGAAAATTTAAAGTTAAAAGTATTTTTATTAAGTCTAGAATAATTCAAGGAATTTACGTGAATTTTCTAGAATTTTTGAGTCTATTTGCTATTTTCTAAATTGCCTTTTGATTTATTTGAATTTCAAATCAAAAGGTATTTTAATTCTTTTCTTGTCGTGGGCGAATCCTTCGCCCATCATCATTTTCGACGACGCCTCCGCGCCCGCCTCGCTCCGCCGGCGCCCGCTCATGTAGCTTCGCCCTCTCGCCGTCCGTCGTCATCGTGTGACCCTCGCCGCGCGTCGCCCCATCTTTCTTGCCGTTGGATCGAGATCCGCCGCTCCGTTCGTTCGCGCCGTTCGTCTCCTCGCCGCGTCCCTTTTCATCGCGACCGTCCGTCGCCATCGCGACGGCTTTCGCATCGCGCTCCCTTCCGCTTCCAGCCGTCCGTCCGAATCGGACGGCGCTTCGCATCCGTTCGCTTCGCGCCTCTTCTCCTCCCCACCGTCGATCAAAATCGGATGGCTCTCTGTTCGCCGCGTCTCCCTCGCTCCCACCGTCCGTCGAAATCGGACGGCTCGCCTTCGTCGTCTCGCGGCCGCGGCTCTCTCTCTCCTCCGTCGCGCGCGAAATCCCGCCGCCGCGAATCCATCTCGCGCCGCGCCGTCCTCCGCCTCCGTCGCGTCCGCGCCCGTGCCCGTCCGTCCGCCTCGCGCCCGCCCGCCCGCCGCTGCTTTCTCCTCGCGCGCGAGCTCTATAAAGCCGCGCTCGTTCGCCTCCTCTCTCTTCTCTCTCTCTCCTCTCTCCGCTCTCGCCCGCCCCTCCTCCTTCTTCCGGCTCGGTCGCCTCCGCGTCGCCGTTCTCGGCGCCACCGCCTTCTCCCGGCCGGCGCGCCGTCTTCCCAGCTCGGCAATGCGCCGCCACCGCGCCTCCGCGTCTCTCTCTCTCTCTCCTCTCTCTCTCGACCGCGGGCGAGCCCACGTGGCCACCACGTGGCGCCACGTCGGCGCCGCGTCGCCGTTTCGCCAGCGTGGGCTGCTGCGTCGGCGATTGCGCATAATGGTTGACGTCAAAGTCCGATTTTCAATAGAAAATTAATTCGAAAAATCGAAAAATCCAATTCTATCATTTTATGTGATTTGAAATTTCTTTTGGCTATAACTTTCACATCCGAACTCCGATTTGGGTGATCCAAATTTCTAAATTCATATAAATTCATCCTCTTTCATTTGGTACTGGTTTTGTAATTTTTGGAGTTCATTTGGTGCTGTTTTATTTATTTGTTGCTATTCTCGCGTGTAGATTAGCGTTTGGAAGATTTCTTCGACCCGACGACCGAAGACCCTCTCCTCGTCAACGAAGGCAAGTCGTAGGCCTTTGACCATGTTGAACCCATTTTACAAATGTATATTGCTTTAAATTATCATGCATGGCTAGTTTTATTAAAAATAGTTTTGGAAGTAGATAATTACCAAATTGCCATTATGCCTCCTTGATGAATTGAAAATGAAATGTCTCCTTGAATGACATATATCCTTGGACACCTTAGGATGGTTAATACTAGTTGGACATAATTGTATACCAACTTGGGAGCGTAGTATTGCTTAGACATGCTTTAGTTACCGCGAGACTTTCGATCACATGTTCAATGATTATTGAAATTTGACTAATGGAACTATGGAGCAGTGGTGTGAGGCCACTTTTATTAAAAGATGTTGTGCCATGGCGAGGATTGCCATTTGGTGGGAATGAACAAAAATGATTTATGCTCGGGCTTGAGGTAGGAAGCTAGAGAGGGTGCGTAATGCACATTGGGTTGTAGTAGACTTGTGCGAGCGACCAACTAAGGACTTAACTTTGCAAGTCATTGATCCGGTCACCTCGTGCAACCATAAGTCCGGTATGGGACGGACTGGCCAATTAATTAGGAAAGTTTTGAGTCGGTTCTGTTGTGGTACATTTATTGGCGCAAGAGGGGCTGTGATGGCGAAACCTTAGCGAGCGTAACCGAGGCAAAATGGAACTTTGTAAAAGCCTTGTCACGTGCTCTAGACTACTCACCTAAGGAAGTGGCGGTGGTATCGACGGATGCCAAACAAACTAGAGAATTCGTGTCTTGTGGGTAAAGTGTACAACCTCTGCAGAGTGTAAAAATCTATTCGAATAGCCTTGTCCCCGGTTACGGACATGCCTGGTGATTTCGCGCAAGGGGTAGTATTTTCAAAAATGTGGTTTGGATCATTGGATACGTTTGGTTGGAATGGTTGGGAAGTGAACGGGATGTTCACCGTTTGATTCAAAAGAACTTGGTTATCTATGTATTATTCTTTTAAAATCCTCGCTTTGCAATCTAATTATTGTATTAAGCTGTTAAACTTGCTTTACGCAAATTAACCATAAAGCCATCCTTGTTTAAGCTCGCATGAATACTATGTGCATACATTTCTCTACGACTTCTTGAGTACTTTATGTACTCACGGCTTTATGCCCTTTGTTGATCGGTCCACAGAAGAACCGGGAAATGTTGAGTTCTATGAAGAAGGCTACTTTGAAGACTTTGCGAACTAGGTCCGTCCTCCACTCGATTGCTGTGGGCATGTCGATTGGGCTCCACGTATTTTGAGATTTCATTGCGGATACTCTGTTATTGCTAAGCCACGTGAGGCGACTTTTGTAGAACCTTGACCATAAGGTCTTTCTTTGTTTTAATTAATATTACTTTATGCGCTTCATTAGTTCGTTGTTGAATGGTTATGATTACATCATTGTTGTATGCTGTGCAAGCTAGCTCTCGATCATGGGACTAGCTTGGTATGCCTGAAGGTCTCGGGGTTGTGTGACACCGGGTCCGACAAGAGATGGTATCGAGCCATATCGATTAGAGGGCGTAACCTTTAGTTAGATTGGTCGTCTTAGTCAAAAATTCAAAATATATTTTCTAAATCAAATCAACCAATTAACTTGACTAGAAATTCTTCTCTCATCTTATTCTATTCTTTCTTATCTTATTCTATTATTTTCTTATCATCTTACCCTCCTATATCATTCTTGAGTTCTTTCATCTTATCTTTTCTAGAACTTGGTTTTCAAATTTAAATTTGACTCCTCATCTCTGGATTATCCCTAGGATCGAGCCCTTCAAGATCAAGCATGGAAGCTTTGGAAGCTCAAGATCCATGATCATTCAAGTTGACCCTCCGTAAAGATTAGATTGGTAGCTGCCTCCCTAGTTTTAGAGTCGTTTAGTCTGCGTAATAGTGCTTTTGTGCTTAAGTGTCCCTTTTTGGTTTCTTCTTGATAGCTTTAGGCTATCAGTTCGTTAGGTAAAACCAACTTTGTCCGCATTAGGTTGATCCATCTATCTCCCTTGTTCCTCGCTCATCTCGTGCTTTCCTCGCATCTAAATTGCTTTCTTCTTCTCGTCTATTAAACTGTGTAGCTTTGTCGCAGATGGTTCGGACCGCAACTCCATAAGCCGGATGAGACTCAAGCGCCGATGCCCGTCTTCCCGAGGCCGCGATGCAGATCCGGGTTTGAGTCGGTTCATGGCGGCCAGACGCGGTGATGAGCTCTATGATGCGAGTATGACTCGGATGATGAATCGTGAGAACGGACCGGCTGCGCCTCGCTCGCAATGATGAATCGTAGCATCAAGCACCGCCACGCCCACGCTGCTCCACCCCAGCTTTTCCTCGATCCGGTGGCGAGTTTTGAGGACCCATCCGCCCACTTTCTCTAGCTCCTCGGAGCCATTGGACGCAGAATGGTGAGTTACGTTCCATGGAAAGAAGCTCGCTATCACCGTTGTGATGATCGCGAGAAGGTTACGTATGCCACCCACCGGCTTGAAGGTACCGCTGAGAATGGTGGGAGAACTATTGTGCCGCCCATGGAAACCCCGAGAGTATCACTTGGGCGAGTTTTGAGAGCTTTCCGCCACTCCCATATCCACGATGGAAAGGTGGAAATGAAGAAGAATGAGTTCCGTGAGTGCGGCAAGGCAACACGTCAGTGAGTGAATATCTTAACAGATTCACTCAGTTGTCCCGTTATGCCCCAGAGGACGTTGCCACAGATGATGCCCGCGAAGCGCTTCAGAGAGGACTCAACCCCGGTTTGAAGGTGCAAGTCATTGGGAATGACTATTGATTTCCGGACTTGGTGAACAAGGCCATGCTCATCGAGGAATCCGCAGTGAACTTGAAGAATCCGCAAGAGAAAGATGATGCGAGACGGTGCCCATCGGTCTCACTCCCGAGAGAGAATGAATGTGCCGCCTCCCGCCGTGTTGCTCCACTGTCACATTGAGCCCTCAGAGCGACACCTCGCCCAGCAGTTCCGAGAACCGCGGTTTCAACGGCTCAAAGCAACGGCAACCAAGGAATGGCAACCTGCGGCCGGGATCACCGCTTTAAGTGCCATCGGTGGGGCACTTCGCGATGATGCCCGCAGAGGCAAGGCCCTTCTCTGTTCGTTTCAACATGGGAGCCACTCCGACCGGGACCCCACTCCAGAGTCGCACGTGGAGCCCTCGGACTCAAGCTGCACAGTCAAGCCTCCTCGGCCTTTTGGAAGAGGTCGTGTGAACCACACCATCTGTGGAGGAAGCCAGCATGCCGGACGTCGTCTTTGGGTAAGTTCCATGTCAATTCGGACTCGCCACTGTTTTGTTTGATTACGGAGCTTCGCATTCGTTTGTTTCTGAGTTTTTTGAAAGGCACCAATTGGAAGTTTTGCCTCTTAAAAGTGTTTTGTTGGTTCAGTCTCCCGGTTCGGAATTGAGTACGAACCAAGGTTGCCCTAAGGTTAAAGTGACCATAGAAGGAGTAGAATTCCTTGCCAATCTCATCATCATAGACACCAAGTTTCTTGATGTGATTTTGGGAATGGATTGGCTCGCCAGTCACCAAGCCCTCTTGGATTGTGGTGGTAGAAGCACCACTTTGGTCAGTCCGGATGGAATCAAGGTAAAGTTTGAAGCCTCCCGGAGAAGCTAATTTGGATCTTTAGTCTGCAGTGCAGTGTTGTGTCTATGGAAGAAGTGCCGAGTCGAGAGTTTTGGATGTCTTTCCGATGACCTACCTGGAATGCCGCCAGACCGAGACTTGGAGTTTGTCATCAATCTTGTTCCAGGAACTGCACCTATTTTCAAGAGACCCTACAGATTGCCCGTCAATGATTTGGTTGAGCTGAAGAAGCAAATTGAAGAAATGCAAGAAAAGGTTTTGTCAGGCCAAGTTCTTCACCTTGGGAGCCCAGTGATCTTTGTTGCAAAGAAGGATGGTACCCAGCGGATGTGTGTGGATTACCGAGCCCTCAATGAGATCACCATCAAGAACAAGTACCCTCGCGGGATCGATGATTTGTTTGATCGGTTGAAAGGAGTGAGTGTTCTCCAAGATAGACTTGAGGTCGAGGATACCACCACCGAAGATTCGCCCGGAAGATATTCCCAAGACGACTTTCTCAACCGGTATGGGTCAGATGAGTTCACGGTCATGTCATTTGGATTGACCAATGCCCAACTTACTTTATGAACTTGATGAATAAAGTATTCATGGAGTATTTGGATAAGTTCGTCATTGTCTTCATTGACGATATTTTGGTGTATTCAAGAGTGAAGAAGAGCATGAAGAGCACCTCCGTTTGGTCTGAATAAGCTTAGAGATCATCAACTCTATGCTAAATTCAGCAAGTGTGAGTTTTGGATGAAAGAAGTTACTTTCTTGGGACATGTCATGTCTGCGGAAGGAGTATCTGTTAACCCTAGCAAGGTTAAGGATGTGCTTAATTGGGAGTCACCCAAGTCGATTGCCTCAGTCGAAGTTTTCTTGGAATGGCGGATACTACCGTCGATTCATAGAAGGATTCTCCAAGATAGCAAGACCCTCACTCATTTGTTGAAGAAAGAAAAGAAATTTGCTTGGACAACCAGTTGTGAGCAAAGTTTTCAAGAGTTGAAGAAGCGTTTGACCACGCCTCGGTGTTGATTTTGCCGATGTCGGAAGGATTTTGAGATTTTACGTGATGCATCCGGCAAGGACTTGGTTGCGTCTGATGCAAGAAAGGAAGGTAGTAGCTTATGCTTCCGTCAATTGAGGCCTCATGAAGTGAATTACCCCACTCATGACTTGGAGTTAGGCTGTAGTAGTGCATGCTCTAAAGATATGGCGTCATTACCTTATTGGTAATCGTTGTGAAGTCTATCGGACCATAAGAGCTTGAAGTACATTTTCACTCGGTGATCTTAATATGAGGCAAAGAAGGTGGTTAGAGTTAATCAAGGATTATGATATTGGAATCCATTACCACCGTGCAAAGCTAATGTTGTGGCGGATGCCTTGAGCGAGAAAAGTCTCTTGCAATACCTCGACGATCAAGGAAAATCACCCACTCGCATGAAGAGTTCGAAGCTCAAGTTAGAGTTGGTTGAGGAAGGTTACCTAGCGCCTAGAAGTTCAACCCACTTTGCGGAATCAGATCAAGGAAGCTCAAGTTGAAGATGCCAATATTAAGGAAATTAAGAGCAACATGAAGAAGGGTAAAGCCCTGAGATTTTCAGAAGATGAGCAAGGCACCATTTGGTTTGACAAGCGAATTTGTGTTCCAGATCAGAAAGAGCTTAAGCAGCTGTTACTCAAAGAAGCCCATTAAACTTTGTACTCCATTCACCCTGGAAGCACAAAGATGTACCAAGACCTCAAAGAAATGTATTGGTGGCCTAGCATGAAGCGTGAGATTGCCGAGTATGTAGCTCAGTGTGATGTCTGTCAGCGAGTTAAAGCCGAGCATCAAAGACCTGCTGGACTCCTGCAACCCTTGAGAGTGCCCGAATGGAAGTGGGAAGAAATTGGCATGGATTTTATCACTGGTTTGACAAGGACAAGGTCAGGCTATGATTCTATCTGGGTAATTGTGGATCGTCTAACCAAAGTTGCTCACTTTCTCCCAGTCAAGACTACTTACTCTGGTGATAGACTGGCAGAATTGTACATGGCAAAGATAGTGTGCCAGCATGGAGTGCCGAAGAAGATCGTGTCAGATCGAGGAACCCAGTTCACCTCAAGATTTTGGCAGAAGTTGCACAGTGTTTTGGGTACTAATCTAAATTTCAGTACAGCTTATCATCCCCAGACGGATGGACAAACAGAAAGAGTAAATCAAATCCTAGAAGATATGTTAAGGGCTTGTGCCTTAGCAAATCAGACCTGTTGGGACCAAATGCTACCTTATGCAGAGTTTTCTTATAACAACGATTACAGTCAAGCCTCGGATGTCTCCATTTGAAGCTCTTTATGGAAGAAAATGCAGACACCCTTGTATTGGAATGAAGTAGGTGAAAGACAAGTGTTTGGGCGGATATTTTGGAAAAGCCGAAGAGCAAGTTCGATCAATCGAGAAAGGTCAAAACAAAGATGACCGAGCAGAAGAGTTATGCTGATAACCGTCGCCGAGATCTAGCTTTTGCACCTGGTGATCATGTGTACTTGAAGGTGTCGCCTCTCAAAGGGATGCGTCGTTTCAGAGTAAGTGGAAAGCTTGCACCAAGGTACATCGGACCTTTCCCAGTCCTAGCCCGAAGAGGAGAAGTCGCTTACCAGTTGGACCTTCCACCTCAGCTGTCAGATGTGCATAATGTCTTCCACGTGTCGCGATTGAAGAAGTGTTTGCGTGTGCCAAAGAGCGGATGCGGTGGAAGCAATTGCCCGCAAGAAGACCTCACCTACAAGGAGCATCCCATCAAGATTTTGGAAGTAGCGAGCGAGTGACAAGAAGCAAGACCATCCGTACGCAAGGTCGATGGAGCAACCACACCAAGAAGAAGCCACTTGGGAACGAAGATGACTTGAAGGTGAGTTTCCCCACCTATTCTCTAGTCACTGAATCTGGGTCGAGATTCCCTTTAAGAGGGGTAGGTTTGTAGCGTCCGTTTTGAGTTTTGAAAATTTTAAAAGAGAACCATTTGCTTTATTTGCCCAAAAGCTTAATTTGAAAATTTCAAAATCATTTGCGATTTAATATGAGTTAATCAAACTTCAATTAAATTAAAGTTGGTTTAATTGAATTTTCTGGAATTTAAAATCAAAATTATTATTTTAAGAATTTTCTTGGATTTATTGGATTTTAGAAATTGATTTTTGTTTTATCCGAAATGGAAAAATTATTTTATTTGTAAAAGAAAAGAAAATTTAAAGTTAAAAGTATTTTATTAAGTCTAGAATAATTCAAGGAATTTCGTGAATTTTCTAGAATTTTTGGAGTCTATTTGCTATTTTCTAAATTGCCTTTTGATTTATTTGAATTTCGAAATCAAAAGGTATTTTAATTCCTTTTATTGTCGTGGGCGAATCCTTCGCCCATCATCGCTTTTCGCCCGGCCGCCTCCGCCCCCGCCTCGCTCACGGCCCGCTCATGTAGCAAGCGCTTCGCCCTCACCGTCCGATCGTCATCGTGTGACCCTCGCCGCCGCGTCGCCCCATGCCGCTTGACCGTTGGATCGAGATCCGGCCGCTCCGTTCGCCGCGGCCGTTCGTCTCCTCGCCGCGTCCCTTTTTCATCGCGACCGTCCGTCGCCATCGCGACGGCCAGACGCTTCGCGCTTCTTCCGCTTCCCACCGTCCGTCGAAATCGGACGGCGCTTCTTTCGCATCCGTTCGTCGCGCCTCTTCTCCTCCCCACCGTCCGATCAAATCGGACGGCTCTCTGTTCGCCGCGTCTCCTCGCTCCCACCGTCCGACAAATCGGACGGCTCCCTTCGTCGTCTCGACGCGCGCGCTCTCTCTCTCCCGTCCGTCGCGCGAAATCCGCCGCCGCGAATCCGCGCCGCGCCGGCGCCCTCCGCCTCCGTCGCGTCGCGCCCGTGCGTCCGCCCCGCCTCGCGCGCGCCGCCGCCGCCCCTTTTCCTCCGCCGAGCTCTATAAAGCGCGCGGTTCGCCTCCCTCTCTCTTCTCTCCTCTCTCTCGGCGCTCATCGCCCGCTCTCCTCCTTCTTCCCGGCTCCGGCCGCCTCGCGTCGCCGTTCTCGGCGCCACCGCCTTCTCCCGCGCCGCGCCGCCGTTTTCCCAGCTGGGCCGCGCCGCCACGCGCGCCTCCCGCTCTCTCTCTCTCTCTCTCTCTCTCTCTAACCCGCGGGCCCGAGCCCACGTGGCCACCCACGTGGCGCCACGTCGGCGCCGCGTCAGCGTTTCTGCCCGCGTGGCTGCTGCGTCAGCAGTTGCGCAAGCGCTGACGTCAAAGTCCGATTTTTCAATAGAAAATTAATTCCGAAAAATCAGAAAAATCCAATTCTATCATTTTATGTGATTTGAAATTTCTTTTGGCTATAACTTTCACATCCGAACTCCGATTTGGGTGATCCAAATTTCTAAATTCATATAAATTCATCCTCTTTCATTTGGTACTGGTTTTGTAATTTTTGGAGTTCATTTGGTGCTGTTTTATTTATTTGTTGCTATTCTCGCGTGTAGATTCTGCGTTTGGAAGATTTCTTCGACCGACGATCGAAGACCCTCTCCTCGTCAACGAAGGCAAGTCGTAGGCCTTTGACCATGTTGAACCCATTTTACAAATGTATATTGCTTTAAATTATCATGCATGGCTAGTTTTATTAAAAATGGTTTTGGAAGTAGATAATTACCAAATTGCCATTATGCCTCCTTGATGAATTGAAAATGAAATGTCTCCTTGAATGACATATATCCTTGGACACCTTAGGATGGTTAATACTAGTTGGACATAATTGTATACCAACTTGGGAGCGTAGTATGGCTTAGACATGCTTTAGTTACCCGCGAGACTTTCGATCACATGTTCAATGATTATTGAAATTTGACTAATGGAACTATGGAACAGTGGTGTGAGGCCACTTTTATTAAAAGATGTTGTGCCATGGTAGGGATTGCCATTTGGTCGGGAATGAACAAAAATGATTTATGCTCGGGCTTGAGGTAGGAAGCTAGAGAGGGTGCGTAATGCACATTGGGTTGTGGTAGACTTGTCTGAGCAGCCAACTAAGGACTTAACTTTGCAAGTCATTGATCTGGGTCACCTCGTGCAACCATAAGTCCGGTATGGGACGGACTGGCCAATTAATTAGGAAAGTTTTGAGTCGGTTCTGTTGTGGTCATTTATTGGCGCAAGAGAAATTTGTGATGGCGAAACCTTAGCGAAGCGTAACCGAGGCAAAATAGAACTTTGTAAAAGCCTTGTCACGTGCTCTAGACTACTCACCAAAGGAAGTGGCGGTGGTATCGACGGATGCCAAACAAACTAGAGAATTCGTGTCTTGTGGGTAAAGTCGCACAACCTCTGCAGAGTGTAAAAATCTATTCGAATAGCCGTGTCCCCGGTTACGGACATGCCTGGTGATTTCGCGTAAGGGGTAGTATTTTCAAAAATGTGGTTTGGATCATTGGATACGTTTGGTTGGAATGGTTGGGAAGTGAACGGGATGTTCACTGTTTGATTCGAAAGAACTTGGTTATCTATGTATTATTCTTTTAAAATCCTGCTTTGCAATCTAATTATTGTATTAAGCTGTTAAACTTGCTTTACGCAAATTAACCATAAAGCCATCCTTGTTTAAGCTCGGCATGAATACTATGTGCATACATTTCTCTACGACTTGCTGAGTACTTTATGTACTCACGGCTTTATGCCCTTTGTTGATCAGTCCCAGCAGAAGAACCAGGAAATGTTGAGTTCTATGAAGAAGGCTACTTTGAAGACTTTGCGAACTAGGTCACGTCCTCCACTCGATTGCTGTGGGCATGTCGATTGGGCTCCACGTATTTTGAGATTTCCATTGCGGATACTCTATTGCTAAGCCCTCGTGAGGCGACTTTTGTAAGAACCTTGACCATAAGGTCTTTCTTTGCTTTAATTAATATTACTTTATGCGCTTCATTAGTTCGTTGTTGAATGGTTATGATTACATCATTGTTGTAACTGTGCAAGCTAGCTAACGATCATGGGACTAGCTTGGTATGCACAGAGGGTCTCGGGGTTGTGTGACACCGGTCCGACAAAGCTCACTGGGCGGTCGAGCCGTATTGACTTGAGCGTCGGCCAACCGTGGCGATGTTGATTTGTTAGGTCAAAGTCATTGGTTTCATGGCATATGATTTGCATGATGCATGTTTTGACTAACATGGGTCAAGTTGTGAAGAACTTGTTCCCGAATTCGTGTTTGCTTGTCTATGGTTGCGCAGGTAGCTTGGTGGTCAACGACGGTCAATGGCGAGGAGAATCGGGACTAGACTTGGAGAGTTGAGGTCCAAAACGATCGACGATGCCAGGTGAGGTCAACGACTCAAGCGTGACACAAGATGGACAAGGGTGACCTATTGGCAAATCCATGACGCATGGTGAAGCGGTTTAGGTCAAAAGGTTAAAGACGGCGCTTTGCGAAGCGTGCGTGTGTGACCCGTTTGTTAGTGGGCCTTAACGGGAGCCCAATTAAGTCAAACCCTAGAGAGTTTTAGGCCTCCACTATAAATAGGAAGAGATGGGGGCTGCACCCCCCTCTCTCTCGCTGTTTTTCACCTCTTTTGTCGCTTTCAAACCCTAATTGGCTTAGGGGGAGTTGAGGTGGAGGCTAGGGTTTTTCATGGTTTGAGGAGAATTTCGTGATCTTGGATTGTCCACTGATCCATGATGGTGTGGGTGTAATCCAGCAATAATCACGTTATTAATCTATGCAAGGTTTGCTTGAGATAAGTCTCTTTTCGTTCTTGCTTTCAATTTCGTGATTTTAGGGCTTTCTTTGATCCGCGAGTTTGTGATTGATTCGTTCACGTGAATTAGCTTGCTGTGATATGTGTGAATCTATCTAGCATCATCTTGATCATCAATCTTTCACGAACAAGCACTAGGATCAAGTTTTCGTTCTTACCCGGGTTTAGACCTTCTGTTATTCAATTGGCAATTGCTTAGGATCTATCCAAGAACTATCATAATATTCGATTGGAATAGGTCCTCAATAGCATAGAGAAGGTGTATGCAAAGTTTCATAAAGATTGGAGTTGAGAATCAAAAGTTTCACCTAATTGCAACTTCGTCATCGGTGATTTTCTTGTTTGGATACGTTGCAGAGTCGGCCGGTCCGGCCGCCGTCATCACCGGTCGACCGATTTTGAGCGGTCCGACCGTCAAGACAACAATGGTCGATCGCCCGACAATCGGTCCAACCTATTTGGGTCCAGAGGTCAGACCGCCAGTGCTTTAAGCTTTTGCAATCTTAGTTGATTTTGTTATTTTGTTTAGGGGATTTAATTGGATTCAATACTAGTCTTCTGCTGTACTGGTATATTGATCTTCATAGCTTCCTAATAGCTATTGGAGTGAAATTGTGTTGAATTCATTATTTGGGAAAAAGTGAGCGCGCTCCTATTCACCCCCCCTCTAGTCGCCTTTTCGGTCCAACAGTATTCGTATTCGATAAAATAATATACATATTATATTGCAGTGTGGCTAATTAGTGAGGTGAGTTTTTTTAGTTTAATATGAATTCATATTTTTAGGTAAAATAGATAAGCTAGAATGGTTATGTGTGCTATGTACGAGGATAAAGCATTATAAATATCATGTAATTACGTAAGTTACGAGGATATCCAAATCTGATCGAATTGAGTAGGTATCCGACAATATTCGAATTTGTATATGTATTAGTTTAATACAAAAAAAAACCACTATTCAGTTGACGCCCCTACTCATCATCGCTTGGATCTCTCAACAATGCAGCAGTATCTTGTACGTGCAAAGTTGCTTAATTTGGTCCGGCGCCGGAGGTAAATTCTCGAGTACCAAACAAAGGCAGCTTGTTCTTCTTCCCTTTATACGTACGTACAAAACTACGCACGCACGCACGCACACATTGCCTCAGTTTTGCAATTCAAATGCTACACGATAAACGCCGAAATCAATCCATTACATACGGTACGGACAAGCCGTTGCTTTCTCGGCTTCTCCTGATGTTCTCTAGCTACACGAATACATGATGAATCACAGGGGCACAAATCCTTCCTTCCTTCCTTCCGTTCTCTTCTTCTTGGTTAAATGCAGATGGAACTACAGCCCGCGGGTAAATCCATGGTGATTTGGCGAGTACACAAGAGTTTGCCGTTCACCTCTACCACAACTCCATGGCAAACAAAGCAAACATGGCACAAAAACGTACGAACGTGGCGAACCGGAGCCTAGCTTGCGTGTTCGATCGAGGCAAAAAAATAATAAAAAAAAAAATCGCCATTAACAACGCTACTGAAAAGACGGAGGTCCCGTGCTCCCGCTGGTACGGCGTTTCGCTGCGAAAAGCCTGCCTCTCGTGCTTCCTACTACCTCGACGCAATCTTTTACTATTACTTTTTCTTGATTAATTATATATTACAAAATATTATTTAAAAAATAACATCAAAGTAACAAATCTACCTATATAATTTTCTCACGGCAAACCTAAATATATTTTTTCTTAGAATTAATGATCAAAATTTTAAAATATCAACAGTACCCATTCTAAAACAACGTGTAGAGAACTAATGTAGTATATTTGTACGTGGAACCGCGCTTAATCTAATCTAATCTAATCCCCACGGACGCACTGCACCGTACGTACTGACTAAAGCGGAGGGAGGGCAAGCCAAGCCAAGCCAGCAGCAAGGCATGAGATTCCCACCCTTGATTATTATTTCTCTCGCCTAATTAAGCTAATCTTACTACTCCAGCTTTAGTTTATTGGAGGATTATCCAGGGCTTGGACGGACCCAGTACGTACTACGGGGAGGAGCAGTAGACAGAGAGATGTTTCTCGATCGCTTGTTTCTTATTATTTCCTGGGACCGCGAGCCTCAATGGAAAGGGATTTATTTTCATAGTGGTTGGGGAATGTTTTGTCGCGTGTTTTTGTTCCCATTCACATTGAGGTGATGAGGGGTACGTTGTCGTTTAGATGCATGATGCACGGTTCAGTGTGTGTTCAATGGTGCATGCATGAATAGCCAGCCAGCCACCTGGGACATGTTCACGAGGGGGTGAGTGTGATAGGGGGTGGAAAGCACGAGAGCACCGTCAATCCTTCGTAATAATATTGTAAGACCAAGATATGTATTTTAAGGGGGGATGCATGGGCTAGATATATATAGTACCACTCAAAACTGGCCTTTCAAACCCATACCGCCTTGTAACAAATCTGTCAAAAAAAAAACATGCTTGTCACTTAACATCGAAATTTCGTTATCATACCTTTTGAATAATACATATATATGTCTGGCACGATATTTCCATGGCGACTTTGATCATAATTTCCAAAAAGTTCCATCTCCCTAGTTCGTGTCAACTTCAGCTAAATCACTGTGTATGATCATTTAGTCATACACGACAAGGACGCAAATGGACTACACGGCGCGCCTGCCTCCGCTTGCACAGCCCTCCGACCCTTCGAGGCAGAGACACCTCCCATTCCAGCTCCGAACGCAGAATGCTCGGCCTCCGTCACGCAACAAAGTAAAAAAATAGCATTTTATCTGTACCCTAAAGGATCAGATTTGCCAAGTACATGACATATAGCGAATTTGGCCTCTAGGGATGCATAAATGCCTCGTCCAGCCCTCTGAGTGTGGAGATACCCCGTTCGGGCCCTAAGAGCCCGAAAATACCCTCGTTCGACCCTTAGGGCTGCGCATACTCTCATTTCTAGAAAAATATTATTTGTAGAAATTTCTAGACATAGAAAATAAGCTCCAAAACATTATGATTTTTTTTTGTTAATACTCATGACACAGTGTACTTGCTTGTGTAATTTGTCTAGAATTTTATATGTTATGCATTTTTCTCAAAAAAATTATTTAATGCTATTGTTTGTATGAATTTCTAAATATAGGAAACGAGCTACAAAAATTATGAAATTTATTGTGAAGACTCCTTCCATACTTTATTTGCTTATGTATTTTTTTTCATTATTTTGTATGTTCCAAATAATTTTCAAAATTTCCTATAAGGCTACCGTTTGTATGCAAATGAAATAATCGATTTGAGGAAATTTCAAAAATATGCACAAAATACTTTCTACATTTATTCTCAGTATATTTATCCCAAGTTTATAATTTTTTTATGTTACAAATCGAGTGATCAGATCAGACAAAACCCAAAAAAAATCGTAGATAGTAAAAGTAGTAGTATGATTAGTACTACTTGCAGCATGAAGGAAAATAGTATTGTTACCCGAAGTTGATCGGGTGTGGAGGAAATCATACTCCGACTTTGCGGCAATAGTCCAGTACGGTTTTTATCTTCTTTACAGAGACTGCGATGAGAACAGGGTAAAGGTGAAGATAAAAAAAAAGAAGTAAATATTATCATATGTACCAAAAAATTCACTACATAATTTTTTCCACATGGTCGGCCTCCTGACTCGCCCCTACTGATCACATCAATCTTTCGTTGCCGGGGGAGGGAGTATTATCACATGTGACAAAATCATATCAAACAAATTTTTTACATATTTGAGCGAGAATCCGGGGACACCAAAAGTAAGATTTTAGTTTTAAAAATGTAAAAACAAAGGTTGCCGCGGGGGCTACCGCACCCATGTGGGTTCAGGGGTTAGGACGAGGCAAATCCGACCCCCTGGGATTTAATGTTACAAATCGAGTGATCAGATCACACAAAACAAAAAAATCATAGATAGTAAAAGTAGTCGTATGATTAGTACTACTCGGAGCATGAAAGAAAATGGTATTGGTACCCAAAGTCAAACGGGACGTAGAGAAAATCGTACTCCAACTTTCCGGTAATAATTTTATCTTTTTTACGGATACTGCGATGTGCCGCTCACACAAAAAAAAAAACTCGCCTGACAAGCACACCAAACTGCCTCAAATGTGCCGCTCGCATCGCACGCAGCCCATCCGTCCAGGCAGGCAGGCAGGCAGGTGCGGGTGCGGTGTGCGGTGGTGACAAATTCGGAGATAGATAGGGATCGTCTTCATCCCCTGAGAGAAATGATCTAGGCATGGCTTCCTTAGACCCAATGGATTAGGCTGGCTTTCACCTTCGATACTACTCTGCTAGTAATTGCTAACTCCTCCTTCCTGTCTTTCGGTGTAATGGAAATGCGGAGATTGTTGTGTGCGGTGATTGCACGTGTTGGTTGTCCGATCGGTTCAGACCGTGCGTGCGTGCGTACAGACGGTACAGACGCGAGAGGAGAGCACCTGGATGTGCTCGTTGGACTATGCGGATTTTTTAAATAATGTATGTTTTAATAGAATTATAGAAATAAATATATGTCTAATAAAATTACAATAATTGGTTTATATCTTCATTCCAAATAACGAAATGGCACCACCACCGTAAACACAACGTGAAATGCCTCTGTTGTAGTTCCAAGTAGCAGCAAAGACTTAAGTCGTCAATTGAATTGGCGACATAATTCAAATCGCGTTAGGATAAGAAAAAAAATCAAAATTTTTAAAAGTAACTATAAACAATATAAGCGGTAGAACATAGGTTACACATAATAATTGACGATTCGACATAACAACAGTACATCGAACAACACAACTAAATAGGACATATGTCATCACGTAGTAGTTTGACAAGTCATAATAATAGTAAGCAGAACATTCATCATAACATATTTCAAAAAGATATACCATCCTCGTGGCCACCACCTCCACGCCCGTTATTTCTCACATGGCAACAATTGTAGGTATGTCCGAACTCTCTACAAATAGAGCACTTCTTCGTACGATGTTCGACTCCTGCTTCGTCCATATCATACCTGAAACGTTGTCTTTACCGCCGGCCAACCGTTCCCTCCAGTCAATCAATGTCGGCGGTCCATATCAACTCCTCCCAAGTAGGATGGTGGATGAAAAGGCCAACCACGCCATAACCATATAGCTCCGCACTCCAAGTTAGCATTACCTCTTACATGGTGAAATATTCAGATAAGTATTGCCCAGGATGTTACATCACCGTCGAACATGTGGACATCACATGTTAGCATGGCCTATGCAGAAGAAGTGACTTGTTGCAAGTGCATATGCAATGAGCGTAGCCAACCATGCACTCATGGATGATCCTTGTGTCCATCTTGAATACCATGTATATGTTATCCTTCTTGCTCTTCTCCTCCATGTACTTGGTAATCACGGCGGAATACGATACTCTATCATTTACCATGGACAACGACGCGATGTTGCTTCGGTCAACAAAGTATTTTGTGGTTCCTCATAAAATTGCCTCCACAATACCAACCAAAGGGAAGCACCCCGCGTCGCGTATGACCCAATTGTACACCTCAGCTAAGTCCGTTGTTATGACACCATATCAAGCACCATCCTTGTCATGTAGCAATGACCACTTCACCTTAGACTCGTTGTCGATCCAGTTTAAGAAGCATTTCGCCTGCATGCCAGTCTTCCTTGTCAAATTAGGACCATATGTGGATAACTAGGGCAATGACCCAGGGAGATTTTTTAGCGCTTGTGGCGGCCTTCTTCCCCTCGTCCGCTTATCCAAAGTTTTTCAGACTATGTCGAACTTCCTCTACTGGTTCTGGTTGCACGACCGTTTGAAAAGGTTCATCAAGTTCTTGTTATGAAATTATTTGTAAAAGTTTGCACCCATATGCCTCATGCACCATCTACCCTGTAGATTCATCGATGGAAGTGGCTCGTGTTGCCCTTGTTGTAGCTAAGTTATTGTACTAAACAGACCTACATTCCGGTCATGTATGAGGCATAGATTTGGACAGTCCTGTACAACAAAAATCTTCATATTCTTTAGAAACCACAACCAACTGTTAGTGTTCCCGCTTTCGACGAATGCAAACACCACGGGAAGAACCTCCCAGTCAGGAACATGCCATCCACGCAAGATCATACAACAATGTTGTATTGCATTGATGCATGCACCAAAGGCGAAGAATACTCGCTTCCTCTTCAAAGCGAATTTCAGATGCGTGGATTCTTCAATGGTGACATAAGTACCGGGATTCTTGTCCTGTATGACTCGGAGCTGTCCGGGCTGGTTGTGCTTGGAGTATTCAAATGTACCGAACCTTGCTTCCAATGATTTATGTTTTTGCCCTTCACACCTTAGCATATCTGATTGTGTACTTCACCTTGACTCTATTGCCCGAATGACAGATCATGGCTCGAAATCCAGGTTATCCACGATTCTCGCCGTACATGGCATTCGCAATGAAGCCCGATGACACATTCTTGTGTGATTGCATTGTCTCGGAGACGACATATGTGTGAGGGATTACTATAGAGTATTTTCAGTAGATGTCCCATTTAGGCTAGAATGCGTGCACTTACCAAGGGCATCCCGCTATCTTGCACTTCACGTCATAGCACCTGGGGTTGTACTTCACTATCGTGACCGCAACGACAAGGCCCAGAATTTCATAGCATCCTTCACCGCCTCCTTGCATTTATAGATGGCTCCTTGTCTGACCTCGTTCTGTTGGTATTCCCACGGTACGGGATCCTTCGTCCACGACGAGGTTGTTGAATTGGTACGTGTTCCACTCGAATGAAACTGCCTGCTGTTCCCCGCCATTCTCGTCATCCGAACCTTCATCTTCTAGCAATTCCTTGTAGTCCCGGTCTTCGAGCATCATCCTTTCGACTAGGGCTTCGATCTCCTCACCTTCGTCTATAATCTCACTAGCTTTCTGGGCCAAAGGAGCTTCTTCGACCCCGCCTTCATCAGCGATATCTGCTGCTCCCTGACCTTTGGTCGTTATGTGCGCTGCGCTGTAGTTGGAGTCGCCAACTTCTTCGGCATCACTACCAACCACCCCCTGTTCAAACGCAAATGCAGGCGTGTTCTTGGCCTATGCATGGGCCAAAAGGACCAAATCCCACCCGCGACCCCTCGCCGCTCTTAGGTATGACCGATATGACCTCGATTCCTTGAGCTGCAATAACTCCTAACGTGTTCCCTTGAGTTGCAATAATCGGGTGATAAGGCAACTCAATTTCAGATCATACAGAGCATGGTCCAACTCAAAGGTATAATACAACCACCGAATCACAACTCCCTATGTACGCTGCCCTGGTCTTGTTAGACTAACGATTACCGATTGAAAATATTGCAAATCAACCCTCTCGGGACCATGCAGAACAACCCCTTGACCGTAGTAAATTTTAAAATTGATTGTGTCCGACATATTCGACGTACTGTATCATAAACAATATTTTTACGATTAACCACATATTTAAAACTAAACTACACGCCTAAAAAGATGCACTATAACATACTATACCAATTACCCATACATCTAAAACGATCTAATGCATTCAGTTAAAAAATTACCCACGAGGTGAACGATCGGACGGGTAACACTTCGCTAGCTCCTTCCCTCCCCTTTACTCATCTCCTTCACTCTCTCCTCTCTTTTTTCCCCGAATAAAATTACATTTATCCGAATTTTATTGGTCTTTTATAGCAGAGGTTGTCTCATCACCTGAAATGGCGATAGGGCCTTTCGACACTGTTCAATGGGCGACAGGACTACTGTCGTCATTTGAGTTGACGACGAAAGCTCATTTTTATAATTTTATTAAACAGATGTTTATTTATGTAATTATATTAAAATTGTATTATTTGAAAAAACGGATTATGGGTCGTTATGTTGGATTTGCTTGTACTTAGTGGGTGCGTATCTGTCGACTCTTTATTGGTGATGGCCTGGGCTCAGGCTTCAGAGACAGTGATATCCTGCCCTGTGCATGGCGCCTGGCTATCTGTTCTCTTGCTCAATGTGCAAGAACGCGCGCCTTTTCATACCGCAACTCCACTCCTTCAGTTTTTACGTGAAGGAAGAAAGGAAGAAATAAACTCACATTTGAGCAGGAGGATTTGTTTCCTTCTGAATATATTTTCATCGGTTCTTTAATTTGCAGGTAGCAGTAGCAATTATTTGCATAAGGAGACAAAACTAACTCCGATTGTCGAATCTAGCCATCACTTGCTACAATGTTTTCAATTTAATTAAGTAACGGACTACGTTGATAAGCTAGCAAACCAACACTTGAAAGAGAGGCTTTTCCTCCCTCCCTCCATCTAATTTTTGTTTTAAACCTTTCCCGTTGTCTCACCCTATACACACACGCGCACTCCAAAACCATCTCATTCCGTCTCAAGGCATGAACAGTCGAAACCCTGTAACGAACGACCAACCAACCAACCTATGAGCAACCTTAATAACGTTCGTGGGGGCAAAGCTAGCCAGGCTTCGCTGGTCAGCTTAGCTAGTGGCCACTTCGGCCAAAGCAAAAGTGGCGGCAGCGGCTGCTGGGACGTCACGTTCTGCCGCGGCTGCCGCGGGCCGTAGGGATCGATCGACCGATCGCGCGGTGCGCGGCAAAAGCGAGAGCCGGGGGCAGCCTTTGCTTTTCCACCGCGCGCGCGCGGTCGGCCGCGGAGCGTACAACGCCGCGGCAGCCGCGTCAGAGGCGCAGCCGAGTCGACCTGCGGATCGGCCCCCGCGCGCGCACGATGACACAGCAGCGTCTCTCTGTCTGGCAAGTTCCACCGCACGGGCGCATGCAGACTGTGTCGTCTCGTTGGTTCTTGCGTTGTGTGCTCTTTGTGGACGCATTGATCTATCATCGTCGTCCGTGTACTTACTTGGTGATTACTAAAAAGGCCAGAGGGCGTGCTTGCGTCGCTGGCGAGGGGGATTAACAACTGGTGTGATAAAAGGGAATGGAAAGTTTGGGGGGCAATGGAAGACGCACACATGGGGTTAGCGAAAAGAAAATGGTTTCGGGAGATTTTAAGTGTCCCTGTCGCCGGATTGATCCACTGATCATGCGCCCTCAAGGGTTCGCTTTTGTTTAGGGTACTCTTTCGAGGCCCTAGGGTGGTCCTTGGGAGGTTGGCTCACTTTGGGTGTTTGTTCCTTGTTCGGGTATATTTTTCTGTTGTTTAAGTTCAAAGTGTGTCAAATTAATGTGGATATCACGGAGATATACTCGTGATCTTAGGATGATCAAATAATTGACAATGGTGACGAAACACTTGTTTTCAGCAAAATTCAGATGCTATCAGGTCATAGACGGTCACACCGGCCTAGCTAGCGGTTTGATCGGCCACCACTGGCGGTCAGACTGGCCTTCGACGAGACAAAGTGCTGGCGGTCAGACTGGCCATGGGCGGTGGTCTGATCGGCCAAATCTTTATGGGGAATTTTGTATTTAAAAAAAAAAAGAGAGTGTAGGCAAGGGAAGGAATTCTTCTGCACTTTGTCTCATAATATTTGGAGCTTCGAGTCAAAAGTTATATTCATTTTATATTTTCAGAGAGGTTTCAGACTTTCAGGGAGTAAATCTGGCTAAGTCCTTGTGCTGGCGGTCTGACCGGCCAATTCTTTCTGGGGAATTTTGTATTGGGCAAAAAAATAGAGGGTGTAGGCAAGAGAATGAATTCTTCTGCATTTGGTCTCATAATATTTGGAGTTTCGAGCCAAAAGTTATATTCGTTTTAAATTTTTAGAGAGGTTTCAGACATTTCAGGGAGTAAATCTGGCTAAGTCTCTGTGTTGGCGGTCAGACTAGCCATGGGTGGTGGTCTGACAGATTTTATTCTATTCGCTGGCTAGTAAAGCGGGGATGCTCTTAGGTTATGTCAAATTCATGGTTTTCAGTGCATATATGTTGCATGATGATTGTTTTGACTAACGTAGGTCAAGTTACGAAGAACTTATGTCCGGAATCGATTTCTTGGTCTATTATTGTGCAGGAGGCTTGGATGTCAACGACGGTCAACGGTGAAGATGATCGGGACTAGGCTTCGAGAGCTGAGGTTCAAAACGATCGAGGATGCCAGGTGAAGTCAGTAGACTCAAGTTTGGCCCAAAATAGATAAGGATGACCGAATGAGAAGTTCGATGCGACGGGTTGCATCAAACGGCGCAGAGGTCGGTGCAAGTGTTATGGTGGTTTCAGTGGGAGCTGGATGGAAGGGACTTGTCGACATGAAACGAGCCGTCGATTAACCTACATGTAGCGAAGCATGGGATTGCATGAAAATTGGACTTGGTCTTTGGAAAAGGATCGAGAAGGGGTATTTTGGTCAGTTCACCAAAATATCACCTTAGTAACCATTGGCTAAACCGCGGTGCAAGACGGCGCAAGGAGACGCAGTTTAGGTCAAGTCAAGATAAAGACCACGAAGAAACAAATAGGAAAAGTTCGATTTGTCATCTACTTTGAGAAGCGTGCGTAAGTGTATACTTGTTTGTGTGTACACTTAACGGGTGTCTGTTAGGGTCTTCTCAGCCTAGCCTCCACTATAAAAGAGAATCTCCAGATGTGGAGTTTTCGGTTCTTTCAAGATAAAAACCCTACTTTGTTATTTAGGGATTTTTGAGTAATTAAGGCTATGGTTTGTGATAGATGGATTGATTGTGTGCTAAGTGTTGAGCTTTTGTCCTCTATGATGGAGTGGTTGTAAACCAACATTTATCTCAAATCAATCTAATCAAGATTCCTTCAAGATGAGTCTGTTATTTTTCTTGTTTTCTTTTTTTTGTGTCTTTTGGGATTTTGGTGATCCTTTGATTTCTTATTGTGATCTTGCTTGCTGTGACATATGAAAATGCTTATAGGATCATGTTGATCATCTTTTATCCACGAGCAAGATTTAAGATCAAAGTTTGATTTTCCTAGGTTCTTGTGCACTCATTCCGTCATTTATAAAATTTATGGAACTTTGGCCTTAATCTTCCTGATCGTTAATTGGAATATATGTATGACTTTCTTGATAAGTTATGGTTAAAATTTTAAGAGATTTGGATCAATGGATCAAAAGTTGAGTTGATTTGTGAGTTTCATTTCGTGCTGATTTCACTGTTCATCGTGCTGAAGGTCAGACCACCTCTAGTGAGAGGCCAGACCGCCCATCTTGAGAGGTATGACCGCCCAACTCACTTTGATTTGAGTTTTTGATTTTTTATTGTTGTCCTTCAGGGTTTGGATTTGATTCAAGACAAGACTTCTGTTGTACTTGTATTTTGATCTTCATAGTTTTCATAGCTATTGGAGTAAGAATTGAGTTGAATCCGATCCTTTCATAGCTATTAGAGTAAGAATTGAGCTAAATTCGATCAAAGTGAAAAAGTGATAGTGCTCCTATTCACCCCCACTAGTCGACGTTTTAGTCCAACAATTAACTCGATGGTTAAATATTAGAATAACATGGATGCAAGTTGTAAGTGTTAGAAATACAAACCAATTATGAAGATATCCATTGTCGGCAAGGTTCATAGATTTTTCACCGATATGGACTATACCATCGGCAAAGTTCAGATACTATAGCCGACAAAGACTCCTTTTACAGTTCCCTATCCAACAACCATGTAAAGAGACAAAATATGTAGCTATTCAATGTCTTTGTAATTCTGTTGAGTTCGGATTGATTTCGACTCTGTTTTGTAATATGTACAAGTACTATATATATCTAAGACCGTGACCTTGCTTGGGTATGGCGAATCACAGACCAATCTTCAGTTTTACAATAAGAACCTTCGTTAAATCACGTTCGGTTTTTCTTAAATGTTTGGAATGGAGGAATTTGACATAATTATGTGAAAAATTTCTGGGAAAGTTCCTATGTTCAAAGCAAACCTTGAATTTGGGATTAGTGGATACCGTATGATTCTAGGGCTATCTCTCCATTTCCACAATTTTCTATAATGATTGGAAGTGACAAGGACCATTCATTCATTGAAATCAGATGGTTTAGAGAAGGTAATACCTATGTGCAAGTGCTTCAAAACTAGTGCAATTTTCTTTTCGAAGGGCACCACAGGACATGCCAGAAAACCAAGCCAGTAGAGCAAATACCATCTCTTTCCATGACAACACAACATGAGTTTCACCTCAACCCGACGTTATCCTTCTACCTTTCACCAAGGGTCAATGCCCGAACGAGCTTCACGCAACTTTTCCATGCCATTTCCTACATAGAAACAACCGATGCCACAACGCATGGGCAAGCAAGCAAGCGTGCTTTGTGCATTCACATTTGGCAATAGCGAATCACCTGAATATGTCATGTCTCTTGATTGATAGTCAGATAATGCAGACGCTAGTGGTCGATAAAAACAAGCAAGCCCGTATTTGCAGTAGTGGGGTGGGGCGTCTAGATAGCTCGATCCATCGATTTGTTCGGTACTTTGCTTGCCTAGTGGACACTAAATTTTGCTATTTATTTGCTGCTGATCAGGATGGATAAATGGTGCATGCTACAAGATAGATGATACATTTGCTCTCTGGCGAACCATAGATCAACGGTTGAGCAGAGGCAGACTCTGGCGAACCAAATGTGGCAGGCCCTTCAAAACAACAAAAACCATTAAATATGTAATTTGAACCTATTATTTGTGATGAATTGTATGTGAAACTCTCATGTAAACCTATTATTTCCATTGCTTTCTGTGGTTTGTAGAAAATGGACTCGAAACATGGGGATAACATGGCGGGTAACACTGGCGGTGAGGTTGTCTGGACAATTGCAATGTCCGCATTTGTGTTGACCTACTTGTCTAATCTTGTGGCTAATGGCAGTAAAACGAGCACTGGCTTCAAAAAAGTTCATCTGAACAATTGTGCTAGGGCCTTGAATGAGCATCTAATAGTGAATGTGACCGGAGATCAGGTTCAAAACCACCTAAGGAAGTGGAAAAAAATTTGGGGAAAGATAGGCAACCTCAAAAACCTAAGTGTTGCTCTTTGGGATGAAAACACATGCACTATCAGACTTGAGCATGGCCATTACAGTAGCCATGTCAAGGTAATTTCTATCATACGTAGTTTCATATCTTACAATCCAATTTTTCTATCATACCTGGTTTCATATCTTGTTTCATATCTAGGATCACCGCGGTGATGCGGACTACTTGAACACCCCCCTTGAGCACTATCATGAGATGACCACTATATTTGGGAATAGCATGGCTACCGAAAACTATGCAAAGGGAGCAAATGATCCCATTGGTACAGATGTTAATGAAATTTCAGATGACGAAACCACAAAGGCTCCAATGGAGGATAAAGGTAAAAGGGCCGCTAGACATGCTAGTGTTGAGGAGGTCACAATGTCTGGAACATGTGGAGGTGACTCCTCGGCAAGCAAACCGCCAAAGAGGGCCAAGATATCCAATGATGAAGACTTGTATTCCTTCATGACTACTGGCATAGAAAGACTTGCTAAGGCTATTGAGAAGGCGGGCACTGCAGATACTGATGTTCCTGAAGATCTATGGGACAATATGATGGATCTCCCGGGATTTGAGGAAGCACATCTCACCCACTACTATGCTTATTTGCGTGAGAATATTTCTCTTGCCCGGGCATTCAACAAGTTGAGCTTCTCAAACAAGATGGTTTGGGTTGCTAGGTACATCAGTAACAATAATCTATGAAGGAGCGTTGCTTCAATGCAGTAGGACTTATTTTGCTTACATGATGGTATGGCTTTGACTCTTATGTGTGTTGACCTATCTATGTGGTTGTAAACCTATGTATGTGCTTCTAAACCTACGTACTGCCTACATGATGGTATGGCTTTGACTCTTATGGTATTGTGCAATGTATGATATAAACCTATGAGGGTAAACCTATGTATGTGCTTCTAAGTACTATGTGATGTGTTCCTATCTATGAGCTGTGCTGACAGAACTGTAGTAGATATATAATGCATTTTCTGGTTGAAGTATTGCTTTTGTTTTTTCCTCTGAGCAGCAAGCCAGTGAGGAAGGGATGTTTTTCTATAGCCTGTGTGAAGTTGAGGTTTGTTTCTTGCATTTTTGGTGTTGATGTATGTTTCTCTGAAGGCAATTATTTAACGGTCTACAATTTTTTTTGTAGGTGTTGAAGTATAGTAAGCATTGCAGAGTTTGTGACAAATTTTCCTTATGATAACTGCTGCATTTTAGTATTTCTTGAGCTCAGGTATACCTTTGCATTTGGTATAGTTTCAGAAATTAGAGCGTTATTCTGTCAACTGCAACCTGGACTTGGACTGGGCTGAAATGTTTAGACTTTGCTTCAGCATTTGGCACTTGACTCTAGTGAAACTACTACTAGTTAATTTGAGAACCTATAGGTAGTTACAAGTGGAGGACCTGGAGGTCAATGAGCATATTGTTGTATTTGGCCCAGGAGTGAGGCAGAAAAATCCTTGAGAATTCCCAGCAGTTTGTGATAACTTTCCATCTTTGGATGCTGAATTCCCAGCAGTTTTGTCTAATGTGATGCTCTGATGCAGATTCTGCAACTAGAGAGGCACCTCAAGGATCAGCAGGTGGTGCGTGGGGCGCTGGAGAAAGCGTTGGGGCCTAATCCTGCACCAGTTACTCTCTCGAATGAGAGCCCAATACTAAAGGTGCCACCTTTACCTGAACATATTTCTTTTAATTTTATCCATTCATGAATAGTATGTTCATCAGAACATACTGATGTTTCTGCCCACTAATCAACTGATAAGGGAGGTTGCCACATTGGAGCTAGAGATCAAGCACTTGGAGCAGTACTTCCTAACACTCTACAGGAAAGCATTTGAGCAAACATCGCCATTCCCAAGAAGACGATTGAATAATCTATAAGATTTTACTAATTCTTGGGTGCCTTGAAATCAGTTCAGTTGCAGTTTAGTCAATAGCATGATGTATGTTACAAATGAATATTGCAGTATACTGATCATAAATATCACAAAAATATCAGCAGAAACTTTACTAAAATTTAATATGTGTAAAGGTACTATTCAAGGCTAAGAGAAGTCGAAGATTTGCTCCAAACTTACAAGTGTGCTATTGTTACAGTTTTTCTATTCTCATGTAGATAAAAATGATGTATTATTCTGTTTAGTACTGTGATATATGTACTTCTCTACACTGATAAGTCTGATAAGTTGGTGTTTCATGTTACTTCTTTATCGGCTGGCGACCGTCGATCCGAGGAGGATGACGAACGAAGAGAAGCTCGCTTACGGATCAACGTACACAATGCATTGTTGATGCATGTAATGCTTCCCCATTTACGATCGTCTAGAGGGTTGGTTCTTGGATCAAGACGACCTTTGTCCGGACGGTATGTATAGATACATCATTTGGTCAAGAATCTAGTGAAGAGTACAAGGCTCCTACATACTAGTTGATTAGATGTCTAGGCAACAAAATTTACTGTTTGGTCCTTTTAGCATAGCGATTCTTTGCGGACTTTGCTCCACCCAAGGATCAAAAGCAAAGTGAGCAAAGCAGGGAGCGAATGGCAAGCCTTTGCCATTCATCAATCAGAGCCGCTTTTGCACTTTGCACTTTGTTCGGGAAGCCATTATGATCCCGCGGTAAGAACATCTTCTCATCTTTTAATTTGCTCTTTCATCTGATAGATAGAGCACTAGCTAGTTGATCAAGCCATACAATGTACACACTAATGTGATTCTTGGGAACTCCAAAACGTGAAAACAATCCTAGTAGAGTAGTAGGAATGTTTCTGAAAGCGATATATCCACGTACGGCCTGACATGACAAAATGATGAAAGAAACTTGCAAAGTATCTCCTTTTTTTCTCCTCGGTATGGACAGTGGGCAGTGAATGATATTTGACATGGTGTGCAGGTCATAAGAATGGTTGGTGAAAGCACAGAGGCTGTTGGTGCTGGAGTTGGTGGTGGAAGCAGCGGCCAGAAGATGCCTACACTTGAAGAACATTAGCGTATTTCTAATGTCGATGACTGAATAATGATATTGTATATGCAGTGGGTGATGCTGTTATTTTTTGCTTTTGTATTTAGCTGATCAGCCATTCCTCTAGTTTGTGTGAGTACAAATGGTTAGCATGTACCCAGTGCTAGTGAATTTTGTGTCTGGACTATGGAGGATGACAATGGATCTATGAGCTGTGCTGACATGATTGTTGTTTGACACATATGGAAATATATTGCTGGTGTTGAGATGATCCGATGATGTGCTGTGTGGACAGTCTGTTATATGCGAAGCTCACATGTCCCGGCATGGAGTAGGACATTTGGGAGAGTTCATTCAGGAAACTCTCGGAAGCAGGGGAGTTGGAAGGGTCAGAGGGCTTCCCGTTGCATTGTGACGAATGCTGGACCTGATGATGCATGCCATGCTGACTCTTGTCGATCCCTGAATGCTTGTGCATCTGCCTCTTCCCTGACTGTATAATTCATTTTACTTTCACATGTACAACATTTCATTGAAATGGTTGCATTTGAAGTAAAAATAATTTCCTTACCCCAAATTCGGATTGCCAAAAAATATAAAAGTTAATTGTGTGCAAAAATATTTCTAAATTTGAATTTAAATTCAAATCAACTTCTAAACTCAATTCTCGTAATTGTGGGAGGTAAACTCACCACATCTAGTGAGAGAGTTATCATATCCAACTTCATCCACCAAACCAAACAACATCTTGAACCATCCAAAACCATCCTATACAACCAACCAAACAAAATCCTATATCATCCCATACATCCAACCAAACAGACTAACTGTACCATCACATATAGGATCATCTCATCCTACCTGCATCATCCTATTCTATTCAACCTCATACCACTAACCAAACGGATCCTTAGTCTCCGCGTTTTGTCCTGTGTGATTGGTGCTCAGTTTCGTTGGGCGGTGGTGTGTGGGTTCATTAATCTCTATTTGTTCTTCGCTTCAGACCACGTCGTCAGTCCCACCTTATCTTCCTCTAACATTTTGTTACTAATTGTAACACTTTTGAGGCAGTCATATCATAGCTAATAGCGATCAAACACACCATCTTATCTTCTATATTGTCATACCTAGCTAACCAAGTATGTGTTCATTGCAGAGTACGAAGAGTGAGCTCCATTCCGAGGACAATACTAGGGATGAAAACGGATCGGATAGTTTCCGACCGATCCGGACGAAAACGGATTCGGATTGTCTCGGATCGGATTTTTCTCGGATAATTTTCGGATCGGATCACTGATTGGATTTTTTGTCGAAGCGGAAGCGAATACGGTAGACATGCTATCCGGCGGATACGGATACGGATACGGATTATCCGGATAAGACAAGTCCGGATATCCGGATTTCGGCCCAATAGAAGAGGATTTCAGCCCAAAAGGGAAAATAAGATTTTAATTGATTTTCGAATTTCAGAAAATGCAACAAATCAAATAGCCTTTTAGAAATAGCAAATAGAGTTAAAAAATTCTAGAAAAAATCATAAAAATTCCTTAAATTATTTTGAACTTAATAAAATTAATTCCAAGTTAAAGTTAGTTTTTATTTTTGCACATAAATTATTTTAATTTCTGAAAAATATGAACAACCTTTTTAAAATCCAGAAAATTCAAGAAATTAATTATTATTTTTTCATTTTCACTTTAAATACAATAAAATCCCAGAAATCTCAATATATTTTTTTTGACATTGAAAACTAGAAAAATTAAATAATTGACTTTATTTCATTTATTTTTTTCTTTTTAACTAAGAAAACTCTTTTAAATCTAAAAAAATCCAATAAACTAATAACTTTATTAATTTTATTTTTGGTAACATACTTTGGGATGTTACAGTCATTTACGTATAGATTAACTATCTAGCCTCATCAATGTTAGTGTGAACTAAGTTTTATGTATGTGATAAGCTAAGTGTGAATGTGTGATGACTTGTGACTTTGTGAGTTCTGACTTATAAGCTAAATATGGTAAACTAAGTGTTATGTTTATGATGAACTAGTTAATGCAACTTGTTAGTGCCAATGTTATGCGTGGTTGCTGAAAATATGAATAATTCATGAATGTGTTGCATCAAATGAACTAGTTATATGTTTTCGTTAATTTCTGGCATTCAATTTAAGGGGTTTTCATGTTCCGAAAATAATCCGCGATCGTATTCGTTTCAATTTGTATTCGCCCCGTATTCGTATTCGATATTATTCGTATCCGTATTCGTATCCGGAGTATCCGTATTCATATCCGGATCCCGAAAAAATATGAAAACAAATATGACAGGGCTATTATCCATCCATATCCGATCCGTTTTCACCCCTAGACAATACTGCCAACACCGACAAGGACAGTCCCATTGATTCTGCTGGGGAAAAAAACACTGCAAGTGTAAACTATTATTTATATTATATAGTAGTTTGTCACCTCTGTTTCTTCCCTTTATTTGGATTTTACCTAACATGTGATCCACTCCTTTTAGTAGTGCTTACTACCTTATGCAATGATTTTGTATTATGCTATACATCACCACTGGTTTTAGAGCGTTGTAGCATATCTATAGACATAGCATTCAAGACTTACTAATACAAAAAAAAAAAAAAAAAGAGAAGAAGATAGAATTAGCTATAGGCCACCCAACTAGCGAAAAAAGGTTATTTTATTCTGTTCCTAATCGCTGTCGTTCCCTGCCGATCGATCCACCAAATTCTTGCAGTCTACTCGTGCTTACATGTATCCGCTCCTTGTAAACTTCATATGCTTGACAGCTCAACATGCTTGTGAAGAAGGGTCGTTTGGATATTAAAAAAACAAGCACTAAATTCCAGGTATATTACCTATGCTACCAATTTTTTTTCTCCATCGTGGCTGTTTACTTCCCGCTACATGCATATTTATCAGCCCCATACCTGTTCCCTAACATAGTTTGTTAACCAGTTTGCTCGCCTCACATTCTTACTGCAGCATGTCCCAAACAATATGCAGCTTCTGCCCTACTTAGCTACGCCCTATTTTGCCGACCAGCAGCAGCATCTATGATCTTCTATTGCAGTTAGTTTACAGCAGCATTTCTCCCTTATGAAACGTATAATGTGGTCTAGCTTAGTGTAATATCCTGTTTATATGGCTTGACAAATGCCGCCTGCTCTACAATCTTAGTGATGGTGGTGCCACACATTGCCTCCATTTACGAACGCTAAATAGTCCAATGTGTACTCGGTGCTGCTATTTATAAACGATGCTTGCTGTTGTAGTATTCTCCATAGCTTTTGCCTGTCGTTCATAGTTAATTCAAATTATGATATGATCAATATGTTGTCGATAATGAATAGTCTGATGCTATATTCCATCTTTATATCTTTCTAATGATTTTCCTCGCTAGCATTATTGTTCGTAGCTTCAGCCTCAGCGGCAAACCTCGTGTTTCTCGCGCAGGCCACAAGTTTGGAGTACATTAAGGCAAATTCACAGAGAGAGAGAGAGAGAGAGAGAGAGAGAGAGAGAGAGAGAGCCTAAGAAAAGGCCCAGAAGTCAAGGCCCATGTAGCAACCGACCCATACGGCCATCGCCGCGCGGCGCGCGCGTTCCATCAACCCACTCCGACTCCGATTATATATGGATTTCCGCCACGCGCAAGGAGATGAGAAAATTTAGTTCGGCGAGTCGCGAAGCGCGCGTCGGTCTCGCTCCCCTCGCCGACCGACCAAACCCTAGGCCCCCGAGGAGATCGCGGCCGCCGGCGAGTTCTCCGCCGCCGCTCCGTCGCCGGCATCTCGCCGAAGGAGGCGTCCAGCGAGCCGGATCTTCCCTGCCGCAACGGATCCAGTAGGGGTTCGCAACTCTTAAGACCCCGTCCGTTCCCCATTGCTTGATTCGATCCGAGTTGCTTGCATTCCTGGGCGGAATTTGGTCTCGTAGACTTAGTTACAGTGGGAACGCACGGATTTTGAGCGGAATTTGGTAGAATCTTATAGGGATCAAACCCTATTGGAGGGATTGATCGTTCCGTTTTGTTTGGAAGTTGGCGACTTTGCTTTTGGAACGTTCACCCCAAATTATGCTGTTGGTTTGGGATGATGCACATATGACCTGGTTTAATGGCTAGCTAATGCAACATGTGAATATTTCGCAACTTTTGTGGATATCTGCAAAATTTGAAATCCTGTATTTGGTTTGATGCTGAGTAGGTGGTTAATCATTGCTGTCATGCCATGCTCAACTCATCAATCATCTGAGGTTGATCTTTTGAGTGGATTGATTATCCTTTTTTGTACAACACAAATTTCACTAATTAGTTATGTGCCTGAGAGGATACATTACTCCAGAACTAGCATACCCTGATTAGCTGACCAGCTTACCCCTGTTACAGTTAAATGTGTGTATCTGTAACTATATTACAAGATTTTCAAATCAGGAACGTTAACTGCCTGAGTAATGCTTTTCTTCATCTCTCTTGTATCGCTGTTTCACTTAGTTGTGATGTGTGCAAGGCGTCAGGGAGGGTGTTCAACAGTTTTTTTTTTTACTGAATGATGTCCCATCTTTTCTCTTGCAGAGCTTCTCGAAATGTTTTGAAGGATGTTGTGGGTGTTACTCCCTCGGTTCTTTTTTAGATGTCGTTTTATAAAACATGCAGTCAACGTTTTGAAACTTTGACCACTGATATACACAAAAATATTTGGATTTGTTACGTGGGAGGTGGGACTGTTATCACTAGATCGTCACCAAAAATACTTTCATATCAATGTGTTTTTATATTTTACTAACATATAATTAGAAAAGTAATGGTCAAATGTGTGTATTGGAGACAAGGATCGAAATCCTGGTACCGGCATAAATCTCGGTCGACGGCCGATAACGGTAACCAGCCGGTTACCGGAAAACCCGGGGAAATACCAGATGAAGTTCACAAACCAAATTTTGAATTTTGAATTTTGAAAACCGGTAACCCGAAAAACCG
Source organism: Hsuehochloa calcarea (assembly GCA_036346395.1). Classification (NCBI taxonomy): domain Eukaryota; kingdom Viridiplantae; phylum Streptophyta; class Magnoliopsida; order Poales; family Poaceae; genus Hsuehochloa; species Hsuehochloa calcarea. The sequence continues at coordinate 29,243,766 of CM070597.1, forward strand.
GAAAAACTGGAGATCAATAGGCTATTCCTAATATCAAACTCCATTTAGTATGCCCTCAGTTCAGCGTTGGTACATGAATTTTTTTTATTGAACCAACAAACCCTTGATCAAACAATCATTAAAATGAATCCTGCCAAGTGCTAATTGCTTATACATCAACAATTGACACAATAGATATCCTTCATGTGAGAATACTATAATTCAACATGCTTGTCAAGTCCAAGAAATCGCCCGGGATTTGCTAATACAATAATTCAAGCATATTTAGCTCATACAATACGTAATCTAGCACAAAAAAGGCTTAAACCAACCTAGGAAGGGCATTATGGAGTCAAAAAATCAAAATCAAATTTAAAATTTTTCGGCCGGTTACTGTTCACCCGGTCCCGACCGGTAAAACCAGTTACCGCCGGTAACCATACGGGATTTTGATCTCTGGTTGGAGATCGTATTGATGTCCAAAACGACAAGTAAAAAAGAATGAAGGTAGTAGTTACGAATAAGTTTTAAGCGTACAAAAGTTGAATACAGAACAATAAGTTTAACGCTGAGTTGTAGATGAAAGTTGGTTGAAACAAGAATGTAACTTTATAAGGAAACACTGAAGGCAAAGTGAAGCCATGACGCAGCATATCAATGAAGAAGATATGTTTAATCATGTCTAATTGTGCATAAAGTAGCAAATTGCAGAAGGTGGGATTTTTTTTTTGGATATTAGGGAAACTTATAATGGTGATAATTAGGATAACCTGAAAACTATTTTTTTCCCAATCAATTGATGAACATAGTTTATTGGGTAAGATCGAAGTTGAAACAAGTGCAGTATGGTTCTGGTTGGTTCAACATGTTTGTGTTGCGCACTTTTGTTTATTGTGTCTGTAAATGCAATTTATGCATTGCTTGTTAAGTTGGTTTTACTTAGATCATACAGACAGATGGGTTTTCTGTTCCATGTAATTGTATATGTTGTTGGGTGCCATAGCCTTAATCAAGTATTGCCACTTTTCTGCCCAGATGGCTCTTAATGAGCGCCTCAACAAATTTAAACAACAGCAGGAGAGGTGCCAGACAACTCTATCCAGCATTGCTGCAAGCCAAGCTTCAACTACAAAGTCACAAATTTCTCAAAGGGCTCAACCAATAAATGCTCCATCCGCTCCAGCAAAACCGGCACAGCCTATTAAATTCTCAAATGATACAGAAAGGCTACAGCACATCAATTCAGTGAGGAAATCTCCTGTTGGAGCACAGATCAAATCTGTAATTGAACTGCTTTACAAGGTAATTGTCACAATTCCAACCTGATGGAATTATTTGTCTAAGATCATTCCGATTCATCCATCTATAAGTGGGAGAGGTTTTTCCTTTTGCTGCTCTAGCCTTGCAAAATAGTTAATATAATTGATTGTGCAAAGAAAGCTGGTAACAGAACCTTATTGGACAAGGGATGATGCTTAATGCTTTGCATAGGTTTAACTGTCTTGGAATTATTCAAAGCATAAGTCTAGTATGAGAGAAATTTTGCAATGTTAATTATTATTTGGGTAATGACGAAACAACCTGAGCTGCCATCTACTATGATATTACAATTCCTTTTGACCAAATAGAATATAATATACTGGCACAGTTATCAGAAATTGGTGTCTAAGGCAAAAATAGGAATATTTGTTTGGACTAAAAAATGATTTTGCACCCAACTTCACTTTAATCTAGCATTGTTTTGGCTTATTGGCATAAATGATAGACTTCTTACTACATAAAGAAAAAATGTTTTCTTTGAACTTTCTTCCTGGAGTATATGTTGTAATATGTTCAGTCTGAACTGATGTCCTTCTTTCTTCTGAACTGGCAGACAAGGCAAGCTTTTACAGCGGAGCAAATAAATGAAGCAACTTATGTTGATATTCATGGTCACAAGGCTGTCTTTGACAGCTTGAGGAATAATCCCAAAGTAAACTTTGATGGGAAGCGTTTCTCTTACAAGGTAAATGCATCAAGTATCATTTTGTAGTGATGAATGAAATATAACATTATCATGGAATAGACACCAAGTTTGTTAATCCTTCGATGCGTGACATTGCTGACCAAACTTACACACACTTGGTCATAACACTCTCTCTCTCTCTCTCTGAATACGCAAGTAGCTTACACACACTTGGTCATGCCTATGCACTAGCTAGCACAAAGTCTCATTGGGTTGTCAGTCCACTGTTATTACAGTTTATGCTGAGTAAGTGAGTATTGTATGATTGCTCTTGCGGGCAAGGTAAACCTTCCACAATGGAGGTTTTTTTTTAGTAATGAAGTTTCACTTTGAATTGGCAATTGACTTGAGTTTCTGTTTTGAGGGAGAGAGGGAGGGTATACAAGTGATAGCAAGAGTTTGGTAGTGTTGCTAGGTTTTCATCTCATTTTAGGTTGGATTACATTGAGTATTGACCTGCTATTTGCACTTATGCAGTCCAAGCATAATTTGAATGGGAAAGATCAATTGCTTTCTTTGATTAGAAAGTTTCCCGAGGGTCTTGCTGTTGTGGAGGTCAAGGATGCTTATCCATCTGTATTGGAAGATTTGCAGGTGACTAAGTTATTCTTCGTTTAAGATTTTGAGAAACTTGGTATGCACTAAACTATTTTGCATGCTGTGAATCAAGTTTGCTGGCTGAACTGAGGTGAATGTGTATAATTAAAATATTTAGAAATCAAGCAGCCTTGTGTACAAAGGCTTGGGATTTTTAATGTTGGGAGTTCCGACTGAAACATTTCTTTTGTACATATTCTGTACATTACCCTGGGCTTCCACTGTTTACACTCCTATTTATTTTACCCCACAATGCTGAATGCTACCTTTTCTGCTAAATGGGAATATTTCAACTGTTGAAAATGCTTTGATTATGGGTTCAAGTTGACGGACTGTACAACAGTACAGCCCCTTGGGGAAGCACATAATTTAATATTTTTGTCAGCTTGAACCAGTGTAGAAGATGTGATGCAGAGGTATCTTGTGGCAAGTGATCTGAACGCTTCCTTTGCATATTCTGATGTACAATCTCGTTTGCTGTTTTCAGGCTCTGAAAGCGTCTGGTGACGCCTGGTGGCTATCAAGCATGGATTCCCAGGAAGACATTGTGTACCCCAATGATCCTAGATCAAAGATCAAGGTCGACGATGATTTGAAGCAGCTGTTCCGGGAGATAGAGCTGCCACGGGACATGATGGACATTGAGAAGGAACTCCAGAAAAACGGCTACAAGCCAGCAACCAACACAACCAAGCGGCGCGCAGCGGCCCAGATCCATGACCAGCCACCAAAGCCCAAGGCAAAGAAGAAGACGCGTGGCATCACGAGCAGGAGCAAGCTCACTAACTTCCATCTGCCTGAGCTGTTCAATAATAACCTGAACCCTTGAGCCGTCAGCGCAAGAAGTAGTGGTCTACAAGAGTTTCGGGGCAGGTCGAATTCATTACGGCAGAGCTTGCACGTTGCAACAGTTTTATATCCACAACCAATTTTTGTGTTACACAACTATCACTGGAAATGAGTTGCTGTATAACAAAATCAAAACCGAGTAATGGCTTGATGCCTACCTATGTTTTATGCCAATTATTATTATAATTTCTCGTTCCTGTACAAACTGAATCGAGATGGATAACAGAGGTTGTTCATTAACGAGGGCATGCACGCGGCCCACAACGGCCCAGGCCTGAAATTCAAACTCAAAGCAGCGCCGCCGCTAGCGCGCGCAGGGAAACCGAGCCAAACCCACACTCCGAACCGACTCACCACTGTGTTCTTCTTCGTGCACCAGCCCCAGAATGGCCACCAGATCACCACGACGCCACGGCCGCGTCCCGCCCTCGTAACTGCCGACCTGGGTCACTTCTCAAGTCTCAACTCCAGTTCTCGACGCTGCCTGCAGTAACGCTTAGACCAAGTTAATCGACGCAGAATTTCGTGAGACACGCACCATGCGATAAATCACGACGTCAGCTCTGAGGACCTTGACGCAGACCCAGAGTCGGGTGACGGTGCGGCGCGGCCGTGCGGAGACCACTGGCCGCTTCTACGACGACACGGAGTGGTCGGCCACTACACGAGTCTCAAATCTCAAACAAGGCAATGGAAGCAAGTAGCACTGGCCATGGTTTCTGTCAGAACAAGCCTCACTTTCAGTCACAACTCAGAACTACCGTCCCCATGCACTCTCCAAATATTTCGCTGCGGCCTGCGGCACCGGGGAACTAAAATGATTTCCTTTGTTGACAAAGTGTTCTTGTTGGGAATTCACAATTGATACTGAAATATGTCATATTTAAGGTTGTCCATTGACTGAGGATGCAAAGCAAGGGTTCTCATGAACACGCAAGTTAATTCTGTCATAACAGGGGGACCTTGACAGATGCAAGATCACACTTAGCCGCCCGCAACTATTCAGTTCTCTCAATAATTAACTGCAACCACCATTAAGTATTCCAGTATGAAAATACATCAGGGTGCAAGGAGCCGGGCATCTCAACTACAATAGCAAAATCCCACAATCATTAACTGAATCTACGAGAAATGGTAGACAGGCTGCCAAAATATCTACTTAAGATGACCCCCAGGTCTCAGTTGCCAGTATCGCAATTGTTTTATCTTGAATCTACAAACAACATGAAGGCAACAGCTTCAAGGTAGGTTGCCAGCCTTCAACACATGAGAAAAGATCCTAGCTGGTATGCATAGACAAAAAGGCCCAAACTAGTGTAACATAGTCACGTTGAGGTACTTGGAGAAGGAACAGGGACAACATGTCATGTGTCATCAAAACTGAAGATTCTTTCGGCAGAAAATGTTGCCAGTGCTTTCAGTGTCTTCTTTCTCACCCATCATGCCTCTGGGCCATTGGTGTTGTTCACCTTGGACATCATGTAAACAACACCATCATCGTACATGCTGAGAGTCGGGGCAGAACTATTCAGATTCTTCGAGGATACCTTTGCGGCCTTTGCTTCCCACAGCTCAGGCAACAAACAGGGGTATCGACCGAGTTATCGGCAGAATCAACCGTGCAATCCTTTCTCCAATCCTTGGAAGAAAGCATCTTTTGCCATCGGGGATGTAAGAGCCTGCGGTGTGCATACCGTCATCCGACTCCCGAGATTGAGAAGTCCCAGTACGAAGGCGGGAGTTCATCCACTGGTGTCTTAGGAAACTGTATCTAGACAAACTTGAGAAAATTGTTGCTGCTGGTGACATCCCCGAATCGGCCCTGGATTACTTTTCCACCGTTTGGCGACTATCGGCTTAGGCAACGGGATGATTATTAATTAACCTTCTTAAAATTGGAGAAAGGATTGGATTTGGGGATGCGGCGTGGGTGGGCAGAAGGAAACGGGGTGGATCATGGGTCTCGCCATTGGAGACGGTCGAAGCAGGCATGGCGATTGGATTTGGGGATTAGGCTAAGCCGGGTCGGGGTGGGTCGACGGCAGAACCGGACTGGGCTGGATTCAGCAACTGGATGATCGGTTTCTTTCCCTCTTTGTCCTCTTCTCTTTTTTTTTCCTTGTTCCAACTAAATCTCGAGTTGTATCCGTGAATCAAATCAAATTGGAACTCATCTCGAGTTGTATCCGTGAATCAAATCAAATTGGAACTCATCTCGAGTTGTATCCGTGAATCAAATCAAATTGGAACTCGCCTCGGAGTACACCTTTATTGTGTTTCATAAATTTTTGCTGGCAATTCCTATTAGTTTCTCTAAAACATAAATGACTGTTGAGGAAAGATTCACGCGTGGACATTTTACCGAAAGTGATGCATTAGGGGTTTTTGGCCCACAAAGGTCTATTACTATAGTTTAGTCACGTATTATTTATTGAAGACCTCATTTCCCAATTTAAGGTGAGGGTAGGGGTTCTCATCGTACAACCACGCCTAAGGGCAAATTAACAATAAAAAGAGATTGTTGGGGCTGCATCTTGTGTTCTTAGTTATCTACTTTTCGCTCATGTATGATTGATTGTCGGCGATGCGACCATCATCCTCTAACATGTTATCAGCACAATAACGCTCACACTAAGGCTTCCTAGTATGTCCCTCATGATTGATCAATCGCAATTCCCACGTCGTCCATGTCATTGTCGCCTATGACGATCAAATCCCATCTAGTGCTGTCTACGACGTATTAACACTCACCGCCCACACACGGTGGCTCAATGCTCACGCACCGCCCATAGCAGCAACTCGCATCGTGCGCCGTGCCCCCCGATGGCTACCTATCACCCCGTGTTGTGCCGCTTCATCGGTCAACCGAAGCCGAGTTACACTGCCAACGGCGGGCAGTCTCGCTTGTGTCATCGCAACCACCTACGGCGGCTTCGTCGTCATCGCCACAAAGATCCCTCCCACGGCGGGATCTTGCCAGCGTCCACGTTGAACTCGCCCACGATGAGCTTTCGTTGCAAGCCACGCCCGCGCCGTGCTGACTCACCCATGGCTGGCTATGTCACGCCATTGCCTTGACGGGCCTCGTCAACGACGAGCCCCACCATCGCATGCACCCCCACATGTGCATACGCATAATAGACTTGCAGAGTCATTAATCAAATGGATAAATCTAATAGCAAGCCCTTGTTAATGAAATCCAAGTTACCAACTACATATTGAGGACACGTCATATTACATGCATCGACATTAATACGGCTATGGCCATCTGCATACCATGAGTTTTCACATCTCCAATTAGTGCATGGGAAGGAGCTAAATATTTTCCACCTGCATAAATTTGGATGTGTGTGATCTCACCACCTCAACGTACGTTAACGACCCCACCGTAAAAATAGGAATTTATGTGGGATTTGAATCTCGGCCTATAATCAAATATCTCGAACCCGTGACGGGGGATCTACTAAAAGCAAGTTATGCTGACAGCATATTCAATGAAGAACTATTCTCGACATTAGGGGGGAAAGGACCTTAGTAAGGGGGAATGCCAAGAACTATCATGGCATAATAGTAGTCTTTATAATGTGTTTCCACATACTAAAGATTCTGAACAAGAGGTTCACGGGATAATATAGTTGCAAAACCTTGCAAATGAACTGTCAGATTCATTCACGGATCATAAGAGAGTTACCAAGTCGCATATACTAGCGGTAAATGCACCTGAAAGATTAGAACCATCACAGATTTTGGGTTCTGCATCTAACTCCATCACTCTTGGTAAAAATAGGGGGATACCTTCCGGTTAGAAAAGTCTCAAACCGAGGAGACATCTGCAAAAGAGACATATTGAATAGGGGGAGAAACTCCATGAACTGAACACGAATGAGAAATGCTTGGTGGACGTCGCACCTCGCGCAAGAGTGCAAAAAGGTAGCACCCAATGCAAAAGCTCAAGGGGATATATCTAGTCAGGGGAAAGCGCACCCGCTGACACTAGGGCAATATAACATTAGGACTCTAGAAATTTAGAAAAAAAAATAAAGAGCTAATTGATTTGAATAAAATGATAATTGACTTGGATAAAGAGTTTGCAAAAAACCATGTGGAAACATGAGAAATCTTTTATAGACAAGTATGCTCTAATAGCAGTTGCTTCACAATAAGATTGCTTTCCGTATTAAAATTTTGGATCTGAAACCAAATAAGATTGATGAATGCAAGAATCGTCGCGATTGAATGAAAGAAGCAATCGGGAATGAACTAAACTCGCTAAATAAGATAAACTTTTTTGGACCAATGGTCAAGACACTTCTTGACATCATTCTTATTGGACACAAGTGGGTATTCATAAGAAAGATGTAACACCCTGGCTATTCGGAAGCCAAGATGTCACGCAAAACTATCAAACTACTAAGAATAGCATTAAAGCTGGATTATACAGATTCAATCAACAATAATTTCTAAAGAATGACAATAAACGATCACGATTCATGGAAAAGAATGGATAAGCAGATATAATACCACGAGCAGTCAAGCAAAACCAAAGTTGGATTATTACAAATGAAATTTATTTAACAAGTTGGCTTGGTGAAAGGTAATAATAATTATTCGATTGGATAAAAGTGAAGTGCGAGCAGTCGAACTACCCCACCAAATCACCTTGTCTTCTCCTCAATTACCTAATTAAAACATACAAAGCAAGGGTGAGTCGAAGACTCAGCAAGTACATACAAGAATAATCAAATATAGAGTGGACAACACAATCCAGTTGAATTACGAACAAATCTTGGAACACATATATGATTGAATGGAATGAATACATGAATGGATGGAATGAAAGAATGCATTGAAGGAATGGACTAATCACAGCTTATACCGGTATAGCGAGTGATACACCCGTCGGTGTCCACTGGTGTCTTAGGAAACTGTATCTAGACAAACTTGAGAAAATTGTTGCTGCTGGTGACATTCCCGAATCGGCCCTGGATTACTTTTCCACCGTTTGGCGACTATCGGCTTAGGCAACGGGATGATTATTAATTAACCTTCTTAAAATTTTATTTAAAACTTAAACTCCGCGAACTTTATTTCTAATTCTGACATCTTTGTTCAACAGTATCGCACCATAGGATAGGTCTGTTAAAATAGCATTACCAGTGGTGTGAACATAGTTTGCCTAGATATGAGCTGGTGTGACATGATTGTTTTATCATACCATGAGAGGTGGCGTGATCAAAGAGTTATAATTAGAAATTAAGTTCACGAAAGATTAACTTCAAAATAAAATTAAAAGAGTTAATTAATAATTAAAAAAAAATTCCCCGGAAAGCAGCTTGAGATCCCTCCCCTTGATTCTTCTTCTATCAAGATAATCAACGACTGGTGAGGATAGAGCATCGGGCGTGGCCCTCCCCATAAAAAATTTTCCCCCTCCGACCGCAGTCACCTCGCTGGTGTTAGGGGACAGCAACTTATCATTGTGCTCACACGACAGATCCAGGAAACGTGGACTAAATTAGCCCTATTGCGCAATAAAAATTCCAAAAATAGCCCCGTAAATTGAAAAATTCCAAAAATAGCCCCCGTGAGATCTGCCGCAGGGGAGCGACACCAGGTGTCGCTGTCCCTGAGGGCAAGACCTTAGTCTTGCCCTTGAGTGCTCGCAGCCAGCGGCCAGTCTTCCCAGTCGGCAGAGACCGCTGCTGCCCCACCGGCCGGCCGGCGGCGCTGGCCGTGCAAGGCGGCGATGCGCGTGCCCACGTGGCGCTGGTGGCGCGCGCTACGCAGGCGCTGCCGGGCGAGCCGGCGCTTGCGCTATAAAGGAGGAGCGGTGAGGGAGCCTCCCTCACTGGCTCGTGCAACACGGTTAGAGTGAAAAAAAATTTTGTGAAAAAAAAATCTACGAGTCAGAAAAAATCACGAGCACGTAGAAAATAAGCTTTGAAGCCTGCTGCGAGCACCTAGAAAAGGTAAGTGTCATTCGCATTCGATTAGTATTATCGGTAGTTTTAACAATGTGATTAGGATGCAATTAGATGAATTGTAGCAACAGAGTAGTTTTAGTTGTGTAGTTAGTTAATTTTGAAGACCTAGTAGTTAACAATGTCATTATGCCGTAATTAGTTGACTTAACAGACATGTTGCTAGTAGTGTTGTAAATTTCCTTTCGGGTATTTTTATAGTTTCATGAACTTGGTCATAAAATAGCAAAATTTTTGGAGGTCGTTAAGCAAAATAGAAATAGCCCCACTGAACGCTTTGTATATGTACTCTTGATCGGGCATATCGCGTTCGGTGCATGCACTACGCATTACACCGCTAGAATGAGAAACCTGACGCACCTCTCAGTAAGTTTTTAAATCTGAAATTTAATGAAAAAGAATACCTTGTCGTGGACCACACATGTCTTTGGTGTAAGTTAGGTCTAACTCGGGTATGGAAACGTAGAAATGCAATAAGAATTTCTGAAGTGAATTATTTTTGCACTGTAATATCGAACTAGTTAAAAAATTCGTAACTATGTAGTACGACAGGAAATTTCTGAAGTGTAACATAGAATAGGCTATGGATTATTTATACTAGAAATAATATTAGCTTGGACATTTCATTGATAGAAAAATCATAATAACTCAATCGGGATTGAAAACATGTACGACAAAGCGTTAGGTATGCGATGGGCATAACCAAATTTTTAGAAGCGTTCATTACGACAAAAATCCGCAAATAATTCGATGGTTTCATATGCACATGTGTTAGGTACTTTATGGCGGAAATTCAAGATCTATTCGTGTTCCACGGGACGGTCTCGTCTGCTGACGGACCGTCTGGTGCGGACTGTCAAATTGTCACCGCTTGCCGTGATCCGGCGCCGGCTCGAAGGACATGAGCCTCTCGGAGCTAAGGCGGTGTGTGCGTTCCGCGTTCGATCGCGCCACTGGAAGGAAGAAGCTGCGCATCGAGGCGTTGTATGCCTCGGTGGTGGGTGGTGCAGGCGAGACCGTTTGGCAACTTATGAAGGTCACATGTGACGCTTCATGGGCCAACTACATGGGGGTTGTTTGCAACCCCGCCGCTGCGATATATGCGCGGCCGATGGTCTACGTTCGATTCTTGGAAAGCACGGGACATCCGCGCGGGTGGTTCCGTGAAGGTGAAGGCTGCTGGTGAGGAGGAGCTTGCGTTGGTCTCCAGTTCTGGAGGAGACGTGGGCGATGGAGACGTGAGGGGGCGTGCGGTCAATTTTGAGCCCAACGAAGGGGCGGAGAGATGGTGGTCAGCTCGTATTGATTGTCACGAGTACCTGACCGACCAGGTGGATGAGGTGGAAAGCGAGGAGGACGTGGAAACAACTAGTTCGGAAGGCGGCGAAGACGGAGAAGCTGCTGCGGGGGGAGGTGCACTTGGTGGTTTTGTGACCACTGACATTGCTTACGTCCCCTCACGATTGGACGACGTTGCGACGACATCGCTGGTTCTGCCACGTCCGGAGGGTGCTGAGTGGGGGTTCAATGAGGACACCCTGCTCCTAGGCCAGCGCTTTTCTAACAAGAGCGCCGCCTGACATGCTATTGCTAGATCGCCGTTAACATCGGACGGACGTATCGGGTGCAGAGGTCCAACCCCGACACGTACATCGTCGGGTGTGTTGATGAATCCTGTGCTGGCAAAGTCCGTGCGCAGAGGTTCACGACCGCTACCATGGGCTTCCGGATAACGGTGCTGAAGGACCACACATGCGAGTTAGCCGAGCCGCGCTACGAGCACCGCAACATGGCGTCCTCGTATGTTGCCGACGATAAGCCACCTCGTCGGCTGCAGATGTGTCCATTTCGCCAAAGCTCCTGGCGGCGGATGTTGCCAATATGGTGGGATTCCTGTTAGCTACAAGGCGGCATGGCGGCGCGGCGCAGGTTACGGAGCGAATGTTCGGCACATTCGAAGAGGCTTACAACCTAGTACCAAGATTATCGCATCAAATCGCGGAATCTAATCCGGGACGTCGTAAACAAGCTTGGCGGGTGCATCCGACGGAGGGGCCCAATTGTTTTGTTCTTGAAAGGGTCTTACGGGCCTTCCGTCAGCGATCGAAGGGTTCAAACATTGTCATCCGTGCTCACGATGGATGGTACCTTCCTATGTGGGAAATGCGGGGTACCATCCTCACCGCCGATTCGGCCGATGCGAATGACCGATTAGTCCCGTGGCGTTCGCAATTGTTGAGAGCGAGAACACGGAGAGTGGTTGTGGTTCCTATGCAATGTGAAGCGGCGGTCGTGCAAGATCGGCGGATGTATGTGTCATCTCGGATCGCAATCTTTGGGTTGTTGTCTGCGTTGTGCATGATGCAAAATGGGACGCGATCGCCGTACGATGGAGCGATGTTAGGAGCCGTTGGTGCATGAGGCATCTCGCGCCAACTTCCACACAAGGTTTGAACAAGGACCTCATGAAGATGTTCAAGAAGCTCGCATGCGTAACCAAAGGAGGAAGTTGAGCGGTGTGAGAGCGGCTCGATGAGGAGGCAGGGAAGCATGTAAGGGACTCGGCGCATGCCGAGGCGGCGCGCTAGAGGGTCGCGCGAGTTGGGAGTTCACACGGTGGGTTAACTCGCACGCACCGACACGGAGAAATGGTCCCTGCCGCACGACACGGACGGTGCAAGGTGCGGGATCATGGCGACCAACATGTCGGAGGTGTACAACGGTGTGCTCAAGGGTGTCCGATCTCTGCCGATCACTGCGATCGTGGAGGAGAGCTGGAACCGTACCATCGGATACTTTGTCAACGAGCCATGATGGCCAAGAAGCATTTGGAGGGACGGAAGCAATTCTCGAAGTAATGCATGCCTACATGGCGAATAAGATCGACAAGGCTCGATCGCACGCCGCTCGTACCATGGATGGCGTCGGCGCGAAGTTCGAGATCGGGCTCGGGAGAAGTGCGTGATGGGCCATGTTAGGGGATCGTGGCGTGTCCGCACGATTGGTGAAGAAGCGTCGTGCACGCAACAAGCCGCGGCTTTCGCACAAACCATGCTCCCATGTGTACGCGGCATGCGCGGCGTGGCGGCAAGCCTCGGGCGTTACATCTCCGAATACTATGACATCCACCACCTGTATGCAACTTGGAGTGCTGAGTTCCATTCATACGGGCTGGACACGCACTACAGGGACCTTTGGCTGGGACAGGTGAAGTGGGTGCCCAACGACGCACTAAAGCACCCCGGCCGTGGAAGGCGAGCGGTCCCGCGCGATCCGAACGACATGGACGACGACCGTGGGCAACGCGAGTTCGCCGACCCGTTGCGGTGTGCAAGGTAAGATTGGGCACTCCATCCGCATTGCCAAAGCGGACCCGGCACAAGCAGTGCACCGTAGTGAGGAAGATATAATTACTACGTCGTGATGTCGCTTGGTTATTTCAATGTCTTTGATGGACTCTGTTGTTGTTTATCCATGCCTTTATGTAGTACTTGTTAAGTTGTCGGGTTTGTTGTTAACTCATTATGATCATATTGCATTGTTGAAATTTTTATCGTATGTCTTGCCTTATTTTCTGTGTCACATAATATGTTTTACATGCGTGCATCGACATGTTGTTTCCTGTTGGCGGGAGATGGCGAGAGCTCCATTGACGACGTCAGACGAGCCGCTCGACCACGCCGGGATGTGGGACACCGTTGCGGGCGTGGTCGCCGGCGTCGGCCCTCGAGCTCAGTCTGGCGCCCAGAGAGATGGCCCCTTGACGAGCAGACGTCCCGAGCCGGAGACCGGGCTCCGCCCCTCGCCGGATGTTGGACCTCCCGCACGCTGGCTGCAGCTTTGACGTGGCACTCTGCTCACGCTCGTGGACCGTTGGAGACGGAGACTCACACCTTCCACTTCCGATGGGGAGATGACCATTACTCGGAGGGCGTGTCTCGCTTATGTACTACTGCGTGGTCTTCGGTAGTGCCCCCTCCGAGGCGATGGCTGGAAGGTCCGTTTGGTCGGATGATTTGGTGACGGTTGTCGCGAACGCGTCGGGTGTGCCACATTCTGGCGCGCGCGGTACATGATCTGCCCGAGCATGCGACTCGGGAGGAAGTGAGGACACATTTAGTCGCGTACTGTTGTTCTTGTTCGGATGGATCTGTTTCCTACCACGCAGGAGACTGCGTGTACCGAACTACATCCATCCGCACGATCTCGCGCGGCCGCCCGACGAGGTTCCACAAGATGCTGATTGGGGCTCTGTAGTGCTTTGCGCCACCTACCGAGGGTTGTGTGATGCTTGTCAGCGCAGCACGGGTGAGGAGCCAGTCCTCGCGGTGTGCTACGCCCTCCTACAGTTATGGTCGTGGGAGCACTTTCGGTCGGCCGGCCGTACTTCCGCAGCGTGCACCCTTACCGGTGACCACCGAGCTTTACGGGGACGCTGCAGGGGACGACCCCGTCGACGGGCCTACGATGGGAACACGTTGGACACGTGCTACCCTAGGGTGGGCTAGGGAGAGACCGAGGCGCGTATACCCAGAGTTCCATAACCTTTTCGAGACTCTCCACGAGGACGAGGTCATCTGGTGGCCATGGACAGCACGGTTCCTTCACGACACGGCCCCGTTCGGATTATCGTCCCAGTGCATTCTGCACGAGGCACTCTGGATGACGACCTTCCACTTGGTCTTCTCGCACATGGTCGAGCAGTACAACCCGCAGCGGGTCATGAGGCAATTCGGCCTTTACCAGGAGGTTCCACCGCCCGCGGGACGACCTCTCACAGCAAAGGCTCACCGGTATGTCATTATTTGGTGTTATTTTGAGGGCATTTTTAGTAAGATTTTCTGACATGTAAATTCAATTGCAGGCGACGAGGAGAGGCGGAGGAGCGGCGATCGAGGCGAATCTGGCGACCACGGACGCGCGTGGATTGACGGTTACGACGGACGTGGTCTTGGAGTTTCGCGGCTCGCCATCGGACGCACGCGACGTACTTGCGGTGGTACGTTCCGCGCACTAGGTGCAGGCTTACTGGGCCAGCGCCGCAGCGTCCAGTGGACGCCATGCAGGACGACGTCGTACTAGCTGGTCCGGACCGTCACCGGGCGGCCCGCCTCGACGAGACGGTAAAACATTCTTCGCATAATTCTCGTTCAGCAACACTTTTCGCACTTACTATCGGTTTTCGTGCAGCACTACCGCTTGGGCGTGTCGCAACCACTCATCGAAGCTATAGGCCGTGGAAACAACAAACAATGGATCATATCATAGGCGCGCGCGCGCGATGCGCGAGGATGTAATTTGCGATTAGATCCATAACTTGTGGTCGCCACAGCGACGTTCACGTACATCATCGCGTACGTGGCGGGTACCTTCCACCACCTCCGCCCTCCGCACCTCCGTCAGCACCGCCCTCCGCACGCCCGTCGCACTCCGGGAGTCGTCGGAGCTCGATCGCTTCGGCCCGACCGCCTCGAGCCACGGATATGTCATCATCAATCGGTTCTTATCGTGAGTACCTTTCCATACACTCATTTCGGACGTGTCGACATTACCCTTTGTTCTTGCGGCGATTGCGAGGGGCGGCTCTGCTGCAACCATCGTCATCACGGAGGAGGCGGGGATCGACTTCTTCGCGACGGCGTTCAATCACACCTCGGAGCGCGCGACGGTGGTTGGCGACACGCACGGAGGGTACACCGTGCAAAGACTACGGCCGACGGCGGGAGGGTCCTCGTCAACACAACAGCCTACTCGGTACACGTGAGCGTACTAACACCAATTTTCCGTCGTACAAAAGCAATGACTAACTCACTGTGACGCTTCCGCAGGGCGAGCACCGATGGGTGGGCGACATGCTCGGGCCTCGGTCGGACCGCCACGATGAGATCACCCGCATTCGCCTCCCAGACGGGGTCCCTACTACGGCCTTCGAGGCGTCGCCACTCCCGGACAGTTCACATTCCACGAGGATCATCTCGTCGTCCGACAAGCGACACGACCATGCGCCTAACTAATTTCATGGACGTGTAAAACTTGTTACATAATGCCATCATGCATCTCGCCTTTCTGATTTATGTAATGTCCATGTGCGTTACGCCTTTCTGATTTATGTACACAACATGTTATCTGAAATATTTAGTACTAACAACAACTGTAACTCCCGATTTAAACATACTAAACCTTAAAGACATAACTCAATGCTGCCCCACGATACCTCCTCGGTCCTGCTACCTCGCGGACGCGAATTTTCTTCAACCAAATTACAATTTACCAACAGGCTATATATATGCATCATTTGGCTTCCATTCCACTCACTTTTCAGTTCCTCTTCTCCTTCCTTCCAGTCTTAAACGGGATGTCTACGGCCTCATCAAACTTTCGAGTGAACAGGCAATTAGAAGCACTAAGACAACACTTGGATTGCCCTCGTTGCAGGGATCCGGTGAATGTGTTCACCTCCCATACGCCAACGAATCCATCCCGAGTGTTCATGAAGTGTTCGAATCTTACGGTAACTTATGTCTGATCATCCCCATTGAACTTCTTTCCAAACATAATATTTTTCACTTGTATTCCCAATTATTTTTATAGAACACAACATGTCGGTTACGGTGTGGTGATGAAGTCATGCGGAGGTTGAGGCATTGCAATGCAAATTGCGACCTTGCAAGAGGACACACGTCGTGTGGTCGTGCATTTAAATCAAGTGCCTCGACCATCGGATGAACCGACGGAAAATAAAGATAGTGTTCTTAAAGGACTGGATGAAAGGATGGGAAGGGTTGAGAAATCGCTACAAAAATTAGTTAACATGGCCACTTTGGTAATTTTTCTTCTATTATTTCTTGTTCTTGCTAAGTAGAAGTTCAGTTTTAATAAGATTATAATATTCAGTCTTTATCTATGCATCCCTGCACTACGTGATGTATGCCTTTGCGGCGTTGTGGTAGTATTTTGTATCATGTATGCGTCTATCTAATTCCGTTGTGAACACTTTGCGTGTGAATTAATCAAGCGATAATTTCTAAATCGCGAAGTACCGCTATCTAATTTGCGAAACTTCCGATTATCGCGATGCTTGAGTACCGCTCCCAACAAGGCGGTAAGAACCACGCTTGTAGAAAATCGGCTAAGTCCCAAAGAGTGCTCTTTGCAAAAAAAAATGTTCCGCAGGATTTTCGGAAGTTCTGCCGAGAGGTAGTTCCGCACTTATATCGTCGGAACTACCGATCATCCTAACAAAGCAGCAGATGACTTTCAAAACAACTTCAATTGTAAAATAAATTTACGAACTTACGTGACAACACTTTGCTCTGCCGACTTTTGGACCGAAATGACAAAGACTCTGCGAGTAAGGCGTGACAACTCATCGCCTCGCCCGACTTTCGGACCGAAATGGCAAAGCTCTGCGAGTAAGGCGTGACAACTCAACGCCTCGCCCGACTTTTCGGATCGAAATAGCGGACTGCGGAGAGTAAGGCGTGACAACTCAACGCCTCGCCCGACTTTTCCGACCGAAATGACGGCCTCTGCAGAGGAAGACATGACAACTCAACGCCTCGCCCGACTTTTCGGACCGAAATGGCGGCACTCTGCGAGTAAGGCGTGACAACTCAATGCCTCGCCGACTTTTTGGACCGAAATAGCGGCAAAGACTGAGAGTAAGGCGTGACAACTCACCGCCTCGCCACCTTTTTAGACCGAAATGACAAAGCGCTCTGCAGAGCAAGGCGTGACAACTCATTGCAACAACCGGGACAACACTCGCCTCCGAGCTTTTCCTACCAAAAATCTGAGACTTAAAAAGGGCCATGACTACTCTGCAGAAAGATTAGACAACACTCGCCAACTACGTCATGCCAACCCTCGGCTTATAAAGGAGGTGCAACTCATCTACGAGAGAAAACCACACAACCAAACCAAACACTACACGAGCTTGCTTCACCACGTTGGGATGGACAACCTCAAGAAGCAATGGGGCGAGATCCGTGATCTAGCAAGGGCTTCAATGGCACGAGCCGAACAAGCTAGGGTCTGCTGAGGCCGGGTCCAAGAAAGCGACTTGCCGGGATGGCGACTCTCGCAATGAAACCCGCGTAAAGAACCCTTGTCGAGCGTTCCAAGCGAGCCTTCGCGCAACACCCGCCAGGAGGAGACGCCGCCCATCTGTTGGTGCGAGGACACATGCAAGTTCTTCAAATCCAAGCACCGGCTCGGCCTCGGCATGCGCATCGGGATGTCCTAACTACTCCTCGACTATCCCGCCGTTGGGATACGAGCACTATCGGCGGCCGGTAAGGAGTACTAACGAGAATATATCGTACCAATTCTATTTGAGTATGCACTAACAATCTCTCCGTCTACCCACGGTCCGGGCCGCTATGTGGCTTCCGCAAGTGGATCGACCTAGAGATCCACCCACACGACCGATGGCGGCTTCGACCGAGTGGAATGCGAAAGGGACGCGAGATCCGGAGGAGGATCGTCGGTGAAGAGCACAACGAGCGTATCCGCCGGAGACTCGGGCCCATCTCGAGGCGCTGCAGCGCAGGAGCGCGCACGCGAGAGAGCGCGAGAAAAAGCGGAAATGGCGGCCGAGGCGAGCGCGGCGAGGACTACAATGCCGAGCTCGCAAGAAAGGGCAAATGGCCGGGCCCACGCAGAGGTCGGGCTAGTCCGTAGTACTCCACCTCACGTTCGCCATGTTTTAACTATCCCCTAAAGGCATGCGTTACATGGTTCTAAGCTCGTGTCGCGAGTTACCGTAGTAGTAGCGTCCATGGTAAAGTAATTAGTCGAACCATCATGCCATGTGACCACATGTAACGTGCTACGCGCACGGGCTGCAATGTAGTTACGGTGATGTGCCTCATTGAGCCATCAAAGTATAGCCATTCACATCGGTCTCGATTCGCTATGTTTTAGGGTTTCTCCGTAATCGCAGCGCTCTAAGCCCTTTCGATTAAATTAATTTCCGTACTCGCTTTTAGTACTCTACTTTCACGGAAGAAATGTGATGGAGAACCATACTTCCCACATTTCAAGTCACATGAATTCATGAAACCCTAATTTAAAACGTCTCGCCCTAATTTTGAGACCTAAAACCCTCAATTTGTCGAGACAATTTCAGAGCATATAAAATTTTGTAAAATTTTACACAATCAAGTCCACTGTGTAGGGAGTATAGAAAAAATAATTCATAATGTTTCGACCTCATTTGCTATATTATAAAATTCCTACAAACATGAAACTTTAAAAAATTTTGCGAGAAAAAATGAATACATAAAATTTCAAAAAAATTACACAAGTATAAAAACTATGCCAAGAGGCTCCACAAAAAATTTCATAATTGTTTGAGCTCATTTTGCATATTTTAAAAATCGTCCAACAAATATTATTAATTACTTTTTTTTAAAAAAATAATTAAAAAAACACGTGGGCAAAGACCTTGCAAGACTAAGTGCTGCCCAAGACACTAAGAAGAGTGCAAGCATCAAGGTGCCGCCACACGGGCGGCAGCACCAAGTGCTGCTGCCAGGGATGGCAAAGATCAATTTGGGAAATTTATTTTGGAATTTTTAATTTATGAAATTTATTTTAAATTTTTATGTCGATGAACGGCGCTAATTTAGTATAGAATTCCAGATCCAGCAGGGCCGCCTTAGCGCTCCATTCCCAAGTGTGTGACGAGAAGATGTGGAGATAATACAGCCCAGTCGCCTCACCGTCAAGCTGCGGACTGATAGCTGCCACGACGAAGCCCTTGCCATCGCCGCCGCAGGGCAAGATGCCAACTTCCCAGGGTTTGATGTCACGCGGATACGGATCCGGGAGACGACGGAGCGACGGCTTGCCGGGGCTGGCCCTGTAGACGACGTAATCGCAGATCCCTCGCTGGTCAAAGAACGCCCTGGGGCCGAAATTGAACGGGACTTCGAGAAGGACGAAGGCGCCCTCCACGCTGGCAACGAGGGGCGGTGGACGCACAGGTAGGAGATGTCCTTGCGGTCTTCAAGGACGGGGCAGTGGGCGCACAGATAGGAGATGTCCTTGCGGTCTTCAAGGACGGGGCAGTGGACGCACAGGTAGGAGATGGCCGGCGGGTCCGCGAGGCAGAAGGACACCTCGACGGTGTCGCCGAAGTTTGAGGTGACTGTAGCGGTGGTCGCGTTCTCGCGCTTTGCGATGTATGCCTTTTTGTCCAGGAGGACCCAGACGGGAGGGCGAGATGCGGCGGCGTCGGGGTCCGGCGGCGTGGGTGGGCAGAAGGAAACGGGGTGGATCATGGGTCTCGCCATTGGAGACGGTCGAAGCAGGCATGGCGATTGGATTTGGGGATTAGGCTAAGCCGGGTCGGGGTGGGTCGACGGGAGAACCAGACTGGGCTGGATTCAGCAACTGGATGATCGGTTTCTTTCCCTCTTTGTCCTCTTCTCTTTTTTTTTCCCCTGTTCCAACTAAATCTCGAGTTGTATCCGTGAATCAAATCAAATTGGAACTCGCCTCGGAGTACACTTTTATTGTGTTTCATAAATTTTTGCTGGCAATTCCTATTAGTTTCTCTAAAACATAAATGACTGTTGAGGAAAGATTCACGCGTGGACATTTTACCGAAAGTGATGCATTAGGGGGTTTTGGCCTACAAAGGTCTGTTACTATAGTTTAGTAACGTATTGTTTATTGAAGACCTCGTTTCCCAATTTAAGGTGAGGGTAGGGGTTCTCATCGTACAACCACGCCTAAGGGCAAATTAACAGTAAAAAGAGATTATTGGGGCTGCATCTAGTGTTCTTAGTTATCTACTTTTCGCTCATGTATGATTGATTGTCGGCGATGCGACCATCATCCTCTAACATGTTATCAGCACGATAACGCTCACACTAAGGCTTCCTAGTATGTCCCTCATGATTGATCAATCGCAATTCCCACGTCGTCCATGTCATTGTCGCCTATGACGATCAAATCCCATCTAGTGTTGTCTACGTCGTATTAACACTCACCACCCACAGTGGCTCAATGCTCACGCACCGCCCATAGCAGCAACTCGCATCGTGCGCCGTGCCCCCAATAGCTACCTATCACCCCGTGTCGTGCCGCTTCATCGGTCAACCGAAGCCGAGTTACACTGCCAATGGCGGGCAGTCTCGCTCGTGTCATCGCAGCCACCTACGGCGGCTTCGTCGTCATCGCCACGAAGATCCCTCCCACGGTGGGATCTTGCCAACGTCCACGTTGAACTCGCCCACGATGAGCTTTCGTTGCAAGCCACGCCCGCGCCGTGCTGACTCACCCATGGCGGGCTATGTCACGCCATTGCCTCGACGGGCCTTGTCAACGACGAGCCCCACCATCGCACCCCCACATGTGCATACACATAATAGACTTGCGGAGTCATTAACCAAATGGATAAATCTAATAGCAAGCCCTTGTTAATGAAATCCAAGTTACCAACTACATATTGATGACACGTCATATTACATGCATCGACATTAATACGGCTATGGCCATCTGCATACCATGAGTTTTCACATCTCCAATTAGTGCATGGTAAAGAGCTAAATATTTTCCACCTGCATAAATTTGGATGTGTCGCATACGTACTGATCTCACCACCTCAACGTACGTTAACGACCCCACCGTAAAAATAAGAATTTATGTGGGATTTGAATCTCGGTCTATAATCAAATATCTCGAACCCGTGACGGGGGATCTACTAAAAGCAAGTTATGCTGACAGCATATTCAATGAAGAACTATTCTCGACATTAGGGGGGAAAGGACCTTAGTAAGGGGGAATGCCAAGAACTATCATGGCATAATAGTAGTCTTTATAATGTGTTTCCACGGACTAAAGATTCTGAACAAGAGGCTCACGGGATAATATATTTGCAAAACCTTGCAAATGAACTGTCAGATTCATTCACGGATCATAAGAGAGTTACCAAGTCGCATATACTAGCGGTAAATGCACCTGAAAGATTAGAACCATCACAGATTTTGGGTTCTGCATCTAACTCCATCACTCTTAGTAAAAATAGGGGGATACCTTCTGGTTAGAAAAGTCTCAAACCGAGGAGACATCTGCAAAAGAGACATATTGAATAGGGGGAGAAACTCCATGAACTGAACATGAATGAGAAATGCCTGGTGGACGTCGCACCTCGCGCAAGAGTGCAAAAAGGTAGCACCCAATGCAAAAGCTCAAGGGGATATATCTAGTCAGGGGAAAGCGCACCCGCTGACACTAGGGCAATATAACATTAGGACTCTAGAAATTTAGAAAATAATAAAGAGCTAATTGATTTGAATAAAATGATAATTGACTTGGATAAAGAGTTTGCAACAAACCATGTGGAAACATGATAAATCTTTTATAGACAAGTATGCTCTAATAGCAGTTGCTTCACAATAAGATTGCTTTCCGTATTAAAATTTTGGATCTGGAACCAAATAAGATTGATGAATGCAAGAATCGTCGCGATTGAATGAAAGAAGCAATTGGGAATGAACTAAACTCACTAAATAAGGGAAACTTTTTTGGACCAATGGTCAAGACACTTCTTGACATCATTCTTATTGGACACAAGTGGGTATTCATATGAAAGAGGAATGAAAAGAATGAAGTGGTGAGCAAGGTTGTGAGAATCGTGAATCTGAATTGGATCGGAGACACTCCGGTAGGATCACATTTTAGGATCGAATCATAGAATCTAATATTATACTTGATTCTACCATAAATACATTTTTTTTCAATGTATTGTGTATTCCAAGAGTGATGTGAGTGTTTATTTGGTATTTGGCATCTAATTTGATTAATAAATGTCTAAATCACAGTCTAGATTCCATGTCATTTAGAGCTACAGCTAGAATATTGATTTTAATAACCTTGCTATTACCTAAATATTTTACATAAAATGTAAAACAAGTAAACAATTAAATTAATTTTTATTATTCCAAACCTCAAAATCTTAATGTTTAACCTGCTAATTACTTAGTACTTATCATATGACTTGAATTGAGGGATATGACACAACAAAAACACCTAATTTTTTTTATAATTTCATATGATGCATGACTCTATACATTTCTACCAAGATTCTACCACGATTCTATCGTGATTCTACCTAATTCTACGACCAAGAGTGAGATTCTGCCACGATTATACTAGGTATGACTCAAGGCACGATTTGGATTGTATTGATGTTGTAGGATCGTATGATTATATGACTAGAATCGTGATTTTAACAACCTTGGTGGTGAGGTATAAAGCGAGATCAGTCGCCCAAGGGTTTACGCAGAGACCCCTCATCGATTTCGATGAAGGTTACTCTCCTATAACGGATTTCATAACGTTCCATTGCTTAATATCAATGACAGTAAGAATGAACTTAGACATGAAACTCTTAGATATTGTAACTGCATATTTCTACGTGTCATTTCATTTTGAAATCTACATGAAGATTCCAGAGGGACTAAAAGTTTCATGTATGAGCGAGAATGAGAATCACAACATGCATAGTGTCAAATTACAAAGGTCTCAATATAGATTAAAATAATGACATCGTACATGGTACAACCGGCTGAGTGAATTCCTTCTACAGAAGGGATACATAAACAATGAGGTATATCCGTGTGCATTCATAAAGAAATCCAATAATGAATTTTGCATCAATTATGTGTATGTATATGGCTTAGAAAATTGATCCATTGTATTCAACAGTCATGTGGTGTAAATATGGATAAAGCTCTCACAATCCTCTACGAGGATAACGCAGCTTGCATTGCACAAATTAAGAATAGCTATGTCAAGATGAATTTGACAAAGCATTTTGTTTGTAAGCATTTCTACCCATATGAGCAGTTGGATAATGGGAATATAGAAATATAGATAATCCAAACAAGTGAAAATATTGCTGATTTATTTACTAAGGCTTTGTCAGCTCTATGTTTGAGAAGTCATGTTCATGGCATAGGAACGAGGAGACACAACGTGTTGTTGCCCCCAAGGGGACATATGTAATCTTCATTCATCATCAGGATCAAAGGGTTTTGTACTCTTTTTCCCTTAGTTGAGTTTTGTCCCACATCGTTTTCTCAATTAAAGGTTTTTAATAAGATAACACGTGTAATGGCAAAAACGCGAGTTATGTACTATTTTCTTCTTACCTTTTTTCCCACTGGGTTTTCGGAAGAAGTTTTTAATGGGGGGCATATACGAGGAGTTTTTTCATAATACATTTATTATTAATATTACATAAATAATAGCTCAAACATCTGGAAAAAATACCACTGTCGCTGTTTGAAATCGCGATTGCACACTATCAGCTGTTTGAAACGGCTATATGATGATGTGGATCCTTCCTGGCTCTGTTGTGGTAGGAAGCAGCTCTTTGTCGCTATTTAAACGGTGATACAGACTATTTTCCCTTTTATTTGTTTGAGTACTTTACATGGGTTTTGGATGATTGTAATGTTCGTCTATCAGATATAATTTGGATTGAGACGCATTCAGAAGCATGAACATATGGTAGATAGAGAAAATTAGTTAGTTTTTTCTTATTATGTGATCAATTGAACTAATATTTTGTAAGCTTCAGTTTGAAGGAGAATAGAGCGTCAAAGATAAGACTTCAAGCCCGACACAACACTTGATAACGAAGATGCAATTTATTTCAAGCTCGAAGATAATATTTCCTTTTTCCAATTAAATCTCGAGTTGTATTTGTGAATCAAATCAAATTCAAACTCGACTCTGAGTACATCTCTATTGTGTTAAGATAATTTTTTGCTAGAAATTCCTATTAGTTTCTCTAAAACATAAATTATTGTTGAGGGAAAAATCGATATGTGGATACTTTACCGAAACTGGCCCATTAGGGGCTTCGGTCCACAAAAACCCATTAGTATAGTTTAGTCTCATATTGTTTTATTGAATTATGAAGGGGTGCATCCTCTCCAATAGTGTATTTATTGTCGTCTCTTAGCTATGCCACATCAACAAAATCTTACGTAGAGGAGAGAGGGGGGAGGGCACAAGTCGTCTCTTCTCAAAGAGACTGTCGTGTACGCGAAACAAGACATAATATATTAATCTACTCTAGTTGACATGTAGACCAGTTTCAAAGAAAAATTATACAATTCAAGTGTTGGAGAGTGTATTAGAGACTATCTATTGAAGATGTTATCTCTAAAGATGGTGTAGCATATAATAGAGACAAAGTTATCTCTAACTATTGGAGATGCCCTAAGGGGAGGGCACAGACTCTCAGCGTACACACCACGTTTACGGACAAATCATCAATAAAGAGAGGTTGTCGGGACTACATCTTATGTTCTTGATCATCTATTGTTCGCGAGGTGTGGGAGAATGGTAGGAGGGTGGCTGTGGTGAGGGCGGAGGGTGGCGACCGTAAAAGAAAAGAGGGTAATGGTAATGTTATGAGATGAAGTTGGGCCTGTAGGCCGTGGCAAATGTGAGCTGTGAGGAGAGGGTGACGACGAAAGCTATATTGCCAATAAACGAAATGACTAGTGGACTCGTTGCGAAAAAATATACAAAATGATGCCAGGGATTATAAGATTTTTTGTTGGGGACTTGCGTGAGAATAATTGATTGGGACAGTGTGTTAGAGAGGATGCCTCTAGTGTTGTGCTTAGATAACGTGGAGGTAATGTGGAGAAAATAGAAACATAGCTGTTGGAGATGCCCGGAAGCCTATTGTGAAGTTGTGGTTGCTAATTTACTATGGTATATAGACTCCCAGAAAGGCATTGTTACAACTGGGCTTGGTACTTTCGATTACGACCACATTGACTCCACCTCAAACTAGACTGAACCGATCTGACGTACCTATCGATTCCCAAGTTTGTGAGCAAGCAAGCACCGCAACGTAGCAACAAATGGCTAAAAATGTTACGTCTGTAGCGAAAGGCTTGAATTATCGAGCACATCCATCATGTGTTTGCTGTTGCATTGCGATGTTACTTACATCAAACAACTGCAAATGCGCGCGGCACTACTTTTACGTATGCGCGACAGACGTGGCGTGCCGAGTTGGGTGGCTAGGGCACACGCGTCGTGGTCCACCCTCTCCATCACCACCCATTCGCTTCGTTGGCCGTGGCACTTGCACATCGCCGATTCCCCTCCCCTGCCGGGCACGAACCGTGGGGCGGTTAACATGCCTGCCGCGCACTGTGCATATGATTGAATTTGTGCCTGCGCGCCAGGCAAGCGCGGCTGGTTGCACACGCGGGAGTAGCGACGTTGATGAGCTCCAAAGTCTCCAACTGTCGGACCCAGATTTGCAAATCTAAATCATCTGTGAAATCACTGTGTTATTCTCTGAATCAGTAGATAGAACTCACATGCATATTGCTCAATCAATTCATACAAGGCGTAAATTAAGATATTCAAAATATTACAACTTCATAGTAACATAAACCACGTCGGGTCAAGTTTTACAAAAGGACCGAACAAGCCAAATTGATTACATTACGCAACGAAAGCAAGGGGGGTAGAGCGCATGTCTCCACAGGCAAATGACTGGGGTAACCTGTGTACGACGGATGTTACCCAAGGAGGTTGGATCATATCTATTGTACGCAAGTACCGAATGAGTCCACTAGACTGAGGCAGGATCTAGACTACATACTAGACTACTCTTCATCGTTTCCTTACCCGTCGACTTCTGTGTCTTCATAGTACGCGTAGTCCCCTTGATCCACATCATCTGGAGGGTTTGGGGGAGAGCGAGAATGAGCACAACTTCTGTGCTCACGAGCCAACACATAAGATGCAATAATATACATGCATGGCTTAACAAGAGCGGCTTGGGTTCTTTTATTTGCTAAAGTAATATTTTTCAATTATCATAATTACAAATTCCTATGACTTAGTATTTAAAAAAACACATTTTATTAACGAGGGTAAGTGCAATATTAAAATAACAGTAGAGGTTCCCTCCATCAGAAACTCTACACATGCTTCATTTGAAAGGAGCTACCTCCACTCCTCCATCCCACTGAGCTCGACAGCTCAGGAAAAATCCAACCTCAGGCTAGATGAGCCGACCTGGTTTTCATACCACTCACAAAGGTTTTTGAAAATAGAACTAACTCAAGTTAAGTTCCCATGTCCGCCTTTAATCGTAGGCACGACTGTTTAAACAGTTTAGACTCTGCAGAGGTTGTACAGTGTACCCACAAGAGATAATCATACTCATTGCTACACATGATTCCGTAGTCATGTAGTTAAGCGATCGTCACAGTAACTTTTTGAACTACCTCGCCCCTTCCGTCATCCCACCCACATAGGCCACGCCCATAAGTTGTGCGGGATGTTCACCACAACGACTAGCGCAGCTGGCCCCGGTCACAACGACTAGCGCAGCTGGCAACTTCACCTTACCACGGTGTCCCTTTTCAAGCCGGTCGCAACACACGCTTGCACGTTCCCGCTCACCGACCAGTGGGATGATATTCAGGGTTTAATAATTTTACTAAGCTAAGTTGCACTTTGTAGACTTGCGATTGTACTTGTTTTACACGAGAGATCATGACAAGATTAAGTTCTTAATCCATCCGGGCGATTCATACCACCTACCAACCACTCTCGTGCACGACGGCACCCACCACTCTTTCCATCAGCCCAGATGTGGTACTAGCAAGCTATTTAGGGTTTTGGGAAGGAAAAGTCAATTATCATAACACGCTAGTCATTTACCCACAATGACTGTCCAAAACCACTTTCATGATTAAAAGATGATGATTAGGACATTTGTTGTACCGGTACTTAAGTAAGACTAGCATGTCGCTTAAGTACAACCTATGCTAGTATTTACCACATATCTATTAGGGTGACATGAAATAATGGATTCAATTATCAAAGGATGGATAATAATTAATTAATCATCAAATGAGTGCTTAACTATCTTAAACTTTAACATACATTTAATTACATAATTAAAGCATGCAATTTGATATTTTAAATAAATATAATTTGCATAAAATGTAGGCTCAAAATGATCAAAGTATTGACTTATCTTGGTTAAAGGCAGCATGGTCTTGATATTCTTGAGC
The DNA here is from genome assembly GCA_036346395.1 of Hsuehochloa calcarea. Taxonomy (NCBI): domain Eukaryota; kingdom Viridiplantae; phylum Streptophyta; class Magnoliopsida; order Poales; family Poaceae; genus Hsuehochloa; species Hsuehochloa calcarea. Next base: position 29,271,257 of record CM070597.1, read on the forward strand.
TTGATCGAAGTGGAAGTCTCCCGCGTCTTTGAACCCTAATCGGACGAATGTACCGGAAAAAGACACAATAGCAAAGAGAGTAAATAAATACAAAACTCATAACAAATGAACTCAAAATTAAATAAAATCAGTGCCATTAGCAAGGTCTACGGAATAGTGCAGGTGGGGCCCACCTATCAGTCTCACAGGTAGGGATGGCAATTGTGCCCGATTACCCGCGTGCCCGCGGGCGATACCCTAATAGAGGCGGGTATGGACGTCTTTCTTAACCCACGGGCATGAAAACGAGCACAATTTCTTACCCATCGGGTAAACATGTATGGGCATGGGTAAGCTCCACCCGTACCCACTTCGCCCGATTACCCGTAATCTACCCACATATGTAAGAAACTATGTCAATTTGTATTTGTATTTTATTTGTTGAAGTTGATTAGTTGTCTTGTCGAACATGATATGTGAATTGTGATGAAATTTATTAGTAGTTGAATGTGTGATGCACTATTGATGTGTGAATTATGATGAACTTGATGTATGTATTGCTCGTGGGTAACGAGCATGTCCGCGGGCGATGGGTACCCACGGGCGGCGATGTATTATTCGCGGGTAAACGGACATACCCGCGGGCGACGGGTATTGGCGAGGTTTTTCGCTCGTCGTCCTTCACGGGTATACCCGTGGGGGAATTCGGGGTCGCGGGTATGGGTATGGGCGAGCACTACCTGTACCCGCCGCGCCCGATTGCCATCCCTACTCACGAAGTATGTGGAGGGGCCCACATCGGTCGTCTTGTGGTGGGAGTTAAAAGGCGGCGGCAGCGTGCGGCGGTGACGCCAGCGTTCTCCGTACGGAGAGAGAGGGAGAAGGAGAGGGAGGGAGAGGAGGGTGCACAGGAAGAAGAAGGGGGAGGGGAAGCCGGAGGCGGAGGCGACGACGGCTCTGGAGCGAGGGCGGTGGTGGCCAGAGGCGGAGAAGAAGGGGGCCGGGGCTCGGCTTCGAGGAAGGAGGAGGAGGCGAGGTGGGGAGGGAAGAAGATGAGGCGCGACCGGCTTTATAGCCGGGGGGGGGAGAGAGGCGTGGCGCGGGGAGGAGGCGGGAGTCAGGCGGCCAAGGCCGGAGCGCGGGCGTGGGGAGGAAGAAGTGCAGGCGGCGGCGGCTGGGCGGGCGAGCGGGCGGGCTAGGGGCTGGGCGAATCGGAGCCCAAAATCAAAGGTACAGACGAATTTCAATGAATTTTGTTTTGAAATTTGAAAATCAAAATGCTATTGGCTTTTGAAAATGTGAATGTTACACCAACTCCACGGGCGACAATGTCCTGTCGCGCTTCAATTCTCCAACTCCCACGCGGGCCGATGCCCCCGCCGTTCCGCGCGCCGGACGCAGCCCGCCAAGGCGTGCCCACCTGACGACACCTCAACACGAACAAGGAAACAGATGCAGTTCCCAAATCGAACTCTAGTCTCTGTGCCGACCTCTGCATGGCGCTAATAGTTCCCAAATCCAACACATGATCGCTGCCGCCTCCTACCACCGCGACGACCCGACCACCGCCCGACCGTAATAATTTTATACAAGATCAAGAGCAGTGCCAGTCAACTCCATCCAGCATAGCTGCAGGCTGAGCTTCCACTTTGTGGTCAGCGGATGCTCTAATGGCTCACACAGTAACGCTCTACAGAACCACCGGAACCTGTTAGATTTTTTAATTGTACATATTACAGAAAAGCTACACTGATAAAAGCACACTAATTCAGTTTGCGACTTGATGGCATTACTTCAACCTTCCATTTGTCTGAATCATCCATGCATAAGTTAGTAGATGTTTGTTTTTCCCCTTTTGTGCTGTTCTGGCCATGGAAAACTTTGATCTACTAATTGTTGAGATAACTGAGCATTTGGACACAGATGGGGATGTCGCATAGATTTGGACGGGACGGTCCGAGGCGCACTGCATATGACCTACGTGGAGTATTTCTTTATTCATGCTGCCATTGTTGCACTATATCCGCTGAATCACAAAATCCGGATGAGATCGTTTTGGAATCGATATTGCGAAAGAATTTTGATGGAAAATAATGTATTAATGCTCGTTGGAAAAGGCTAGAGAGAGGAAGAGTACTGATCCAATCAGAGGGCCAGGGGAGAATCTTGTACTGGAGATTTTTTTTGTCTGCAACGGACACGATTGAAAGGTGACGCTGCAGCAATGCGTCGGACTTTTGATCTGCACCAGCCCCTCGATTGGATCTCCCAGGTCAGTTCCTGAAGAAAGAAAGGAAAAAAAATCGAAATCGCTTTTCTTTTTGGCATCTTTCACAAGCAAAGGCGCGACGCAACGCAAGTCTACGGCACGGTAGGCAGCATCGGCTGCAGTGACGGCAGGGCAGGGCCGGGCCGGCAGACACTGCAGCACATAACAGGACAAGTGCAGCGCCTGCGAACTGACTGTATTTTTGTCGATTGGACGAGGTGCTGCATGCTGCTACTTTTGGCACGCACATTTAAAAGCGGAGCAACCCGATTCCCGCATCCTTGTGCTACTAACCAGGGTGCAGAGGCCTCTCGCTTTCTCTGCTGGTTTGGGTTGGGTTGTGTTGGGTTTTTCGGGGCCTCGTTGCGTTACACCAGCGTCCAGCGGTTTGCGCCGCTATGCCGCCGGCCGTAATGTAGAGTTGAATGCGGTTCCTAGTTTGGCTAGTTGTACTTACAGATAAGCCGAAAAAACGCCTAACGCATGAAGTTTCTATGCTACTGCTATATAATAGTATCAGATAATTACCTTTACTGTTTATTACACCGATTTGCACCCCTGACATGGCCAAAAGGATATTTTCACCTACGTACATACTTTTGCGAGAGAGAGAGAGAGAGAGAGAGAGGACAGAACTACAGTATGTTTCTATACCGTACTGTATATATATGTTTCTAAAAACACGATGACTGCAAACGAGTGAACAACATATAATTTTCCACATAAAATAACCGAGTTTGTGCATGGAATAGGACAGGCATCCATAGCATCCAGCCGGCAAGATTTAGTTCGCCATCATCATTATAAATCCTACGAACTCAAATGTCTTCAGTGGAACTAACACGCATGTCAAATCATTACACATTGCGGCAAAATTGTCGCCACCTCCCAAAGAAGATGCCAATCATGCAACATGCATCTCACCCTGCAGGGGTTCATCAGAATACCACCTCTCTCACAAGCCGTCACAAACTTTAGCAGTTCACCACTACTGCACAAAACATGACTGCACAAAACATAACACCACTGCAGCACCATGAATGGCACTAATTACGTACGTGCGTACTACACTAATCGGTCATTCCACAGCGCAAATACCGGGAGCTGATGCACACTCGGAATGCCTGCGACTGGCCGCGCCGCCGCCGCGGCGGCCGCCATCCAATTGCCTTCGTTGCTGCTCTCGCCGGCCTCAAACTTCATGGCGTGCGCGTACTGAAGGCCGTGCAACAGGTGCGCGCCGCGGTGGCTGTCGGAGGTGTCCAAGTTATCGGACGCGCGCTGGTCGCCCGGCGCGTCGGAGCGCTCAGCGTTGGCAACGGCGAGGGCCGGCTCGTCCGGCAGGCGCGTCGGGGAGCGCCTGCACGCGAGGTCGCCGCCGATGAGGTGCGTGCTGGCGCAGATGCGCTTGACGTCGTACTTGCTGATGTCGAAGTTGGTCACGGCGTTCAGGCCGCGGAACTTGATCGCCGCGATGTCGTAGGCCTCCGCCGCCTCCTCCTGCGTGCCTACAGACGTCAAAGAAAATAACGGACACGTGATTCTAATCAACATCTAGTTAAACTAGACTGATCAACATTAACCAAGAAGATTGAAAAAATATGTTAAGCATGCAAAACGTCATGCAAGTTGGTCACTGATCAGACGCAACAAATTTTCTCGTGCTACTGCACTATTAAACAGTAAAGAGACAAGCAGTACAAAACATGCAAGGACGATGCCTTGTCCTATAACAATAATAACAAAAGGACCAAGAATAATACGATTACAGTTAGATTAGCAATAGTTGCATGCATGTTAGGACTTGGAAGCATGCATGTGTACAAAAGTAAGAAAACAAAACTTACTGAAGGTGCCAAGGTACAGGTCCTTGTTCCCTGCCACCCTCCCAATCCTGGCCTGCCATCTCCCGTGCTGGTGATGCCTGCATGGGGAAAGCAAGCACAAGAAGAAAGATTATATAAGCAAGTCGATGCGTGTGTGTGCGTGTCTGTGAGATCAGAGAGCTCAGAACTGGAGCATCAGAGGGAGGTGGCTCAGAAGTTTTGGGGTGGTGAAAAAGGCTGCAGATGGGAGTAAATATGGGGGAGCCGCACGGCACCTAGTCACTCCTCTGTACATGGATGCTCCCCTCGAGAAGCCACTGCTGTTCCTGCAAGAATAAATTTGGCAGCCAAAACTTGGAAGTTGTAAGCAGCGTTGGTGAGTGCGCCAGATGTTTGATAATTTTGGATGCATACGTGAAAGGATGCAGACAGATTAGGCAGGGGAAATTTTGTTTGTAGTCATGTTTAAGTTCAGAGCTACTGAAAAGATTGAGAGAAACAAATCATGGCATCTAGAAGGGTTCTTCAAATTTTTCCATGATTTTCTTGCATATTTATAAGAGAACTTCACAGTGGTATTAATTCACAGTATGTCACTCATAATAGTCAATATTAGTTTTTTTAATCCATATTAGTCAATATTAGTAGTAATGAGAAGCGAAGCAAGGAAAGAGCTACAGCCTACAGTAGCTTATTAATTCACAGTATGTCACTCATATTAGTCAATATTAGTTTTTTAATCCATATTAGTCAATATTAGTAGTAATGAGAAGCGAAGCAAGGAAAGAGCTAAAGCCTACAGTACCTTCTTAAGTGGGCAATGAACTCCTGCCTTGTCATGTGCTTCATCTCCTCCAGCTCCTTCTCATAGGTGCTTAACTACATGTGACAAGGCCCAGTGGATTAAAAAAAACACATGGAAAACATGTGCTGGACTCTTGTACTAACCTTTCATCAGAAGCATATTAAAGAGTTCAGGAATGAATCAGACCGCTACTTCGTACTGTTACATCATTTTTCCATGGAATTAAGAGGAAGAGGGCAGTAAAGAGATTGAATGCAATGACATCTCGAACTTACTGGGAAATTTATGTGAGTTGTTGGACCCCAGTACTTCAGTGCTGCCAAATCATAAGCCCTTGCAGCCTTCTCCTCCTTGTCATACCCACCTTGAAACAGCCATAGCACAACATGGTAAGCATGTAACAACCAACACTGGTCACGCTTCTACTAGTGGAAATTCCAAAGCTGCAAACTAGTGGCCCAAGGAGGGTACGTAGCAATAGCTTACCTAAGTAAACTGCTCGTTGGTACGTAGCGCGTGTTGCAAAAACAAAGTTGAGGTCAGTAGCATGTCCATGTAGTTGCAATCATTCATTCAGTTTATCCTTGGAGGTAGTAAAGGTTACAAATGTGCTTGTGACTTGATCGCATTGCTCAGCTCACCTTGCCTTCCTTTCCTAGTCTGGCCTTCCCTCCTGCAAGTGTTGTCCCACAAGTGAGCCTCATACCTCCCCGTCCATCTATGCCTGCAAATTATGAAATTAACACATAAACATGAATCAATGGCCAAGCACTCGTGAGTCGCGACACGTCCAACCAATGCAAAACTTCAGCATGCACGACAACACCAACCTAGTCACACCACGGAACTGCGACGTCCTCTGCCCGAACGTCTGCGCGGGCTTGCGAGCAACCGGCATTGCTGGAGCCGGCAGCTGCTGCGGTGGCTCGCTTGGCGCAGCCGACACGGAGAGCGACAGCGCCGACGACCGCTCCGGCACGTACATCGCCTGCCGGAGCCAGGACTTGATGCCGGAGATCGACATGGAGCCGTCGACGCCGGCGGCGGTATTGTACATCGGCACTGGCATTGGGCCCGGGCTTGGGTTCGGTGGGCCCAGAAAGTACTGGCCGTGGGGTGGCAGGAAGTGATGGTCTTGCGGTGCAAGTACTCGCTGGTCCGGGAGGCCGGTGCGGGGTGGTGCGTTCACGTTGATCTCCAGCCCAATGCTGTTGCTGCCATGGCCATGGAAGTACGAGCCCGGGAAGGCTTGGACGTCATGGACATCATGGTACTTGATCTGGTCGGCGTGGTTGCTGTCGTAGAGGCCGCTGCTTTTGCTGCTGTAACCGACGCTCATGAAGTCCTCAAGCTTGGGGCCTTTGGCTTCTGCATGCCTCCAATCTGCACAGGAACGGTACAAAGTACAGACAAACAGCAATGATACTAGTTCCTTTTTGAGCAAATGCAAATCAAAGGCCTAGTTATTAAAACAAAGAATGCCATGAACCAACAGTCTTACATTCAGTAGGAGTACCTTTCCGGACCTAAATTAAAGTCGGTCTCTCTCAATGGAAAGTGTAAGGGGGATAATATTGGAAGAGAAGTACTACCGGAAGACTAAATAGTGTTGACTGCTTTTAGTAGAACTAGTAGGAAAGGACATCTGAACTCTTTCATTAGAGCACTCTGTCTCATAAACACTCAGTTGTACTTGATAGAAGCCATTTCTAGTGTTTGATCTAGAAATTAGGAGAAAGCTATATAAACACCAGCGAATTATATAAGGAGAATAACATGAACATGCATACACAGTTTTCTTTCCAGAGTCACAACTTGACATGCTTCACGAGAAAAAAAAGGTATGAAAAAACAAAAAAAGAAATCAAACGAAACATAACCTCCCATATATAATTGATAACCACCCATTTAAGTGAAGAACTAATCTACCAAAAACCTAAGTTTTCCCTGGGGTGAAATCAACAAACAGAAGACAAAACACAAACTTCCTGAACTTCGTCACATGTGTACCTAAGTGTTTACCTGAGGGGTTGTACTGCACAGAGCCATCAGAGTGCAGCGGCATAGCCACAAGAGGTGACGCTGCAGCAGGAGACGAGCAAGAGCCATCTCCATCGCCACTTCCAATCCCTTCACCGCCGCCGTCTCCGTAACCCCTCGCAGCTGAAGAAGACAAGGAGAAGCCAAGCCAACCATTGTTCATGTCCATCTCCACACACCAGGAGGAGAGGGGGGGGGGGCGCTCTCAAGAAACCAAGCAAAGGAAGGTTTCTTGATATTTTTTCCTAGTGTCTTAAAACTGCAAGCAAGCAAGCTATCTAAATCGGTTCTCAAATTGTGAGAGCTATATATGGCTACGGGTGTGTGTAGGTGGAATGATATGAATGCAAAGAGGTGTAGTAGCTAGTAGTAGAGTAGGCGATGAGAGAGAGAGAGAGAGAGGCCATACAAAACAGTTTTGGTGTGCGACTAAATTGCATGTACATATGCGAGTGTGGTCCAGCGTTTTCTTTTTGTGTTGGGGTCTGTGCCATCGTAGATACGTCTTGCAGTGTGGTTGCTGGGGCTTGGCAGTGGCAGGTGCACGCAGAACAAGCGGATGTAATTTAGGTCATATTTGGATAGTATTTTTGGATATCTGGGTCTTTTATTTGGATTCGGATCCGTTTAGTTTTCATGGATACATATTTGGATTTGGATAGGAGATATCCGATGATTTTAGAGCTATCTGAACTGTAAAATAGTATTTGATTAATATCCAAAAAAACAAGCCTACATGAACGCGAGGCAAGAGCGAGACACGCCAGCGGCCTGGCCCCTACCTGGCCACCCCCCCAGTCCACCGACACTGAGTCCGTGGAAATTATACTTGCAGTCTGCTGGAGCCGTGGATATTACACACTTAACAAGGTGATTATGTCATTGGGTATCACCATTGCTCGCCTCAGATTTATTTGATAAATTGTACAAATATGACATTTTACAAATCTATTTTTGTAGGATGAGATGATGACCGAGGCTGAGATCGACTGAGGCATGATCATAGAGATGATTCGCTGCTTGCTGCTACTAGACAAGTCTTTTGTGCGGCCAACGAGTTGTTACTTACTTAGCACTTACTGTCTTATTGATTAGTAGTTACTACTTGGCTACTTGATGTACTACTATCCTATGTTGTGAAATTTTGATGTAATTTTGGACCATATGAGGTGTGAGAGTTGTGAACTTGTGACTTGCTACTTGCTAGTTAGTAGTTACTACTTGCTTATCTAGCCTCTATCATGTACTTGCTACTTGCTAGCTACTACTACTTGCTTAAATAGCCTTTGTTATAGTGCGATGTATGTAAATTTGCTTGTTAAACTACTAATCTAGTTTATTTTGGACATGTAGTATGGTTGATTGATCTTTATTTGTGCGACATATATGGTTTCCTTTTTAACGTAATATCCGAATAAGTATTCGTGATCGAAACAATTCGTATTTGGTTCGGCGTGTATTCGCTCTATATTCGTGACTAATATTATCCACATTCGTATTCGTATACCGACACTGTCCTCAAATTCAAGAAAAAATATAGCAAATAATACGAGATAAACAATATGCAAAAACTGGCCTACTCTCAAGATCTCTGTCTTTCTGGACGTCTTTGGGCTTGGGCTTTCCGGGTCTTTGTGTGCTGGTGTAGTCTCTCTCTCTCTCACGTGCCAAACCGAGGAGTGAGGATCACATTCACATGCAAGCAAGAAGTGCGTCGAATCTTCTCAGGTGATTACAACAACTGCTCCGGATAATTAATTAGTTTTTTTGTGTACTTGACGTGTGTTTATATACTCCTGTATAATGTACTACTGTTGTTGTCATATACATGCATGGGATTAGTGGTCCGCCCATGTTTCATTGGTAATCCAAGTTTGACAGATCTTTTTTTTCAAAATATTGTCATCATCGTCTCCAACCAAAGAAAATGATTTGAAAATGTCTTGTCCAACTAGTATTTGCTTCAGTTGTGAGTTGACATTGTTTTGAAACCAATTAAGTAACGACGGATGATTCCACTCGAATCGAGTCAGAGAGTACGAGACTCCATGATAAGTGGTCACGTGAAGAACTCACACGCGCGGAGCATGTCCTTGTAATAACAAGAGAGCGCACAGCTTAAGGCTGCCGAAAGTAGCAGGAGCAACGGCGAACGTGCCTCGAGGGAGGCACATCTTGTCGCAAAGCACCACATAATTTGAAGGGATTCTTTTGTAAGTGCCATGAGTCGTGTACGAGGTCTCCACGGGGAAGATTCGACTGGATGCGTGGACCGTGCTAACGTTTGCCTCATTGAGGTTGAGGACTCGGGCTCCCTTGTACTTGGCAACCTTCAACTGGATTGGACCGGGTGAGGTTTTGAACTTGACCATTTTCTTTTTCCTTTACCGGAAAATCTGATGAACTTCCATGTGCATAAATACTTCACAAGACCATGACCACAATACTAGCACAACAACAACAACAAAAAAACAATGCATGGTGCGCATTAGCATCGTATTTTTTTTTACCAGTCATTTTTTGGGGGTGAGAAAGTGAGAAAAATTGCGTTTCATTCTCTTGTGAGGATTTGGCAACTCCGCTTCAAATAAATTTGTTATGCAAGACCTTAATTTGCAATTCAGTTCGCTAAAGACGGGCCACGAGCGGCAGTGCAAAACCGGACAAAACCTATATGACCCGAGGCTCGGGCATGCGAGTGAGTTGGCATCTGCACAGCATCCAGCACGGGCAGTGCGTGCAGCCGAGGCGATGCAGTCTGCCCGGAATGCCCCCTGACAAGCATGGCACGGGAGCCGATGGGCGCTGCTGCCTGCCTGAGCTGATGGCCGTATAGAATTCGCTCTTTTCCACTGTACACACAAACACACGTACAGTGACGCGCACCTGGATTTTTCACTTTCACGGCTCCCAGCCGCGCAAGCAACAAAAAAAAGGCTCGCCGAGGCGCGCGCGCGCAGAAAAACCACGAAAACGAGAATAAATTGAACAGCGGCATGGTTTCTTCTCCAGCGAGGCCTGGGCCGTTGGGCACCGCCAAACTACGGGGTGTATTGTGAAACACCATTTCTGCTAGTAGCAGCACTATCATAGCGTTGTAGTGTTGTGACTACCCTGTGGCAGAGCCAAAGCCTTGTCAAAAGCATAAGATGAGAGGGAAAACTATTCATTTGTAGATACGTGGTCTAGATAGGTTCAGCCCGGACAAGCCGAGGGGAGAGGAGGCAGCGGTTTATCTCCCTCGGGAGATGTGCCATAATGCCACTCTGTCACCCATCTCCGCTTCCTCTTTCTCTCTCTACTATACTCCACACCATTTGTCCAGTTGCATGCAACTTCTTGGAGTCACCTCACCCCTCCCCTCGTTTTCTTTTTACTACGTGGCTCTGCGCATTCCAAGTAGCCCGCAGCGTGGTTGCGCCGCAGCCAGTAATCCGGATCGTATGAACAGTATTTTATTTTAATGAGTATGTAAATAGTATTTTACGATGGACCTGTAGTAGTAATGAAGCAACAGTGAATATTTTACTATAGTAACACTTTATCTTATTAATCTCGATCTTTTATTTTTAATCGGTTGGTACAGGACTGGGGAGAATAGCTGATGCACATCTCTTCTACACACACTCTCTCCCCTTGTTTTTACGTTTAAGCTGTTGCGCCGTGACCAAGGAGGCCGAAAAGGGCGCGGGCGATTATATTTGGAGACGGATCAGGACTGCTCGCATTGATCATTTTGATTTATTGATAGACTAGTTCAATGCTCGTGGTTTGCTACGGATTTAAAAAAAATTATATCTCATCAATCGTTGTTATGCTTAGTCTACAATGCAAGTGATTCATCAACCTGTTTTTGGAAAGATAGATATAATCTTTGAGTTTTTTGCGCACCAGTTTGGGCAGTTGGGGGTGTGGGGAGAGTGGAGAGGAACCGAGAAAGAGCGAGATCGAATGGCTCACATCTCACGAAGAAAAATAGATTTAATGACTTATATCGCATGAAAAGAACGGACCACCACCAATTTGAGGTTATCTGTGCGACTTGGGGTTCTGGGTTCCCGAGGTAGCAAGCATGCGGACGGAGAGGGTTCGTTCGTTCGTTCGTGGATTTCCTTGGCTGGTTGCATGTTCCTTTGAGACAGACGAGGGCCTCAAGACAGGCGGACTTGTTCCATCCCCTCCTTCCTTATTTCTACACGCAAGCTATACTAGCATCTATTTTTTTAGTCAAAACCATATGTAGTAAAACAAAATGCGCCTAAAATAGAGAGAACCAATACTCGGTACATAAACCGTACGGAGAAGAAGCAAGTGCCCTCGGCCTCTTTCCAGTCAAAGGTGCAACCTGTTACGGATCAGAATAATAACAATAATTATATATTTTTATATTAATTATACATACAACAGGAGAGAAATCACCAAATGCTAAGACTAATAACTCATGCCTGTTCTGTTGCTTGTCAATCTCTTTCGCTGTACTGCTGCTTTATCCTTTATATAGTGTCTCAAGTTATATCAGAGAATAAAGACGCATATTAGCTACTGCGTGTAATTAGACACAGTGTATGGGGTCCCTAGTCGATTAAATCCATATGTCTGTGGTTCTTATCAGCCATAGGGTGGTCGTAAATGACCTGATCGTGGTAAGGCTTACATCCATAAGGTGATCGCAGTAAAACTTACGATTAGTAGATGGTCGTAGAAAAACTTACGACCATGAGATGGTAGTAGGATGACCTACGACCATACATGATGGTCGTAGAATAGTTTAAACCACTAGGTATTTATAATCTCCCTCATTATTCATAATGAAGGGTACCTTTGAGGGTTGCATAAAGACCATACACTAGTACAAAACAGACTATCCTAAACGCTTCATCACAGTCAAACAATTCTTATTCATAACCGTCTGTGAACATCGCATACGTATGTACATTATCACAAATGGTTCTCAACAATAACCGTCTGTGATAGTGGAAATTTCACATACTGGTCTCAACAATAACTGCTGTGATAGTGGAAACTTCACACACGGTTCTTAATAAGTATCGTCTGTGATATACTATTTATTACAGATGGTTATTACCAAGAACCGTCTGTGATGTGTATTTATCATAGACGGTTTGTAATTGGAACTGTCGGTGATGTATATTTATCACATACGGTTTGTAATTGGAACCGTTTGTGATGTTTAAGCTCTTCGTCTCGCGCGTCGACGTTATGATGCGTGTCTTCGTCTCGCGACGTTACGATTCGTCTATGTGATGTCTTTTGCACCCTCTATCAACAACCAGTGGAGTTAAAAAAACTAGATAACTATGGTATTAAAAACTCACACATCGTACGCCGCGCGTGATGGTGTGCACACGGAGCATGACGGCGAGTACCAAGGCGATCGATGTCGCTCTTCCTCACGATGTTGTCGTCAACATCGTCGGTCTCATGGCCGTGAGCTCTCCTCAGCCCATGGCTGACCTCTGCAGCATACGAGCCTTGTATTATACTGTTTATTGTGGCAATCCATCTATGCATCATACATGTTAGCCTTTTAATTTGACTAGACAAACACATCACTAATCCGACTAGCAACAACGTCCTTAATTTAGCCTTAATTTTCATTTTCTTACGGAGTAATTCTGACGTCTTGAATTGTGTATGTATATTGTAGTTGTAAGGCCATGTACAAGGCGTCCAAGGAGCACACCATGGGGAGGCGCGTGGCGCTGGAGCGGGAGAAAGTGATCAAGTGGATGGACAACGACCGCTACCTCACCATCGTCAACCACCTGGCTGGCGCTGGCAACCCGGAGGCCTGCTTCATCATCGGCCTCGCGCTCATCATCGCGTACCAAGACATGCAGCGTGGTCTTGTGTTCCTCGAACGGGGGGCCGTCACCGGCCACAAGGTCGCGGCCTACGTGCTCGGCCTCTTCCTCTACACGGTCGCGAGGCACGTAACATTTTTTTCAGCTATCATCCACGCAGCATGAAGAGTATGAGACAACAACCATGCCAATTTCATCAAGCCTGGAAGTTCACAAAGTATGGTGCCAGGAGATCGCATGAAGAGACTACTTCGCTGGCATTCCTCTAGACACAACTGCAGGCCTTGGAGGTGCCCAAGTAGCATCAGAAGGAGGATTCTACATGTTGCACACATGGCACATCCGAGACTTGCAGTTGTGTTTGGAGGAATACTAGCGAAGTAGCCTCTTCATTCGCTCTCCTGGCAGTCATGCTTCTTGAACTAGCAGGCTTGATCGATGAAGTTGGCGTGGCTGGTGTCTCATCCTCCTCTTGTTGCGTGGACGACCGCCAAAAAAAGCAGCCGCATCAGAGACAAAGGAATACTAACCTTAGATCACCAATAACAAATAGCAGATCTAGCACACTTAAAAATCTAAGGTATTTCTTTCACCAACGCGCCCAGAGCCGACCGCCTCCTTCAAAACGCAGCCACATATATATCATATTTCTTACTACAAATAGATCTAGTTGTGAGAGGACGACCAGATATTTAATGGTGCATATCACAGACAGTTTAGTGGGATAAACCGTCTGTGATATGTACATGTAACAGTTTTGAACCGACGGTCTTGGAATGTCACATATATTTTTCACTACATATAGATCTAGATCTGAGTAGATGACCAGATATTTAAAGGCGCATATCACATGCGGTTTAGTGAGATAAACCGTCAGTGATATGTATCGTTATAAACTACAACAGTCTGAGATATATAATTATCACAGACGGTTTGTAATTGAAACCGTTTGTGATGTGTATCACAGACGGTTATTAACAATAACTGTTTCTGATAAGCATGATTGCTTTGAAGAAGACGGCGAGTACGCTAAGAAAGCAACCAAGCCCACCACGAAGCATGATCTTTTTTTGGTTGTCGCGTGTCCACCCAGTAGCCACGACCTGCTTCATTAAATCTGACACACTCTACTGGCGGCCATGCATGTTTCTTGAACTTGCAGGGGCTAGTCATACCGTGATTGTATTCCAACTTAGCACACTCTTACTTCATTAGCATTCTCTTGGAATAGATCTTGGTATTGGTCCTCGTTTTGGTGAACTTGCTAGGAGAGTGAGCCAGGATCGATGAAGTAGGCCGTGGCTACTGTCTCATCACCTCATACTGGGTGGACGACAACAAAAAAAGATCATGCTTCGTGGTAGGCTTGGTTGCTTTCTTAGACGTACTCGCTGTCTTATTCAAAACAGCCACATCAGAGACAAAGGAATACTAACCTTACATCACCAAGAACAAATAGTTCTACAAGTACACTTGAAAATCTATGGTATTTCTTTTACCAAACGCGCCCTAGAGCCGGCCGCCGCCTCTTTCAAAGCAAGCTGCATATATATCAGAGATATTTCTCACTACATATAGATCTAGATCTGAGTGGACGACCAAATATATAAAGGCACCTATCACATACGATTTCTTGTTAAAAACCGTATATGATATGTATATAGCTTCACCGAGGGTTATAAACAATAACCGTCTGTGATGTTTACTTATCACAGACGGTTTGTAATTGAAATCGTTTGTGATGTGTATCACAGACGGTTATTGTTAAGAACCATCTGTGAGACCTACGATTATCATCGACGGTTGTTATTCAAAACCGCCCGTGATACGTATCACATACATTTCTTTTTAAGAACGTACATAATTAAATATCTGGTCGTCCCGATCGACTCCAGGCAGATATATCTATGGTGACTCTAGACATAACCGTCTGCGCGCTTGCTTTGATGGAGGCGGCCGGCGCTGGGGCGTTCGGTGAAGGAATTAAATACAATAGATTTGCAAGTGTGTGTAGCTTGTAGATCTATTTATTCTTGATGATCTAAGGTTAGTATTTGCTTCTAGTTATATACATTATATAATGTAGGTTTATCATCTAAGGAGAGGTTATTAATTGACAATTAAGATTTACAATATATAAAACAATGATCGAGTAACATGTATATATACATTGACTTGCCTTGTGTTGTGTAGTTATGTGCATTAATCTATAATTTGTTACGTGCGTGGCGCAGATGGACCGAAGCTAGATGTACGTTGAGAACCGTGTGAGTGAAGAGTACATTGATCGCATGTCTGCTTTTAGAAGAGCTACCGAGCAGCATATGTTGAAGAAGGGATAAAATTTATGTATTGCCCATGCATTGATTGCGATAATACGAAGATGTTTACCAACCCAGTGCAGATCGAAGGGCACTTGATTCGAATGAGTTTCAAAAAGGAGTATACATGTTGGACCAGTCACAGTGAAGAGCAGATTATACCAGAAGGTAGTAACATCGTCGAAGGAGACAACGATATGCCGTTGGATGTGGACTATGCTTCGATGAAGGTAGGTCGCACGATGATAATCTAGATTAGATGCTACGCAATGCAAAAGGGGACTATATGAGAGAGAGTTTTGTAAATTCGAGGGCTTAATGGAGGACTCGGTGAAACCTTTGTTCACAAGCTGCAAGCCGGAATACACAAAGTTGTCATCCATGCTTGAACTGCTAAAATTGAAGGCAAACAATGGTTGGTCCAACAAGAGTTTCACGGCGTTACTAGGTCTCTTAGCGGACATCCTTCCAGAGGGAAACGTGTTGTCCAGAACCACCTACCAAGCCAAAAAGGCTTTTTATCCATTGGGAATGGAAGTAGAACGAATGCATGCATGCCCGAACGATTGTATCATGTACCGTAAAGAGTATGCAGACATGCATTTATATCTGTGTGCAAAGCATCCCGATACAAGGGTAAGAATCACTCCAATGACGGCGAGGGCATCGAGGTGTTGTGGTATCTGCCTATAATTCCCCATTTGAAGCGTTTATTTGCGAACCGAATGGATGCAAGATTGCTGCATTGGCACTCGAATGAGCGTAAGAAAGATGGAAAGATAAGACACCTTGTTGATTCTGCGCAGTGGAGAAACTTTGATAGGAGCTTCGAAGACTTTAGTGTGGAACCAAGGAATATAAGGTCTGGGTTGAGTACAGATGGAGTGAATCCTTTTGGTAACATGAGCAGCCGACATAGCACCTGGCCCGTGAAACAACCTTCCTCCTTGGTATGAAGTGTATGACCGTAAAGCGAAAATCAAAGAAGTGCACAAACCCTAGAAATACGAAAATCTTTGATTCAAGACTTGCTTGTGGGGGTTGATGATCTAGATGATTCTAGGAGTATTCCCACACATCAAAGCAAGATAAAATAGGTTAAGAGACCAAGCAAATACTCTTGAATCAAGGAAGCACCAAATTCATCCAAAAGAGAGAAGAACACAAAGGAGACAAATGATCTCTCAAGCAAGCATCACAAGATTGATTGATATCACAAGATGCTTACAAAGCCACTCCAACAAGGAGGACAAGAGCTCAACAAGGAGCACACACAATTTCTCCAAACCCAAGCTTCTCCTCTCCTCTCCTCCAAACCCTAGAAAAAGATGAAGGGGGCCAAATGAGTGCTTGGGGGGTTTTTCCTCTCCCCTCTTTCTATTTATAGGAGAGGCCTAGGGTTTCACTTTTGGGACCCACACACACATGGGACCCACAAACACAAATCTGTTGAAGCAATCGCCTGCTTCACCACGTGTAGGTTGATCAGCGACTCTCATCATGTCGGCAAGACTCTCCCGTCCGAATCCCATCGGAAACTCCTAGAGACTTGCACCGACTTCCGCACCGCCTGATCCAACCAGCTGCACCGAACTACCCGTTCAATCCATCTTGCCCATCCTGCACCATGCTTGAGTCACACGACCTCACCCGGCATCCATGATCGTTCTGGACCTTAGCTCTCCAAGCGTAGTCCCGATCCACCTCACCGTTGACGTCGTTGACCTGCAAGCCACCTGCACAGCAATAGACAAACAAATCGTTTCCGGACACAAGTTCTTAACAACTTGACCCGCGTTAGTTCCACAATATAATATGCAACAATAAAGCATTGAAGTTCATACAATAAACACAATCAAAACACATCAATGCCAAGAAGGCCAAGCTTCAAGTGATTGGCGGTCTGACCGCCCCATGTCGCCGGTCCGACCGATTCCAGGCCGGTCGGACCGATTCCATAACGGCGGTCGGACCGCCCGAAAAGACTTAGCCAAAATTCCAACTCGAAAATAAACATATCGATCGGATGGCCACATTTTGATGTCACTACTTATACAAGGGCGAAGTAACAAAAGCGGATTTTGCAAACCAACGATATTGATGTGTCACGTAGCACCATCACTACTTGGAAGGTTTTGTGACACAGGAGCGTGGAACAAAGTGATCTTGTGGAGCGGTATGGGATGCGTACAATGAGAGAACTTTACTTTATATGTCATGTTGTTCTGCACCATCAATGATTTTCCTACCCTTGATAACTTGTCGGGGTTCAGTACAAAAGGAGCCAAAGCATGTCCGCACTGCTTACATGATACAGAGAGAGTGTGGCTAAACAACTCGTGTAAAACTGTGTACATGCGTCACCGTAGGTTCCTTCCCAGGTATCACCCATACCGCAAGATGAAAAAACAATTCGACAGAAATAAGGAGGACAGATCACCTCTAATGGCTTTTAAAGGGAAAGAGGTCTATGATATAGTTAATGATATCGATGTTGTGCTTGGAAAGGGACGTGAATTAAGGACCCGTTAGAAGAACATCTGGAAGAAACGATCAACTTTTCGGGACTTACCTTATTGGGAGCACTTAGAAGTTCGCTACTGCATCGACGTCATGCATGTGAAGAAGAATGTATGTGATAGCTTGATTGATATCATACTGAACATTCGTGACAAAACAAATGATGGTGTCAACGCACGACGTGACTTGGTTGATATGAACATAAGGACCGAGTTAGAATCGAAAGAGACTGATAAAGGATGAACGTACCTTCCCCTAGCTTGCTACATTCTGTCCAAGGCCGAGAGAAAGGAACTGTACCAGAGTTTACATGATGTGAAAGTTCCATCCGGTTACTCCACCAACATGAAGAAACTTGTTTCTATGCAAGATTTGAAATTAATTGGTATGAAGTCTCATGATTGACATGTATTGATAACAGAAATACTTCCTGTTGCAATTAGAAGTATTTTGTTAAACAAGTTTCGAGTGTCAATTATGAGGCTGTGTTATTTCTTTAACTCAAGTGCTCAGAAGGTCATCAATCCCGAAGGACTAGATGCTCTGCAGGCCGAGGTCGTGACGACTCTATGTCATCTTGAGATGTATTTCCCTCCGTCATTTTTCAATATCATGGTCCATCTTACTGTTCACCTTGTGAAAGAGATAAATATATTCGGCCATGTGTTCTTACGTCATATATACCCGTTCGAGATGTACATGGGAATTCTCAAGTCCTATGTACGGAATCGATCTCGGCCCGAGGGCATCATCATCGAAGGTTATACAACCGAAAAGGTCATTAAGTTTTGCATCGACTACATGGCTCAGGTGCAACCGATAGATGTGCCTCTATCTCGTCATAAGGGGAGGCTGGAGGGTATCGGGACCATCGAAAGGAAAGCAATCACTCCCGATTTCGACGCGTAGGCTCAAACCTATTTCACGGTCTTGCAACACATGACCCAAGTATCCCCCACATCAACGAGAACAAAAATATGCTACACCAATAGAATCCAGGCCGGTCGGAGGTTTGGATCACGAGAGAGCACAACCGCCGGTTCAACTAATGGTTAAAGGTGAGATTCACTGGAAAGTCGTTATCAAGTGATGATATGCTGTCATTGTTGGCAACAGATCTAAAATTACAATTGTGGCATGGTAAGGATACGACATAAATGGGTACATATTTTATACGACAGCTTAGGATAGGAATAGCACTGTCCAAAACAGCGGTGTCCTCATAGATGCGTTTCACGAGCAGTTCAATACCGCTGGGTTGAGCTCCTACTATGGGTTCGTAGATGAGATTTGGGAGCTCGACTACGTACTTTTCAAGACCTCCGTTATTTCAGTGTCATTGGGTCAAACTTCCATAGGGTGTGAAGGTCGACAAGTACGATGTCACTACTATTGACCTCGAATATGTCGGATACAAGGACGAACTATTCGTACTCGCTAAGCAAGCTGTTCAAGTTTTTTAATGTAAAGGACCTTGCAAATAAGAGCTGCCACGTAGCTCTTTTTGGAGAAAGAAGGATTGTTGGAATTGAGAATGTTGTGGATGAGGAAGAGTACAATCAATTTGACGATTTGCCTCCTTTCGGAGATGACATCAGGCTCGAGGAAGAACTGAGTGAGGAAGCTAGCTATATGTGTTTCGATCATCGTGAAGGGTTGTTTTTTAAAACGAAATAACCAAGTGTAACGAACACCTATTTGAAAAATAATTTCATTTTAATTAAGAAACTCAGCACATATAATTAAGGAATTATTCCATTGTAATTTATTCATTGATTAAGAAATTATTCCATCTGTGATTGTATCTGCTTTCTTATTTTCAGAAGGCATGGCTAGCATTTCCTAAGGCTAGTCGAAAAATAGAATAGTAATTTTTTGGAAATAGAAGGAACTATCACAGACGGTTTAGTGTAACACGCCATTTGTGATATATGTAGCAAAACAATTCATAGTTATGGAGCCAAAAAACTTTGCCTCCGCGCATGCGTCCAAAAATTCCCGCGGTGAGCACCACAGACAGTTCTGTAATATAACTGTCTGTGATACTTATCACACACTGTTCTTAAAGATAACCATCTAGGATATTTCTCTTATCGCAGACAGTCCTGGAATATAATTGTCTGTGATATGCCTACGACCAGCGCGCGGTCATAGCTTGCCTACGACCATAGAGCTTATCACATACGGTTCTATAATAGAACCGTCTGTGATAAGCTATTTTACTACGATCACCCACCGCCTAGTCGTAAGCATATCACATACGGTTCTTTAATATAATCGTCTGTGGTATATGATAATCGCCTCCTTCTCCACCCGGCGCGACCGAAGGCCTGGCGCCGCCTACGCCGACTCCGCTGGCCGCCACCACTCCTCTGCCTCGGCTCTGGCCCGGCGCACCACTCTAGCTACCCCCGTGGTGCCTTGGGCTGCTCCCGGCCCGATCTACCACCTAGCACACTCCGGCCCGGCCCAGCACCGACTGTAGGACCGGAAAGGCGACTGAGGGGGGGGGGGTGAATAGGCGCTTTCTAAACTTTTTTCGCCAAAATCAAATTCAACACGAGCTTTACTCCTTTAGCTATGAAAGCTAAGAAGATCAGTAAGCGCACAGTGGAAGCTTTGTGCTGAATTCGATAACCCCGATAACCACACGTCACAAAAGTGGAGACTTAATCTCAAAGGGCAGATCTGGGCATAGGCGGTCTGACCGGCTACCATGGGCGGATCGACCGACGTTCAACCAATGATCGGCCAAGCAACTAATCAAGGCGGTCGGACCGGTGGACAGCAGTTCGACCCGGCGAAGATGGCCGTCTGAATACACGTGCGGTCGGACGCCGTTACATAACACCGGTCGGACGGTTCGATCCAAGATCTTGAAAAATCAAGCCCAAATCCAAAACGAAATTTGATCCAACTTTTGATTCAACCAATGAAACTTGACCAAATTTGAGCACACCTCCATAATGATATTAGAGACCTATTTCTAGCGGCGATCCTTGGATCCACTTCACGAATCGATCTCTCAAGGATTAAGCATGAAGTGCACAAACCCTAGAAATATGAAAATCATTGATTCAAGACTTGCTTATGGGGGTTGATGGTCTAGATGATTCTAGGAGTACTCCCACACATCAAAGCAAGACAAAGTGGGTCAATAGACCAAGTTTAACCTCTTGAATCAAGGAAGCACCAAATTCATTCAAATGAGAGAAGAACACAAAAGAAAGACAAATGAACTCTCAAGCAAGCATCACAAGATTGATTGATCTCACAAGATGCTTACAAAGCCACTCCCTCAATGAGGACAAGAGCTCACCAAGGAGCAACCACAATCTCTCCCTCTCTTCCTCTCCAAACCCTAACCCTAGAAAAGGCTAAGGAACTTCCAAATGAATGCCTCGAGAGGGTTTTACATCTCCCCCCTTCTATTTATAGGAGAGGACTAGGGTTTCACATTTGGGATCCATTCACGCATGGGACCCACACACTAATCTGTTGAAGCAATCGCCTGCTTCACCACGTGTAGGTTGATCAGCGGTTCTCATCGACGCCAAGCCTCTCTTGTCCGAATCCCATCGGAACCTCCTAGAGACTCGCACCGATATCCGCACCGCCTGATCCAACCAGCTGTAACGAACCACCCGTTCGATCCATCTTGCCCATTCTGCACCATGCTTGTGTCACACGACCTCACCCGGTATCACGATCGTTCGGACCTCGGCTCTCCAAGCGTAGTCCCGATCCACTCACCGTTGACGTCATTGACCTGCAAGCCACCTGCACAGCAATAGACAAACAAACCGTTTCCGGGAACAAGTTCTTCACAACTTGACCCACGTTAGTTCCACAATGCAATATACATCAATAAAGCATTGATAACTAAACATTAAACACAATCAACATGCATCAATGCGAACTTGGCAAACCTCCAAGTCATCGGCGGTCTGACCGCCCCATAGGGCCGGTCCGACCGATATCAGGCCGGTCGGACCGATCCCACAACGGCGGTCGGACCGCCCCAAAGGACTTAGCCAAAATTCCAGCTTGAAAATCCGAAACCTTCCGAATTTTCAACTCAATAGAACTTTTTTGACCGAGCTCCAAAATGATAAAACCACAACCGGAGACTCCTCACCGCCTACACAACCTATTTTTGGATTAGCCCAAAATCCAACTTTAGGTCAGCCGGTCCGACCGCCACCATCGCCGATCCGTCAGTCCCAGCGATCGACCGCCCTAACGCCGGTCGACCGCTGTGGTCCGACAAAGAAGAAGCAAACCCAAAACGCGAGATTTTGCAAACCAACAAAGCCATTGCCAATTGACTCATCATCCTGAGATCGTGCACATATCCTCACGATATCCACAATCTCCCCCTTGATGAACACATTGACAATTTCCAAGAAAATGTGGTTTTTCGAAATGAAAAGTAAAAAATCACCGTTTTCGCATAAAGGCACAACTTGGTCCATAAGCAAGAAAAAGCTTAGGAACCGACCAAGCTGGCTTCAGAATAGTATAGGCAAGTGAGATAAGGCAATGAACGCACAAAAGGATTCAAATTTCAGAAGATGGCCAAAAATCTCACTAAGGTCCATATGAAAGACAAAATGTTCTATTTGACCTTTGATCATTGTGAGTCTTCTTGAATTGCAATTCAAATCATAAAAAGGTAATAAAACCCAGAGACTCAACTCACTATGATCACAGATTTTCAAAAGGTTCACAAATTTTTTTTTGAGTGTGTTATTTTATGTATGAAACCTTATGTGAACCAAAAGCTCCAAAGCAGCATTTTCTTCAATCCTTCTCCCCCTTTGACAATGAATTCATCAGGATGCATGGGACAAGAACAAGACGATGAAATGACTTTAATTGAAATTTATCAAAAGGAGCCATGACCATTATCTAAGTAGACAGTACAAGAATTATACCAAGCCATATAAGGTGTAGAAGCTATATTCAATCATGGCAAAACATGTACTGCAAAGCTACAACCAAAATAGCAGCAATCTGAGATTAAAGAATTAAAATCATGAAAGGTTGCTCAATATCATAGTTTCACTAAAAGCAACCAAAAATGAGTCAAGCCATGTCTATAAGCAAAAAGAGACTCAAAACAAGAGTTGAGGCATTTTGATCATTAAGAGAATTCTTTTGAAGCAAAGCTCAAGCACTTGACCCTTTTTGGGCAGTTTTTCATTTTTCTTTCTCTCTTTTTTTTACTGTGCTAGATCTCAAGCCTTGCCGCGACCATCTCAAACGATAAGCTTAAAAGAGTGGTCTAGGTCATCCAAAACTCCCCCTGAGTTCATGCCTAGTGCAATGGCAAGCCGTGTCATGAGAAAGGATTGGTGAGATCAGTTTTTTTCGCACAGAAAATCTTATTTTTTTTTCATTTGCTTGACTTAAGAAGATAAAAAGCTCATTTTTCATCTCAAAATAAGTTCAAGACTCAATTCAACCTATTAGACATGGCAAGAATCATAGAAGGATCACTAGAGCAAAACTAGTAACAAGATCCAACAAGACATGATTCGATTCAATTTGCTCACAGATATAAAGCTAGCAAGGCAAAAGCCAAGCTAAACACGAAGAGCCATAAAAGAAGTCTAGCAGACTATCACTTGATATGACAAGGTATAGAGTATGAAATCAAGCCATACAAGGATAATAATCAAAACTCTACAATTTTTTTATTATGCAATGCAAGACATTTGAAATGAAAATGCATTATGATACAATGAAAACAAAAAGAGCAAATTCCCTCAAAACATCCAAGCCTCAGTACTGGGATTTGAGATAAAAGTTCTAGGAGTCCAGTACTGAGATGGATGAGGCCTGGGAATAGCAAAAGAAGCAGCAGAAAAATGATTAGGCACAAAATCATAAGAATGCCCATGAGCACCACCTGGACCTCTCCAAAGCGATCTACCAAAAGACCGATACTCCCCCTGTCTAGGTGCTACCTATGGTCTATCCTCACGATATCCAAGACCAAACTGCTGCCTGGACCCACCAGAAGAGTCAACAGAGTCCTCTACAAACCTAGGCTTATAATTGATACGCTGAATAGGCTGCCCGGCTCTAGAGACTACAGCTGAAGAAGAGACTCCTCTAATGGATCTCAAAGTGCTCATCCTCTCTTTCCTCTCAATTTTTGCTCTCCGGAAGCAAAACTCAACGGTGTGGCCCTCTTTCTTGCAGAAGGTGCAATTGTACTTGACCTTTTGAGGGGTCCGTACTGGTGAGACAGAAGCACCCTTCTTGCTAGAAAGAGATTGAGCAGAACCCACAGATTTAAGAACAACCTTTGAAGACATAGGAGGTTCTTGCTCAACCAAACCACTTTTCACAATTCTAGCAATCTTTGGTGTGAGATTCTTGGAAAGCTCTAGGGACTTAAAACCTAGGCCACTGTTTTTCACACTCACCTTGGATTGATCTAGAATCAAGTTGAGCTTCTTTTTCCCACTAGAAAACCTCTCAAGAGTTATTTTGAGGTAATCGTTCTCTTTTGCCAAAACTCCACAATTGGAGCACTTTTTAGAACCGATTGCCTCAACATGTTTGCTCTTAAGAAGATCCACTTCCACTTTAAGAGCCTCACAAGACACACAATAGGACTCTCCAATCATATTCAACTGCTCCTTAAATTTGACTCTAAAAGCCTCTTGTATCTTACAAATAGCAGTTTCAATTTGAAGATGCAACATACAAGAGGAAGAATCAATAACTTTCTTGGCGAGAAGAGACATGGATCTTTCAATTTTAGCTTTCTTCAAGAACCCGCCAGTTAGCACTCTTCCCTTTGAAATCGTTCTAGGGCTAACTTCGCTCTCTGACCCATGTTTGCCTAGCTCACATTCTAACACCGACAAGCACTACCACTCGGCTTACACTCATCTACGCCTACAAAAATCTACTCGAGCTATACCGATTTCTAAATCTCCTATACCCAAAAACCATACAACTAATCTTCTAACCCTAATCTCTAATCACATATTTACCTAACTACTAAACCTCCTAATCCGAACCGGCTAACACCTAATTCCTAACCAACTAACCTAACCGTCTAACACCTCCTAACCCTAAACACCCCAGCCGACACTACTCCACCGCCACCTCTCTCTCTAATCCTATCTCCCTCTCCACACCTTCTCGCCTCCCCCGCCGACACTCTCGCCTCTCCCTCTCACTCGGAGATCTCCACCGCCAGCACCGCTTCAGCCGATCTGCTCCGCCCCCGGTCCTCGGCGCTGCCCCACCTCTCTTGGCTACGGCTCTGCCTCCTGCGCCTCCTCTGGCTCCATATTCACTTTGCGCCGCCTCCTTCTCCCCTTGGCCTTGGCCGAAGGCAGGCAGCACGTCTGGCAGACTCCGGCTGCGCCGCCACTCATCTGCCTCGGCTATGGCCCGTCGCACCACTCTAGCTCCGCCCGTGGTGCCTTGGGCTGCTCCCGACCCGATCTACCACCTGGCACACTCCGGCCCGGCCCGGCAGCGACGCTACTCGGCCCCGCGCGATCTCTCTACAACACCTCCTCCCTGCGGTAAGCTCGGCGCCTGGCGTCGCCGTGTCTGGCTCCTTCTGCGGCTCGGCCCTCACTGCGCCACCACGCTCCTACCCGGCCGTGGCCTGGCTCGGCTTTTGAAAGATCTAGACCCGCCATTATGAGTTAATGAACTGTTTTGGTGATTAATGATAAATCCAAGTATGAGACTAATTCTCTTGTCAAGTATTATCTTTGTGTAGTCTCATTTTGATATAAAGGTAAAATACAACGAGGTATGCAAGCGACATCTTAGTCTTATATATTGTTGCATTCCTTGGATCCAAAATATAGGATTGAACTCAACCATGAGTTAAACTTGAATATGTGCATATGATCTTATTACACATTTGTGTATGCACACATTTAGGGGGAGTTTTATCCTATACTTTGTGGTTTCATAAGAATTGATCCATATTCCATTCTCTACATATATTTGGGATCTTTACTTTGAAACAAATCCGTTTGAGTATACAAAACTTGTGTAGTTCTTGTATACTCATGTTAGCGTATATATATAACTTGTGTAATTTATATATACTCATTTGTTTTCTCATTTATCATCATTAAATTTATGATAAATTAAGTGGTTATCATCAATTACCAAAGAGGGAAAGATTGAGGTATCTTGTCTCACCATTATGAGTTAATGGTATGGTGTGGTAATTAATGATGATCACATTGTGGAACTAACATTTTCCATGAGTGGGATATATAGGTTATGTTCCAGGATGATGAAGACTTGGGATGATCATGAGTTGATCATGTTTAAAGCTTCAATCTCAATTGTAAGCTTAGGGCAAATTTTCACATTTTCAGAGAGGCAATTCTAGAATAAGCAACCATTTGGTCATCTCTTGCATTTTAATTCGATTATTCTTACAATGAGAACAAGTGTGACTAGCATCAAATTTTTGCAATTCTTTTAAAGAGCTATCCAGTTTCAATTCTAGCAAAGCACAATTTGAGCAAGTTAAAGGAATAGCATCTAAAGTAGTCACATCAAGCGGAATGGCATTCATGCAAACAGAACTAGACTTGAGAGATTCTAGTTCAGAAAGAGCATTTTCCAATTGTTTTTCAACAGAGGAATGAGCATTATTCAAGCTTGACAATTCATTAAGCAGGCTAGAGCATGAATCACAGAAATCATCAGGATTAATGGATTTGAGCCTAACCACTTCTAGGTTCAAATTATCAATCATAGTATCCTGTTTCTTGATCACTCTAGCTTGCTTATGCAATTTTTGTTCAGCAAGCACTAAAACCCTTTTCATGTCAGGAAGTGAAGGGCATACCTCATCGGGATCACTAAAAGGATCCTCGCTGTTGGAGGAGTCGCTGTCGTGGCTGTTCTTAGCCATAAAGCACATGCCAGTGTAATCACGTGCCTTCTTCTTGCCACGGGAGTCACTCTTGTCGTCCTCCACCTCCGAGTCCACATCATCCATGCTCACATCCTCTAGAGCTTCAAGGACTCGGCTGACAAACTTGCGATAGTTTGTCTTCTTGGACTTAGCATCCCTCGCTTGAGGATGCCTTTGTGACTCCTTCTCCTCCTTGCCCCTCAGCTTGGGGCATCTAGAGCGAATGTGGTTCGGCTCACCACATTCAAAGCATGTGATAGGTCCACCTCTCCTCCTACTCCTCACATTGTTGTAGGCTCTCGTGAATCTTGTGGATAGGAGGGCTAAGTCATCTTCAGGTAGTCTCTCAAGTTGCTCATCGCTCAAGGAATGCAAAGCAGACAAAGAAAATCCAAATGAGCTAACATTAAAAGAATCATCATATCTACCCTTAGATTGATCAACCACTAAAGCCATCGAATCTGTCGAAGAGAGACGTGAGATAAAATCAATCTCATGCGTCTTCAACCTCGAGTAAAGCTTATCCATGGTAAGCTCACTCATGACAGTGTTGTCATTGATGGTAGTGATCTTCATCCCCCAGACCTTCACATCCAAAGCACCCAAAAGCTGGCGTGCATTTTCAGACTCTGAAAAGACAAGATGAGCAAATATGAGATCATGAAGAATTTTAGAAAATCTCCCCACGGCTCATCTAAAGATTCACGTGTCTTTGCTCGATCTTGGAGTATGCTTTCTTTAGTGGTTCTGTCTCACTTCCTTGATCGCGATGGACCCTCGTGATAATCACAAAGAGTCCGCAGATCTCATGAGCAGACAACAAGTGAGCAACACGCTCAAACTCCGATCGACTAAGGCCTTGAATCAAGAAATTCGAGCCTAACATTGTTCTCCACATCCGGAGTGATCAAATTGTCATCTACCGCACGACATAAGGGTTTTTCACCTTAAGCCAAATCGCGTGCCCTTGAGCCTCGATGTAGGCCTCCATTCGGCCCTTCAATATGCAAAATCAACTCCATCAAAAACATGTGGCTGATTGAATATCATTTCGATCGCCATGGCTCCAAAGACCGGTTAAGATCTATAGAAAAGAGCTAACAGGCTCTCGATACTACAGTAGCACGGAAAGGCGATCGAGGGGGTGAATAGGCGCTTTCTAAACTTTTTTCGCCTAAATCAAATTCAACACGAACTTTACTCCTTTAGCTATGAAAGCTAAGAAGATCGATAGCGCCACGATGGAAGCTTTGTGCTGAATTCGATAACCCCGATTACCACACGTCACAAAAGTGGAGACTTAATCTCAAAGGGCGATCTGGGCACAAAGCGGTCGGCCGGCTACTGAGGCGGTCGACCGACGTTCAACCAATGATCGACCGCAACTAATCGGCGGTCGGACCGGTGGACAGCGGTTCGATCCGGCAGTACAGCGGTCTGAATACACGTGCGGTCGGACCGCCGTTACAACACCGGTCTGACCGGTTCAGTCTAGTACTGAAAAATCAAGCCCAAATCCAAAACGAAATTTGATCCAACTTTTGATTCAACCAATGAAACTTGACCAAATTTCGAGCACACCTCCCTAATGATATTAGAGACCTATTTCTAGCGACGATCCTTCAGATCCACTTCACAGAATCGATCTCTCAAGGATTAAGCAAAGAAGTGCACAAACCCTAGAAATATAAAAATATTTGATTCAAGACTTGCTTATGGGGGTTGATGGTCTAGATGATTCTAGGAGTACTCCCACACATCAAAGCAAGACAAAGTGGGTCAATAGACTAAGTTTAACCTCTTGAATCAAGGAAGCACCAAATTCATTCAAATGAGAGAAGAACACAAAAGAAAGACAAATGAACTCTCAAGCAAGCATCACAAGATTGATTGATCTCACAAGATGCTTACAAAGCCACTCCCTCAAGGAGGACAAGAGCTCACCAAGGAGCAACCACAATCTCTCCCTCTCTTCCTCTCCAAACCCTAACCCTAGAAAAGGCTAAGGAACTTCCAAATGAATGCCTCGAGAGGGTTTTACATCTCCCCCCTTCTATTTATAGGAGAGGACTAGGGTTTCACATTTGGGATCCATTCACGCATGGGACCCACACACTAATCTGTTGAAGCAATCGCCTGCTTCACCACGTGTAGGTTGATCAGCGGTTCTCATCGACGCCAAGCCTCTCTTGTCCGAATCACATCGGAACCTCCTAGAGACTCGCACCAATATCCGCACCGCCTGATCCAACCAGCTGTAACGAACCACCCGTTCGATCCATCTTGCCCATTCTGCACCATGCTTGTGTCACACGACCTCACCCGGTATCCCTGATCGTTCTGGACCTCAGCTCTCCAAGCGTAGTCCCGATCCACTCACCGCTGAGCGTCATTGACACGCAAGCCACCGCACTGACAATAGACAAACAAACCGTTTAGGGAACAAGTTCTTCACAACTTGACCCACGTTAGTTCCACAATGCAATATACATCAATAAAGCATTGATAACTAAACATTAAACACAATCAACATGCATCAATGCGAACTTGGCAAACCTCCAAGTCATCGGCGGTCCGATCGCTTCGAGGCCGGTCCGACCGATATCGAGCCGATCGGACCGATCCCACAACGGCGGTCGGACCGCCCAAAGGACTTAGCCATAATTCCGACTTTGAAAATCCAAACCTTCCGAATTTTCAACTCAATAGAACTTTTGTTGGGAGCTCCAAAAATGATGAAACCACAACCAGGAGACTCCCCTCACCTGCCTACACAACCTATTTTTGGATTAGCCCTAAAATCCAACTTTAGGTCAGGCCGGTCCGACCGCCACCACCGCCGATCCGGCCGTCCCATCAGGCGGTCTCGACCGCCTACAACGCCGGTCGGATCTTCGTGGTCCGACAAAGAAGAAGCAAACCCCGAAAACGCGAGATTTTGCAAACCAACAAAGCCATTGCCAATTGACTCATCATCCTGAGATCGTGCATATATCCTCACGATATCCACACCGACGCTACTCGGCCCCGCGCGATCTCTCTACAACACCTCCTACCTCTGGTCAGCTCGGCGCCTAGCGCCGCCGTCTCTGGATCCTTCTGCGGCTCGGCCCTCACTGCGCCACCGCGCTCCTACCCGGCCCTGGCCTGGCTCGGCTTCCCGGCCACCGACCGCCTCGGTCCACTGCTACGCTAAGGTATCACTACTCCCTAACCCTACTACTCTGGGATGGAGATAACTGAATGCTATCTACTGATGCTATTGAGATCTGGTGGTGGTGTGGATGATGTGTATGTGCAGAGCTTCCAGAGGTGTGGCTGAGATTACCTCTGCTGGGATTTGGGTTGGGAGAAGGGGATGGCAATGCTGGCCTGGTGCTGGTGCTCTCCTCTTCTTCCTGGCTCCTTGGTTGCCTTCTTGCTCCCTTGCTGCTGCTGCTGGGCCGGCCTTCGGCTGGGAGATGCAGAGCTGAGCTTCCTTCAATTTTGGCTTCTACTGGCTGGGGAATGGAATGGATGTGGTTGGTTTCTGGCTGGTGGCTTGCTTGCTTTGTGAGGCTGTGAAGGAGAATGGCCTCCCGGGGGAATGAACTTATGCTGCTGCTGTGTTTTGGGGGGATGGATTTGGGCTAGCTTTGTCTTCTTGGCTTTTGGGAGATGCATTTTGGCTCATGGTGCTCCTCGTGCTTGATATTTCGCTAGCTGGCTTTGCAGGGGGGTGCACCTTGGCCAGGGAAATAATGGGCTCTTCCTGGGGGATGAGTTTGGGCTGCGGTTGCTGCTTTGTGTGGGCTCGGCCAGGGGAGATGAATTGGCAATGCTGCTCTGGAATGGGTTGTGCTGCACCCAGTGACGCTTAACTGAGGGTGTGGTTAACTGGGATATGCACTGAGGGCTTATAATGGGGTTTCGGCAATTACAAATAGTGGGTGTTGGGTTCTAATAAGGCCGAATGAGGAGACCCACAAAAGTGAC
This sequence comes from Hsuehochloa calcarea, assembly GCA_036346395.1. NCBI lineage: Eukaryota > Viridiplantae > Streptophyta > Magnoliopsida > Poales > Poaceae > Hsuehochloa > Hsuehochloa calcarea. The sequence goes on from CM070597.1 coordinate 29,301,740, forward strand.
AGATGTCGAAGGACCTCGGGTTGGTCTGGATATCTTGACGATCAAGGGGCCGACTAACTCCGGTTGGTATGGGTATCTTGATGGTCAAGGGACCGACTACTCAGGTTACTCCGGATATCCTACTACACTTTGGAAATCTGACGGCCACTTTCTATACTCTAACTTCTATACTCTACTGCACACGAAAAGGCTCTCAACTAAGCTTACTAAACGCTTGCTGATTTTCCTGACGAGCGAGGAAACGGATCGCGAGGTGACTCTACGGACGGGCGCTCAAAGGACAAGGCGGCGAGGAAGGCTGCTACTACAAGAAGGCAAGAAGAGGACTAGCGTTTTAATTACATGTTGCAAAAAACACTGCAAATGGTTGTAAAACAAATCTTGCAAAATTTTGATGCAATAAATATAAATGTTTTATGCTAACAAGTGTGCAAATGATGCGGTTGTCACATTACTCCTCAGAGCTACTCTGCGGCCTCCGATCGACCTCCTCCCCTCGCCGGCGTCATCCCTCTGCGACCTCGCCGCCGACGCCCCTGACCTCGACGACACCTCGCTCCTCCGACCTCGACTACCTCTTCGTCCACGCCTCCGATCAAGGTACGATCACTGCTTTGGATTGTGCTAGAATAAGTTTCAAATTATGTTGTTTTGATTGAATGTCGTTGGTCTCCCACACAACATTACGCAATATTGGTTTGGCTTCCCACACAACATTACACAATATTGGTTTGGCTTGCCAGACTTTGTATGGTGGTATATGTGATAGACCGACGAGGCGAGGGAAGACCAGCCTACCGGATTAACTGTCAGCTACAATGAGAACCATTTCTACCTCAAAGCCGGGCTTCTTCGTCGTGTGCTTCGAAGACTTATTTGATCTATTCAACCTCGACGCCCCACTTCTACGATGTTGGACACTGTAAGTGTGTACAATCAAGTTCTACGTTCACGCAATACTGATAAATGACATAACTCATTGCTTATGTATAGATACATGATGCAACAATGCCGACAATGACGACAACCGGTGGGTTTCCTCGACCCACATTTGATATCTGAGCAATGCATCCGCGAAGACGCAAACTATATCGAGAAGTACATAACAAAGGAATTGCATACTCATAGCGACAAGGACTACATACGAGTGCCCTACAACCAGAGGTAAGTGCTTCACTACTTGCTATACAAATTTTATTTGTTCTTTATACACAGAACGAACTTAGGTTTAATGACTAAAGCGACATACATGGGTAGGTGGCATTGGATCCTTCTAATCATTGTACCAAAGTGGAACAAGGTAATTCCCTAGTCAATAACAAGCACGACTTCACCCTTCTGCAATAAGTACTCGACAGATATGATCATTTCCTCCATACATAACTCCATTGTAGTCTTAGTTCGTTTGAAATGTCCGAGGATAACTTTTTGGAATCACGTAGGTCGTTTATCGCCTATGTTGCCGAGGGAGGGACACACAATGAACCGGGCGCCAAACTGCAACACATGACGCGATTTCCAGTACCTGCTCACACTTTGTAACCTGGCCTTTCGAACTGACTATACCTATATCCTATATCACACTTCTATTTTTGCAGTGCCATCAGAAACTGCGCCAAGGCAACATATGTGTATTCTTTGTTTGTCGTCGTATGTTGGAAATCACGAATGCTAAGCTAAAGGATCTAGAGGTCCATCTCTTAACAATTATTTCGTAATTATGAATTTACATACATATGCTTACTACTTTACTCTTACTAGCGACAGGGCATAAAAATACAAAAAAAGTAGCTTCGATCTGGACTTACTCGTGGAAGTTCAAGGATGGCTCGCCACCTTCATCACAGGGGAGATCATTAAAGAGAGTGGAGAGTTTCACCCAGTGACTCTAATTTATTGTAATTCACTTTGAGTTGTAATCAAATCACTTTATAATTAGATCATTAAAGTAACTTTGTAATTGATATGGAGTTTGTAAATCACTTTGAGTCGTTCTATATTAAATCAATTGTGATATATCTGTTTTCTGCTTACTTGTTTTGAGAGGGTATGGCTAGTATTACCGAGGCTAGCCGAAAAATCAAAATATATTTACGTATAGAATAAACTATCACAGACGATTTTGTGAAATAAACCGTCTGTGAATGATACTCACATATGGCTACTACCAACAACCGTCTGTGATATGTATACAATCACAGACGGATACTACTAACACACGTCTGTGATATATATCCGATCACAGACGGCTACCACTAACAACCGTCTGTGATATGTCGAATATGACAGACGACTACTACCAAAAATCGGCTGTGTAGGCCTACTATAACATACATTTTTTTTTGTATAAACCGTCTATGATAGAAGACCTTCATAGACAGTTTCCACACAAAACCGTCGATGGTATTCCAGATATCACAGACGGTTTTGTGTGGAAACCGTCTGTGATAGTAGGATTTTACAGATGGTTTCAATAAAAATCTGTCTGTAATATGTGGGATATCACGGATGGTTTTTTGTTGAAACCGTCTGTGAATGTCTACTATCACAGACGGTTTTCACCAAAAACCATCTGTGATATGACTTTTCACAGACGGCAAACAAACCGTCTGTGATAACCGTCTGTTATCACAGACACATAGATTCGGACGGTTCAAATACCGTCTGTGATGACAGTTTGGCGCCGTTTGTGATGACCCTCTCTGTAGTAGTGATATTATCTATAACAAATATTATAGATAAATATTTTAATTTGTTGAGGATTATTAAATCCTCATCAGTGTTTGAATAGTATAATAGTGTAGTACTCCCTCCGTTGAGAAATATAATGACTATAGTTTGAAAGGTCTTGTTAATAAATATAAGACTTGCAAGTAGATTTAATGAGATTTTACCTCACACGCCCCTGTTTATTTTCTCTCTATCATGTGCATTTATCTATTACCACCCATACAAAGTATTCGCACTTATCTTTCCAAGACAATTATGAAGGATACGTAAGTCATTTTCTCACGTACCTTTCTCAATATCACCATCTCCTTAATCCTTATACAAAGTCAAAATACGCCATATATTTCCCGATAGAGGGAGTACAAGGGTATGCATAAAAGTTTGTCTCTTAGGGTTGTTTCTAAAGGTTCTAACTCATCTACGTACAGCCTTAGAGACAACATCTTCAATAATTTATCTATAAAATCATTCATTTTTACTACTTCTCCCCTTACACACTTATTTTTTACGATAGTTTGTGTGCCAAACTTGTCTCTTATATAAGAGATAACATATTCTCTCTATCTTCAGACACACTCTCTCTCTTTTCCAACTAGATTTTTAAGTGACACAACAGGTAAAAGACGACTAAGGTGATCACTATTGGAGATACCTTAACTAGTACTTCTCGAGGAGAGGCTGGCACGAACTCCTAGTGATACTACTACAGAAAAGATCTTCACATACTGTTCAAAAACGTCATCATAGACGGTTTCGTGAGTCGTCTGAGTTTATAGGTCAGTAATAACACGATGTCATCAAATACGGTTTTTGAACTGTTTGTGAAAAAAAAGCCATCACAGACGGTTCCTGTGATAATTACTTACACAGACGGTTCTTGTTCAGAACCGTCTGTGATAGTTTTTTCTATTGCAAAAAAAAAACAGATTTTGAGCAAATTAAAAACTGTGATGAGATAGTATCACAGACGGTTCATATTAAAAAACCGTCTGTAATAAGTATCTCTAGATTTTCTCTGTGACTTGAAATACCTAACCATCTGATTTTACCATGATTTAAAATTACTAACACCTGAGTGCACTGTTACACATATTATTCTTAACGACAGTAATTGCAATGCAGTGCAATTGATTTGGAAGGTATTTCACACAAACATTGAGAGGATGACACAACTCAGCTGCAGCAGATGTTCCTATTGGGGGCGCATGATGTCCGTGACCAAACCGACCGTCAGAATACCACAGTGAGAACATCTTGGGATCTCGTCGATGCGTACTAGTTGATGCCTCGCCGGAAACCACACCGGCGATCTTCCTAGCCTATGCACATCTCGGATTGGTTGCGGTTGAGCCGTAGAATTGGTCTAGAAAGCATGTCCCTTCTCAATCTGGGGCTCAGCGAGCACAACGAATTTAGATATCGGTGCGCGAGCAACCCGGGCAGATGTGGTGGGGTGGGGACTGGGGAGTCAGGTGGGGAGTGGATGGCAGCAAGCCAGCAACGTGGGGGCAAAGTGGGGGTGGCACGAGGACATAACGGCGACGGCGTGGGGGCTCTGCAGGGGAACACATCCTTCGATATTGTGTGCAATGTTATAGTGCTATAGTACAATAAGTAGTAGTCGTCGGATTAGAAAGCAAATAACGATATTGTACTTTTCAAACGCAGCAAAACAATGTAGCAACGATACTATTTATGAACATGGTATCATCACTGTAGCAATTGAGCTAAGCCGTTCTTTTCAGATTGGACAGCTAAGATATACCGAATGTCACATCACTGTGCTCCTCTGCCATTGTCAATGCAACGAAAAAGGATGCCAATCCTCAGTAGGGGTGGCTGGGGGGGGGTTGGGCGGAGTTGGCACATGGATTTGATGGTGGCAACGAGGGGGTTGTGAGACATGCGATGTGGAGAAGCAAGTTGTCGACGATCAAATCGCCGATCTTACAAACATATCTAAAAAACAGAGAAAAATGGCATGTATCTCCTGGTAAGATATATGATTGCTATTTATTGCTATGAACTTGCTATTACAAAGGGGTGCCTGGAATCAGGACTAAGACTAATCCTTGTACACTGGAGCGTATTGCTTGCTAGAGTGACGTGGACTAATCGAATGGTAGTCTTCTTGAATGCCTTCCAATCGATCTTCTTGTGTTGTCTTCCGTTGTGTCCCCTCTCCCTCAGCCTTCTGCGATCCCTCTTAAGTAGCGGATGAAGCGTTGGCGGTTATCCCTTGGAGAGACGCTAGTTGGGAAGTGACGCGTCTGGTCGAGGAAAGGTGGCAGTTGACAATGTATCAACTGCTATGCGGTTGTATGTTTTTGAGACATATAACCGTTTGTCCAGTGTATCAGGATCATGTAACGTCGCATGGTATGGAACGTGTAGAACGTGTTCCATTCATCAAACGGAAGAGGATATACCCAGAGGTAGTTCCAGGTACCAATTCATATTCTTACGATCAGTTAACTGATCGTGGACTAGGATTAGGACTTTTTCCGACCAGGGTATTTATGATGCAATCTCTGGAACCCTTCGACCAGTGTGGTCGTAGGTCTTAGGGGTTACGACCATGGAAACATATGGTCTTCTCTACGTATTAAAATAATACATAAAGGGTTTAATCCTCATCAGCTAGCCCCCGAACTTTAAATGAAGGTGGTCGTGTAGACATTCTTTTCTTCCGATGAAGTCGTATCGGGCAGACCCCTCATTAAATGTCGTGACATTCGAGATGGTCTATATTCATTTTTAAAGTTGAGGAACAGCCTTGGGGAACGCAAAAGCCTTTCTGTCCGCTGGTCAAAAAGGTTTTTGCCCGTTGGACTTCTCCCGGAAGTGGTTACAGTGGTGCGGTTATAAATACCCTTTCACGTCGGATGTTTGGGTTTCTACGCCTTTTGCTCTTCCTTATCTTTCGAAAAATCATCTCCGACCACCTTTGTTTCCTTCGCTCGTAAGAAATCACCATGTCGGATCTTATCTCCAACTGGTTGGTCTCCGATCTGAGCGAGAAAAGATTGGAGAGTCTGAAAAGAATCGGACTACTTCCGGATAGAAATCTAATATCTTGGAGATCAGCTTTCAGGGTGCATTGTCCAAGTGGAGAAGACGGAGAAATCCCGGTGTTCCTCGCATATGTTGAATGCGGGTTCAAACTTCCGGTCCACTCCTTCCTCTCTCAAGTTTTAGAGTTCTATGGGGTGGAGTTGATCAACTTGGCCCCCAACGCCATCGCCAACATCAGCATCTTTGTCTATCTATGCAAAGCGTATTTGGGAATTCCAGCGACTTTGGATCTCTTCAAGTACTACTATTTATCGACTAACAAGTTCCCTTTCTCTCCACGATTTATCGAGGACAAGGAGCTTGATGAAGCACTCGTTAGCGGAGGGGAGAATATCGGATCGGACTAACAAGTTCCCTTACTCTCCACTTATGAAGGCTTGATGAAGCCCGATAAAATTTTTTGCCGATTATAATGACATAGCAATACGAGTAAGTGTCCTCAACCATTCTTATAGTTTTCCTTGAAGTTTACAAGAAACTTAAAGAAGAAATGCTATCTATGCCGCATATGGTCGAAAAATTTGCTGCGATCGGAGGACTAACCGATCGAATTAAGAAACTAGAGCAAAAACACCCTGAATTAGAAAGTAAGAACTTTCTTCTTAATTTGTCTTTTCTCAAGACTTTTCTTTCTTCCTTTAACTATTCTCCCTAATCAAATTTGATAGATTTGGAGAAAATAAAAAAAGAAGCTTTAGCTGAAAAAGCCAGAAGAATAAAGATTGAAGAGGAAATTCAAGCTAAAAACCGGTTGATCGAAATGGAATTCCACTTTGTAAACGTGTCAATCATGACGAAAATGAATTCGAAGCCCCGGGTGCTCTTGGGAAAGGTCCCAGAATGTCTAGTCCCCAGGTTGCAAAAGGCCAAGAAAGATGAATTGTTTGCAGAGCTTGTGTCGGCTGATGTACTTGTTGGCTATGAAACTGACATTGTACGCACTTCGCCACGAGCTCTTTTGCATCATGAAGGGCAGTTGGCCAATAGTTTCCTTGCCTGAAGACTTTACCGACCAGTGTTATGTAGGAATGATGTGCTCCACAGACTCCTTCATGAATTTTGGTTAGCAAGTTAATGCCATCCGAGTGAGATATGCATCTCATCAACACTCCTTGAGATCCTCGTTTATACAAGGTACGTTCAATTAGAGTGTATGATTTGGATTTTTGTGCTATACGATCAGCCTCTACATCATCTTCTGGAATTAGGTCATGCTGAAGATAATTGTAGATCGATGTTATCCAATCTCTACCGTGATCGTCACCGATCTGAGGAGTATCTTGTTGGAAATATGCCCTAGAGGCAATCATAGAGATGATGATATTTCGTTGTATCCATGATTTAATAAATATTCCTTGAATATTGCCTTTGTGTTGATTAACAAGTATGTGACTTGTTTGTGAAACTCTTTACTTGTATGGTTATTCTAAAGTTGTTCCTAGTCGGAGTTCATGTGAGGACACACGTGAATGGTGGATTAGCACATGTATCGGTTGATGACTATGTTTCACAGGTCATAGACATGGAGATGTCAAACCAATAATGTGGACACATGTTTAGAACATAGGGTTGGACCGACCCAACATGAGACATAACAATTATACTTATGGTTCTCTCTACACAATGTGTACACCTTGTCCTTAGACCTAAGATTGTCGCATGTTCTTGAGATGTGAATCGACCTACTTAGGGGCTATCAAACGCTACTCCGTAACTGGGTAGTTATAAAGGTAGTTTTCGGGTTTGTCATAAAGCATGTTGCGAGGCATGGTCAGTCAAGATGGGATTTGCCTAGGGATGGCAATCGGGTGCGGTAGTGCGGGTAGTGCTCGCCATACCCGCACTCGTGACCTCAATTTCCCACAGGTATACCCTTGAAGGACGACGGGCGAAAAACCTCGCCCATACCCGTCGCCCGCGGGTACCCGTCGCCCGCGGGTATACCCGTTTACCCGCGAATAATGCATCACCGCCCGTGGGTACCCACCGCCCGCGTACATGCTCGTTACCCACTAGCAATACATACATCAAGTTCATCATAATTCACAGATCAATGGTGCATCACACATTCAACAACTAATAAAGTTCATCACAATTCACATATCATGTTCGACAAGACAACTAATCAAGTTTAACAAATAAAATACAAATACAAATTGACATAGTTTCTTACACATGTGGGTAGATCACGTAATGTCGGGCGAAGCGAGTGCAGGTGGAGCTTACCCATACCCATACCCGCTTACCCGATGGGTAAGGAATTGTGCTCGTTTTCATAGCCGTGGGCAAAGAAAGACGTTCATACCCGCCTCCATTAGGGTATTCGCCCGCGAGCACGCGGGTAATCGGGCACAATTGCCATCCCTAGATTTGCCCCTCTCTACCTGATAGAGATATCTCTGGGCCCCTCGAGTGATCGGATCCAGAAATGCATTGCCATGCTACTTAAGGTTAAGAGTTAACCTACTAAGGGATTCCGGATCACAAGATCGAGAAAGAGTGGTCAGCTTGGATCTCGACCGAATATCGTGAGGCAAAGGGATTGGCATGTACATAACGTGGTGTTGGTTCGTCTGATATGATCTTTGTGTACGTTTAGGAGTTGGGACGTCTTGCTAGAGGCCGCTACCAACTATTGACCAAGTATGTATACTCGTGTCATGTCTAAACATACGTGAACCTAGAGGGTCACACACTTAAGGGGCTGAAGCTTAATTCGGATTAGATCCGAATTAGACTGGGCATTGAGTCCTAATGGGCCTCTATTAGTAGAAGCCCATTGTAAGGACGTCTATAAAAGGAGGGCAAGGGCGCACAGGATGGGGTGGAAGTTTTTCCGTGACATCCTCAAACCCTGGCCGCCACCTCTCCCACGCCCTAGTCGCTCGCGCGGATCTAGCAGTCCGGCGTGCGTCGCTTCCTCCCGTACGTGTGGATACCTTTGGGCGCCGCATACGTAGCGTTTGGACGAACCGCAAGAGCGGAGCTGTACGTGGGACGCCGCGACGAGGACGAGGAAGTAGTACGACTACTCTGCCCCGACGTGTTGCATCAACTTAGTACGACTACTCGCCTACGACGTCGTTGCATCGGGCCGCACTGCGGCGTCTAGTGGTAAGACCGTGATCTATAATTGCAGTGATCTTGGTTTACGGGTAGAATTTTTATTAATTTACGCTAGTGTAGCCTACCCTTAGCCTTTCACATCTATGTGACCAGAATCAACTGGATTGACCTGATGTGAACCATTGATGTTCTCGGAAGGCTCGATTATCGACGATGAATCGAGTTGCTCAAGAAAAACTCCCGGCGGGACGGTTGACCTAGTAGAGGCCATCCGTGCCAACTGATCTGCTAGAAAGTTTTCCTTTCTAGGAATATGTTGGATCTCAAAACCGAAGAAGTGCTTTTTGAGTTTTCGTACTTCCGCCAGATAAGACGACATCTTGGTACTTGAGCACTGATACTCTTTCCCTACTTGATTCGCTACTAGTTGAAAATCGTCTTTCACTAGCAATTTGCGAATCCCGAGCGAATGAGCTGCTCGAAGTCCTGCCAGAAAACCTTCATGTTCCGCTACATTGTTAGTAGCGGAAAAGTTAAACTGGATGTCGTACTTAATGTGTTCGCCGGTAGGGGATATCAAGACGACTCCAGCCCCCGATCCTTAAGCATTAATGAACCGTCAAAGTACACTGTCCACTCGTCGTGGTGCTCGTACTCGAGTTCCTGCTTAGGTTCTGGGTTTATCCATTCGGCAATAAATTCTGCTATTGTCTGAGACTTTATAGCTGTTCGTGAGATGAAATAGAGGTCGAACGTCCCTAGTTCAATTGCCCATTTTGCTATTCGTCCTGATAATTTCCTGTTTCCAAGGACTTGATCTAGGGGATATCCTATAGGTACGACTACTTTGTGGGCTTGAAAGTAATGCCTTAGTTTCCTTCAAGCCATAAGGAGACCATACAACAACTTTTATACATGTGGATATCTTTCCTTTGGTCCATGTAAGACTTCGCTTACGTAATATACTAGTCGTTGAACGCTTTCACGTTCTACGACCTATACACCGCTGACAGCCTGCGGCGTTGCAGCCACGTAAATCAACAGTGGTTCTTCCGGTCTTGGAGAGACTAAGACCAGAGCGCTTCCAAGGTACTCTTTAAGTTTTTCAAAGGCATCGTTGGCTTCTTTCGTCCACTCAAAACCTCCTTGCTTTCGAAGAAGTTTAAAGAAAGGTAATCCCTTCTCACCTAACCTAGCTATGAAACGACTTAGCGCTGCCATACAACCAGTTAGCTTTTGGACCTCTTTCTTTGTGGTCTGAGGACGCATCTGATTGATGGCCGATATCTTCGTCGGATTTGTTTCGATACCTCTAGCCGAAACTAGGAAACCAAGAAGCTTTCCAGCAAAAACCCCGAACACACATTTCTCTTGATTCAACTTGAGGTTATGTCTTCTCAAGTTGTTGAAAGTTTCTTGTAGGTTAAGAATATGATAGCCAGCGTTGATGCTTTTCACAACCAAGTCATCCACATAGGCTTCTAAATTTCGACCTACCTGCGGGCTGAAAGTTTTCTGCATTAACTTTGAAAAGTTGCACCAGCATTTTTGAGACCAAAAGACATCTTAACACAATAGTAAGTACCATATGGAGTGATGAAGGAAGTTTTCTCCTAATCTTCTTTACTCATGTTAATCTGGTGGTACCCTGAATATGCATCTAAAAAACTTAGTAACTCGCACCCGGAGGTGGAACCTACAAGCTGATCAATGCGAGGAAGGGGAAAATCATCCTTCGGACAAGTTTTATTAAGATCTGTAAAGTCTATACACATTCGTTATTTTCCATTATTCTTTTTAACCATTACATGATTGGCAAGCCACTGAGGGTGATGGACTTCACGAATAAATCTAGCTTTGAGGAGCTTGTCAATCTCCGACTGGATTGCTTCCTTCGGTCAGGTGCAAAACGCCTTAGCTTCTGCTTGACCAGTTTTTTGTCAGGCTGGAGAGATAGCCTGTGCTTGATCACTTCCCTGGGGACTCCGGGTATGTCGGACGTCTGCCAGGCGAAAACGTCCTGGTTTGCTCAGAGGAAAGAGACGAACGACTCTTCCTATTTAAGGTTGAGCCCTTCTCCGATCAGTAATTTCGGAATGGACCTATCAGTATCTCCCAACCTGGCGTCTTCCGAGAAGCGCGTTTGTCGAGTAGCACCTCTCTTGTCTGATCGGATGGTTTGGGTGTCAATTTTGGTCTAGAGTGCTTGACTTGCATTGCAGAAGAGTCAATATTTTCTGGTGAAAGCTCATCGACCAGTTCTAAAGATCTCCGATCGCAGGCATAAGCCATCTTTCGATCTCCCCGAACCATGATGACACCCTTTGGTCCTGGCATCTTCAAACTCTGATAACCGTAATGCGTGGCTATCAGGAATTTTGCTAGAGCCGGACGACCAAGGATCCCGTTATAAGCGATCTCAAAATCAACCACGTCAAACGAAACATTTTCTGTTCGGAAGTTATCAGGACCTCCGAATGTAACCGGTAAGGACACCTGTCCTATTGGTTTGGCGGTAGAGCCAGGGACTATGCCATGGAAGGCATATTTTACTGGCTTTACCTTTGATTTAGGAATCTGCATTTCTTCCAGAGCTCCCGAGAATAAAATATTGAAAGAGCTACCTCCATCTATCAAGACTCTATTAACTTTACAATTATTAATAGTAGGCTCAACTATAATAGGGAACCTACCCGGCCGAGTCGATGAGACAGGGCAGTCTTCTTTGCCGAAGGAGATTACTATGTCCGACCACCTCGAAGGCTTGATGTCGATCGGAGACTCCACTAGGTTGACCTCCGCTCCACGGCTTTCAGATGACGTCGCGAGTCGTACGATGAAGATCCTCCAAAGATCATGTCGACCGTGTGCTGAGGTTCTTGGTACTCCATCTCATCGTCGCCATCTTTGTCCTTTTTAGAGCTTGCTTCGCCTAACTCTTGTATTGAGGGAAGGGGGCCTTTAACTGCATAATAATCTTCCAACTTCTTTTGCCAGACACGGCATGTGCGCAAATCGTGCCCTGCCTGTTGGTGAAGCGGGCACCACTTCTTATTCTTTTTATACCCGTCGGTCGGAATTTTTGCCTTGCCTCGTCGGTATAGTCCCCCTTACCTTTGGTAAGCTTTTCTGGGACCGCTAAGACCTCCTTACCATCCATCTTGTGATGCTTCTTCTTCTTGAGAACTTTCTTATGCTTCTTTTCTGGCTTTTCTAAGCCAGATTGAGGAGTTTTGTCTTTTCTATCTATAGTTTCGCTCCATTCGACCGCTTCACTAGCGGTTGCATATTTATCCGCCATATCGAATCGTTCAGCGGTTGTTCGTGGGGGATTCATAGCTATATCCTCCGTAAACCTTCGGTTCCTCAATTCTGCCTTGAAAGCCTGAATTATAGAAGACTTTGCAATCTCGGATATGGAATTACGAACCTAGCTAAACCTCTTGATGTACTGGTGAAGAGTTTCTTTTGGGTTTTGCTGGATCCGATATAGATCATCTTCCTTTCAAGTGCGGTCGTACGTACCCTGGAAATTCACGATTAAGAGATCGCAGAGCTGTTCCTAAGTGTAGATTGATTCAGCTGGCTGGTTAAGCAACCATGACCGGGCAAATCCTTCTAGCACCGTAGGTAGGTAGTTGGCCATCACGTTTTCATCACCGCCGGGCGCCCTGATGGTGGTGGTATAAATCTGGAAAAATTCTAACGGGTTCTGAGACCCATTGAACTTGTCCATGTTGGCCGGTCGAAATCGGTTAGGCCAACGCACAGCCTAGAGCCCTGCAGAGAAAGCTCGGTAGCCTGTGACTGATTCATGGCGCCTTCTTTGAGAAAGTGCCGGATTGTGATCGGTCGGAGACCGGTTCCTTTGGGTAGAAAACTGGGGCTCCGGTGTTCCGATCTGATCGCGAGCATCATGACGCCCTTGATCACCGGTTCGGTTCAGACGATGTCGAAGATCGTTAAGACCAAGCGAATAACCCTCTCGGCGAAGAAGGTGTATTTGTTCAGAACAATCTCCTTCCCTCATGACTCATTGGTCGGAATCGTTGAGGAGGTTGTGGTATCGATTGATTCCCAACATACGCATGTTGCCCTCTGCGGAGGGAAGAACGCTGGGACGAAGTCATGGTTTGACTTTATGGTGCCCTCCGTTCTCGGTATTCTTCCGTACGTTGTACGGTTTGCTGAAGAATCTCCGACACCTGTCCTACCAATTGGATAAAACCTGGAGCTTCTGCTAGAGCAGGGTCAGTATTATTTAAAATATTACGAATGCGCTGCAGGTTCTGTACCGTTAATGAAGGTCTCGAAGGATTCATCGAGGTTGTTGGCGTTCGCAGATCCAAACCTTCTCTTGACCTCGTGCCTGACCGCACTTGACCTATCATCCTTGGTGGGGCTGAACCAGGCGAATTAAGCGATGTCGTCCATCGGTTCATTGCCTCGGTAGGCGATGCTTGATTGCCCGCGCCATCTCCATCAGTATGTGGTGGTGAGGCAGCGTGTGCAGGACTGTACAGGGCATTGCGATCAGTATTTCCGATCGCATTAACCTCGTGTTTCCAGCATCAATCCTCCGAAGAGCTTCCACTGTACTTAGTGGAGAGCTTCTCAGTGCTTCTACCAGACATTTCCACGACGGAGACCTGTCGGAGATGAGCACCTCTTGAGGCCTCCGTGGCGAACTCAGCCTGATACGGCGAACTGCCGATCGTATGCTGAGCCTTATCATCCCCACTCGGCCCATAGCCGGTGAGGGTTTCATCGACACCGTTACCAGATGTCGGTTGGCTCCTGGAATTTCCAGAAGCCGTTGGTGAATACCTGTCAGCCATGATGGTGTCAAGAGTGTATTGACTCTCGAATTGTAGTGCTAAAGTTTCATCACCTTTTTTGCCGGTCGGAAGGACCGGGCTTGGAGAGATTCTTGGACGCTCCGACCTGGTCGGAGTGGCCTGTCCCTCGGGAAGCGCCAATTGTTGAAGTGGCGCATCCTCATCCATCTGCTCGACTTTGGTGTCATTAGCGACCTGCGAACTGACAGATGATGAAGATGACAACATCCAATTATCCTGCATGGCCTGGACGCAGGCGTCCATGTCGAGGTTGGAGTAGTCATCCAGATCGAACCAATTCTCCTCGTTCCAAGTTCCTGCCATGATCGCATGATCAGAAGGATGAGCGAGGATTTGATGAGCAAAGAATTCCTTCAGAAGATTTGTGCCTTCTTCCCCATGGACGGCGCCAGCTGTCGACGATCAAATCGCCGATCTTACAAACATATCTAAAAAATAGAGGAAAATAGCACGTATCTCCTGGTAAGATATAGGGTTGCTCTTTATTGCTATGAACTGGCTATTACAAAGGGGTGCCTTGAATCAGGACTAAGGCTAATCCTTGTACACTGAAGCGTATTGCTTGCTAGAGTGATGTGGACTAATCGAATGGTAGTCTTCTTGAATGCCTTCCAATCGATCTTCTTGTGTTGTCTTCCGTTGTGTCCCCCTCTCCCTCAGCCTTCTGCGATCCCTCTTAAGTGGTGGATGAAGCATTGGCGGTTATCCCTTGGAGAGACGCCAGTTGGGAAGTGACGCGTCTGGTCGAGGAAAGGTGGCAGTTGACAATGTATCAACTGCTATACGGTTGTATGTTTTTGAGATATATAACCGTTTGTCCAGTGTATCAGGATCATGTAACGTCGCATGGTATGGAACGTGTAGCACGTGTTCCATTCATTACACGGAAGAGGATATACCCAGAGGTAGTTCCAGGTACCAGTTCATATTCTTACGATCAGTTAGTTGATCGTGGACTAGGATCAGGACTTTGTCCGACCAGGGTATTTATGATGCAATCCCTGAAACTCTTCGACCAGTGTGGTCGTAGGTCTTAGGGGTTACGACTATGAAAACATATGGTCTTCTCTATGGATTAAAATAATACATAAAGGGTTTAATCCTCATCACAAGTGGTGGCTCTGAACGTGGCTGGGGTGACCAGGGGCAAGGTGGAGAGATCCCAGCCAGATCTCTAGCTTTAGGGATGGATGGAGGAACCAAAATAGATATAGATCTAGGAGGGGAGTATTTTTATTTAAACTCGCCTCTGTATCCTTGTGGCCGTTGGTGCCAACTACGATGACAAGCATCGGCAGGGTGAGGAGGAGGGGCAATAGACGACAAGGCCTGGGTGACATCCCACTTGGGGAACTCCTGTCTTAGGTACTAAGATGCTAAAGGTATTAAAGCTTAGTAGATCTACACTTAGGGGCGGGTCCCCACTCCCTCTCACCGCCGACAAAGGACGTCGGAGAGGGAGAGGGAGCAGGGCCGAGGGGGAGGCGGCAGTGGGGGAAACCTAGAGAAGGAAGGGGCGGTGGGGAGACCGATCTCGATATATTGTACCTTTGCCAAGCCATTTTGGTTAGCGATGAGACATCCTAATACTTGGGCACGAGATATAACTGACAAATCAGTGTGCAATGAGAATGACATATGTAAGTTCAAGCTCTATTGATTTGGTTTTGTCAACTAATGACAAATTTAAATATGAGACTAACACTTTTGTTGATATGGAAAATCTTCGGATGTATGCATGTTTTTCATATTCACAATCTTAATTGTCATATTATTCAATTGTTGCTGCATTCCTTGGATCAACAATATTTGTTGAACTCCACCAACATTCTTAACTTAGATATGTGCGTATTGTTCCAGCTCATATATATGTATGTACACATTTAAGAGGATTTCGCTCTATGTTTCATGGTTTCACTAGAATTGATCCATGTTCTTTATCCGTATATACTGATGATCTTTACTTTGAAACACATTCTTTGAGTATATGAAGCTTTTGTGGTTGTAATATACTCATGCTGAATTTAATTCAATTATTTGCAATTGGGTTGTCATCAATCACATAAAGGGGGGACATTGAAGGATCTAGTCCCTTTATTACATGTTAGTGGTGAGTTTTGGTGATTAATGACAACCGGATATGTTGGACTAATATTCTTCATGAGTTGGTAAAAATAGGTTTATTCCCGTTTGATGATGAATACTTTAGATGATATCATGAGTTGATGGTCATAGTGTCAAGTGGATAGCATCATGAGTTGATGGTCATCAAGACAAAGACAAAGACAAAGACTCAGACTTGGAGATGAGATGGTCACCATTGTGTGAAAGCTCTAAGATGGGTGTGCAAGGCATATATAACTAGTATAGGCTATGGATATGTTTCTTAGTCATTCTAACGGTCTCAGTGTTTGGTTGGAAGACCGGATTGCTAGTATAGGTTGCGTAGTATTAAGAGGAGTCTTGTCTAGTAACCTGAGCCTCGTCATGTGTTGGTAGCTCAATCCGCTTGCTCTAGCTCTTTTAGGCATGATACTATTGTTCGCGAATGTGTTTTACAAATAATTTAAGCTCATGTATTTACTCTTCCGTGTTGTAAAGCATAGTCAATACAACAACAAAGGAGTAGGGTTATTATTCTCTAAAGAGAAGGCTCGAACCTGTATAAAATCCACGTATTTTTTTTCTGTATGGTTTAACTTAAAGAGAGTCTCCAGCATTCATTCGTAAGATTGATATTAAACCATCAATACACTCTTCTGCCCAAGGTTGCTATGAGGTTTTTGCTTGAGGTTTCTGATCTAGTTCATGGTTTTTTTAATATATTATGGCTTGTTATGTTTTCCCCTTACCCATCGAAAGTATTAACAAGGGTCTTTTTTTAGAGAGAGATTTGCAAGAGTCTTACAGTTATAAATATGTAAGGATGAATTGGCGAAGGAAACATATGAACTTCTTTCTAAGTTTCACTTTACAATATAGTCCCATTAACAAAAGTTGTCGGTACGTGAGGTTAACCTTAATTCAGCATCAAAGAATATCTTCCAATTGTTTTAACCTTGGATCCAACTCTGCAGCACTGCGCTCTTCATAATCATCAGCAGGAGTCCGGTATGCATCAGCAATAGCCTTTCCTTTATCCAGAACTGCTGATGGCACGGTTTGCAGGAGACTGGAAAAACGAAAATAATGTAAAGCTTGAGTGATAATTCCTTTTGATTTGAAAATAGAGAAAGGTTCTCATTTACTAGTACTTGTCTAAAGCTCCAAGGGCAACACTGATTTTGCTCCTCATGGCATCAACAGACGCTGATGGGTCGTTCCGTGACGCGTGCAGTAGCAGTGAGTCAAGATCTTCCAGTGCTCTAGGAGACAACAGGCATTTGTTTTCATTTGTCACAACTTATAAACTCTCACTTCATTCCACAAACAAGTGCTTTTTGAAAGAATTTAATCATGTATTTACCGTAAACATTCGTCCACGGCATCAGAGGCAGCTTTGCCTTGACCATTGCTGGAAGCATATTGTGCCACCTGCATTAAGTATTTTTCTCAGGTAATGGGCGTAATTTGAAATAATTAAATCATGCAATTAAACTCTGAAGTATGGATATCCGACCACGCTATGGCTGTGGACATAATCTGAACAAATAAAGAGTTTCACGTTTGAGGAAGCAAACAGGCTAGTGGAACACTATTGATACTTGCTGATTGTAATCCTGCTTTTGATCAATAAAATCTAAGCTTCTGAATTTCTAAAAGATGGCTACTGGAACAGGCATGCGCTAGTAATGTGACAATTTGTACTGATATTCACCAGAAAGGTGACTTACTGCTCGAATATTGATACGCAGAGAAGATGCTGGACCAGAACGAAGTAAAGATCTGCTCTCATCGTACCTTAGCTTCTCAAATTCTAACGATTTCTCTGCAATGAAACATATAGGTGAATCTCTCGGGTACAGGTTGTTTCATATATAACATTTACTAAAAAATCTGACCAAGGCAGAAATAAACATATTTAGTCTAGATAAAAATGTTATGAATATTGTGTTTATGTATTCAGATGCTCAATAGGCAATATATATAGGGTGTACGAGAGATGTATGCTATATACAGATAAAGCAATACAAAAGATAGATAAGGAAATAAATACAAAAGAGTTTCTATGTATCTCTGACATATCTTTAACAAAAAGCACTTATTCTGGCAGCAAATAAGAACGGTCTATTTGTTCCAACAGATCATTTCCACCATGAGAAGTACACTAATGGAAGGGAAGGCCGCAGAATTATACTGAAAAGGAAGTACATTCCACGCTAACTCTGAAATATGACTAAGCTAGAGCACACATTTGTGTAATTGTGTGTAACATCGATGAATGTTGCTTGCTTTCTTGCATGCTCTTGCGCATGTTATGTAACAATCAGGTTCGCCGAAGTGCTAATTAAGAAGCCAACAAGGTATTTTATGTAGCAGATTTGTGAATTACCGAGATCCCTGAACTGGTCTTGAGTCAACAGCACTACCGGAACGTAGGTCTCCAGGGGCTCCAGCTTCTTCCTAACAGCAGCAATTGAAGAACAGCAAGAAGCAACAAGCTGTTAATGCGAATCAAAACCTGCTGTCTGCAGCAATGCAGTGCAGATGTTCTGCAGTGAGAGCAATATACGGATTAGTACCTCTTGACATACTTGTCAAATGGATTGGCCGCGGTCGCTCCTGCAACATTCGGGACACAGGAAACAGGTTACTCACACACCGAACAGCTCGCCAAACACATACACGCGAGTGGCATACGAGTAGCAATCTACAGTTAAAACTCACGGCCGGCGGTAGTGGCGAGCCAGGCGGCGACGCCGGCCAGGGAGACGGCGCGGCGTCCGAGGCCGTCCGACGGCGGCGGAACGGAGGAGGCGGTGACTGGGTAGCATCGGCGGCGGCGCGGTGGCACTGGGGAGGGGCAGAGGTGCGCCCCGCCGGAGGTGGTGGGGAGAAAGGAGGGGGACATTTTTTGGAGGTAGACGGGTAGCTGCGGAGCTGGGCTGATGTGCTGGCTGCTGCGACGCGAGGCGACGAGGGAGGGAGGTTGCGGCTTCGGTTAGCTCGGTCGAGTGGTTGGGCCCCTTCTGCACGAGAGCCACTCGTGTTCCCCGTAAATTTCTTGTGCCACGTCCGAGGTGTGCCGCCTAGGAAGAAAATTCTACGCGTTCTTGTTTTTTGGACTCAGCAAATCTATGTGATTGGTTCTTAAGTACGTTACGTGGGCTATCCTTTGCCCAATATCCGACCTGTTGTTTTTGTCTTGTATATACTACTGGCTAACAAGTGATACACGAACGAGAGACACCGTCTGTTCATTGGACGCTTTTCTGCAATTCTTGTTTTAGCCAAAACTCGTATTCGTGTAACAAAAGATCAGTAGTACGTGCATTTGAGAGAGGAATTGAATACCGCCATCCGTTGATTAAGGATGTCGTGACCAGTGCCATAGCGGGGCGTCATAAGGCGCGGCCGGTGGTGGTCGCGGACTCGCGGTCGAGGGCACCGGCAGCCTGCCGCAAGTGGCAGGTTGCACTTGCGGGCTAGAGGCCACCGCAAGTGGCTCGGCAGGCAGCGCGGGTGGGCGCGGGCTGTCCGCAGCCCGCCCCACTACCGGCAGGAGCCACCGCCCTGGCAACGCGCGCGCGACCGCTTTGCAAGTTGCAAATGACGCAAAAATTGTTGGACCGCGCGCAAGCGCAGGAGGGCGGGCGGCCGGGAGCGGCGCTCCACGCGCAACAGCCGGCGCACCACGCGCTGCACGGGTGGTGGGCGCGGTCACTGTAAGGACAGCGGGGGCTAGAAACGGCGTGGGCTGAGCGTGCGTGGTGGGCTCCAATGCTCAATTCGGGGGAGCGCGGCGGTGGCCTGAGTGACGACGCGGTCATTTGTCACGGGCAGTTTGCTTATTCTCATAATCTCACGTTGGACTAGGTGGGCATCGCGTAGCGGCCTAGTGCCAAAAAACTTCGGCTTCGGCTCTACCACCTATTTTTACGCGCTTCGCTGACACAATGTCAGAAGGCAATCTTCTCTTTGATTGCTGAGTGTTTTCTGGCAAATTAATGATGAAAATTGTACTCCAAATCAATTGGTCCCCCCAAAAAAAAAAAGAGAGAGTAGCAATTCGGCAAAAAAAAAAAAAAAAACAAGTAGTAGAAGGCAACATAAGAAAGGCAGAACTAGCACAAAGAGGTCAATCGTGCAGATTACGGAAAGTGTTTGGACTAGAGCAGAAGCACTTCACATGCGTAGCGTTTGAACAATTGCCAGTACAGGACTTACTCAAGATCATGGAGCAGAGAAGTAAACTAGTCTGGCAACCAGAGCTGTTCTGTGCGATCCTCTGTTCCTAACACTTCATCTGGAGGAAAAAAAAACGAGACCCACAGCGAGCTAGCTAGCTCTAAAAAGACGCCTTGCACTTGAGCACGAAGCCGAGCAGCAGCAGCATGGCCATGAGCCCGCACGAGGAACCCCCGACGCGGTGTATCCAGTACGGGTCGAACCTGACCACCCTCCGGTCCATGAAACACGTCACGTTGATGGCCAAGATCAGCGCGATGAGCAGCGCCGGCAGCCACAGCGCCGACCCGCCGCCGTCCTCCTCGTCGTCGCTCTCCGGCGCGGACTTCCGGTCGATGTACAGCGGAGAGAGGACGGCCAGGACCGCCAGGACGACGCACACGAGCTTCTCCGTGGATGATGACCTCCCCATGGTGCTGCACGCTGCAAAGTCTATACTCTCTGAAAATCTGAAGGTTATGTATTCAACACATGGTTCTTCAGGACTTCTTTATGCAGTTTGGCTAGCTGAACCAATCTTCAGAAACAAGGAGAGAACCTATCGATATTTTTATCACCAAACCTTTTGACTATTTATTGATTCCTATCATGTAAAGGAACATATCCAGATTGTCCATTATTATCCACGGATTGGTGATGAGCATTGGATTGTGATGTAAAGGAGATTCTTCATAGCTAGTGAGCCGAGAATCAGATGCCGAGACAAGTAGCTCAAAAGAAGTAGCCATACCCCATACAGTAGTGTAGCTAAGGACGTAGGATCAATTTGGACGGTTCTGATCATCTTGCTGGGGAGGAAGAGTCAAGTTGAGCTCTTCCTGTGATCGTATTGAACTTGTCCTTGAAGCTGCATCAATGTAGCAAAATGATTCATTGGTTCTGCAAAACTAGTACAGAGGATTTTGGAATCGGTACGGCACGATGAGCCTGCTTACACGTGTTCTTGGCAAAAGCGAAGGCCTGAGCATTGGACGTGAACTCTCCGGATTTAGTTGCAATTTTGGCAGCATCTTTTACCTGTTTATTATTCGCAGTTTGACAAGTAAACAAGTCTGAGCATCAAGGTTTGGTATCTAGTTCGATTGAGGCCATTTTGTCTAAAACGGTAGGCCAATCAGATCGGAAAAGTGAAATGAATCTATCAATTTATTACAGCAAAGTAAAAAAGAAAATACCATATGCACTCTTAAGAACTAGAAATTGCTACATTAATCCGATGAAAAGAAAAAAAAAATCTACATTATCAACCGTGGTGGGTCCAAATTATAACAGTTTAACTTTTTTTAAAGTCAATATCAAGTAAAATAAAACAAAAAATCAGAATTAAAAAATAAAATTATCAATTTGATTTCCATACGAATTCCTAAGTAAAAGAATCTATATCAAGCACAATAAAGCTGAAATTGGAATAAAAATAAAAATAGTCATTTGATTTTCATACAAATTTCTAAGTAAAATCTCTAAATAATTCTAATTCAGAATAAAATTTTTTAAAATTTGAAAATAAATTTGTATACAAAATCCAGCAAAAAAAATGAAAGTCAAAATTTAAAAAAATAGCAATTTGATTTCGATATGAATTCAATAATTATAATTCAGAATAAAAATTAAACAATAATTGACAATTTGATTTGTATACAAAATACAACAAAAAATAAATGAATTTATGAATAAAAATTAAATAAAATGAGCTATTTGATTTTAATACGAATTCCAAGTTAAAGTACCAAAATAAATGTAATTCAAAATAAAAATTAAAGGAAAAAAATTAGCGATTGGATTCAGATACGAATTCCAAGAAAATAGAATTGAAATTCTTGATTAAATTTTTTTTTTGCAATTTGATTTCCATACATATTCCAAAATGAAATCCCCCAAATAACTAAAATTCAAAATAAATTAAATAAATTTAGCAATTTGATTTGTATATGAACTTTAATAAAAATAACTGAAATATTGAATAAAAATAAAAGTTATAACAAGGATGCACGAATGGTGTCGTGGGAGACACAAAAAAGGCCACCACGTTTGCTCTCAAGGTCACGTGTTTCTATTGTTCCTTCTATGCAATAAAAATAAAAAATAATTAAAATTTTGATTAAAATACAAGTTATAACAAGATAGAACGAATGGTGTGGGAGAACACCCCAAAAAGTGCAATGGCATCGATCTGTCATGCAAGAAAGAAATTGATCCACAAAGAAGCGAAGAACCGAGGCGGTGATGACAGAGATGAGAACAATACCGTGTTACTTGCCGAATCCATTGAAAAGAAAGTCAAGTATTGAAGGAGCCAAGAGTCGCGTTGACAAGTGGTGAACATCAGCGTTGTTGAAGAAGTTAGTGGTCAAAAAAATTTGATGATGGGGAAGCCCTGGCAGAGAGGAGATGAAGATTTGCATTGAATACGAGTTATGGACGATATGGGGCTATCGGGTAGCTAGGAGCGTGCCATCACTGGCGATGGCGAAAATATTCTCTATATCGTTCGACAACGACTAGAGCAGATATGTTGACATTAGTAAAGATAGGAGGTCGCCACATTTAGTGAGGAAAGCACAACGTTGAGTTGGCCAACGTTGAAAAAGATGAGCGATTGATACGAGAGAAGATGACGTCGAACATGTATAACATAATGCATACATATTTACATGCATGCATCCGTACCAATAGAAGCGTGGGCGTACAAAGGCAGAGGAGGAAAAAGCTGGGAGTAGAGATTGCACAGCTGTAGGGAATATGCTCGGGGTCACTGGAGAGAGCGTGACACGTATCTCCAACTGGGATTGATGGTGGTTGCATATGTATGTGTGTTGATGTCACAATGGTTAGTGTCGATGACTTATGAATGAATGCTGGGGACTTTTCTAGAGTGAAACCACACAGAAAAGGACACATAAATTTTATACAGGTTCAAACTTTCTCTTGAGAGAATAATAACCATACTTCTGTATTGTTGTATTGATTGTGTTTACAACAATGAGGAAGCCACAAAAACTAAGCCTTGATGACTTCTATCTCTCGTTGTTTTTCTCGAATATCTTCTATTTCTCTCCTCTGTCCATCGACTTTACTCCTTATATAGCACATGAAGGGATAACAGTTGTCCACGCCAAGAGACGTCTTAATATTTGATGCAATGTGCACGTTCAGTGATAGTTGTTGTCAGAGATATATCCATCCACGTCGCCTTGCGGTTATGTCAGAGACAGAGGTTTAATACACGCTGTTGTCTCAGGGAATAACGACACATATTAACTACTGTGTGTATGAAACATAACGTACAAATGTCCCTAGTCGATTGGGTCTATATGTCTGTGGTTCTTATCGACTATAGGGTGATAGTAAATGACCTGGTCCTTGAAGAACTTAAGACCATGAGGTGATCGGAGTAGAACTTACTATCAATAGGTGGTCGTAGAAGAACTTACGACCAGGAAGTTATCGTAGTGGGGCTTACAACCATATAGGGTGATCGTATAATAGCTTACTACCACTAAGTATTTATAATCCCCCTCATTGTTGATATTGAGGGGTACTTTTGAAGGTTGTATAAGAGATATTATCATCTATAATAAACATTACAGATAAATAATTTAATTAATTTATGATTATTAGATCCTCGTCAGTTAGTATTAAGCAATAATTGGGGAGAAGTAGAAGATAACTATGTGGTAAAGTACTACATTAGAAGGGGTAGCAGCTAGAGAGATCGATCAAGATTTGTGCTTACTGTTGGAGGTTGAAGCAAAAAACTATAACGGCGAGAAGAGATAGAAACTACACGGTTTGGTGGGGTAGCCGGCGTGTGAAGGAAGATAAATTCAAGGTAGGTTGCTCATGGTGTATCGGTGTATGCGTGAGTAAGGTACTCTAATATATTATACCATATAAACTAATAATATAATTTCCCACACACATAATTAACGTATTTGTTGAAATTAAATAGCGGTACAAGTGCATGCAAACAATTTGGAAAAAAAACTAATAGAGTAAGAATAAGACCATGCAACTACTTGTTCTATGCATGATTAAGAGTGGATAGCTTCTAAGAACCCTAACAACTTATTATGCTTAATGAATTTCTTCCATTAAAGCACATACTTCAATTACATTTCTCATGTTGTAATTTCTTTCAAGCTTCTATTGTCGTTTCCAATGTTTATGATATCTTAAAAGTCTAAATAGCCTACAAGATACGTAAATATATTACGAAGCATTTACACAAATTTTAAAACAAATCTAGCTGCGCAAATGCGCAGAGCACCCTACTATTTATTTTATCAAAGTCGAGTCAAAAGAAGTCACCATATTCGCTCACATAGGTAAGAAATTCCCACATTAAACGGTGGGAAAAATAGAAAGATCTACATCGTTGATCATGATGGGTCTAGATTATAACTATCTAGATTAAAAGAAAGAGTACATGCTAAGTAAAATAAAACTAAAATTTGGAATAAAAAAATAAAATAAGCAATTCGATTTCTATATGAATTCCTAGGTAAAAGAGTACGTATCAAGTACAATAAAACTAAAATTTAGAATAAAAATAAAATAAAATAAGTAATTTTATTTACATAAAAATTTCTAAGTAAAATCCCCAAATAATTCTAATTTAGAATAATTTTTAAAAAATCAAATATATATTTGTATATAATATCCAGCCCAAAAATAACTAAAATTCAAAATAAAATTAAAATAAAATTAGAAATTTGATTTTCGGTCTGAATTCCAATAATTGTAATTTGAAAAATTAAACAATAATAGGTAATTAGATTTATTTATGAAATACAACAAAAATAATTCAAATTCCCAATACAAATAAAATAAAATTAGCAATTTGATTTCAATACGAATTCCAAAGTATTCATAATAAAAATTAAGGAAAAATAACAATTAGATTAGGATAGGAATTCCAATAAAAAAGCTACAAATTTTAATAGAAAATAAAAGAAAATTTGTAATTTGATTTCCATACGTATTACAAAAAATCCACAAATAACTAAAAATTTGAATAAATTTAATCAATTTAGCAATTTGATTTGTATACGAACTCCAATGAAAATATCTGAAATGTTGAATAAAAATAAAAGTTATAATGAGAATGACACAAATGGTGTCTGAGACACAAAAAAGACACGACGTTTGCTTTCAAGGTCACATGTTTCTATTATTGTTTTCAGTCGAATACAAATAAAAAATAACTAAAATTTTCATTAAAAAAATACAAGCTGTATGGGGTAACACGAATGGGGCCATCGGGTAGCTAGGAGCGTACCTTCACTGGTAAGGGGCACATTATCGCCGGCGATGGCGAAAAGAATCTCTATATCATTAGACAACGACTTAATACGACATGTCGACGTTAGTGAAGATGAGAGGTCATCACAGTTAGTGAGAAAGCCACAACATTGAGTCGGGTAACGTTGAAGAAGAGGAGCGACTAACACGAGAGAAGAGGACGTCCAACATGTATAACATAATGCATGTGTATATACATGTATGTATCCGTACGAATAGAAGCACGTGCATATAGAGATAGCAGAGAAAAAAAGCTTAGAGTAGAGATGGCACAATCGTAGGGAATATGTTTGGGATCATCGAAGAGAGTGTGACACCTGTCCCTAGCTGGGATCGACGATGGTTGCATGTGTATGTGCATTGATATCGCATTGGTTAGCATTAAGCAATAATTGGAGAGAAGTGGAAGATAGCTATGTGGTAAAGTATTGCATTAGAAGAGGTAGCAGCTGAGAGGGATCGATCAAGATTTGGACTTACTGTTGGAGGTTGCGAAAAAAAAACCGTGATGGCGAGAAGAGATAGAAGCCACAAGGTTTGGTGGGGTAGGTGGCGTGTGTGGGAAGATAAGTCCAAGGTAGATCGCCTATGGTGCATCGGTGTATTCGTGAGCAAGGTAACACATTATACCATATAAACTAATAAGATAATTTGCATCACACGGAATCAACATGTTGCCCGAGATTAAATAAAGATACATGTGCATGCATACAATCTGGATAAAAAAATTAGAGTAAGAATATGGGCATGTGACGAGGATTAAAACATCTATTTATTATTTAATAAATAAGGGATCATACGTCTCCGTAGTCGTAACCCCTAAGGCTAACGGCCTCACTGGTCATGAGGATTCCAGAGGTTACTCAATATCTAACCTGGTCGGAGAAGGTTCCCAACCTTGTCCCCGACCAGTCAAAAGCTCTCAAAACCTTGAACTGATATCTGGACCTAGCATCAGATATATCCCCTACCGTGTGAAGAATGGGACATGTGCTTTATATCTCATACCGCGCGACGATACGTAACTCTAAGACAAAGAAATACGGTTAATGGCTCACTGACATATAACCGTATGGCAGTTGACACATTATCAACTGACGCCTCTCTTTGACCAGACGCGTTGCTTCCCGAACAGACGTCTCCTCCAGAGACAACTGACAACCCTTCATCAACTACATAAGGAGGAATGCGGACTGATGTTGGGGAGGCCGGAACAGTGAAAATAATTTTGGAGACACTCTCGAAAGAGCCTTGTACTCCCGAATTAGTCTTTAGTCTAAGTTATATACACTCATTGTAATAGTCAGTTCAAAGCAATAAAGAGCAGTCTCACTACTTTCTAGAAGATACACGCTATTTTCCTCTTTTTATTCATATATTCATAAGATCGGCGATTTGATCGTCGACAGCATGCAACTACATGATCTATGATTGATGAAGAGTTGTTAGTTTCCAAGAAGCCCAACAACTTATTATGCTCAATTATTTTCCTCAATCAAAGCACACACTTCAATTATGTTCATTAGGTTGTAATTTCTTTCCAGCTTCTATTGTCATTTCCAATGTTTAGTATATTTTGAAAGTCTAAATATCCTACAAGATATGTAAATATATTATCAAGCTTTTATACAAATTTCAAAACAAATCTAGCTGTGCAAATACGCAGGGCACCCTGCTACTTATTTTATTAAAGATGAGTCAAAAGAAGTCACCATATTCACTCCCATGGACTAGAAATTCCCATATTAACCGGTGGAAAAAGATAAAGATTTACACCATTGATCATGTTGGGTATAGATTATAACTATCTAGATTAAAAGAAAGGGTGCTTGCCAAGTAAAATAAATCTAAAATTTGGAATAAAAATTAAAATAAAATCAGCAATTTGATTTCTATATGAATTCCTAGGTAAAAGAGTCCATGTCAAGTACAATAAAACTAAAATCCAGAACAAAAATAAAATAAAATTAGCAATTTGATTTTCATATGATTTTATAAGTAAAATCTCTAAATAATTATAATTCAGAATAAAAAAACAAAAAATAGATTTGTATACAAAATATAGCCTAAAAATAACTAAAATTCAAAATAAAATTAGCAATTTGATTTCGATGTGAATTCCAATAATTATAATTTGAAAAAATTAAACAATAATTGGAAATAAGATTTATTTATGAAATACAACAAAAAATAATTGAAAATAAAATTTTAATTAATTTCTTGAATTTAAAAATTATTTCCCTATTTATTTTAAAGGAAAAATAATTTATTTGCAAATATAAATACAAATGCTAAGTTGGAAATATTTATTTAAGTCCAAAATATCTCAAAAAATTGCTGAGAATTTTTTCATAATTTTTTTTTGTATTTACTAATTTCTAAAATCCAAATTGAATTAACTCATATTCTGAAATTAACAAATCAATTAAATTGCAAAAATAGAATTCGGGCCGAATCACTCGGCCCATCTCCTTTCCCGCACACCTGGCTCATTTTTCCCTGTCCAACTTCACCCTTGTAGCCCATCCCCACGCTCTCTCACCAACAAGTCGGCACCGCCCATCAGCCTCTCCCCTCCCTCCCTCCTACTCATCTTCCCCGAGCGAGCGCCACGCCGCACCTCACTGCCCCCCGCGCCTGTGCGCGACGGCGCCGCCCCGCATGCTAGGATAACGCCCTACGCGTGCAGCACACATTGTACTGCCTCCGCTCTCGGCTCCACGTTGCGCAGAACGCCACGCCCTCGGCACCTGCCCAGCACCGCCCACCGAGCGCACCACCCGGCCAAGCCAATGCCACCTCCCCTCGCCCCCTCCACCGCGTCTATTTAAGTGCGGCAAAAACTTTCCCTTCTCCTCTTTCCTCTCCCCTCCTTCCCCATTTCTCCTTTTTCCCGCCTAGAGCCGTGCCGCCCACCTTCCCCTTTTCTTCTTCGGTGTCGGTCGCACCGCCTCAACGCCAAACTTTCTCTCCGGTGAAGCTCTCACAGTGTCAACTTGCGCCCCTCCTATTTATTTCCCCCTCATTCTCCTCTCCCACCCCTTGTGCTCTTCGTATTTCATCGTTGAAGACCTCTGGCCGAACCTTCTTTCTCCGGTGAATACGCTGCCATCGAAGCTCATCTGTCCCGACCGTCTCCACCCCTAGCTCCGCCTCGCTGTGTTCTATACGGTGCCTCCTCTATCTTCATCGGACACCGCCCGGGGAGCAGCCGTTGTCCTCTGGCCGACTTGGACGCCTGCATCAGCGCCACCGGTGCCAGCTCACCACCACCTTATCACCCCTGCCCATGTGGCGACTCCGGGGCAGCCCAATCACGCCCACTTGGCTGCCCGCGTGGGTGCTTGAGTGGCGGCCGCCACTATTTCGTGCACCTGATCCACCGCAGACCTCGGTATCATGTGGGCCCGCTTAGTGGCTCAAGCCACTTTCTAGTTGAAAAATAATTTGGACAAAATCCTTTTTCCCATGCTGACGTCAGCATGACCCGTCAATTGATTTCCCTTTAGAAAAATCAATTCCTCAAATTCTGAATTTTCTTGTTTCATCATTTCATGTGTTTTCGACCTTCTGGACGCTCGTTCTCCCTCATACAAGCTCCAATTCTGTCGATTCAAATTTGTAAATTCATCTAAAATCAAGATCTACCTATATATACTGATATTATTTAATTTGGAGTTAATCTGAAATTATTTGTATTTTATTTGATTATTGGCTTATTTTCGTGTGTTGATTTCGACAACTCCGAGGAAACTTGTCTGTTTGAAGAGTTAGATCCACAAGCTTTTGAGCAAGGCAAGTTACATCCTTCGTTCATATGTTAATCCTAGTATTTTAAATTATTTAAAATTTACTTTAAACTATTATTGCATGCTTATTTATATTTCGCTATTTAAATTCCTATTTCAAATCGTAGTTATTCCCGATACCTTTGTATGGACAAATTTTGCTATTGAATTAGCCATTCCTTGATACCATGGTTAAAATCTGGTTAGTATATTAGTATGACTAGAACTTGTTGAAAAATTATGCTTAGTCAAAGCTTAGACCAAAAATCTTGATTTGGGGGATTTAGCCAAATTATCCAGTCATGATTTAAAATGAGACTATAGTATTGTCTTTACTATAGAAATTTTAGCAAATGATTTAACTTGGAAAATAAATAAAAGCTAGTTTAGACTTGGGTAAAATAGATGTTTGGATGGTGCAAGTTGATAAATAGGATCGATTCATTTATATGATCGAGCCCATGGGTTTTATGGAAAGTTGTCCAAATCAGTTAATGACCGGTCTTCGAGCCGCATCTTGCAAAGCCCCATCGTAAAACCACAAGTCGGGAAATGGGAATGACTTAGCTTACTAATTTGCAACGTTCCATTGTAGTTGTGCCATGTTGATGTGTGGGTGTCTTAATGAACTATTTTTTATATATTCCCATATGGCGCAAAAGGGGGCTTAAATCCGACGGATGGTTTAATTCAAAGGAAGCGAAACCTTAGCAGGCATGACTACGTTGGGATGGTGCATTGTAACAGCCTTATGATAATCACTTTATCACACACCTACGAAAATGTGTTAAACAGACATTATAAGATGATTATCTTTTATGGGTCAAGCTGTACAACCTCTGCAGTGAAAAACTATTCGAATAGTCGTGTCCACGGTCATGGATATGCTGCGCAAAGCCACTCAAAGTTAGACTTTGGTTTTGATTTCAAAAGATTTTATCAAATAATGTTGGATAGTTTATCCAATTGGGAAATTGGGCAGTTAGCCATGTGATAGGATGGTATCCTTCATAAAAAATGTATGGAGGCTATCCTACTATAAAACTTGAAAATTTTACAAAATGAATTTTAGTTATAGAATAATTGCTTTAGAACTTAGTACATATATTTAAAAATAAAACATTGCTTTTGCAAAAATCAACCATATAAACCTTCCTTTGATATATCCCTGCATGCATTATAATTCGGTTACTGGGTGTAACTTGTGGAGTACATTCATTTATACTCACCTTGCTTAATAAATTATTGTTCATAGGAGAAGAGCTTCACCACCGATGTGGATCTCGATGATTAGAACGCTACCCCAGTCAATTTCCTGTGGTAGATTAGCTAGGCTCCACTACTTCTTCATCTTCCGTTGTGTTCTTTATTTTTGGCTCGTAAGTTTCTTGTAATAAACTCTTATATTTATTAATATAGTTGTGCGATTTATGGATGTTACCATTTTTATTTACTGTCTGAACTAGCCACTGATCATGGGACTAGTTCAGAATGCACAGAGTATCTAGGGGTGTTTCTTCGAGGTCCAAACATTATGAATTTTTTTTGCCAGACTCACTACACAGTGGACTTGATTGTGTAAATTTTACATAATTTTACATGCTCTGAAATTGTCTCGACAAATTCAGGGTTTAGGTCTCAAAAATTAGGACGAGACGTTTCGAAAATTAGGGTTTCATGATTTCATGTGACTTGAAATGTGTGAAGTTTGGTACGACATGACTACTCTTGGCCGCTATGGTTCTTGATCACATTTCTTCTGTACGGTGGAGTTAAAGCAGAGTACAGACATCCCATTCTTTGGTGTCATTTTAAGGGCATATCTGAATAAGATTTTCTGACATCTCTATTCAATTGTAGACAAACGAGGAGAGGGCGGAGGAGCGACGACTGGAGGCAGACGCGGCAGCCGTGGACGGCGTTGTGGACCAAGAGGGTTACGACGGACGTGGTGCAGAAGCTTCGCGGCTACGCCATCCAGACGTACGTTGTGTACTTCCGGTGGTACGTTCCGCGCACTAGGTGGAGGCTTACTTGGCCAGCACCGCAGCGTCCAGTGGACGCCTTGCACGACGACATCGTACTAGCTGGTCCGGACCGTCACCGGGCGGCCCGCCTCGACGAGACGGTAAAACATTCTTCGCATAATTTTCGTATGGCAACACTTTTCGCATTTACTATCGGTTTTCTTGCGGTACTACCGCTTGGAGCGTATCCAGCGTGAGAGTGCTGAAGCTCTACGCCGTGAAAACAACAGCACCTTTTATCGTCTCCTAGGAGCGATGCGCACCATAGGCGAGGGCTGCGATTAGATCCATAACTTGTGGTCGCCATAGCGACGTTCACGTACAGCATCGCGTACACAGAGGGCACCCTCCACCACCTCCGCCCTCGGCACCTCCGTCGGCACCGCCCTCCGCACGCCCATCGCACTCCTGGAGTCGTCGGAGCTACGGTCGCTCGGCCCCGACCCGCCTCAGGCTACAGGTTTGTCATCTGTCAGCCAGTTCTTATCGTGAGTACCTTTGCATGAACTCATTTCGGACGTATCTGACACTACCCTTTGTTCTTGCAGGACTTGCGAGGGGACAACACTCTGATGCAACCATCGTCATCACGGAGGGAGGCGCAGGACAGAACTTCCTCACCGGCGCGATGTTTTTGCACTCCACACGCCGACCCTGACTCACCACAGCGCGGCATTGATGCACGACGTTCAATCACACCTGCGGGAGCGCGACCAGTGGTTCGGCGACACGTACGACTCAGACTGGCCAGGAGGATCCTCCTCCACACAACAGCCTACTCAGGTACGCGTGAATGTAATTACACCGATTTTTCCGTTGCACAAAACCAATGACTAACTCAGCCCTACCCTTCCCGCAGGAAGAGCACCAGTGGGTTGACGATATGCTCAGGCCTCAGCCGGACCCCCATGATGAGATCACCCCAGATTCGCCTCCCAGGCAGGGTCCCTACTACGGCCTTCGAGACGTATGCCGCTCCCCGACAGGTCACCTTCCCTGAGGATCAACTACGCCGTCCCCGTAAGCGACACGACGATGCGACCTAACTAATGTCATGGCCGTGTAAAACTTGTTATATAATGTCATTATGCCTTCCGCCTTTGTGATTTATGTAATATCCCTGTGCATTACGACACTGTGATTTATGTACGCAAAATGTTCTCTGAAATATTTAGTACAAACGACAACTCTACCTCCCGATTTTAACTTACCAAACCTTAAAGACATAACGCAATGCTTCCCCAGGATCCCTCCTCGACCCCGCTACCTCGCGGACGTGAATTTTCTTCAACAAAATTGTAATTTACCCGCAGGCTATATATATGCATGATTTGGTGCCATTGCCCTCACTCTTCGCTTCCTCTTCTCTTTTCTTCCAGTCTTAAACGGGATGTCTACGGCCTCATCAAACTTTCGAGTGAGCAGGCAATTAGAAACACTACGGCAACACTTAGTTTGCCCTCGTTGCAGGGATCCGGTGAATGTGTTTACCTCTCATACGCCAACGAATTCATCCCGAGTGTTCATGAAGTGTTCAAATCTTACGGTAACTTGTGCCTGATCATCCCCAATAAACTTCTTTACAAATAGCATATTTTTTCACTTGTAGTTGCAATTATTTTTACAGAACACAACATGTCGGTTCTGCCTGTGGGCTGATGAAGCTGTGACAGAGGTTTGAGATATTGCAATGCAAATTGCTGCCTTGCAAGAGGACACCCGTGGTGTTGCTGCATTTCGTCAAGTACCTCGACCATCGGATCAACCGATGGAAAATAAAGATAATGTTCTTAAAAGACTGGATGGAAGGATAGAAAGGGTTGAGAAAATACTTCAGAAATTAGTTAACATAGCTAGTTTGGCAGTTTTTCTTCTATTATTTCTTATTCTTGCCAAGTAGAAGTTCAGTTTTAATAAGATTGTAATATCCACTCTTTATCTATACATCCCTGCACTACGTGATGTATGCCTTTACGGCGTTGTTGTACTCGTTTGTATCATGTATGCCTCTATCTAATTCCGTTATGAATACTTTGCATGCGAATTGATCAAACCCTAATTTTCAAATCCTGCATTCTAAATTTTCAAGAGCTAAATCTGTAATATTGCATACAATTTCAGAATACTTAGTTTTCGCAATGGCAAGACCGCACGACTTATCTTGCAAAGCAGGACGTGACCACCATCTGCAAAGTAAGACGTGACAACACCGCCGCCTTGACATTTGCATCGAAAGGACAACACTCTGCAAAATAGCACACGACTTCTCTATGCAAAGCAAGATGAGACATGACTCCACACAGTAACATGTGACAACACTCAGCCTCGCCAGCTTTTCAGACCGAAATGACATCACTCTGCAAAGTAGAACATGATCTCTCTCTGCAAAGCAGGACGAGACATGACTCTGCAAAGTAAACGTGACAACACACTGCCTCGCCAACTTTTCAGACCGAAATGACATCACTCTGCAAAGTAAGACGTGATAACACACTGTCTCGTCATCTTTTCAGACCGAAATGACAGCACTCTGCAAAGTAAGACGTGACTTCTCTCCGCAAAGCAGGACGAGACAGACTCTCTGAGTAAGGCGTGATGACTCGCCTCGCCGACTTTTCGCATCGAAAGGACAACACTCTACAAAGTAAGACGTGACAACACTCTGTCTCGCCGGTTTTTCAGACCGAAATGACAGCACTCTGCTTTTCAGACCGAAATGATAGCACTCTATAAAGTAATACGTAACAACACACTGCCTCGTCAGCTTTTCAGATTGAAATGACAGCATTCTGCAAAGTAAGACGTGACTTCTCTCTGCAAAGCAGGACGAGACATGACTCTGCAAAGTAAGACGTGACAACACTCTACCTCGCCAGCTTTTCAGACCGAAAGGACAACACTCCAAAAAAAATAAGACATGGCTTCTCTCTCCAAAAAGATTAGAGAACACTCTGCCACGCCGGCTACTCACGTGAATTTAACCACACCATGCCAACCCTCTGGCTTATAAAAGGAGGTGGAAGACATCGAGGAGATAAAACCACACAACCAAACCCAACGCTACACCAGAGCTTGCTTCACCACTTGGGATGGACAACATCAAGAAGTAATGGGACGAGATCTGCGATCTAGCAATGGCTTCTACCGCACGGGCCGAACAAGTTAGGGCTGCTGAGGCCGGTCCGCAAGAGCGACTTGCGGGATGATGACTCTCGCAATGAAGCCCCGTAGCAAAGAACCCCGCCGAACGTTCCAACCGAGCCTTCGCCGCAACACCCGCCAGAGGGGGAGACGTCGCTCCTGTGTTGGTGCAGGGATACATGCAAGTTCTTCAAATCTAAGCACCGCTCAGCCTCGGTATGCGTTACTGGGGTTGTCCAAACTACTCCTCTGACTATCCCGACCGTCATTTGGGATACGGCATTATCGGCAATGGAAGGACTACTTACGAGAAATTCCCTACCAATTCTTTTTCAAAGTACGCACTAACAATCTCTCCCATCTACTCATAGTCCCCGGAGCCACTATGTGGCTACCGCAAGTGGATCGACCTAGAGATCCACCCACGCGACCAGTGGCGAATCGACTTCGAGGAGTGGAATGCCGAAAGGGGACGCGAGATCCGAGAGGAGGAGCGTCGAACTGAAGAGCACAACCAGCGTATCCGGCGGGAGACACATGCCTATCTCGAGGCGTGCAGGCGCAAGGAGCGCGAGGCACGCGAGAGGGAGCGCGACAAAAAGGGGGAAATGGCGGCCGAGGCAAGGGCGGCCGGCGAGGAGTACAACACCGAGCTCGTAAGGAAGGGCAAATGGCCCCGGTCCGCGCAGTAGGTCGGGCCATTCCGTAGTAGTCCCCCCTCCTACTCGTTATATTTTTTACTATCCCCTAAAGGCATGCATACTTATATACTCCGGAAGCTCGTGTCGCAAGTTACCATAGTAGTAGCGTCCATGACTAAAGCGATTAGCCGAACTATCATGCCATGTGACCACATGTAACGTGCTTCGTCGCGTGTGACTACAATGTAGTTCAGTGTTTGTGCCTCATTGAGCCATCAAAGTATGCCTCTTCTGGTGGAATTCCAGAGATAACCATTTACATCGACATCGATCTTCTATGTTTTAGGGCTTCTCCGTAATCGGAACGTTCTCAACCCCTTCAGTTAAGTTAATTTATGTACTCTGCTTTAACTCCACCGTACAAAAGAAATATGATCAAGAACCATAGCGGCCAAAAGTAGTCATGTCGTACCAAACTTCGCACATTTCAAGTCACATGAAATCATGAAACCCTAATTTCCGAAACGTCTCGTCCTAATTTTTGAGACCTAAACCCTGAATTTGTCGAGACAATTTCAGAGCATGTAAAATTATGTAAAATTTACACAATCAAGTCCACTGTGTAGGGAGTCTAGCAAAAAAAATTCATAATGTTTGAACCTCATTTGCTATATTAAAAAATTCCTACGAACATTAGACTTTAAAGAATTTTAGAGAAAAAAAAGAATGCATAAAATTTTAAAAAATACAGAAGCAGACAAACTATGCCAGGAGGCTCCACCAAAAATTTCATAATTGTTTGAGCTCATTTTGTATATTTAAAAAATCGTTCAATAAATATTATTAATTAATTTTTTTTTTTTAAAAAAATTTGCCCACATGGAGCACAACTCCCCTACGGCAGGCAGTTAGTATGGTAGGAGAGCTATTTTTGAAAATTTGATTACGCAACAGGGATAAATTAGTCCATAATTCGCGAAACGGTGGAGGAAAACGTCAAAAAAAAAAAAAAAAAGGTGAGCCGGCCGCGAGGGCCACTGAGGACCACGCCGCACGCCAACGTGAACCCCGCCGCGCCCCCGGCATTTCCCTGTCGCTACCACCCCTCCGTCTCGCCGCCGACCACTGCCTCCACCTCTTCCTCTCGCGGGCCAGAGTCTATAGACTAGGGTTAGGGTCTCCAGTTCTTCCCCGCGGGGGCTACTGAGGGCATGGCGACCGGCGCCGTCGCGCCGCCGCCGCCGCTCGTTGGCGCGCGGCGCGTCTTCAGTGGCCGGGGTGTCCTCCACTGGCGCCTCGCTGCCACGCCTATGTGAGTACCCTTCTTCGGTTCTTGTCGTGTTTGCGTTTGGTTCGGTCTCTGGGTCGTAGTTGTTAGAGGAATCTCATGATTTTAGTCGCTGATTATCATAAAGAGCAGACGAACCTGTTTGATCAAGGAGGACCTCTTAGCATATCCTATTGCTGTGGGGTAGTTGACCAATTACTGGTTGTATTGCACCAATTTTAATACCACAAGTTTAATCCAAAAGGAAAAGATAAAGATGCCACCCTGTTGTTCTGAAGAAAAAAAATGCTGCGAACTACTCCATACGAGACTTTGATAACATCTTGTTTGTTTACTTGGGTTTTTGTGATGTGTTTGTCTTGGCATGGTGGAATTGGGAAGGGAATACTCACCATAGGACTATAACCGGATTTATTGGATTTCATCTAAGTGTAGTTTCCAGTGGAGCGTGGTATTTTCTTGCTTCAAAAGCATAGAGCTAGCATTGAGCAATCAGAGATATGTAAAAAGTAACTCTCTACTTAGATTTTATGCATGTTGTTTGTTATTTTCATGCAAAATTAGTTTCCTTTTTTAGGAAAGATGAACCAGTGGTTTCTACAAATGGTGGAAAAGAGGAAACGGTCACTGATAGCCTTAATGTTGCCAGAAAAGCATCTCACCCTGGGCTTTCATCAAGCTTATCCAATCAGATAACGGTGGTACCCACACCTCTGCATCCAGCTGAACCTTCTGATCTCCGTTTTAATCGTCTTCAACCCTCAATTGAGGAGAGTGATTGCAAATACAAAAGATTTTTTGGTTGCTACGTTGCTCGGGAGGCTATAATTGATGAGGAATACTGGGTATTATTCCTTTTACTTCTAGAAAATATAAGGTTATTGATTCTGGGCAATACTTTAAAGTCCTCCACTTTTGGTTAACATGGCCGGCACATGTGATTTGTGATGAGCTGATGGCAATTATTATATGCTAATGCTAGTGTCTTCTACCTGTCTTTTGTTTTGCA
Source organism: Hsuehochloa calcarea (assembly GCA_036346395.1). Taxonomy (NCBI): domain Eukaryota; kingdom Viridiplantae; phylum Streptophyta; class Magnoliopsida; order Poales; family Poaceae; genus Hsuehochloa; species Hsuehochloa calcarea. The sequence goes on from CM070597.1 coordinate 29,339,013, forward strand.
TACTAATATTGGCTCAGAACATGATATTCCTAGCCAACATCTATGTTCCAAATCATTTACTTCACTTTTTAGTTAGTGCTATGAAATTATAATATTTACTTTACCACTATGCCTTACATCCCGTCTTAGCAACACTTGATAGATTGCCGCATGGTTGAGAACAGAAGATCGCTACGAGGATCAGTCAGGCGATCGGTTAGTGTTTTAATTTACAGGGATATTTTTATGTAGCCATATTTGTTCTTTGTACTCTTATTCATTTATTGTTAGCATTATCCTTGTAACTAATATTTATTTACCATTTTTTTTACTGCAGCCATGTTGAAAGCTTCAAAAGAAAGTTTGCATCGCAGGTACCTGTGTAATCAGTTAGTCATATTTTTTGTGTGTGCTTGGGGCAATTGGGGTGGTAAAGATATTTAAAATAGTGAAATGTTACAAATTTCTTGTGGCCCCTGCCCAAATAACATTCTTTTAAAATGGACAATGTGTCACAATGTTCCCATTAATTTTCCACCACCTGATCATTCAATAGCTTCTGTTCTAGTTCATGTGTATCATTGCCAGTCATCTCATTGCAGGAATTTCATGCATTAAAGACGCGATGTAGCAAGCAGGTCGGAGAGAAGTATATATGTTTCGTTGCGGTATTGGATAAAATCTCTCTGTACTTCTTTCATCAAGTTTATTACTAGATCTTTGATTCAGTATGTTAGTTCATAAAATATGCTGAGGGAATCAACACATGCTAAAATGGCCATCTAACAACTGATAGGTTAAAACTTCAGTGTTTCTGTTCTTGTTTAGATCTTGTGTGCTGATTTGGTTTACATCATTGAACTCTCTAAAAGCTGCTTTACCAATATTTTCCTCATATTTCACAGCTAAAATCTCACTCTCACGGTGTAATATTGCAGGTAAAGAATGATGACATCAAGCGAACTGTGCTGAATAGTGTCGTTGGCACCCTGGATGTATGTGTCAGGCATCCTCTGCATGGGGAGAAATTTCCCACGGTATGGAAAAATAGCACCCTTATCTTTTTATTACTTCTGTTGGTGTGTTTGGAAGTTACATTTCAAACTTGTTCACAGGAGCCTGGAAAGTCACCATTTCACTGTAGAATCTATCAACCAGATCAGCCGAAATTTGGATATTTAACAAATGTATGTGTTGCTAAGTATGCACGGCGTCAAGGGATTGCCAGCAACATGTTGTTATTGGCCATTGACGCTGCAAGACTCAATGGTAAAGCAATAAGTTATTCTGGAATAGCAAATTCCCAGGTAATTGTGTTTCATCCGCTGATATCTTCACCCCTACTGTAGGTGCTGAAAATATTTATATTCATGTACATAAGGATAACTTACCTGCTCGGAGGCTCTATGATGAGATAGGATTCAAGGTATATATACCATCTTGTTTCATTTTAATTCTGAAAATTTCCATTTAGTAATAGAGGTCTAAATTGAATTACACTTGCGCTGTCTATTTGTAGATGGTTGACATGGATGGCGCTCGTCAGTTATCAGATCTGTGCTTACTCTCCTTCAGTTCCTAGGATTAGGCTAGTTAACAAGGGACCTCCTCCCATATCCTTTGTGCAGATGAAATGCCATCGGTCCTCGTGATTTAGAAAAGTAGGACGGTGTCAATGAATATGTTTTACCATCTTGTACATGATGGAAGCGTGAAAAGTTTGTATCTTTGGAATTTGATTAGATGGGTCACAATTCTGATGCCCTAGAATGTTGTGGCATCGGAATGCTTCAGAAGTTTCTTTTACTGTATAGGTTGTCAAGCCTGCTAGTGTTTCTTGGTTCATTCTGTGATTCTGCGAGGAAAGATATACATCGTGGTACTGTATGTTGTTGCTCATACAATCATCGACTTGTTCGTGAACATGTCTTCTTTTTAGAGGAAGAACATCAATGTCTTGGACTGTTGTTGATAATCACATTACATGATTAAAAAAACCCTCTATAGTGAGATCTGATCCATTTCCTTTGGCAATAATATATCCTACACACCTATTTAAGAGGTTGGCCGCTTGCCCAAGGGCTGCACTTTTGAATCTACAACTCGGTATCCTTCCCTACACACCACGCTTGTCGTTTCACCATGTGAAGGAAGCACATTGGCACAGTAGTGATGAACAAGATCTTACCATCACCATCACATGAGAAATATACTATGAGTGTTTTATCTTCTCTACATGCATCTCAGGTGTCAGATCACCTTATGTCGAACTACGATGAATCACCGGTAACGTTGGCGAAACTGCAGGCAATATGCAAAATCGGACGGGAGACGGGGTGAGAGCTCGAGGAGTTTACCAATTCACGGCTAATAATACTAATCCCTGATGAACTGCAATTTGTATCGTACTCATACTCCTTGTTACTTGGTAGGCAAGTCATGGGCGGAGCCAGATGGGTACCTGTGCATATAATTTTTTTTGAAAATTATCTTATATACCCTTTTTTATAGTTTCAATTGAAATTGAAATTTGATAATACTTTAAAAGAATTAGATTCAAATTGTATTATGTGTGTTTTTTTCTCAGATTACGTAGACATGACCTTTTTTTTGTCTACCTATATGGTTCCGCGTGAATGGTAAGAAAGTGTTTTATTTTATTTAGCTTATAGAAACTTCTTTAGTTTCTAACTTAAAAAAAATCTAGTATCCAATTCTCTATTTGTTTGCACTATCGCGATCATCACAATTAGTGCAATGATTCAAAACTAGAATACATTTTGCTTACAAATTTTGAAGACACATAAATAGGCCGTATCAATGTTGGTGCACTAAGCTTAGATGTACTAAAATCGTATGTGCTTTTCGAGTGGTAAGTTGCGTGAATTGACACGTGGGTCGTGTAGTGTACTAATAAAAATTTACGGAATGCTTATTTTTAATAATATTCAATAATATATTCACACATATTTATAATGTATATCAATGTTAGTAATTATTATCATCATCATCACTCTATAAAATTAAGTTGTATTCGTAACTAAATGTGTAAAGTAGTCAATTGATTGGAAAAAGCCTAACTAAATATATAAAAATAGTAAGCATCATATGAATATAATATTTATAATACATGATTTACTCGACGTTAACATTCGTTGAACCGTTCGCTATACACCTAACATAAATTTTCGTGCTCCGTCGTTGAGGCAAGTCGACCAATCTCGAAGGTACGAATAATATTCACCGGTCGGATAGGCTCCACGCGTGCGGGGCAACTTATATTCACTCCGTGTGATTTTCACAGACGAGCACGCATAGTTATCTCCGGTTCGAACCCGAAACGCCTCCGCACGCACAGACGAAGGCAAAGTCGGCACCGCATCGCCGGCGGCGTCCCAACCATGTCGGCGCGGGACCGCGAGACGGCTTTGGCGCTCGCGCGCGTCGCCGCGGCGCTGGACGGGGCGGTTCTCGGCCTCGGCACGGCGGCGCTCGCCGTCGCGTCGTGGGTCAAGTACCTCTCCGCCTCTGGGGCGCTCCGGCGCATCGCCGCCGCGCCGGCGGTCGACCTCCCTGACCTCCGATCCCTCCTCGCAGGCGAAGACGGCGAATCGCGCCTCGCGGCGGTGCGGGGCCTCGTCCGCGCAGCCCCCCGAGGCAAGCTCCTCGTCCCCCCAGGCTCCGGCGAGCACTGCGTCGTCGCCAAGCACACCCAGACGGTGAGTCGCACACCATCTCACGCTGAAGATTCATCTCTTATATCCCTCGCTCAGAGCTAGGGTTTGTGCTAGGGCCATAAGGTTGCTTAGGCACGGATATAAGTTTTAATCTTAAACCCTCAAGGGTTGGGTGCTTAATGACGGTTGTCATGGCGGTGGGATAATATGCGAATGTTTAAGTTTCCGATTAAGCGGTAGCTAAAAAGCAGGTAACAGGTTTGGGCATTGGAGCAGTTGTGGGACTTTTTGTTTAGTTTTATGCGCTGCTGTGCTAATTAGATGGATGTCTCAAATTGTTGTAGAAATCTTAGAGAATTTCCATGCTTAACGCTATCCTATTAGCTATGATTAAATTTTATCTGTAGTTTCTAGGAGTAGGAAGGTAAATAGTGTCGAGTCTTGCGATTTCCTTATGCAGAATTGGATAGTTTGGAGAAGTAGATGCTAATTTTTTAGGATTTCCAGTCAGGTTATTCTTGCGTTCAAATTTCTGAGGTTTGAAGATTGTTCTGAAAGCTTTGGGAATATTGATTCGTAATATATGTAAAATAGCTTTGGGCTTGTATCGCATTGGGAATTAGATGGTTAATGCTGATTGTTGAATTCTCCAGTTGCAAGAGGTCTACAAGCTGCAGAACCAGCCTTCTGTAACCCTGTTATGCTTTCTTGGATTTAGGCCCTTATGAGAGTGTTGCTATAAAATACTAAAATCTCAGGAAAAGTGACACACAATAATGGTGCAATGCAGCCACTTTTGACTTTTGATGGTATCTAGTGACTAGAAGTCCATTATGATGTTGTAGTCATAAGAGATTGTTCTAGATTCTTAAGTGAACTTGGGAAAATAGCAAAAGCATGGCAAGCCAATTGTGATGATCCTGGGTTATCAACTTGTTAGGATTTTGAACTTTGCTTAAACACCTTCATATTTAGACTGAGGAACACAATGCCTTTATATAGAGTAGCATATAACGTTGTTATTTGTTGTTGCAGTGGAATCCGATAACTGGGATTCGGTTCTGAATTTCTGCTGGGTCTCTGTAGTAACAGTGTCTTAGAACAATGTGTTGGATTCCACCAGTTACTGATTTAGATGTAAACTATAGAATGTTCCAATGGCTTAAAACTGTGGTGCGAAGCTACTTCTGGACACATCTTTGTGCATGGTTGTTATTCACCTCAAATAAGGGGTATATTACTTATTGATAGTTTTAGGATCTTCATGGATTCAAAGATATATGTGGAATAAATTTGCAAGTTTCCCCTTTTTTGTTATCACAGTAGATGCCTATGAATGAAAAATAGAATAGCACTTTTACACCCCCAAACTTTGCCTTTGTGCTTTTAACATAGTTGTGTATTTGTTATTCTCTCCCTGTAAAGATGTCTAACTGGTGTTTTGCGATCTCATACTTAATGTAGTGCTTGTTCAACGAGTGGAGAGGCATCTTTGGATGGACCTTTGATCTGCATGCTCTCTTTTTTAAATCATTGAAACAGCAAATTACAACATCATTTAGATGGGTATACTATCTATACTTCTTACACTGTGTCATTGTCAGAATCATTTGTATCCCAAACTTTTACCATACTTTTCCTTTTGCAAGGTTCCATTTGTTCTTGTGGATTCTGGGTCCGGGAACTCAACTGGAATGGTACATGTGAAGTTAGATGGGGCAACTCAACCATTACCTCTTACAACTGTTTATCATAAACTTGTCCCAGTTGAGTCAACTCCTTACACATTTTATCAGACTATTGTTGGCAATGGCTACCCTGTAAGTTTTTGGTTTCTACGTTGAAACAGATATTTATTATATGAAATAATCAAAACAGGGATGTCTTTCTTGAGCTATTTGATTTATTTGTAGATTGCATTATTGGATGAGGAAAAGATACTTCCTATTGGAAAGGAGATTACAGCAGTAGGATTGTGTCGTGCAAATAAAGGAAGTGTTGAGATCAGTTCGTGCCCAGAGATCCCTTTTTTCTTGTAAGAGTATTATTTGACCATATTTGTAAGAGTATTATTTGACCATATGTTTCCATATTCTTTCTTTTTTACTAATCCCGGGCACCAGGACTCTAGAACATCCATAGTTTATATGTCTAAGATATTCCTCGTGAATAAGGAAGGGGGACATGCATATTAAGGTATTCTTTTGGTGCAGTTTCTGTTTCATAGCATTTATATAACGCTTTGCCTTTACTTAGGTCTGAGCTGACCAAGGATGAGATGGAAGCTGAGCTGGCTTCACGTGCTAAAACTTTCTTTTGGGCTAGTGTTGTTCTTGGAACCATGTCAGTTAGCTTACTTGGCTATGCCATTTACAGGTATCTGTCTGGAACTTGTGGAATAAACCGATGGACTGAAATTTATAGCTGAAATTTTCTTGTCTTGAACTAAACTGTGGCATTTTCACCAATCACCATTGCTAAAGACTTTATTGATTGACCCTTGATTAGTGCAGGATATAATTTACAATTAGATACTTTGTTTTAGCTCGCTATGGATTCTTCTGAGCTATTCCACTTTTTGTAGCGTTGTGTGTTGCGGGCAGTTTGATGTTTGTAATGATGCAGGTGCCGGAAGAGGCTCAAAGAGCAGAGGTTGGCAAGGCAAGCTCTAGAATTATTTCATCAGGCTAGTGATGATATTAGAGAAGATGGATCTAGTGATGAAGAGTCTGGTGAAATAGGAGATGGACAATTGTGTGGTATATGCTTAAGGAGGAGAAGGAATGCTGCTTTTATTCCTTGTGGGCATCTTGTCTGCTGTTGCACCTGTGCATTAAGGGTCGAAAGGGAACCTGAACCATTGTGCCCTATGTGTCGGCAAGACATCCAATACACGATTAGGATTTATAACTCTTGAGGTACTTGGGAAACTTTTGTCAAACTTTCGGAGGGTTGACTCATGAACTAACTTTGTTTTCCTAATTATAAATTACGGCGTATTATTTGGATTGGAATGCTGAAGGAAAATCTTTATTTATGTCTTTTCTGTTTTTTTTTTTCTTCATTAAGGAAATGGATTTGTTTCCAATCTGAAAACTGTAACATAGAACTGAATTTTGTTTCAACTCACAGAAATTGTTAGCAGCTCTTGGATATCAGAACAGTTACTGTTAGATGCAACATACTTAATTCATTTTAAATGGATTTACGAAAACCAAAGTAGCACTGAAACTGTGGAATGAGATTAACTTGTTGATCTTATCGCAGGTTCCTTGCTGATAGGTCCCCAGCACTGGCATGTCTTCTTCCGAGCTGCCCCTGCGAACCTGATGGACCCAACTGTTCACTCCTGCCTGCACTCCATGTCCCCCTCCTAGTCTAGGCTACTACCCGGAATTTGTGAATATATGATGTGTTAACCCTCTAACTGACTTGTCTCGGTAGAAGTCACTGGAATTTAGCATAGTCGCATGGGATCCTGTAGCCAAGCTGAGCTCATGAACTTAGGCTGAAAATTACCGGGTTTTTTATTCGGCGCTGCATGGATGTCTGTCCATTCTGTAAAGATGGTTTTGCCGTCAGCCAAGTAGCCTAAAGTTATTATTATTGTTATTATTTTGGTGCTGATCTACAATCTTCAGTTCTTAGCACTGTGATGTGTCAATTGCAAAATATAAGCAGCTCTCTTCCTAGATGGATGCAACGTAAAAGGCTTGACATGGTGGGGCCGAACCTGTTTTTGGCTTAAGGTTCAGAGCAAGCGTGCTCTGTATAGCCGACGCGCCTGCAGTTTTGTTTGACGGCATGTACAATGCGAGTGGTCTCAACTGTTGGTCTTGTTCTTCACCTAGCCAAGTCACTCGGAACACTAGACCCTATAGTTTTCATGACAAAATGCAAAATAAATCAATCATCCCTTTGTATGTCCACATATCATGATTTAAAAAGGGTCCAACCAAAGGTAACGAGGTCTTATAGAATTTATTTTCTCTAAACTCTCACTCGTCTAATGCTTGGTAGCTTTAAATGGCCCTATAATTAATTTTGTATTTCAGCCCTTTGGTATTTTCCATTTCAGCTCCTACTTTCTTTCTATTTAGTACTTTAGTCTGAAATTTTACACAAAAAACCCTAAAAATATAACAGTTATTACATATACACTCCTGCCCCACATGTTAGACAAATATTAACCCATCCTCGTCCTCTCCCATTCTCTCCCCTCACTTCCCTTGACCAGAGCGACTCGAATCCGCCTCTCGCCGGTTCCAATTCGATGCCCACCCAGCGTCGTCGTCCTTGGGTCGGTCGGATCCGGTCGCCACCGTGTCACCTCGCCCAGATCCAGTTGATGTGTGTCCCTGGCACCGCCTTCGTCGTCCACCCAGCGTTGTCGTCCTCACGACCGTCGGATCCGATTGTCACCGTCTCCCCTCGGTCAGATCCGACCGCCGCCTCTCCCCCCTCACCCAGATCCTACCGCCGTGCGTCCAGTGGCGGAGCTTGAGCAAAATCTCAAGGGGTGTAAGATCGAGGAGGCCGACTAAAGGGGGTGTGAATAAGCGGTTTTAAAATCTTTTTTTGCTAAAACCTATTTTTAATGCGGAAGCTAATAAAACTTTGGTTTTGCACAATTAAAACCTAAACCAACTAGGCTTGACTAAGTGCATCAACAATAATAGACTATTTGAGAATGAAAGCAATCATACAAAGACAAATAAATAATTAAAGCAAGCAATGTAAATTGCTCAAAGTAAAGTACAAGAGACACGATGATGTTTTATCGTGGTGTTCGGAGACTTGTCGGTCTCCCCTAATCCACGTTGAGGTAAGTCCAAACGAATTGGACCGGCTCCACAAATTAAGCCAACACCTCCGAGGTAAGTCCAACCACTTGGACCGGTTCCCCACATGAACCAACACATCGATCCACTCGGGGTTGCTTTTCCTCCACTCCGGAGATGGTGAGGACCAAACCACTCACAACCACGCTGGGCCTTCAAACAATCTTCTTGAGAAGATCACCGGTCCACGACACCTCCACACCGTCTAGGTGTCGGCAAACACCAAGAGTAATAAGTCTCAACTTTCACTTGAACAAATCAAGTGTCTAAGCTGAAGTGGATACACAATCCACTACCTAAGGCAACACATACACTTAGGGTTTACTCTCCAAGCTCACTAAGTGAAACACATGCACATAAGAGATGAGAGGACTTGCTCTTTGCTCAAGGGAATGAATAGAGGTGCTAAAAATTATTTCCCAACCTGCCAAGGTGAGTATATATAGCCCACACACAAAAACTAGCCGTTGGAAACAAAATGCTGAAAAAATCAGCACAAGCGGTACTACCGCCGTTCATAGCCCGGTACTACCGCACCTACACGACAAGCACAATAACGGCTATATCATACGAGAAACTAGCTATTAAAAAGTGCAGAGTGGTACTACTGACGTTCAACTCGAGGTAGTTCGCAGTCCGGTCATTCCATTTTCTGAAGGGCGGTACTACCGCTTTCACTTAGGTCCAACACATGGCACCTACTGGAAAAAACGTACGGCACCATCTTCCGGTATAACCGAGCTGTGGTAGTTCCGCTCCCAACACATCAATACTACCGCATTTCCAAGAGAGCAAATCAAAACCAAAAAAGCGTCTCTCTGGAAAATACATACCGTCGGATTTCGAACCATCCGGGTTGCGGTAGTTCCGCCACATGAACTCCGGCACTACCGCTGAGCAGTAGTTCCGCCGAGTTAACGTCGGTACTACCGATCTTCCTGAGAAAAACAGCAATGGCTTTCACAACAACTTCAATTGTAAAATACTTTTGCCAATTGATGAGCCATGCTAACAAGGATCAAAGGCAAGATTCCTAACAAGTTGCAAAATATATTTGCCAACTTTTAGAATCACACCACAAGAACTAAGGTACATGGACTTAAGACATTTGCAAAACACATTTGCAAACTAAAGTCACATTCTACCAGGATCATGTATGAGCATCAACTATTTACAAAACACATTCGCAAATAATAGTATCATGCCACAAGGTAAAGGTGCATGGACTTCAACCATTTGTAAAACACATTTGCAAATTATAGTCTCATGCTACAAAAGAGTTAATGCGTGAACTTCAACTATTTGCAAAACACATTCGCAAATAATAGCACCATGCATAGATGATCTAGAGCAAGCACAATGAGCTATCAACACATGACTAACTCATGCTACTAGTCAAGACCCCTCTTAATAGTACGGCAACCTATACTAGCAATCCGGCCTTTCAACCAAACACTAAGACCAGTAAAAGACTAGGAACACATCATTAGCCCTAGCTAGTCATACCTTTGCCTTGCATCTTCTTGAAGCTTGATGACGCACATCATCACTTCAAGTCTGGGTCATTAACTTAATAATCATCAACACATGATAATCTCCTTTACTTCAAGTTCTTGACTTGAATATGCATCAACTCATGATGCATTCTTCACTTGACCTCCATCAATACATGATGGGTCTTCTCTTGACTTGATTATCAACTCATGATTATCTCCTCTTCTTGAACATCATCGACACACGATGATTTTCTTTTCTTCAAGCTCTTGATACACATCAACACGCGATGCATCCTTTACTTCAAGTCTTGATCATCTTGGAATATAACCTAATCATCCAACTAATAGAAAATGATAGTTCTGTTGGAAATATGCCCTAGAGGCAATCATAGAGATGATGATATTTCATTATGTTCATGATTTTGATAATATGTTATAGTGTTCCTTGAATGAATCATTTGTTACAGATCAATAAGTATCTGACTTGTTGGTGGAACTCTTTAACTTATATGATGTCATTCTAAATGTATCCCTGGTCGGAGGTCACTGATCGGAACACCAGTGACTCTATGACTAGCACATGTATTGATTGATGACCTTGTTTCACCGGTCATGGATATATGGATATCGAATCAATAATGTGAGCACATGTTAGAGAACATGTGGTTGGATAGACCCATTCATTGAGACACTATTGAGATTGTTATGAATCTTTATGTCATTAGTTGGTCTCAAGTAATGATGATGTATAATCCTTAGACCTGAGGTTAGCATGGTTCCCTACATGTGTAATAGCACTCTTAGGAGTTGCCAAACGCTACTCGTAACTGGGTAGTCATAAAGGTAGCTTTCGGGTATGCTATGAAATATGCGGAGGGATATGACTGGTCGAGATGGGATTTGCCCCTCCTAACATAACATGAGAGATGTCTCTGGGCCCCTCGTAGTGATCGGATAAAGAAAGTGCATGGTCATGCCACTAGTGGTCGAAGTGTCGACTACATGAAGTTATCTGACACTCGATCGAGAAAGTATTGAATAGTCCATGGATGACACTATCATCTCACCTGGAGTTCAACCAGACATCGTGAGGTAAAGGGAGAATGCATAAGTAGGTCGCTTAGTTCGATCAGTTACGGACTAGTCGTATGGAGATACGTACTGGTTGTAGACTGGTCAAACGTAATCATAGAATGGTAAGGATCTGGTCATAAGGAGTTACGAATTGGTCGGGACCAAATACGATCTGGTCGTTTGGAGATACGAACTGATAGTAAGTGATGAGGACCTGATCATAGATCATATTACATCAAGGTTCGTCCGATATTTTCTATGTGTATTTGGGAATCGTTATGTGCTGCTAGGCACCGCTAACGACTGGTGGTCGAAAAGAGTTTTTGAGTCATAACCGATTGCATATGAACCTTTAGGGTCGCACACTTAAAGGGCAAGGATCTGTTTTGGACGGTGATCCAAATTGGTATAGGCCCTGAGTTCCTAATGGGCCTCAAGGTCGAGACCCATCACGGATGCCTATATAAAGAGGGGTGGTTGCATGGGGTGAGGAAGAGGATGATCTTTGAAAGAACTCCTGAAACCCTAATAGCCACACCTTCTCAACCACGCTGCCTGGGCTAGCACTCCAGCGCATGGTGATCCTGCCCTGTACGTGTGGATACCTTGGAGGTGTTGTTGCGAAGCATCAGCACTAGGACGATCCGAAATTCGTGACGATCACCGGAGTCGGAGGAGAAGTCGCGTGGCGAGTACGACCACTCGGAGGAGTAGACGCGCGACGAGTATGACCACTCGAAGGAGGAGATGCGTCGTGAGTACGACTACGACTGCATCAACTCGCTACAACGACTCTACTTCCGCTATCAATCGGTGCGTCTAGCGGTAATCTCGTGATCTATTTCTAGCGGTGGTTCCGTGGTTGCGCGGTATTTTTGTTTGTGCTATCGTAGCCTTGCCCGTAACCGAACAATGGTATCAGAGCCATGCCGTCTAGTTTTAGATTCAGATTGATCACATATTGTGATATGTGGTAGTTATAGATGTGATCTATTTCTGTTTTTGCTAGTCGATTTGCTCGTTTATGCTTTTTAGTGGTAAGAAGGGTTTTCTTATTCGTTATTCAGTGATCGTACTTGTATGGTCGTATCACGACTTGCCTCTACCGGTCGGTTTCCTCCATCGGGGCAGACAGTGATCGTAAATCTATTGAAGCACGCGAAGATCAATGTGGTTGATCGAATCGGAGTTGCATGATACTCCGACCGGATGGATTATTGCGCTTGTTCACGATCACATTGCATGATACTCCTACCGATCGGAATTCCGCCATCGGAGTATGCCGCAGTGTGTGGTCGTATCAAGACAATGATCAGATCGGTTCGGAATAGGGTTAACATTATTAATCTGATGATTTCCAAGGCTCGGTTACGTGAATAAGATTCATGTTTCAAAAAATTTCGAGCGCCGCCCTCGTCTTGCGAGGGGCGTTGCCCCTTCGAACCCCGCCCGCTAACCGGATAGCGGGACTGCCGTGCTGGGTAATCAGACCGCGCTTTTTGTAGTGTGTGTTCTTGTTGCCTGATAGAATGCGATTATATGCCTAACTTGTTTTTACAGATTTTTGTGAATAGTATGACCCATGATGTATGAGATGCATGCATGTATGTAATGTTCATGACCTACGTGTCATGTTTATTGCAGCCCAAGGCTGTCTATATTTGTATAACGGCCTACGTGTCGACTTGTGGTGCTAATTTACTCCTTGTAATTTTATCCCTAGTGATGTTATGAGTAATGGCTTAGTGGGAGTTCTTGGAGGTTTTGGCAACTTGGAGACATGGAGAACTAGGTGCTTGGCGATGGAGATCACCATAAGGAAGGGTCATACTAAATCACAATGCAATTTAATTGTCTGTGAATGGTCTTATATTCCTATTCATTTATTTCTATGCATGTTATTTAATTGCTTGAAATGCTTTTAACATGGTAGAAGTAAAATTCTCTCAAGTAATTAAGTTAAATTGATGCCCTCCCAATTAGCTACACCATCCATAGTCTTGTATTTTAATGGTAGGTCTTGCTAAAGCAGATTATCATTAATATTCTTTGACTAGATGGGTTTGTGTCGGACACTTACACTCAAGCGTTGGTTAATCTTGACAAGGTCATCATAATGGTTATAGACTTTGGGGCATAAGGTTGGGTGCCGGAGCATAGAGATGCTGCCCAACAACAAGAGTCATATAGAGATATGATTAGCAAAGGGTTGCTTACCAAATTCACTAATCTTCTAACATTGATGCCAAAGCTCACTAGTAGATTAACTGATGCGGGTCTTGAATCACTAAATGTCATAAGAGGGATATGGTATTCAGTGGGAGTATCTTTATTAAATTGTTTAATAGAAGTTACTTTTCTTGAACATATGTCTTAGTTTTGCATATTTCATATTGTAGATCATGGCACCAACTGCTGTACCTACATCTAGTTTTGCTTTACGTTCGATACTTGATAAGGAAAAGCTAAATAGAACAAATTTTACAGATTGGTCCCGCAACATGAGAATTGTTCTTAGGCAAGATGAAAAGGAACATGTTCTAGAGGAACCAATTCCTGATGTGCCTGCTGAGAATGCTGTTGCTGCTCTTAAAACAGCCTATAAAAAGGTCCGTGATGAGTCCCTTGATGTTAGCTGTCTCATGCTTGCTGCCATGAACTCAGACCTTCAGAAATAGTTTGAGAACATTGAGGCCTACGATATGATCATGGCACTCAAAGGCATGTTTGAGACACAAGTAAGAATTGAAAGATATGAGATCTCAAAGAAACTGTTTGGGTGTAAGCTAACCGAGGGTAGTCCGGTGAGCCCTCATGTGATCAAGATGGTTGGTTACACACAGAGCTTGAAAAAACTTAGTTTTCCACTTAGTCAAGAGTTGGCTACAAATTTGATTCTTGCTTCGCTTCCTGCAAGCTATGGGCAGTTCATTATGACTTTCCATATGAACGGCTTAGACAAGAATCTCACCGAACCGCATATGATGTTTAAGACAGCAGAGTACATCATTAAGAAAAGCAACAGTCATGTGATGACTGTGCAAAAGAGTACTAGCTTCAAGAAGAAGACTAAGACTTGGGTCAAAGGTAAGGGCAAGGCTTGGATGGGATCCGAGCTATCAAGCCTAAACCCAAGACCAAGTCCGGCCCGACTCATGAGAATGAATGCTTTTACTGCAAGGAGACATGCCACTGGAAGAGGAACTGCAAGAAATACCTGGCTGATCTGAAAAAGAATGGTAGGACTAAAACTTTCACTTCAAGTATTAATGTTATAGATGTTTTTCTTGCTGATTCTTGTGTTAGCCCATGGGTATTTGATACCGGATCGGTTACTCATATTTGCAATTCGATTCAGAGTCTAACAAGGAGTAGGAGAATAACAAGGGGAGAGATGGATCTTCGCGTCGGGAATAAAGCAAGAGTTGCTGCATTAGCCGTCGGGACTTTGCCATTACTTTTACCGTCATGATTTATTATGAAACTAAATAATTGTTATTACGTTCCATCCATAAGTAGAAATATCATCTCTGCATCATGTTTGATGGCAGAGGGTTATAAGTTCATTATAGATAACAATGGTTGTTCTATATTTTTGAATGAAATGTTTTATGGCTATGCTTCCGTTTTGAACGGGTTGTTCATTTTAAATCTTGGTGATGCACCTGTCTATAATATTAATGCAAAAAAAGTTTTGGCCTAATAAAATGAATTCTACTTTTTTTTTGGCATTGTCGTTTGGGTCACATAAGTGAGAAACGCATGAAAAGGCTCCATGATGATGGAATTCTAAACTCATTTGATTTGGAATCATTTGAAACGTGTGAATCTTGTCTGATAGGAAAGATGACCAAGACACCTTTCACTGTTCGGAATGAAAGGGCGTCCAACTTATTGGCACTCATACATACTGATGTGTGTGGACCGATGAGCACGACAGCTAGAAGTGGTTTTCTGTACTTCATTACTTTCACCGATGACTTTAGTAGATATGGCTATATCTATTTAATGAGGCACAAGTATGAATCCTTTGAAAAGTTCAAAGAGTTCCAGAATGAGGTACAGAATCTACTTGGCAAGACAATCAAGTCTTTACGATCTGATCGTGGAGAAGAATTTTTGAGCTATGATTTTGGTGATCATTTGAAACAATGTGGAATTATTCCGTAGCTTACACCACCGGGTACTCCACAGTGGAATGGGGTGTCCGAGTAGCGTAATCGGACCTTGTTGGACATGGTTCGGTCAATGATGAGCCAATCGGATCTGCCATTGTATTTTTGGGGTTACGCTATGGAAACTGTCGCTTTCACTTTAAATAAGGTATCATCTAAATCAGTAGATAAGACACCATATGAGATATGGACTGGGAAGAGTCCTAGTTTGTCTTTTCTAAAGATTTGGGAATGTGATGTCTATGTTAAACGTTTGACGTCTGACAAACTCACACCCAAGTCAGATAAATGCTTCTTCACAGGATATCCTAGGGAAACCAAAGGATATTATTTCTACAATCAAGAGGGGGCAAAGTTTTTGTTGCGAAATGGTGTCTTTTTTGAGAAAGAGTTTCTTTCAAAAGGAGTCAGTAGGGAAAAAATACTACTCGAAGAAGTTCGGGAAATATCTGAAAGTGTTTCAGCTCCTACTGAATCTCTGCAGGACGAATAAAGTGTTATTGAACCTGTAGATGATACATCATCCCCACGTAGATCTAAAAGGCCACGTCAATTGCCTATAAGGTATGGGCATGACATATTATTGGTGAATAATGATGAGCCTAAAACTTATAAGGAAGCAATGATGGACCTAGACTCTGAGAAATGGCTTAGAGCCATGAAGTCCAAGATAGACTCTATGAGTGTCAATCAGGTTTGGAACCTAGTCGAACCACTGATGGTGTTAAAACCATTGAGTGCAAATGGATCTATAAGAAAAAGATTGATATGGATGGAAATGTATTCATAAAGCTCGACTTGTCGCAAAAGGGTTTCGTCAAGTTCAAGGAGTTGACTACGATGAGACTTTCTCAACAGTAGCGATGCTTAAATCTATTCGGATTATTCTAGCTATTGTTGCATATTTCGACTTTGAGATATGACAGATGGATGTCAAAACGGCTTTGCTTAATGGAAATCTAAGTGAGGATGTGTACATGACACAGCCTGAAGATTTTGTTGATCCAAAGAATGCTAGTAAAGTGTGCAAACTTCAGAAATCCATTTATGGGTTGAAGCAAGCATCTTGGAGTTGGAATTTACGTTTTGATGAGGAAATCAAAAGGTTTGGTTTTATCAAAAACAAAGAAGAACCTCGTGTTTACATGAGGTTTAGTGGGAGCCCTCTTGTAATCCTAATCTTATATGTGGATGACATATTATTGATTGGCAATGACCTTTCGATGCTGGAATCCGTTAAGGTATCATTGAAAAATATTTTTTCTATGAAAGACCTAGGACAGACAGCATATATCTTGGGAATAAAGATCTATAGAGGTAGATCAAGAAGGCAAATTGGATTAAGCCAAAGTACTTATATTGACAAGGTGTTGAATCGGTTCAACATGCATGATGCCAAGAAAGGGTTCTTGCCTATGTCACATGGCATAAGTCTTAGCAAAAGTCAGTGTCCTTCGACCACTGATGAGCGAGATCGTATGAATAGTATTATGTATGCTTCAGCCATTGGATCTATTATGTATGCCATGATTTGTACCCGACCAGATGTATCATATGCTCTAAGTGTTACGAGTAGATACCAGGCTATCCCGGTGAAGGTCACTGGACAGCTATAAAAATATTCTTAAGTACTTGAGAAGAACTAAGGATGTGTTCCTAGTTTATGGCGGTGATGAAGAGCTCGTTGTAAAGGGTTACACCGATGCAAGCTTCCAAACCGATAAAGATGATTATCGTTCGTAATCTGATATTTTGAATGGAGGAGCAGTGAGCTGGAAAAGTTCCAAGCAAGAAATGGTTGCTGATTCTACGACGGAGGCCAAGTACATTGCGGCTTCTGAAGCTACAAAGGAATGTGTTTGGATAAAGAATTTCATTGCTGAGTTGGGTGTGGTTCCGAGTGCCATAAGCCCAATCGATCTCTATTGTGAAAATAATGGAGCCATTGTGCAAGCTAAGGAGCCGAGATCCCATCAGAAGTCCAAACACATACTCAGACGTTATCATCTCATTCGCGAACTGGTCGATAGAGGAGATGTTAAGATATGCAAAGTTCATACGGATTCAAATATTGCTGATCTATTGACTAAGCCTCTTCCACAGCCAAAGCATGAGGCGCACACAAGAGCTATCGGTATTAGATACTTAAATGATTGACTCTACTGCAAGTGGGAGACTGTTGGAAATATGCCTTAGAGGCAATCATAAAGATGATGATATTTCATTATGTTCATGATTTTGATAATATATTATCGTGTTCCTTGAATGAATCATTTGTTATATATCAATAAGTATGTGACTTGTTGGTGGAACTCTTTAACTTATATGATGTTATTCTAAATGTATCTCTCGTTGGAAGTCACTGGCCGGAACACCAGTGACTCTATGACTAGCACATGTATTAATTGATGACCTTGTTTCACCAGTCATGGATACAGGGATATCGAATCAATAATGTGAGCACATGTTAGAGAACATGGGGTTGGATAGACCCATTCATTGAGATACTATTGAGATTGTTATGAATCTTTGTGTCATTAGTTGGTCTCAAGTAATGATGATGTATAATTCTTAGACCTGAGGTCAGCATGGTTCCCTACATGTGTAATAACACTCTTAGGAGTTGCCAAACGCTACTCGTAACTGGGTAGTCATAAAGGTAGCTTTCAAGTATGCTATGAAACATGCGGAGGGATGTGACTGGTCGAGATGGGATTTGCCCCTCCTAATATAACAGGAAAGATGTCTTTAGGCCCCTCGTGGTGATCAGATAAAGAAAGTGCATGGCCATGCCACTAGTGGTCGAAGTGTCGACCACATGAAGTTATCCGACACTCGATCGAGAAAGTATTGAACAGTCCATGGATGACACTATCATCTCACCTGGAGTTCAACCAGACATCGTGAGGCAAAGGGAGAATGCATGAGTAGGTCGCTTAGTTCGATCAGTTACGTACTAGTCGTATGGAGATACGTACTGGTTGTAGACTGGTCAAACGTAATCACAGAATGGTAAGGACCTGGTCGTAAGGAGTTACGAATTGGTCGGGACCAAATACGATCTGGTCGTATGGAGATACGAATTGATCGTAAGTGATGAGGACCTGATCATAGATCATATTACATCAAGGTTCGTCCGATATTTTCTATGTTTATTTGGGAATCGTTATGTGCTGCTAGGCACCCCTAACGACTGGTGGTCGGAAAAGAGTTTTCGAGTCATAACCGATTGCACATGAACTTGTAGGGTCGCACACTTAAAGGACAATGATCTGTTTTGGATGGTGATCCGAATTGGTATAGGCCCCGAGTTCCTAATGGGCCTCAAGGTCGTGACCCATCACGGATGCCTATATAAAGAGGGGCGGTGGCATATGGTGAGGAAGAGGATGATCTTTGGAAGAACTCCCGAAACCCTAATAGCCACGCCTTCTCAACCATGCTGTCGGGGTTAGCACTCCAGCGCGTGGTGATCCTGCCCTGTACGTGTGGATACCTCGAAGGTGTCGTTGCGAAGCATTAGCACTAGGGCAATCTGAAATTCGTGATGACCACTGAAGTCGGAGGAGAAGTTGCATGGCGAGTATGACCACTCGGAGGAGCAGACGCACGATGAGTACGACCACTCGAAGGAGCAGACGCACGGCGAGTACGACTATGACTGCATCAACTCGCTACAGCGACTCTACTTCCGCTATCAGTCGGCGCGTCTAGCGGTAATCTCGTGATCTATTTCTAGCGGTGGTTCCGTGGTTGTGCGGTATTTTTGTTTGTGCTATCGTAACCTTGCCCGTAACCCAACAAGTTCCACAATGTGATTATCATTGATTACCACATCATACCATTAACTCATAATGGTGGGGACAAGATACTTCAATCTTTCCCTCTTTGGTAATTGATAGTAATCACTTCAATTGCACATAAATTGAATGTAGATAAATGAGAGAACTAATGACTATATATGAACTACACAAGTTTTATATACTCAAGGATATGTTTCAAAGTAGAGATCCCAAATATATGTGGAGAACGTAATATGAATCAATACTAATGAAACTATAAAATATAGAGATAACTCCCCCTAAATGTGTGCATACACAAATATGTAATAGGAACATATGCACATATTCAAGTTATACTTATGGTGGGGTTCAACCTATATTTTGGCTGTGAGGAATGCAACAATATAAAAGGAATGTGATGTCAAATGCATACCTCGTTGAATTTCACCTTTATATCCAAATGAGACTATACACTAGATATAACAATAGAAATGTTAGTCTCACAAATAAAATTATCTTTAATCACCAAAACATTCCATTAACTCATAATGGTGGGTCTAGATCATTCAAAGGAGCCAAGTCTAAAGACTAATGCAAATGCATAACTATTCAAGTGCTTAAGACAAGGTAGAAATTGTAGCCTTTGAAGAATGATGTCCACATTTGGGTTACAACTTACAACATACATTTTAAGCGAGATATATGTATAAAGTACTCTAAATAAAAATAAATAAAAATACAACTTTACCATAGAGCTTATCACTACAGATCTTATATTGTACAAAATAATTTATTATTTGAGTGCAAAATCCATGATCTGATAACAAATTCCCCAATTAAGATTAAAGACATAGAGTGAAAAAGGACTCAGACACCACACACCATGATCTAGCTTCATACAGTCACAGATGTGTCGTGTTATGCCTGTCCATCGCTAGAATCCCGTAGGTTACCATGACGGCATGACTAGTCATCTTTTTGCTTGGCACTTCATAGCTGGCCGGCGCAAAAGTCAGACACAACGAACATTGTTGTAGGGGCGGCCCACCGCCCCAACGACTTGGCGAAGACCCCAAGAAGGCCTACGAGAGCGCTAGTCCACAGACATGCTCTAGCGCCTTCGAAGGGTACAAGGTACACCTTTGGAGTGCCAAAGGGCGTAAGAAGGCCTTCAAGGGTGCCAGTCCAAAGACACGCTCGGGCGCCTCCGAAGGGTATCTGGTACACCTTCAAAGGGTCGAAGAGCGTAAGAAGACCGCCAGAGGCATCGAGCCAATGGCTTACCCTGGCCTAGGCTAGGGTGCTATGCATCCCCTTCACACATGCGAAGGGCACACAGGGAGGCTGCCGAAGGTAGCCCCGTTAGGAGGATGGCAGACGCCCGAGAGCGAAGAATCCTCAAAGGCCCTCGCCTAGGGCCACCTTGCATGGAGCAGGGGGCCCTTCACCCCAGGCCTGCCCTGCGAGGGGGGAATAACGAAGAAGGCCACTGCCAGTGGATCAGGAGCACGGGTGCGATGAACCAGGTCTAGGAGGGTCCACCATGCACCGAAGGCTACGTCTAGGAAGATGGGAAGACTTTGCAGCCCCTATGGGTATAGGACCTTTCTAGGGGGAGAGTTGTAATCTTATGTACCCTGGTTGGGAGGTTATAAATAGACTTTTTCCTTATAGAGTAGGACTTTTTTTCAAGACAATAAAGACACATTAATACACTCTTGACACCGGTCCCCTTTGTTGAGGATCCCCAGGTTTCCCCCTCCGCATTCGTGGGATCCTTAGGGTCCTCTTTTCTCTACTGTCTAGTTATATTGCTATGACAAACATGGACCGACAAGAGTTGGTGATTGGGGAAGAACATTAGAACAAACAGCAAACCAGGCAGCCGGCACCCAAAGCAAACCTAGATGGATTTGGGCATTTGGCTACAGTGATGAAGATCAAGACCAGGGATTGGGGATTCACGATTGGCATCCTGTTGTCATGGGCTGATGGCCTTATGAGTGGGCATGGCACATATATAAACCTGCATGGTTCAGCATAGCAAGAAGATTAGTATTTCAATATAGTAAGAAGATTAGTATTTTAATATAGCAATCACCTCAAAATGTAGCTTCTAAGCTTCCAAGAGTCATCAACAAAATGTCCTGTTACTACCATGTAGCCTCTCTTTTGATTATCAGCTGTCCAAAGGTCGGTTGTAACAGCAACACGACAACTGCTTTTATCCAAGTAACTGAGCGCTCTCTTTCTCTCTGAATCGTAATGATCCAAAATATCCTTTCTAATAGTATTTCGAGTGACCATTTTAAATAAAGGTTGCAGTGCACTAACAAATTTACGAAACCCATGGTGATCAACAATGGACAGTGGGTACTCATGCAGAATAATCATAGAATAGAGAGCTTTCCTAGAAACTTCTTGATCAAAGATATAGCTCTCTACAGTTACTTGCCCATGTTCAGAAGATCCATACCTCAAACTGGTTTGTACCTTCCCTTGCCTCTTCCGATAGATGCAAGCCTTCAGATGCTCATGCAGATGTTTAATATCATTCTTTGTTTCTGCCGAAAAGTACTTGCTACACCAAATACACTTTGCCTTCCAAGCACCCATCACTTTCAGTCTTGTAAATTCGTTCCAAACAGGTGATGTGAGTTTCCTCTTTGTGCCACGAGAGTCTTCCTCTTGTGCATCTGCATCTTCGATATGTTGTTCTTCAACTTGAGGTTCGGCTTCAGATCCTACTTGCTGATCACGGAGTATTGAGCCTTGAGAAGATTGCCCATGTTGGCTACTACTTCCCGGAGTCGCCATCTAAGAGTTGAACACAAATATGAGAGTTGACAAATATGAGACTTAGAACACAAATAAGATCAAGGGCCTCTGTGAGAATATATGCCTTGCTACAATACACTACACTTTAATTGGCTAGTGATCAGCGGCGACCCACTACTCGATGTATTTTAGTTATTCCTATCAAACTCAACAGTGTGGTTAGGAATCTAGGGCACTCTGATCTACGCAACACATTTTCTTTCATAGCATGGCCACCAAATCCTCTATTAATTGTAATTGTTCCGCGTCAACTCTTGTAACCAAATGAGCAAATATTTCTTTTGAAAGAACCCAAATGATCAAGTATGTTCTATTTTACATGTCGTTTCAGACACCGACGTCGTTTCCAATACACATTAAGTCACTGCCTTATGACAATATGGTAGTAAAAATTCTAAAAATATAATAAGATGGAGGTATTTCTCATTGTAAATCTAGTGACGTTATTTTCATGAAACAAAGCTAACTTGTTTTTCAAGTGGAGGTAGTTTAATCTGGAGCATGGTATTTTCTCCATAGAGGAGAAAAATTAAAACAAAACACTACAATAAAAAAAAGCTTTAACGGTACCAAACTGAACTGGAGTATAACTTTAAAATTACTTCAAGACTTTGCAAATGTAACAAATGTAAAACATACCTCTTCAAGACTTTGCAAATTTAACAAATGTAAAACATACCTCTTCAAGACTTTGCAAAACACCACAGTATAACGATCTTCATCTAACAAATGTAACTTGCCTGAATTTGCAAGTTGCAAGACTAGACATCAAACCAACAACATGGTCGCTACTTGACTTCATCGCACATTGCCTTGAGTGAACTCTAACATAGCATGTTGCTAATTTGCATAAAACACGAACAAACAAATCATATACATTCGGAACAAGAAAAGTTCAGGAATTTTTTTGCTAATGATACAGATGAAAACATACCTCTTCCACTGGTGGACGTTGCCAACTATTAGAATTTGCTGGGTTCTTATACTGACTTTGCTCACTTACATGCAAAAAAGAAGAAGAAGAACAATGACACAGGAGACAGCTGGGAGGAGGGGGATGGCCAGGAGAGGGAGAGCTGAGAGGAGGACGGTCGGGAGGAGGGCGGCCGACCAGGAGGGGGACGGCCGGGACTGCTGGGAGGACTGAGGAGATCTGGAGACGGGGGAGGAGATCTGGTGATGCGGTGGCTGGTGGGCGATGGGAGGGTGGTTGGCTGGGAGGAGGGCGGCTGATCGGGAGGGGGCATCCGGGAGGAGGGGACGGCCGGGAGGAGGGCGGTCGGCCAGGAGGGGGATGGCCGGGAAGAGATCTGGAGACGATGACTTCGATCTGGAGACGCGGTGGCCGGTGGGAGGGCGACTTTGATCTGGAGACTGATTGAAGTGGGAGGCGTGGGTGGGGAGGTGGCTGGAAGTGGGAGGCGGTGGGAACGTCTAGGGTTTTAGTGTTTTATTAAGTGAGGGTGTCTACCGTCCCACCTGTCAGTGTATATGAGGTAAACGGGCGAAACAGGCACAGGTGGAGTTTACCCATGCCCGAGCCCGTTTACCCCATGGGTAAGTTATTGTGCACGTTTTTATACCCGTGGGCAAAGAAAGATACTCATACCCGCCTCTATTAGGGTATTTACCTGCGGGCACGCGGGTAATCGGGCACAATTACCATCCCTAGGTGCATAGGTGGACATCTAATGGATTGGATAATATATGGATCAAATTCCTACTACATAATCAGAGTTAATCTAAAAACATTTTGGGCTAGGGGCTAGGGGCCACGGCTCACATTGACCCCAACAATGCCCCACCCCTCCGCGCGTCCCCAACACCGTCCTCATCTCCAACCCCCGCGTCGTCGTCTCACCCCTGCACCGCCGTCATTTTCCTCAAACCGTTGTGGCTCGACCTCGGTGCCACCGTTTTTGCTCGGTCCTGGTGCAGGTGCCACACGCTTCCTCCATCTTGGGACCACTCCTTCCTTCCTTAGACCACACTCTCTCCTCAAATCATCGCCTCCTCTGCCACCCTACAAGGCACCACCTTTTCCCCGTCTCCCCCATGGCAGCGAGCATCTAACCTTGCTCTGCGAGGCTACCATCCAGGGTGAAGTCTTGTACTATTGTACATGCCCTGAGTTGTTTGGATGTTTCGAGATGATAAAGTAAGAAATTGCATTCGACATAGTGAGATTTTTGTCATTTTCACTGTGTGGATTTCTTTAAAAATTGAGAAAATTCATAATATGCGACTGAATAATTACATGATTCACAATATATCACTCAATGTGAGACAGACATGTGAGTTCATGAACCATATATCAGTGAGACACTAGTGACGGTGTATTGTAAAAATTCGAAGCAATTTAATAACATATACCAAATTACCGCCCTTAAAATTTTGAACGGCCGCGCGGCAGCAGAGTGCAGACAGCCGGATAGAATCATAGAAGCGAACGGAAACCGCAAGAGTCGAGGTGACGGCAGGTGCATGGCTCCTCCGGCACGGAGAACTAGAGAGCGACAGTAATCATAGGCTCCACTCCCGGCGGCAACTTAGCCGTTGCTCTCCTCTCGGTTCAGTTCAGCCCACTCCGCTCAACGGTAACCTCTCACACTCAGTATTTAAACCTCACTCCCAATGCGTCGTATCCTGCTCAGCTCAAGAAGAACGCCTCAATCGCTAAAAACAACGTAGCAACAGCCAATAGCAATGGCCTCTGCCGCTAGCAACTCCAACTCCAGCCTGAGGAGCTGCTCCTCCTTGCCCAACCTCCTCGTCTGGCTGCTCAACCTCTCCCTGCTCGTCCTCGCCGCCGCCGCGCTGGGTCCGGTCTTCCTCCTCCGGCTCCGCCCGACGCCCTTCGGCTGGGCGCTCGTCTCCGTCCACGCCACCACTTTGCTCTCCGCGCTCGTGGCCTTCTACGCCCAGCTCACCCACCTCTGCCTCCCGGCGCGCGCGTCCCTCGCGCTTGCCGCGCTCTGCGGCCACGCGCTCGCCTCGCTCGCCTTCCTCCTCAACCGCGACCGCAGCCTCCGGCTCCTCGGGTCGACGAGGGACCGGAGGGAGCAGGTCGCGCTGGTGTTCCTGGAGGAGGCGCTGCTGCTGGCCATGCTCCTGGTGCAGGCCGTGTCGCTGGTCACCGCGTGCGCGGTGGGCCGGCGGTGGGCGAGGGAGTACGAGGCCGCCGAGACGGAGAAGGCGGCCGCGGCGAGGAAGCGAGGGAGGAAGATGGCGCGGGTGCAGGCGGAGTCGGCCGCCGCGGCGGAGGCCGACGTGAGGGCAGTGGACGAGAAGGTGATGAGGAGCAGCAGCGGCAAGGTGCACTGGGTAAACAACGATGGGTTTGAAGAGTGCTGAAAAAAAAACTAGAGAGGAATCAGTGATAATTAATCTCCTGTGTGTGTTAGCGTCCTCGGTTTCTTTTAATTGTTCGGTGATGGCCATTATAGTGTGGTCACGGATTAGCTACTTTAGTTTATGATGTGTGCTTCTGTTTGGTGATTGTTCTTTTTTTGTTGAACTTTCGTGTGCAGATGGTTTGTTAGTAAGATTCGAGTCACCACTCACCACCATAAAACAACATGAATGCCTAAGAAATTTATTTCCCTCTTCCATTAAGTGTGGTATCATTACAGCAACAACGTTGGCAGTGGAAAAATCTCACCTTTTCTGCTTCTGGATGGGGTTGCTATTCTAGATTTCTAGTTGGGTATGTAAACTGTACAACATCAGCTACAAGAATGCTTGGGCCGGAGATGGAAAACCAGTATCAGAGGCACAATCGCGATGTCTCGAGCAATTATCCTACATCTGAGACGAGATAAAGCAAGTTTAATTTGATCTAGAGTTCAAACTAGCCCCTGGTTTTCTGTGTTCTGAAACGATCCATGTAGCTGCAAAAGCAAGGAATTGCTGACAACAATGATGGAGCTCAGGGCCATTTAACCCTCCTGCACGAAACATCAACAACAAATGGTGTCATTAACAAATGGTGTCATTATTCATTGAATAAACATTACCTGAAAGAGATGGTGTCACGGCGAAACCAAATTGAGGCAATAAACACTCCAGCAGCAATGGGAATGGCTACTATGTTATATGCCACTTTTGCCATAGTTGCTTTTGAAAGGGATAGGGTGTTTACTACCAGCGCGCGCAAGAGATTATTCCCATCTATCAGTGCGGATGCCACTTGAAATTGATGATAAAAGAATCAGGCTGAGTAGAATATTAATCACTCCTTTAACTCTCCCGAAGAGAACTCACTTTGAAGGTGAAATAGCTCATGAAGAGGTTCATCATGAAGATAAAAGCCTAAGGAATTTGATGTACACATATTACAATGCTGGAAATACGAATGACCAAGAATATTTTGTTTGGGAAATATGAAGCAAGACCTACTCCCTTCCATCCCAGGAATCATTGAAGAAAGTTATCTCCAGTCACCAACGTTAACACCGAGATGCCCTAAATTTTCGAGGATATAGGAGAAAAGTTGTTGACAATCACTTTGCCTCTACAATTGTTAAAGTTTCTCTTGTGAGAACATGAATTTGGAGCCAAAGTCCATGTTCGAGCATTTGAAGTGTTCATATCGGGTCACATAATGAAACCACATGAGGCTGAACTAAAATTGCTAAATAAAAGTCTTGAAACCTGGTAATTCATACTTGATGGGTCATTATGAATATAATGAAGTGAAAGCTATGGTTCAAAGGTCCCCGTAGAGATAGTTACTCTCCGATTATGAATGATATAATGTTTCATTGCATAATAATTCTAGCAAAAGGCATGAATATATATGTAGTCAATGGGTTCTGAAAATCCTTGATGAGATTCTCGAAGGACTCAAAATTCCTAGTAAGAAAGGAACAAAAACCACTATATATATATATATATATATATATATATATATATATATATATATATATATATATATATATATATATATATATCATACATGTAGTCTCTTACCTGTAGTAAGAGCATCTCCCGAAAGAGAGTGCACATCCCGGAAGAGAGAACACCCCCCTGAAGAAAGATTATCTTATCAGTCGATCTCTTAACCTGTCGGACCCCCGGGTGTCACACAACCCCGAGACCCTCTGTGCATACCAAGCTAGTCCCATGATCGAGAGCTAGCTTGCACAGCTTGCAACAATGATGTAATCATAACCATTCAACAACGAACTAATGAAGCAGACAAAGTAATATTATTTAAAACAACAAAGACCTTATGGTCAAGGTTCTTACAAAAGTAGCCTCACAGGGCTTAGCAACAACAGAGTATCTGGCAGCGGAAATCTCAAAATACGTGGAGCCCAATCGACATGCCCACAGGCAATCGAGTGCAGGACGTGACCTAGTTCGCAAAGTCTTCAAAGTAGCCTTCTTCGTAGAACTCAATATTTCTGATTCTTCACGAGGCCGATCAACAAAGGGCATAAAGCCGTGAGTACATAAAGTACTCAGCAAGTCGTAGAGAAATGTATGCACATAGTATTCATGATAAGCTTAAGTAAGGATGGCTTTATGGTTAATTTGCAGAAAGTAAGTTTAACAGTAATTACATTAATTAGATTGCAAAGCAGGATTTTAAAAGAATAATACATAGATAACCAAGTTCTTTTGAATCAAGCGGTGAACATCCGTTCACTTCCCAACCATTCAACCAAGCGTTTCTATCGAACCAAACCACATTTTTGAAAATACTACCCCTTGCGCGAAATCACCAGGCATGTCCGTAACCGGGGACACGGCTATTCGAATAGATTTTTAACACTCTGCAGAGGTTGTACAGCTTTACCCACAAGAGATAAATCACTTGTAATGTCCGTCTGACACACTTCCGAGGGTGTGCGACTAAGTGACTATCACAAGGCCTTTACAAAGTTCTATTTTGCCTCGATTCTGCTCGCTAAGGTTTCGCCATCACAACCCCCTCTTGCGCCAATAATCAACCCTAACAGAACCGACTCAAAACTTCTCTAATTAGTTGGCCAGGTCCGTCTCATACCGGACTTATGGTTGCACGAGGTGGCCCAGATCAATGACTTGCAAAGTTAAGTCCTTAGTTGGCTGCTCAGACAAGTCTACCACAACCCAATGTGCATCACACACCCACTCTAGCTCCCTACCTCAAGCCCGAGCATAAATCATTTTTGTTCATACCCGACCAAATGGCAATCCCTGCCATGGCACAACATCTTTTAATAAAAGTGGCCTCACACCACAATTCCATAGTTCCATTAGTCAAATTTCATTAAACCTTGAACATGTGATCGAAAGTCTCGCGGGTAACTAGAGCATGTCTAAGCAATAATACGCACCCAAGTTGGTAATACAACCATGTCCAACTAGTATTAACCATCCTAAGGTGTCCAAGGATATATGCCATTCAAGGATACATTTCATTTTCAATTTATCAAGGAGGCATACTGGCAATTTGGTAATTATCTACTCCCAAAACCATTTTTAATAAAACTAGCCATGCATGATAATTTGAAGCAATATACTTTTGTAAAAGGGGTTCAACATGGTCAAAGGCCTACGACTTGCCTTCGTTGACGAGGAGCGGGTCTTCGGTCGTCGGGTCGAAGAAATCTTCCGAAACGCCGGAATCTACACGTGCGAGAAAAGCAACAAATAAATAAAACAGCACCAAATAAACTCCAAAAATTACAAAACCAGAACCAAATGAAAGAGGATGAATTTATATAAATTTAGAAATTTGGATCACCCAAATCGGAGTTCGGATGTGAAAGTTATGGCCGATTGAAGTTGGAAATCACATGAAATGATAGAATTAGGGTTTTCGGATTTTTCCGGAATTATTTTTCTATTGAAAAACCGAAGAAATGCGTCAGCGCTTGCGCAAGCGCACACGTGGCTGCCACGCGGTCGAAACCGTGACTGGGCACGACGCGGCGGCCACGTTGCTTTCGGGCCCATGGTCGAGAGAAAAGCGAGAGAGAGAGAGAGGAGCGCGGCGGCCGGGCCGGGAAGAAAGGCAGCGACGGCGAGGAGAAGAGGGAGAGCGGCGGCGGCGCTACGGGAGAACGGCGGCGACGAGGCGGGCCGAGGAGGAAAAAGAGGAGAGGGGAGGCGGCGGTATTTAAAGGAAGTCGCGCGCGCGCGCGGCAGCGAGTGGCGCGCGCGCGAGGCGCGAGGAGAGGCATGGCGCGGCGTGGCGAGACAGGACGGGCACGGCGGCGCGCGGCGAGGCGCGACGAGGCAGGGCGACAGCGCGCGGATTCGCAGCGGCGACGGATTCGCGGACGTGGAGAGAGAGAAGCGGCGGAGACGACGAACAGCGCCGTCCGATTCGTCGGACGGTGGGAGCGAGAGCGCGGCGAAGCAGGCGTCGTCCGATTCGTCGGACGGCCGAGAAGACGAACGCGCGGGAGGAAGACAAGCGAGCGCCGTCCGATTTCGATCGGACGGTGGGAAGACGAGGGGCGCGGCGAAGAAAGCGGCGGATCTCGATCCAACGGCGAAAGCGGCGAGGCGGAGCTGCGGCGGCGTGGGCGCGCGAGGGACGTCCGATGAGATCGGCGGTGAGGTGAAGGAAGACGCGGCCGATCGAGAACCGCGGGATGGGATCGGACGGTTAGGAGCGGCGAAGCCGGCTGGGCGCATCGCGGCGAGGAGGACGGAAGCCGAGGCGCTTGCAGCGGGAGCGGCGGGCAGGAGAAAAGCGATGATGGGCCGAAAGAGATTCGCCCACGCACGATTGAAGGATTTAAAATTCATTTTTGATTTTAGAAATTCAAATGAATAAAAAGGCAATTTAGAAAATAGCAAATAGAGTCCAAAAATTCTAGAAAAATTCACAGAAATTCCTTGAATTATTCTAGACTTAATAAAAATACTTTTAACTTTAAATTTTCTTTTTCTTTTACAAATAAAATAATTTTTAATTTCGGGTAAAATAAAAATCAATTTCTAAAATCCAATAAACCCAAGAAAATTCTTAAAATAATAATTTTGATTTTAAATTCCAGAAAACTCAATTAAACCAACTTTAATTTAATTGAAGTTTGATTAATTCATATTAAACTGCAATTGGGTTTCTGAAATTTCAAAATTAAGCTTTTCGCAAAAAGAAGCAAATGGTTCTCTTTTTAAAATTTTCAAAAACTCCGAAAAACGGGACGCTACATAACCACACCAATGATTATATGATCCCTAGAACTGGACAAAGCCTATCAAGACTCGATGAAATGATGAACCTAAAAACCAGAAGTGCGCCACACAAACACATATAAAGTGCATCTTCCACCAAAAGTTAGTCGAATGGTGGTTTCCTCTAGTACCATGAAGGTACGACGTACATTGATGATATTGGTAATTAATCCCCTAAACACCAAAACTAAGACCAGTTATATTTTACTCTAGAGTGGTACAACCATACTTATAGTTCTGCAGAACAGATTATTTGTTATAACTTTAACCACCCATAGATAGTTACAAAATACTAAGACCCTGAAAGGTTTTAGTAAATTGTATCCAGAAGGCATACGCCTTTGCAAGTAGTATTACCCCCACATCCTCTGCAAGGATAATCTACTTGCGTTGCACAATCGAATAGTGGTATTTGATAAGTTAAGTATGTTACTCCCGAATAGTGTTTATTCCAAAATCTCCAGATGAGTAATAAGATATTTATATGTAATACTTTGCATCGTGGTAATCTAGTTGATTTGATTACAATATTTGCTTATATTCATTTTCAAAAAATGTATGAAAGGCATTAGAGCAACAAGACTTCAACATAAGTTGTCCTCAAGGGGAGTATATACTAAACACTAACCATCATAATTGAGATTTTGAAAATCTTAGTCAAGCCTAGAGGTGTTATACGATCATTACTGCTTAAATTCACCTTAAAGATTTTACCACTTAATAAATTAGATCCAGTTGGTCGACAATGCAAAGATCATGAAGATCACACATAGATCCCGATGATCATTATTAAATCCTGAAGATATACTGGCAATCTGTCGAATAACTATAGTGCAAAATCTCAGAATGGATTTATATTACTTTGTGGTGGTTCAACCATCTCTTGGCGGTCATCTAAGTAGACCTTGTTAACTACTTCTACCAACCAATCATATATTATATCACTATATGAAGTCTTATTTGAATATGTTTGGCTCAGACATGTGATTAACCACATTCAGAAGTATTGCGGTATTAAATCGTCAATAACCCCCAATTATTTACGAAGATAATGCTGCTTGTATTACACAAATGCAAACGAGTTATGTCAAGGGCAACATCTCGAAGCGCATTGCTCCTAATTTTTTTCTATCCTTATGAAATCCGAAAGAATAGTGAGGAAAATATCCTACAAACAAAGTCCTTTGAAAATTCAGTTGATTTATTCACCAAGTCTCTGCCCGCATCCAGTTTCCAAAGATGCATTCATGGCATTGGTATGAGACGATTTAAAGAGTTGTAAAGTTTAGGGGAAGTAAATTGCTAAATCATAACCCTTATCAAATCCTGGGGATTTATCCAAAATCTTGAAGAGTAGATCCTAAGATTAAATGGTGTACTATTTTTCTTAGCGAGTTTTCCAAAAGTACGAATGCAATGTACTCTTTTTTCTATTCCTTTTTCCCAGTGGGTTTTTGAAAAGAGTTTTTGATGATGTATTCGCATATCGTTGTATATTGGCTAAAGGGGAGTGTTACGAAACTTAGTTATGGACAAACGACTAAACCGCCTTTAAAGAGCTTTCACCCATATGAGCTATATATATATATATGAGGATTCCCATGTACAACAGACATACAGACAAATAACGATACAGACTCTCCTCTACACAGTTGTGTTCATTGTGTCTTTTGGTGTTTATATGATTATTTTTGTGTGGATTGGTCTATGAATTAATAATGTGACGACTACCGAAATCTCAAGAGGAGCGACTTAGATATCTTGGCGGCAATTTTTCGAGCCGTTTGGAAGCTTTCGCTGGTGGATGTTGTTTTGGGAGGGAGTGGATTCGTGCCGTGAGAGCGTTGAACGTGATGGTTTCGTCGCATTAAGCTAAGCTGCTACCCATAAGCCATGAGCATTGTCGGTGTGGATACTGAATTTGGATTGCTCCAGTTGTTTATAAGCAGCAAATAGGTATTCACATGTTATATAACTGTTCATAGGCATTCGTACTAGATGTCTTATATTTTTCGCACGAAATGATTACTTAGACCAGGAAAGATATATCTACATAGAACCTTACCGTTACCCTTAGAACAAAAGTAACATAAGATTATTCCTTAACCTGTGATAGTTGTCTACAGATGGTAGAGTACCCAAGTGGTGATAACGGATACCTAATAAGGTTGCAACGGTGATAACCGATGCTTCCTACCTCGATCAACAACCGGTGGATCTGCCTAATACTAGCTCGGTCTCACAATATAAGTTTTACTTTGACTTTTAACGGTCTATGACATAACACTTTAACTATGATTTTATATCATAATATACTAGCAAAAATAATACATTATGAAAGTATTTTGTAAGACAAATCCAACAATATTATTATGATGGAGTCAATTTATATACTTTAACATATATTAATAATCAATGCTTTAAAACCTTAATTGCATGGATCCCAAAGCCTAAACGGACTTACACTGCGGAATGAAGAGAGTATATAAAAAATTATACGGACAACAAAAGAGATAAAACTCCGTGAAGATCCATGTTATAAAATTCGTACCATTGGGACACGCAGAGATCCTTTGATAACATTATCTTTAAAAAAATCCTTTGATAAATATCTAATTTATTTTGGCAAATTTCAGAATACCGCAAGGGCCAAACCCCAAAACCCCCATGTCTTCTGTCTGGAACGTTATCTGTAACCGAGAGTCTCCCATCCACCTCTCTCCGGCGTATCCGTTCCAACTCGCCAATGGCCTCCCCCAACGCCGACCCGCCCCAACACCACGCCTCAGCGCCACCCCTCCTGCTCGCCATACGCCACCTCCCCTTCCCCGGCCCTCACCGGCCGTCACGCGCGCTTCCTGCCCCCGACCTCACTCCCCTCGCCCGCCGCCTCGACGAGCTCG
Source organism: Hsuehochloa calcarea (assembly GCA_036346395.1). Taxonomy (NCBI): domain Eukaryota; kingdom Viridiplantae; phylum Streptophyta; class Magnoliopsida; order Poales; family Poaceae; genus Hsuehochloa; species Hsuehochloa calcarea. The sequence goes on from CM070597.1 coordinate 29,371,959, forward strand.
CTGCAGCGACGGCCGCCCACCCGCTCCTGAAGCCGCTCTTCGCTTTCCACTCCCACCTCTCCACCTTTTCCCAGGTAGGTAAACATCCATGGCCTTCTCGGGCTCGATCAATCACAATACACGAACTATCTAACGCCGTAGCCGCGCGCGCGCGCACTTGCTTGCGCTTGTTGATGTAATGAGCAGAGAAGGAGGCGGACGATGGTGGCGATGCGCCAGCCGGCGTGCCCGCTGTCCGGGGAGCACTGCTTCGCGGCGGTGCTGGGGGGCTCGGTGGCCGGGATGGTGGTGGCCAACGGCATCAACAACTTCCTCAACCTGTACAACACCGTGCTCGTCGTCAGGCTCGTGCTCACCTGGTTCCCCAACACGCCCCCCGCCATCGTCGCGCCCCTCAGGTACACACTGCAACGTACTAGTAGTATCCTAGAACTATCATGCGTGCTATACTTGTTTAGTCATCTAGTAGCATGTACCAGCTGTCCAGCTCAGCTCCTAACCAATAGGAAACAATATGAATTATGATGCAGCCAGCAATACACATTTCGTAGGCATTTAGGTTGCTAGTTTGTACTGTCATTTCTTGCTTTAAGAGATTCAGAACGTGGTCGACTTTGAAGTGGTTACTAGTACTTACTACTCTACTATCACAATCCCTCCCTAGCCTTAAGGTCAAGACGCAAGAGTGCAAAAGCAGAATTTTTTTTCTTTCTCTGTACACGTTTCTGCTGAATGCTAACGAAGGAAAGGTTTTAGCCTGACGAAAAGTAGGTGTTTTTGGATGCATGTTCCAATCTGCTGAGCTACCAGTACTAGTTGCTTTGATCGTTTCGGTGACTTCTGAAATGTTGTTGCGTGCAGCACGATATGCGACCCGTACCTGAACATTTTCCGGGGAATCATCCCACCGCTCGGGGGGACGCTCGACCTGTCGCCCATCCTCGCTTTCCTGGCCCTCAACTTTTTCTCCAGCACCGCCGCCGCGCTTCCGGCGGAGCTCCCCAAGTCAGCGGCATCAAGCAGTGCTTCTTCATCCAGCTCGGTGGTGCAACCCGACCTCACCGCGAATCAGAGGAAGTGGATGCGGAGAATCCGCTCCGGAAAGTCGCAGGAAGCAGATCATGATGCTCGCTAGACTTCCACTCTGTGAATGCCTTGTTACCGGAGACGACGGTTTGCATCAGACGAAATCCTTGCAATCACCTCGGCATCAAACGCTAACGCTCATTCGGCATGCGGAATTCTTTTGGTTGTGTTGCTTCAAATGTTTTGCTTTGGTGTGGAATTCCCTTCAGACCCGTGTTTTCTGAACGTATGTAGAGGAACCTGCTTGACTGTAATGACATGCTCCGGTCTTTGAGATGAGTTCGTCACTTTCTTGATGGTGTGTATGCTATGCTCACCATTTACGCATCACAATAGTCTCCAAATAATTCCATTATAAATATAGGGTTCACTTCCATATGAGGTCCAGAATTGATTACGGAAAATAAAATAATCATTTGTTTTAAAAAGAAAATAATCAAATGTCCATGCTTTTTGACATGAAGTGGGAACACTGACAAGTATGTTTACTGACGACGAGGTAACATTTCCTAGTTCATCTTTTCCTCTCCACTTCGATCACACTCGTATCAAATTTTCATTGACTTGCAATAAATTTTTCAGGATGGCTGTCAAACATACTCTGATTATGAGCTGAAAACAACAAATGCATGTGGGTATGTGACGATCGATCAAACAAAGACTGATTCAAGAAAATCTGCAAAACATTTGATGGCTAACAGAGAGAAACATAAAACAGGGTCCAAACTTTGCACAGTAGTCAACATATTTCGTTACTAGCTTGTGAAAGCACAAAATGATCAAGCAATGCTCCTCCTGTAAAAATAATTATAACAGACAAAGCTGTGAGCCTGTGACACTAAACTTTCTGTTCCTCTCACCATCCTAATTACCCTTCCAGTGACTCACAACCAAACTTATCAATATTGTTTCCATACCGACTTGTATGCACCATTCCACCACCTAAAATGATACAAAGTAGCCATGCGTTCTATACTAGCCTTGATAGTGCTCAATGCCGGCCACACCGGGCTACCGGCTCAATACCGGTCAATATCGGCACTATCGGCTTCGATGCCGGTGGAATTGATAATATCATCTATTTATTTTATTGAATAATACTATGTATTTGGAGTATGTGTGCATATAATTAAAAACACACACACATGTATATATATAATTATATTAAACTCTAGAAAGGTACGTTAGAATAGACACAATTCCAAGAACCAAACCGGTATGTCTTCCCGACAAGTATGCTTACAACAACTTAACCCAGCCTCAATCAAGTTCCTTCATTAGAGAGTTTCCAAAAAAAAGTTCCTTCCTGGAGCGTCTCATACTCTCATCAATCAACTTGAATATCTTCTTTTCTAGTTTCTGGTCCAGGGCTGTTATTCTGTAGCACTCGGTCGACACTATCGGGCTTGCTGCTCCGGGACGGCCTACTTGCTCACTGCCTGATGGGCCGGGTGGATAGTTAGAAGGTATTCGGGTTTGCTGTTCGAAAAAATTCGGATCGAATTCAACTTTTTTCCCAGAAAAAAAATGCTCTGTTCTACCTTCTAGCTAGAATACACTAGAAGAAGTTGCTACTATCTGTGGTACATGGTCTACACTTCGAGTACATGATTTCTTGAGACTTTCAAATACTATGCACACAGTTTTTCCACTGGAGAAAAAATGATACCAGCAGACACTTCTTCCAGTTTTATTGGCGGAAAAGTCGTAATTTACAACCTAATGTACAGGAACAGGACTCAACAACTTCAAGCATTTTCATAAGCATTTTTATATCTACGATGGAGAATTATTGCGACTCCGGATGACCATTTTCATATAGCTCTTTACGGTACACTCAATTTAATATAGGTTGTTTATTCTTTTTTATCCAATGATTTAGATTAATTAGGATTTAATTATACCACACCTGTAGTATGAGTAGTAGGATCCTAAAGGGTAAAATTGTAATTGTCTATGTGAGCATGATACGTCACAAGAGTAATATTTTTAATCCTAGTTGGAAAATTTCATAATACTCTCACGAAAAATTATAAATACAAAAAAAATATTATACTCATAACAGATCAATAATCAGATTTAATTTATACTACCACCATATAGCACTAGCAGAATGGACCATAAAATTCGTTTTTCCGTATCGTTCGTCGTTCCCAGAACTGTTTACGGCTAAGAGGGAAGCATTTTAATACGATGGACACGATATACTGAGCTCGGGAGTTCTCTCTGGATTTTTTGCTCCCGGACATAAGAAGGCTCTTACACAGATCCCGATTCAGGACAGAGCTGAACCAACCGAGGATAGGTTCTATTGATCATGCTGGGTTGAAGGGGACTTTTGAGATGCAAGTAAGAAATCCAAGACGACCTTGTTGAAGCGATCCGGGTCCTCCATTTGGGGCACATGCCCCGTTTTCTTGAAGATCTCCAATCTGACATTCTCTCCTAAGCACCTGCAACAGTCATAAGCAAAAACGGAGCTTTCACGGGTACGAGCGTTTGAATTGGACTTGCACAAAAGTAGGATCAACCATTGAAGTCACTGTCTCCCCTCGCATCAGGGTGTCTATGAAATGCACGTATTGTTGCGAGTTACCTCTTGATGGCGAATGCCTTTTCCAAAGGGAATATCTGGTCATGCTCTCCCCAGATGAGCAAAACATCCTGTCGTTAACAACATCAAATACGGAATAGAGGTTTCGTCACGGCTCAGAAAGATAGTTAAGAAACAAAATGACAAATATAGGCGTGGCTTGTTCCAAGGGTGCGTGATAAGGTGGGTGTGTTCTTAATCCAGTTAGTAAAGAATTCACAACGGTAAAAAAAAAGGTACCTGCGGCAAGGGTGTAAGTTGGAAGTCATCTGTGCCTACAGTTGTAGCCTTCATAAGCTCGATCTTCTCTTCCCTCTTATCCGTAAACAGTTTCTGTGAACGATGAACGATAAGATCACCACATTTTCTAGTTTAACTGTGAAACCCAAGCTATGAAAGAAACATGCACCCCCACTATTTTCAGTACGAGAAGAATACACGCAGAAACAATACGTCGGTCAAATTTTTAGTTGGGAGTTGTGGAAAACTAAAATAAATGCGAACAATGATACCGGGCGAATTAGCCAAGCAACACCAAATGAGAGAGACATAGAACAATCCATAATAGACGACTTACATTTATGGAAGTGACTGATAGTGAAATGGTGCACTAACGACTTGTGAATTAAGCTCAGACTAGTAATTAATACTGACATGTACTAACGTGGTTGCGTGCCGTTTTGTAGAAAGCGTAATCCTTTCTGCGGGTGCACCGTGCACGTGAGATCGATGCAGGTTGGATTGATCAGCTCGAGTGGATGGAATGGTACGAAGGACTCGTTACCTGCACGGCCTCTCGGATCACGAAGTCCGGCAGCATGGCGGTGACCTGCTTCCGGTAGAACGAGAGCTCCATGAGTCGCCGCCCGGTGCGCGCGTCCAGCGGCATGAGCACGTCGGCCGGGCTCGCGAACCCGCCGCCGGCGCGCTCGAGGAACGCCCTGTCATCCTCCGCCGTCTTGAGCAGGTCGGAGTTGGATATGACCACGGGCCCGACCCTCCCGGGGGCCGCCGCGCGCGCCAGGGCGTACGCCACGAACCCGCCGTAGCTCGTGCCGGCCACGGAGACGCGCGCCGTCGTCCTCCCAGCGACGCCCGGGAGAGCGTCGAGCAGCGCGGCCAGCGCGGCGGCCTGCGCTGACTCGGAGGGCGGCGGGGAGCAGGAGGAGGAGCCGCCGAAGCAGAGGAGGTCCGGGACGATGACATGGAAGCGGCGGGAGAGCGGGCCCACCTGGCGGCGCCACTGCCACGTGGCCATGGGGCCGAAGCCGTGGATGAGGAGGAGCGGCGGGAGGCGCGGTTCCCCGGGCGGCGCCCAGTAGTGGATGGTTTGGGCCCGAGTCCCACTACCCTCGTCGGAGCTGGAGGGGAGGGTGAGGGTGTTTGGGCGGAGGCCGGCGGCGAGGAAGGCGCGCCGCGCAAGGTAGTCCATCAGCGGGAGGACGCTGAAGCCCATGGTGGCGCAGGAAGACAATGCCTAAACACAGGCTGTCGATTTTGTGCGCCTGGACCTGGTGGGGGTTATCTGAACTAACGAGCTACCCAGCGGGACAACCAAACACACCTCCAGGCCAGGTGCGCCGCCCAGGACGCGAACCAAACCGCCCTAACTCGGTGGGTGGATATAGCTAGAGCGGTTCGGCGGTCGCTGAGGCACCGACGCCAAAGCAAAATTTGTCAGAGTTCGTGTATGACGTACTCTAACCTACGGTTTCTGTACAAGGCTATGGACGCATTAGAACTTACAAAGTTACAAGGTCCAGTGTAGCTTTAAAAAAAGTCAACAATGCACACATATATTTCTTCCTTAATGTTCTCAAATAATTTTTTGGCGTGCACATTAGCTTTGAATGGACTGAGATGGCTAACCATCTTATTGCAAACAATCGAGTGGCTATATATCCATCTTATTGCGAGCTGTGGCTGATCGAGGATCGGACTTGTGAACAGCCAGCAAGAAGTGGATCCGGATCCTCTGCTATAGCAGTTATATGTGAGTGAGTGAATAATGTTCGACAGTAATACTGTAGCGGTAATGTAGAAATGAAATATTTACCGTAGTGAAAATACTGTAGCAACTATGCATCGATTGATTCAGGCATTTGCTTTTCGACCGGACGATGGAGATCGGCTTCTAATATATAGCACTGCAGATCCTCTGTATTGTATCCTTCAATGCAGAAGATATATTTCCGCAAGAAGTCTGACAAGATGGACGGAAAGGGGTCCTCTACATTAGTACATACTAATACACAACAGTGCAGTGATGTGCATTATGGCACTAGCTCCACCGTACGATAAAAATGAATGGTCCATATTGATCGCTACAGTACAAAAGGGCACATTAAAATTGCTACCGTATTTACTGTCACAGTAAGTGTACATTGTTTTCAGAGTGTTTGCTACAGTATTACTGTTAAGTATTATTCATCGGGACTACAGTATTCTATAAGGTAACCGCATAAGATCCGGATCCAACAAGATCTTATTGAACAGGGTTGTATCCTCCAGCTGTGGAGCATGTCCGGTTTTCTTTATGATCTCCACTCTAGCTTTCCCATCCAAAGACCTGAACAAAGTAATTTAGGGCAATTCAATCAGTGGTTAATACAAAATGATGAAATGAAGGCCATCTATATACAATAATGTCAAAGTCTTTGTAAGTTATACCTCTGAATTGCAAAAGCTTTCTCCACTGGGAACAATTGGTCATGCTCTCCCCAGACAATTAACACTTCCTACATGGAAATGCACCGTAGCAAAACATTAGTTACAGCGAAGCATGCCAGTAAATGCATTGATTGAACTACTCTAACATACCTGAGGTATTGGTGTTACTGGGAACTTATCTGTCTCCACTGTAATCCCCTTAAAAGCTGAATAAGTTGCTCCCTGTTATCCGTGAATAGTTTCTGAATTCTGACAGAAGATAACAAAACCGTCTGCTTTAGTATCATAGTGGCAGTAATTTTTTGCATGGGTGAGGATAGTGATGTACATCTACTGCTATCTGATAATCTGAATGACCAAAGGTACAGCTGCAATTAAAACCAGTCTCACAAGAGCACAAATAGTCTCTACAGTGCTGAATTAAGAACGAACAATTCCTACTGAGTCAAGGCAAGCAGTTGGGCATTATTAAGGGGTTATTTAGATATATGTCACCATAGAGAGTTACTGATTTTGAGAAATGCCACTATAAAGTTTCATGTTCAATATATGAGCTTGCTATGAGAATTGTACAAGCGGGTAGTCGGCAACAAAATAATCCATGAACCTCACAATAATACATTTGATCTAAACAGCATCTCACAAGAATACAAAAATCAGTTAAGTAACACGGCTTGCAATTGCAGCCAGAAGAAGAAAAAAACAGAGAGCCTGTGAAGCACCAGGTATTCAGGGAACCAGAATACCAGCTAGAAAGAGCTTTAATTTGTGTATCATTGTTCCAGCAAGAACAGTTTTATTTCGGACATTGTTGTACAAAGTTCACAGAGCAGCCGTTCCTTCTACACCCCCGCTTTGAATAATTGCGGGCACTTGCCTGCATGCAGATCATAGTCGCTCTTCTGGTTTTTACATACAGTTACATGCACTCCCCCTCCCCCACCCCCACCCCCAGATTATATTAACCTATTTTCCGGCGTCTGGGTAATACAAATCCGTGTTTGTTTGCTTTGCATTTTGCAAGTTCTTAGCAGGCCCATTTGGTGCGTCCAGGAGGAAGGACTCGATGAACCAGTTCACTTTTTCGGCGCCCTCCAGCTGCAACGCGTGCCCTGCGTCCTTGATGATCTCTAGCCTGGATTTCTCTCCTAGATGCCTGCAGCCAGGCATGAAAAACACACTGAGTGCTATAGTAATTAATTTGGTATATCGAATTCAGGAAATCAGTACATATATGGTGCAGTGTCCTTCGTTTTACCTTTGCAGCCTGTGGCCAAGATCAACGGGAAACACCTGGTCTTTGTCGCCCCAGAGAATTAATGTTTTCTGTGGAGCAAAAAATATACTTTTTACATGTAGGATCCAAGGTAATAATATAGAAATTTTAACGAAAGAGGAATTTTTGTGTGGCCAAAAAAACTTAGCTCTCGATTATGACGAATTAGCATTATATACATCCACCGGCTGAATGATCGTTTGCTATGGATTAAAAAAAACATTTTACCCTCAGCACGTCGAGCTCCGCCTAAGGTGGTGTCGCGTGCCCCTGACCTCGCCTTGTGCCGAGTAGAATTTCAATTTTTTTTATTGTTAAGAGAATTTTTAGAGATCGTAGCATTTATTTGTTAGTAAATTGCTTTTCTGTTTTAGCTAGAAAATTTTTTAGGTGGTGGAAGGGAGAGTTGGGAGAGGGGATGTATCACCGCAGCCACGACCACCGCTTCCGTATATTTAAATAGTAGAGACGATGGATGTTGTTTGCAATTTGCGGTTTACTAATCCAACTAATTGGTTACGGATTCAGACTTTTTTTTTTGCTGCAATGGTTTTTGATTTAGGTACATGCAAGCACAGACCTGAGTAAGAACCGGGAGGGGATCGATGCCAGCTCCATTCTTCAATAATTCGTGCAGCAACTCTGCCCTCTCCTCTCTTTGGTCCACGAACATCAGCTGCGAGGGCATGCAAATGCATCGCCTTAGAAAATGACGTAATTTTCAAGTGGGTGAAAATGACTTCATCTCCAAAACAAAATGTTATGTGGCGCGACTTGTGAGACCTCAGTATCATGACATGCCATGTCATCTTTTCTCCCATCACTTGAATGTTCCCTGGATCCAAGTGACACATAATAACAAAGTGAAAGGACACGCTGTGCAATTTGCTCCGAACCTCAGTGTGTGTGTCTAGTGCTAATGGGTAATTCAGTGATAAGGTGATAATACCAATCTTGATCGTTGGATCTGGATCTTGACCATTAAAGGTGGGAGCATGCATGGTGTTTAATGAAGACTCGTTAATGAAGGTGCATTGAATGTGGAAACATGTAAAGTGGTTAAATGGTTTAGAGGTGAGAGTCCGCATTAATCTTAGTTGTTCAATTCAGATCCAACGATCAAGATTTGTATTAGCACGTTAGTACTGAATTACTCATTAGCACTAGATATATATTTCACACACACACACATATATATATATATACATGAAGATCGTACTGTCCTAATCAATACCCATGATGTGTATTGATGATCAGCTCGTTCTGCGTCCCCATGCGCTGTTACATTGCATATTGGCTCAAATCATCCATTTATCCCAACCAACCAGTACCAGTGAGACGTAGATCAACCAGCCTATTTGTACTGTACCATACACAAAAGTAGTGCCGCTCCAAGGAGTACGTGCCAGTGCCAGTGCCAGTGGTGTCTGCTAGTGGTATTTTGGATTTGGGCTTATGCTAGTGGCGACGACACGTGGGCCACGTAATGACTAATGACCCCGCGACCAAAGGAATCGACGAGATCAACTGCGCCCCGGCACGTCAGTCCAGACTACTCATACTTTTTGAGTACCATGCCAAAAAATACCTGGTCCAGGATCCGATCCGCGCAGAGGATCACTGTTCAAACATCGATTTAACCAATACAATTAGTCCCACGACTTCGATCGTTGTTTTTTTTCTTTTTTTTTAAAAAAATCTTACAGCATGCCTCACCTCCTCTGTTGGCAACACGTGGTTTTATCAGGGAGGAGCTAGACTAAACATGCATACGCTTAATACCGATCGATATGCATATGCATGCTCGCAATTTGCAAATACTGCTGGGTGTGCGACCGGATAGGAAGTGGAGTAGAAAATATAGAAAGAAGCCACGTGCCAAACCAAACTCGGCGCTAACGCAAGCACGTGCATGCTGGGCTAGCGGCATCAGAGTTAACCTCGCGGTGAGTCTGCGACACATCACCTCTCGAAAAAGAAGCTTGCGGCACCTCGGACTGAGCGATACAGAGTACTGTACCCAATTAACAGAAGAAAGAAAGTGAACAAACAGACAAGCAAAACGACACTAACCTGGATGAAATCGTCGAGCACGAAGTCCGGCATCCACTGCGGCGGGCGGTGCATGGACCGGCGCACGAGGCGGCGCAGCCCTTCCGCGTTCTCTGGCAGCAGCGCGTCCTCGACCGCCCTCTCCTCCCGCGCCGCCATGGCCCTCATCTCCCCGACCGTGGCCGCGACGCCGCTGGTCATGACGATGACCCTGGCGACGCGGTCCCTGGCCTCCACGGCCGCCATCCGATACGCCACGAAGCCGCCGTAGCTGATCCCGACGACGTCGTAGCGGTGGACGCCGAGGAAGCGCATGGCGTCCGCGGCGCAGCTGGCCTGGAAGGCGACGGAGCGGAGCGGCGAGGAAGAGCGGGAGTGGGACCCGAAGAAGAGGAGGTCGGGCGCGTAGAGGTGGAAGTGGCGGGAGAGGTGGTGGAAGTTGCGCTCCCACGTCCACTTGGCGTCGCCGCCGAAGCCGTGCAGGAGGAGCAGCGGCGGCTTGGAGGACGGGGAGGCGGGGCACCAGACGCGGAGTGTGGTGGCGTTGGGTCCCGGGAGGTGGAGGTGGACGGGGCGGAGGCGGAGACGCGCGAGGAGGTGGAGGGAGAGCGCGGCATCGAGGAAGGCGGCGAGGCGGAGGCGGAGCAGCAGGCGGAGGAGGAGCAGCGAGAGGGAGAGGAGCGCGAAGAGGGTCGAGGTGGTGGGTTGCTGCTGCTTCATGGCGAGCGCGCGCGGTGGCGCCGGCCGGCGACCCGGCGTGCGCGTGGTTAAATATGGGTGGAGAGGGATGGGCAGCCGGTAAAAATGTTCTTCAGATCGATGGACTCGTGGCGCGACGTGTGTTTATATACTACTCTCACTCTGTTGTGGCTTGTGACTAGAGGTGACCGGATGGGCTGACCGACTGGCACAAAGTATAATACTATTGGTTTGATCCAGACAAGATACGATTTACACTCTTCATGAGTCGTGTTAGCCGCCACGAAACCACGTGCTGTGCTTGGACCGCTACCCAAACATAGTGACCCAGTCTGGCACGACAAAACAGTGTTGAGCTATGCTAGGCACGTCCCATTTAGCCCTCGTGCGGAGAAGACGAGGCGGCGAGTCCGGTGCGGCGACGTGGGCGCAGGGCCGGTGCGGAGGGAGAAGAGGAAGGAGGTGGGGCGGCGCCAGCGCAGAAGGAGAGGAGGGAGAAGAGGGGAGGTGTGCGGCTGCGGCGTGGGCATGGGCATGGGGCCCCGCGCAAAGGGAGAAGACGGGGGAGGCGGCAGGGCGGCGCGGGCGGGGAAGACGAAGGGGTGCTGGGCGTGAGGGGGCGCTGGCAAGTGGTGCTACGAGGACGGGGAGAGACCGAGGGAGAAGAGGGAGGCGGCGCCAGCACAAAGGGAGAACAGGCGCGGGCGAACGGGCGTGCGGTAACGGCGGCAGCGGTGTGCAAGTGTGGTAGCCGGCGGCGGTGTGCAAGTGTGGTAGTTGACAGCAGCGTGCAGCAGGGGAGAAGAGGGAGCCAGGGAGTTAGGGCACGATGAGCCGTGCTTGGCACGGCATGGACCGACTGGGAAAATGCGTAGGGGCGTTGGGCAGCGCGCGGGGCGACGGGCCGCACGGCCCGGTGGGGGAATAGCCGTTGCGGGCTTTTTGGGCACGATGGGTCGTGCCCGGCATGGTCCATTTGCCCATTTAGCCTGTAATGTTTGAAAATTTCAAACTTTTGATTGTTTTTTTGACTGTCTGGGGCTTATAAAATAGCAAAAATCATCGATATTTTTCTATATAAATAGGCACCATACCTCCCTCATTCAGCACTCATCCATTCCCCAATCTCTCTTTCAAATTCTATTGTGCAAAATTAAATTCGTTATGAGATAATTTGGCAAAATTTTTAAAAATAATGTGCCAATTTTTGGGAGATTGAAATCCTGGCAGCAAGTCATCAAAAGAACTATAATACTTTTTTATTTTTTATTGTTATTGTTTGTTATGCTAAGATGAAAACAATAATAGCGTTAGTTTCAATTTTGCAGCTTTCATTATGGAAAAGTACAATATCTTCGCTCTTAGTGAGTACGAAATTTCACCGAAGGATGTTGCATCTATAGAGGAGGCTGCGGTTGTCTCAAACCAACCAGAGGTTTTACCGAAAGGTTAAGGTGGAGTTTCGTCATTAGGCTCTACAGCAGCATCTTCGTCGGCGACCACCGGAGTAAAGAGGTTGAGGCCGCCTACATCCGGAGTCTGGGAGCATTTCAACGGGACAACCAAGGCAGACACACAAAGAAATGAGGTACCATATGTTGTTTGCAAAATTTGTCATCAGGGATTGTCTGCAAAGTGTACAGGTGGGACGGGGCACTTGCAAAGACATGCTACAAGATGCCGGGTCAAGCAAGGATTGCTGATGAGACGATGTAGCGGCAATACAACCCCAACGGTACAGTACATAGCTGGGACTATGATCCTGAGGAAGCATGTTAATCTCTCTATCGTTTAATTGCTTACAAGGATTTACCGTTAGGCTTTAGAGAGTCTAATGCTTTTCAAACTTACATTAGAACTGCACATAATTCTAGATTTTCTTCTGTTTCTAGATAGACAGCAACTAGAGATCTAGTAAAATACTACAATGAACGCTGTGACAAATTAAAGGATAAATTTGCTACATGTATATTTTCGATGGCCCTGACCTCGTGCATATGAAGTGGCCGCGCTTAGGGAGGATTATCTTAGTGTAGTTGCTCATTACGTTAATATAGTTTAGTTGCTCATTACGTTAATAATGACTGGGTAATGGAGAAAATAATTATAGGTTTCAAGTTAATTAATGTAGCACACACAACTGAGAATATTGTGGACTGTATTATCAAAGTTGTGGAAGACTTTGGTCTTACAAATAAAATATTCTTAAGTACTCTAGACAATGTCGTTGCGAACTCTAAGGCCATGGATATTCTTACTCCAGTCTTCAGTACATATGCCGATTCCTTCTTGCTACATCAGCAATGCGTTTGTCACATTAATAACCTTATAGTCAAATCCGGTTTGAAGAGGTTTGATATGTATTTTAAATCTTTTCGTGATGTGATATCTTTTTTGAATAATTCTAATGTAAGCATAGTAGCATATAAGAACTTCTATAGGGCAATGGGTGTACGTCAACGAAAGTTCGATAGAAATTTACTTACCTGATGCTTAAGAGTCTTTTACCATATAAGAATTTTTTTCTGTTTTTATTCAAATACACTATCAGAGCACTGACGGTAGTGTACTATTGACAGAGCAACATTGGTTCGTTGTTGAGAAGATACTCCAGTTTGTAGAAATTTTTTATGAGGCCACTGTTGCTTTGTACGTTGTTTACTATCCAATATATCTTATTATTATGTATAGTATTTTACAGATTGCTACTCAATTTATAATGTATGAAAATAACTTAGTTTTATGCGAGACTATTGTTGCTATGAAAACTAAATACCTCAAATATTGGATAGAAATTCATTTCCTATATGTATTTGCATTTATTTTAGATCCTAGAGGTAAAATTGAAGCATTTGCTAATGTTTTTGATCTTCTTAGTGATGTTACAGGGCTATACTATTCTAACTATTTTGCAGAATTTCGTTCTCGGTTACACGAGGTTTACCAAAGGTATGAAAATAAGTTATGGTGAGTCCACATGCAACGACCTCCAGTAGCTCCCTCCTCAAGTAGTAAGATAAATATGTGAGGTAAGATCTTGTTGGACCGTAAAGGCGACTAGAGGGGGGTGAATAGGAGCACGCTCACTTTTTCCCAAATAATGAATTCAACACAATTTCACTCCAATAGCTATGATGAAGCTATGAAGATCAATATACCCGACAAATGGAAGACTAGTATTGAATCCAATTAAATCCCTAAGCAAAAACACAAAATCAACTAAGATTGCAAAGACTCACAAGAAGGCGGTCGGACCTCAGACCCAACCGGTCGGACCGATTGTCGGCGGTCCGACCGGCGTAGTCTTGGCGGTCGGACCGCTCCAAAATCGGTCGGACCGGTGATGACGGGCGATCGGCCGCGATCTGTAACCGATCAAACAAGAAAATCGGCCGATGACGAAGTTGCAATTAGGTGAAACTTTTGATTCTCAACTCCAAACTTCACGAAACTTTGCACACACCTTCTCTATGCTATTGAGGACCTATTCCAATCGAATATTATGATAATTCTTGGAACGATCTTGAGCAATTGTCAATTGATTAATGAAGGTCTAAAACAGGCAAGAACGAAAACTTGATCCTAATGCTTGTTCGTGAGAGATTGATGATCAAGATGATGCTAGATAGATTCACACATATCACAGCAAGCTAATCCACGTGAAAGAATCAATCACAAACTCGCGGATCAAAGGAAGCCCTAAAATCATCAAATTGAAAGCAAGAACGAAAAGAGACTTATCTCAAGCAAACCTTGCATAGATTGATAACGAGATCGTTGCTGGATTACACCCACGCCATCATGGATCAGTGGTCAATCCAAGATCACGAAATTCTCCTCAAACCATGAAAAGCCCTAGCCTCCACCTCAACTCCCCTAAAGACAATTAGGGTTTTGAAACATAAAAAGGCGAGAGAGAGAAAGAGCTAGATGGTGCAGCCACCACCTCCCCCTATTTATAGTGGAGGCCTAGACTCCTAGGGTTTGACTCAATTGGGCTCCCGTTAAGGCCCACTAACAAACGGGTCACACACGCACGCTTCGCAAAGCGCCGTCTTTAACCTTTTGACCTAAACCGCTTCACCATGCGTCATGGATTTGCCAATAGGTCACCCTTGTCCATCTTGCGTCACGCTTGAGTCGTTGACCTCACCCGGCATCGTCGATCGTTCTGGACCTCAACTCTCCAAGTCTAGTCCCGATCCTTCTCGCCGTTGACCGTCGTTGACCACCAAGCAACCTGCACAACCACAGACAAGCAAACACGAATTCGGGAACAAGTTCTTCACAACTTGACCCATGTTAGTCAAAACATGCATCATGCAAACCATATGCCACGAAACCAATGACTTTGACCTAACAAAACAACATCGCCACGGTTGGCCGACGTTCGTTATTACGGTCGACCGCTCAGTGAGCCGGTCGGACCGCTTCCTTGGCGGTCGGACCGCTCCTCGTGAGCGGTCGGACCGCCCTGGGACTTAGCCGAATTTCAACCCCAAACTCCAAACCTCTCGAAACTTTAAACCAATAGAACTTTTCTTGGAGACTCCAAAATCATGAGACCAAGTGCATTGGGATCCTCACTTGCCTACAACACCTATTTTTGGCCCAGCTCGTTTTGACCACTTTGGTCACCGCCGGTCCGACCGCCCCACATGGCCGGTCCGACCGATTTGGGACCGGTCGGACCACCGTGCAAGGACCGGTCGGACCGCCCCTGTCCAGAAAGCCTGACACTTTGTCGAAAACGCGTGAAACGACAAACCGTAAACGTCATTGCCAATTGTCACATCATCCTAAGATCTGGAGCATATCCCCGTGAAATCCACAATCTCCCCCTTGATGAACACATTGGCAATTATCCAGAAAATGTAAGTAAGAGGTTTGAAAACGAGTTTACTCGCAGTTTTCGCACAAAGGCACAAATTGGTCCATAAGCAAGAAAAAGCAATGAAAATGACCAAGCTGGCATCAGAATAGTATAGGCATGTGAGACAAGGCAAAAGAAAGCATAAAAACTTAGATTTCCAGAAAAGGGTCAAAATTCTCACATGAGGTCCATATGAAAGAACAATTGTTCAATTGACCTATGATCATTGTGAGGATAAAAGAATGCAATTCAAGTTCAGAATATTCAATAAGACAATAAGAATGCAACTCAATAACTCCCCCTCACTATGATCCTCAAATTTCAAATTTTCAGTTTCTCCCCTTTGTACAAACTTCTCCCCCAACAACTTCTCCCCCAGCAAAGAAATATATTCTCATTAACACATCTTCTCTTCTTATTTAACACATCTTCTCCCCCTTTGACAATGAATTCATCAAGGAATCACACCTTCCTCTCATCCAGAGATAATAAATATAGAATAAAGGAAGAAGCAGAAACAAAAGAAGCATAAAGAGGAATATGCATGAAATGCAATGGAGTGGCTTCAATTTTTGTATTTTTCAATTTTGATTACAAGAAGCTTTGGAGATTACCCAAAAGAACAAGCTAGTATCTCTAATATTGCACAAACAAAGATATCAAGCCGACAGTAGCTAGCAAGATCATGGTAAGACATATATATCAAAGCTAAGCACAAAGGCTCAAAAGTAAAGTAGTAGATTTGATCAATTTAAGCAACGCTTCAAATTCAGCAAGTTCATCAACAGAGATCCTAAAGTGAAATTGGCCATGTCAAAATGTCAAAGTGAGATCAAAATCTAACAAAGACCACATTAAGAGTCAATCAAGTCCCGTATTGAATCATTTTGCTCAATATTTTGTAAACGCCCATTTGTCAACATTTTTCTCATTTGCATTGAATATTGAAGTTGACTAATGATCTAACTTAGTGACAAGATCCGGACTAGGAGCCATCCACAAACTCATCCTAAGCTTCGACCAAAAGTTGATTAAAGGTATATCTTAGTAAAGAAGATCCGGACTAGGAGCCATCCACAAACTCTTTCTAAGCTTCTACTGTATGACAAATCTTGAGGTTCATGTCATTTCGACAAGCGGTCCCCATGAGATCGTTCGGTTCATCAAACTATCTCCAAGTTCATGTCATTTGACAAGCGCCTCGTAAGAATAGTTTGGCACAATTTAAGCATAAGACAATCTTGATTTTCATTTTCACATGAGCCGCTTTAGAATCTCAAGAACACGAAAGCTCAAGTAATGGTCAATTTTAGATCAAAGAGCTAACAAAGCAATTCAGACAGGCCAATGTCACAAGAGGAGCACTCATTGCGCAACTTGCTAAAACATCCACAAATTGCAATTTCTTAATTTGAGTTGCTTAAAAAGTTCTAGCTCATATAGCAAAGACTTAGCTACACATGTAAAAGCATGATAATTCTAGCAAGTCAAAGAACTAGACATGACATTGAGCAAGAATTGAAATACAAAAGCTCCAAAGGGTAATAGGCAAAGCTTCATCAATTTTAAAAGATAAGCAGAAAATCTTATATTACAATGCATCTTTTTGGATTTTTCATACCACTTGCTGTAACCACTTGTTGTTACCACTTGTTGGATTTTTCATATGAATGCAATATGATACAATGAGATGCAAATAAAAAGCCTAAAACTTAAAAAGTTCAAAAGATCACTAAGTTCGAAAAAGAACAATAAAAGATCAAAAGAACAAGGAAAGATCGAAAAGATCAAACTCCCCCTCAAACCAACCCATAAGGATAAATAACCCCTAACTCGCTTCTCAAGGTGGCAAACCTAGTTGGGTCTAAAGATTTGGTGAGGATAAAAACAAGATACAAGAGAAGAATCTAGTGGGTGACAAGCGCCTGAGGTACTCTTCCTATCTAGCCGACAGCCCGCACAATTAGGATAAGAAAAACCCCCGAATGGACAAGGATAAAGAACAGGAATATCAAATACCATACAAAGAGAGTAGAGTGTAAGTACTGAATAAGAGCTTAATGACTGGCGATGGGAAGTTCTGGAGATGCTTGAAACCCGTCGATCAAGCGTGAAGGAGGTGAACCATCTTGAGTCTCGGCAATATGATGTGAACAGTCGGAGTCGACAAAGCACGTGCCCTTCCTCTTTCCGCGGCAATCCTGAAAAATCAAGGCACAGAAGAACGATGTGTCTCGATACTGGGGTTAGTTAAACAAGACTTAGGAACCCAGTACTGAGACACACGTCTGCGAGTAGTATGCAAAGCAGAAGTGTTATCCTTGATTTCATCTAAAATTCTGTTATGAGCAATGTTTAAGTTAATATGGGAATTAAATCGTCCACAGGCGATCGACCAAATGTCAGTGGCGGTCGACCGGTGACCAAAACGGTCGACCGGTGAGCACCAATGTCGGGACCGCGAATCAAGAACATGAGAATTAGGATATGTAGAAACATAATGATTAGCATGTGAGAAAAATCCTAATACAGGTTTATTCCTTTCAGTGTTACCATGTCTCATAAAAGCTCTAGGTTGCCTGAATGAATTTCTATCAAGATTTTTCCTATCATTTTTCAACCTACGCCAACAGAATTCAATCAAATGTCCACCTTTTTTGCAATAAGTGCAATGGTACTTGGTACCACTAGAAGAAGCACTATTGGAATTAATACAAGGTTGGGCAAAACCTACAGATTTAAAAGATGATTTTGCAGGTTGGGTTTTGAATTCAATTAAACCTTTTTCCAAGACTTGAATGACTTTTGGGTTTGAATTGTCTTGAAAAGAATTGAATCCTAAACCTTGCTTCTTATAAGGAGTTTTAGACTTGTCAAGAATCATGTTTAATTGTTTCTTACCTTTAGAAAATTTCTCTAATGTATCATGAAGGTAAGCATTTTCTTTTCTCAAGTTAACACAAGCATCACAAGTTTTATCCATTGATTTCTCCTTATACAAAGCAATTTCAAGCTTAAGAGCGGAACATGAAGCACAAGTAGTATTTTCAATATTGTCCTTAAGCTTAGCATATTTGACTCTAGCAGCTTCTAAGATATCTTTGATTTCACGTTCTTTTTCTAAGCATGAAGTGCAAGGGCTAGAACCAATCACATCAGAAGCAATCAACTTGCTAGAATCTAAGCATTTTTCACAAGGAGCAGATTTAATTTCAATTAGCTCGGTTCTAGCATTTTCAAGTTGTTGTAAAGCAATATTATGAGCAGATTGTAAATTGGTAATTTCTGAATGCATAGCATGACAAGATAAACATTCATCAGGTTCAAGAGTCTTAACATTTGCAAGTTCTAGTTTCAGTTTACCAATTTTTGACTCTAGTTTCTTATTTTTAGTCATGACAAATTCTAGCGCTTCATCTTGACTAAGCACTTGCTCAACTATAGAATCATATTTAGCAGAAAGCTCATCATAAGAAAAAGATACCTCATTATTATCAATATCGTCGGTGTCAGCCATGAAGCACATGCCGGTGAGGTTCTTGGCCTTCCCTTTCTTGTCCTCTTCGCTCCCGGAGTCCACATCGCTAATAGATTGCTCTCCAAAAGCGGCAAGGACCCGGTGAGCGGCCTTTATGAGCTTGACATCATCATACTCAGAGTTGTTCTCATGAGGCTTCTTCCAAGCTGTCTTCTCCTCCCTGTGCTTACCCTTACCTTTTAGCTTGGGGCAATTGGCCCGGATGTGGTAAAGCTCTCCACACTCATAGCAAGTAACAGGACCACCTCTCTTTTTATTTCTCACATTGTTGTAAGCCCTCGTGAATTTTTTAGCTAAAATTGCTAACTCAACCTCAGGGATATTCTCAAGCTCCTCTTCATGAATAGCAGATAAACAAGCAAATGAAAATCCAGAAGAAGATTCAAAAGAGTCATCAAAAGCCTTTTTGAGAGGATCTGCTACCAAAGCTAAATTATCTTTATTTGGATGATCAACTCTTTTAATTTCATGAGTCTTGAGTTTACTATAAAGCAATTCTAAAGTAAGACTCGAAAGATCAACATTCTCTTCTATAGCAGTAGCCTTCATCTCCCACTCCTTGGTGTTGATTGCAGCCAAGAGGTGGGTGGCATTTTCAGATTGAGAATATTCAATATCAACAGCTTTCATTTGATTAATCACTTTATTAAAACGACTGAAAATGTCATCGATGCTCTCTCCAGGACGCATCTCAAATTTGTTATAATCACGCTTATAGATTGTTTGGCGCACTTTCTTAATTTGGGACGAACCCTCATGATATGTTTCGAGAGTGTTCCAAATCTCAATGCATGCAATGCAAAATTACAAATCCTATCATATTCTTGTCTACCAAGCGCACCATATAAAAGATTCTTGGCCTTGTTGTTGTTAGCCAAAAGAATTGCAAAAGCAGGAGTTTCAACCTCAGGAATAATGAGCGGGGATCGAACAACGTCCCATATAGCTTGTCCCTCGCTCTCAAGGAATACTCGCATACGATTCTTCCAATAGGCATAGTCGTGCCCATTAAAGATATGCGGTTTTGTAGAGAATCTATCCATCGCCAAATTTGGTGACCGGTTAAGATCAAGATTGAACTAACAGGGCTCGATACCACTTGTTGGACCGTAAAGGCGACTAGAGGGGTGAATAGAGCACGCTCACTTTTCCCAAATAATGAATTCAACACAATTTCACCCAATAGCTATGATGAAGCTATGAAGATCAATATACCAAGACAAATGGAAGACTAGTATTGAATCCAATTAAATCCCTAAGCAAAAACACAAAATCAACTAAGATTGCAAAGACTCACAAAAGGGCGGTCGACCTCAGACCCAACCGGTCGGACCGATTGCGGGGCGGTCGACCGGGCGTTGTCTTGGCGGTCGGACCGCTCCAAAATCGGTCGGACCGTGATGATGGGCGGATCGACCGTGATCTACGTAACCGATCCAAACAAGAAATCGGCCGATGACGAAGTTGCAATTAGGTGAAACTTTTGATTCTCAACTCCAAACTTCACGAAACTTTGCACACACCTTCTCTATGCTATTGAGGACCTATTCCAATCGAATATTATGATAATTCTTGGAACGATCTTGAGCAATTGTCAATTGATTAACAGAAGGTCTAAAACCGGGCAAGAACGAAAACTTGATCCTAATGCTTGTTCGTGAGAGATTGATGATCAAGATGATGCTAGATAGATTCACACATATCACAACAAGCTAATCCACGTGAAAGAATCAATCACAAACTCGCGGATCAAAGGAAGCCCTAAAATCATCAAATTGAAAGCAAGAACGAAAAGAGACTTATCTCAAGCAAACCTTGCATAGATTGATAACGAGATCGTTGCTGGATTACACCCACGCCATCATGGATCAGTGGTCAATCCAAGATCACGAAATTCTCCTCAAACCATGAAAAGCCCTAGCCTCCACCTCAACTCCCCTAAAGACAATTAGGGTTTTGAAACATAAAAAGGCGAGAGAGAGAAAGAGCTAGATGGTGCAGCCACCACCTCCCCCTATTTATAGTGGAGGCCTAGATCGCTAGGGTTTGACTCAATTGGGCTCCGTTAAGGCCCACTAACAAACGGGTCACACACGCACGCTTCGCAAAGCGCCGTCTTTAACCTTTGACCTAAACCGCTTCACCATGCGTCATGGATTTGCCAATAGGTCACCCTTGTCCATCTTGCGTCACGCTTGAGTCGTTGACTCACCCGCATCGCCGATCGCTCGACCTCAACTCTCCAAGTCTAGTCCCGATCCTTCTCGCCGTTGACCGTCGTTGACCACCAAGAAACCCGCACAACCACGCACAAGCAAACACGAATCGGGAACAAGTTCTTCACAACTTGACCCATGTTAGTCAAAACATGCATCATGCAAACCATATGCCACGAAACCAATGACTTTGACCTAACAAAACAACATCGCCACGGTTGGCCGACGTTCAAGTTATTACGGCCCGACCGCCCAGTGAGCCGGTCGGACCGCTTTGGCGGTCGGACCGCTCCTCGTGAGCGGTCGGACCGCCTGGGACTTAGCCGAATTTCAACCCCGAAACTCAAACCCATCGGAAACTTTAAACCAATAGAACTTTTCCGAGACTCCAAAAATCATGAGACCAAGTGCATTGGGATCCCTCACTTGCCTACAACACCTATTTTTGGCCCACTCGTTTTGACCACTTTGGTCATCACGGTCCGACCGCCCACATGGCCTGGTCCGACCGATTGGGACCGGTCGGACAGCGTGCAAGGACCGGTCGGACCGCCTCCTATCGTAAAGCGACACTTTGTCGAAAACGCGTGAAACGACAAACCGTAAACGCCATTGCCAATTGTCACATCATCCTAAGATCTGGAGCATATCCCCATGAAATCCACAGATCTTCGGTAGCTATTCCTCGAGATCCAGGTCTTATTCTTCTATAGCATTGCATGCTCAACCAAGAACAACTCTAAGGAGTAGGGAACTATCAACCTATCTGGAGAGCGATACGGTGGATTTTAACTCAGAATGCTTCGAAATTATGAGATGCATGCCCATAAGTTAACATATCCCGTGCTAGTCATACTTGCACGTGATGTATTAAACTGTTCATGTCTCAATGGTTTCCTCCGAATCTGCTTTCAATCTTTCTAGAAGAATATTGGAGGAGAGAATAACATGTCTCACGAGTGAGATGGTGGGAATACTTTTAACCATGAAGGACTGAGAACAAGTTGTTTCGCGAACACAACACTCTATAGAAAATACAGAGTTGTCGGACGTGTTCGAAAATCTGTACCTTGACAATGACACTTAAAACAAAGATGTATGTAGAGCTATATGTTGTACTCTTTTTCATTTGCCAATTTTTCTCGATGTTGACTTTTTTACTCGGCAAATGTTTTAATGATGCGGCCATTTTGATATTAATAAAGCTCTTTATTATATTTTTAATATGCTTATATAATTTTTTACAACTTTCATATGTATTTGTGAACTCTACGCATTTTGTTTGTTTTTTTTTCTAATTTTTTTTTTGCATTTTCGGGTTAAGAGGGTTGGAAACGGCCCGATGGGCCAAACGAGCTTATACCAGCACGACGCTTTTGTGGACCGGACCGGGCTGTGTCCATGTTGGGCCGTACTGCCCAATTGGCCACGACTGGTTGGGATTCCCGCTCATCTGTTGGAGTTGAAGAGTTCAAAGTTCGAACTCATATATATATATATATATATATATATCACATTATTTGGCCATGACACGAACTCGCTGGATCGATGCTTTATGCTCATTGCCATGCTCCGAGTTATACTATGTCATACATGATTGGTGGGCCTTGCAATTTAAGGCGACACATGATCCGATCTCGCCAGCAGCCAACCAAATACGCAAAATTTCATGTGCCGCTTGTTCGGCAACCATCGGCATCTCGTGGGGGTCTGGATCCCCTGGGGTTACAAACTTAACTCCACCCGGTGAAGCTGTTAATTTCAACCGTTCATTCCCTCCTACGGCTTAGATAACTTTACACACCTACTGCTCCCTAATCCCTATGACCACACATTCCTGAGCACGTTTGGATTAGGGGTGGGCGTCGTTCATGCCGGCCCAATGGGTCACCGAATCGATCCAGAAAATTCACTAACATGGGCCAATTGTACGATCCAAAAGACAATAGCGGCAAGAGGTCCAAAATCCGATTGCTCCATTAGATCAAGTGGACCGACCCTTAACCGTTGTAGTTGCTTCTTTGTTTTTGGACTGATAAGTTTTTATCTTCTGATAGTGGATTTAAGGTTTTCTGGATCACATGATGTATACCTTGATTTTCTGATTACGAAACTTGTGATGATTGCATATGGTGAATATTTTTTTTATCTCATCCTGATCGTACATTGTTCAGTGTGAAAAATGTTAATGCATCTAGCTGCTCCGTTCAAAACTTCAAAAATGTTAGTATGATTGCATATGGTACCTAACGGGTCATTTAACATCTTGCTATGTAACTTCTTGCTGCTTTGTTCAGTAAGCTGTAACTATCATGTAACAAGTCCTTTAAGAATTGGACCGACCCTTATGACCCAACGGATCATGGAGTCATAGCAGCACAATAAAAAAGTGTCGATCTATGAACCATTTCTGAAGATATGGGCCACACAGGGCATGTTCGAGTCGGATTGGATCGACCCACTCCCACCCCTAGTTTGGATAAGCATGACATGTACTTGAAGCTTTATTGTAGTACTCAGAGCTTTTAGAGGCTATTTGGAATGGTTGTGGTTTTCCTGAAAAGCGGTTTCTAGTTGGGTTGCAGGGTTGAACAACTGGACTGAAAAGATTTGGTGTTTGCCTGTCTGGCTTTTAGGTAGGCTAGTTACCGCTTTCGAGATAGAAAATGTCTGAAATGCCCCTAAGAACAGTAATAGCTTGTTTGATGTCGTTTAACACAATTAACAATATTTAATGAGAACTAACGACGGTTGACGATAATTAACGATGCTAAACGCAATTAACGGCATTTAAAGACAATGAACATCTAGCACATTTGACGACAACTACCGCAATTAACGACATTTAAGGATAATTAATGACCACTACTGTAATTATGGCAATTGGTCGCATTTGACGACAACTACCGCAATGAGCACAATTGATCGCATTTGACGACAACTACCGTAATTAACGTAATTGATCGTATTTGACAACAACTAACATAATATATTGAAATTTAGCACAATTAGCGCAATAAACCACAATTAACGTAATTACTAACATAATATATTGCAATTTAGCATAATTAATGTAATTAACGACAATTACTACAATAAGCAAATATTAAATGAGAGATAAAAACAATCTTCCAAAGAGTAGAAGCACAATTTGAATCGTCTAAAATAACCACACGGCAACAAGCCCACAAAAAAAACAAGACCTTTAATAAGATTTATACAACAAGATCCACGAAAATAAAATTTTATATGCGACTATCAACAATGAGCAATTTATTACACAAAAAATACATCCATCAGCAACAAGTCAAACATATATCTCCTATTTATTCCTAATAGCCATCATCAGCGAACAGTTCTTGTAAATCTACCAGCAAGCAATCACCGAAATCCATATTTCCACATATCACTCTTCCACCACAATTGCAACATTGATCAATGCCAAACATCACATCTAGAAGGTCAGAATTAAGCAGAAATCTCCACCACGGGTATGAAATCTCGTACTCCTCATAAAGATTTCAAAAAAAAAGGATCGGGAACCTAAACAAAACTCGATCGGAAACAGACATAAGCATCTGATAAGGAAAACTATAAGCTAAAGGGACCACTTGAAGGGCTCTCTCTCTAGAGTTAACTTAATCCTGATCATGCTTTGAGCCGTTAAAGTCTGAAGGCAAGTCCTGATGTTTATGCTTACCTTTATAAGATCCTTCCCACTCTTGTGATATGAAGTCTGTTGGGTATCACCCCCAAATTTTTCAACCAACTTTTCCAATTCAATTTTATGAGTACTTTCATTAGACTCTTCCTCTTCCTCATATTCTTCTTCATCTTTCTTGTTGTCAGATTTTTTTAAATCTCCATGACCATTATGAGTTCCCCCTTTCCTATTTGCCAACACCCCTTTTGCTTCAAATTTCAACTCATAACCCACAGAATTAATAGAGATATCCACAAAACAATTGATATGAGAGGAATCTCTACAATTAACTTTTACCCTAACATGGCCAACTCTCATAGACTGATCTCATCCACCTCAATGGGCTCTCCCACAGTGCTTACTAAACCTTTCACAATTTCTTCAGATTTTGTAGGTAAAGGAATTCCAGAGATTCTCACCCAAGCAGGAGCTAGAACAGAGGAAGCTTCTGGATCTAGAGTGGATTTTTCAACCTTAGCTTTAATAGAGTGAAGTGCTAATTCAATACCCCTAGCTTTAGACCAAGTCTCGAGAATTTCCTTAGAGGGAAAAACCACAACATATTCATTCTCAGAAATTTTCCTAACATTCCTATTCCAGTTTGCCTAGATTAGATGTTTCATCTCAGTCTCAATTCTCTCCACTGAAGCTACCCCTTCCTTAATGGTTATCACTCCTGTTGCAGCCTGTTGTTCAGATAACATAAGGTCTGGAATCTAAAGACTGTAGAACCCTTGTCTTGGAATACCAAAACCAAAAATTTTAGACCCTGGCACTTCTTGTCCTCTGGGCAGTTTGTAGTCATATGACTTGATTTCTTGCATTTACAGCACACAAGGGGATCAGTTCGTCTAGCCTGATGGTGACCAGACTGTAAACATCTGAAGCAGGTCCTCTATCCTCAGATCTCAAAACCCCTGTGTTTGGTCCAATATCACCCCAGCTTTTCTTAAGCTCATCTCCCTTGGTTGTGGCCGCATGATCCTCCAACTTGGAGTTGGATCTGTTCCTGTCTTCACGGTTAGGACCTCCTCTACCATCAAAACCACCCATGTGCCCCCTTTGAATTGTTCCTCTCAGCGAAAATCCTCTTCTCTAACTTGATTATCTCTTTGATAATCCTATGACCATCCCTTGTAACGACTAGCCGAATCTCTATCGAGCACCCCACTATTCCAAGACTCAGATCTAGATCTATCAGCAACCCTGAGGAACTAATTTGTACATGATTTCTGAAGGCCCCCTTGTTGGTTCTCCTAGAATCTCTTCTTTTGGTCCTATTCTCTCCGAAGCTTCTCTCGAAGATCCTCCTCAGAGTCGTCCTCCATCCAATCTTCTGGAGCACTACGCTTACCCTGCTCCGGTTATGAGGGCCATTGCCAAACCACCTCGGGGTTCTTCCTCTCCCACGATCCATGCCCACCCCTTTCACCATTTCTGCGATGGAGCTTCGCAGTGGAGTTTCGATTGATGATCCACTTGAGTCGCTTATGAAATGGTAATGTGTCTAGGTTTGATAACAATTTCCGTTTGCCGATCCACCTGAGCCACGGATTTTTTCCCCTAATGGTGAACTGTCATGCATCTGTATTTTTCGCGTCACCCTATAGCTTGCGGTGAATGCTTGACACAGTTTTTCGGTTTTTTTTTTCCACGAACGTTCTGGTAATGATGGCTGTTTATTTTAATGAAAGACATCAACTGATGTCCCAGCTCCAAATTTACCGAAACCGGAAAGAACATGCTGTTTTTGGTGTTTGGTCAAAAGAAAAGGCCTCAAAGTAGGCTAATAACAACACGAGTTTCGATAGGCTGAAGGAAATTAGATACTATAAGTAGGATAAAGAAAGACCCTACAAGAGAAATGAAAGTCGTTTGAGCATATTTTTTCTCCACTTATCCAATTCTTTGCAAGAGTATTAGAGAGAGCTATTCTTAGGTCAGTTCCTGAAGTCCACTTTTTGTTAGTCAGAAGTTCACTTTAACTGAGCTAAGTGTGTCAATCTTTCATGTTGGAAGCTAAAGAAAAGGTGCTCCACCTCATCTAAAAAAGGGGATAGGAAATTGAGAGAGAATAGGACGATAGCGATAGACACAGGAACTGAAATAGACTAAAATTAAGAGGTGCCTCATGCTCTAAGGCAAGGGCAAGCTAGACGTTACCCTTCAGTTACTCATACCCACAGTAGCTTCAAAGCATCACTGCAAACCTAATATATGCTCGCGTGCTACTAACTGCACTATATATACACGACTACTGATCACCGAACCTAAAGGAAGATACGTTATTTTCCCGCCAAATCAAGAGCGAACTTAGAGGCGTAGCCATGAGAGCAACTGATCATACCACCCTCATCCCTCGAGCCATTCTTTCTCTCCTCTTCTTCTCCATCCTCTGCAAATCCGATCCGGACCTCCTCCTCGACTACTGCGTCGCCGACACAGCCGCGGCCGCGGCGTTCCACCTCAACGGCTTGGCCTGCATCGACCCGGCGATGGCCCGCGCCGACCACTTCGCCACCTCGGCGCTCGCGGGCGACGAACCCGGCCGCCTCGCTCTTCGGGTTCAACGTGACGCTGACCAGCCCGGCCACCTCCCTACCGGGCGCCAACGCGCAGGGGCTCGCCATGGCGCGCATCGACCTCGCGCCGGGCGGCATGGCCCCGCTGCACTCCCACCCGCGCGCGTCGGAGGTGGCGCTCGTTCTCAGCGGGAGCGTCCTGGTCGGGTTCGCCGACACGTCGTACCGGCTGTACACGCAGCTGCTGCGCGCCGGCGAGGCGTTCGTGTTCCCGAGGGCGATGGTGCACTTCCTGCACAACATGGACACGGCGGCGCCGGCCGTCGTGCTGTCGGGGCTCAACAGCCAGAGCCCCGGCGCGCAGCTCGTGCCGTTCTCGGCGTTCCGGACGGAGCCGCGGCTGCCGGACGAGGTCCTGAAAAAGTCCTTCAAGATCAACGGGCAGGACGTGCAGAGGATCCAAAGAAACCTCGCCGGATCTTAGAAAATCCCTCGTGTACTTTCATCGATTTAGCATATAAGGCCGTGCCATAGTACTCGTAAAAACACCACAAAAAATTGAGACGGAAAAAGGACCTAGATTAAATTTCTGGCCCAATTACAGTCCTTTCTTCCATGTAGACGGCCCAATACTGTGGAAAAAAATAAAACAACCAACAATGAAAAAGCGTAAAATCCATTCTACATTACTAGAGGAGCTGTACATGTAAAATACGTAATAGAGAATGACACAACAATCATGTCATACTGATGTACACAAGGAGATTGATCTTTCCATCAACTTTTCAATATTTCTGCACGGCACAGAGGCGCAAGTTTCCGCCTGCTTTGCGTACGTATGGTGTTGGAAAAAATGGGGATATTAGGTCCATCAAGTGGCCGGCACCAGGGAAAAACAACACTAGTTAATCGCGATAGAAACTAGTAGAAGTGAACCCAATCTCTCTCCTCCTGCTACCTTTCTACTCGCCTTTTAGGGGACATCGCTAAAAGTAACAAAAAGACGAAGAATCCGGGTAAATTAACACGACCATGGACAAAACTCCAAAAAAAAAAAACACTCCACCGAGCACCTTTTCTTCCATTGACAGGCTAGCTAGCTAGGCTCGTTCTCTCTCTTTTTTTGTGGCTACAATTTAGTCATGTCGAGTTGAGCAGTGTACTGTGAATATTGCTGCATTGCGTACGTCTACTTGTGACGTGAATCGGTGGTAGCTGGTAGAGAGAATAGGAATTTCGCCGTCCCTGAAGAAGTTGAACGTACTCCTGATGTGATCAGAAAGCAAAGCCTCTCCTTTCTACACCCCTGGCCGGCTAGCTTTTCCATTCCGTCTTTTAGGGAGCATCGATAAAGTCGAAGATTGTTGCAATTGGGGCTGAGTCCGTCATCTCTCTCTTTTTTTTGTGTACGTTTCTTGCGGCTAACATCAGGTCTTTTGGCGGATCGAGCAGAGCTCGTGTATTTACGATGTGTCTGTCAGCATGTATGAACCGTCAATGAAGGCAGTCTAAACGCGATCTGCTCGTCCATCAAATCTAAAAATGATGGTTACTCTAAAAAGGATGTTTCCTTTAACTTACCTAACTGATGTGTGAGGTCAAGAGCTCGAGATTCTCATTTGGTCTTTGCCACTTACATGATAGGATGCCTGAACCCAATCCTTGTTAAATCTGATAAGATCCAAGACAACCCTGAAATTTGGTAGGATCATGCCGGCGCAGTGTTTAAACTGCATGGTATTTTGAAGCAACAAGAAACCTGAAAATGTTGAATGGTTGCATGATCTGATTTCTGAAGAGACTGTCAGAAATCTAACGGGTACAAATCAGAAAGCACATGTTTTATACAATTAGCGTCAAAAGCAGATAAGACTAGAAGCATACAAATACAATTCATGTGGCTTAATTCAATTGCGTCCTCAGGTTAAGTAATCATGACAACACAGTTTTTTTTTTAAAAAAAAAATTCCAAGTACAAATGCAACTTCTGAGGCCAAGATAAGTACTCCTTGAAGCATCTGCCACACAAATTAAGGTCCAATGCAAGTCACTTTAAGGGGGGTGTCGTTTTCGCTTGTTCTAGGTAAGGACCTATTCGTCAAGACTTACCTGATGACCTCCTTGTAACTCCCAATTATGTCTTCATCTCAAGAAATGCATAATTGGAAATTAATTTTTCTGTGGTGCTCAGATATGATCTGTCAAAACTGTTCTGCAGACGTAATGTGATTGGTTGAAATGAAGTGTTCAATTCTGCACCTAATCCCTGACATGGACATCGCATACACTGAATAAGGTTGTCTGATGGAGATAAAAAACTAGTGATTAAATAACTAGTGGCTATGTCTGAAGCGAAAATTTTCCTAGAGAAGCTTGGAAAGGCCATAGACTACAATTCCACGAGCAATTCTAAAGGCAGTGTGGTTTTGCCTGTTTCCTCTGTTGACACGCTAGGCTGCCTAAAGGGCCATTTAAACTTAAAATCATTAACTTGGGGGAAAGATACCTGCTTTTCTTTGTTGATCGTTGACAAATACATGCATGAAATCGTTGTGTTTCGATCAGAGTAGATTCTACAACATTCAAATTAGAAGAATTTAACTCTATAACATCAGCATTACTTTGAATTATGCAATGAAAAAATGGCGTGCTGTCGAAGCTAGTGATATATTTCTATCTGGAAAGACTATTAGTCGGCATATTTGCAGTATATGTCAATCAAGCTAGTCACATAGTCATATCTGAAGATAAAGTAAATATGAAGTATATTCTGTGGTTGCAACTTGCAACCAACTCTGAGTGAATGGGTAAACTGCTCATAGCCACTCTTCTGGGGGGTGGCCTTGCCCATCTTGATCAAGATGTTCTTGTCTCTTCTTCTATGAATTTTGTTCATTTCTTCTCGTTCTTGGATGTAGTTGATCAAACAGTTGGAGTGGCTCTAGATTCTAGAAGCCTGAAGGAAGTACCGAAGTAGTCTCATTTTCCTGACGCTCTTCATTGTTTTATCTGCAGACTCTAAGCTGCTAAGAATTAATAGCACGTTGAAGTTGAAGGACAGCAGCTGTTGTCATGGCAAGAAGAGGTAGGAGTAGATCACACGTATCTGGGTTGCACCTAATTTGAGTTTTGAGTGAATTAGGATAAACAGCTGAATCCAAGTTCTGGTGTTGGCATCATTGAGATGTTGAAATATTTGATCAGGACGTCCTAGTCTGATCTTTCCATACATCACTATTGAAATGCAATAGGATCTGATGTTTTGCCTTCAGGTCAAACGCGCGCCATCACACTCGCAGTGCCTTTGATCTCTAGCGCAGAGCATTTGATCAGAAATCAGACGGTTGTTACAGCACCATGAAATTCTAAGTATCACTCGTTAACACGAAAAAAACGTAAAGCTTGAACATGCAGGGCATGGTTAACACGGTAAAAAGGTAAAACTAAATTTGGGGGCAAGCTAACATGCATGGCATGGTTAACACGGTAAAAAGGTAAAACTAAATTTGGGGGCAAGCTAGGTTATTACACCGGTTAATTAACAGGAATCATGTGTAATATCTGAAAAATACCGTAGTTTGAAACCTATTGTTGGGTGAAACAAGGGATAAACTGAGGAAATTTTGTATAGCCCATGTGCATGTGCATAGAACAACAATGCACTACTACAAAAATGGTTACACTGGATGTCTCATCACAGACGACTCCTAAAAACTATCTGTGATATAATTATCACAGACGGTTTTACAAGTGTGACCGTCTATGTTACTAGCGGTTGCTAAAACTGCCTGTGGTATATAATTATCACAGACGGTTCTTGTTAATAAACATATGTGATGATTCACAGATAGTTTTAAATACAAACGGTCTGTGATATTAGTAGAAATCACAGATGGTTTTAAATACTAACTGTCTACGATAATGTTGTATCACAGATGGTTTGTGGTTAGAAGTGTCTGTGATATGTATCTCTTAAACGCTCATTGCCGCTTCGGCTCCCCGATATGCGTCTCTTTGTCTCGTCCCCGACGCGTCATCTCTCTGTCTCACGTGCTAAATTTATTCCTTATTTTCTAAAAATGATCATCCGCCGCGAAGATGATTCCCCGCATCGCTTCATTCTCAAGCACAAACAAAAAGCAATTACAAAAATGGCTCCCCACTCTTCTCCCCTGACGTCGGCGTTAATGGCCTACTTAGCCATTTTGTACGAGCACCTCGCCGGCTGTACATTTGCCGATGCTGCCGAAGGACACTATGCTAACAGTGTCCTCCCTACTCCGGCGGAGGTTATGCCGGAGCATGTAATGACCACTTTCCGCTGTCTTGACATCCTACTCCACCACGTCTTCCGGGTGGTCTCCCTCTTCTGGCGATCTAACCAAGCCATCGATGTAGTCTTTGAGGAAGACGTCGCATGTCTCCAAGAGGATTATCGTCGCTTGGAATGCGAAATCGAGACGACGGCCGATCGGGTGGACCATGCCGAGACACTTCGAGTGAGGGAAGAGAACCTCTGGGCGCATTTCGACTTAGTCCTTGAGTCGGAGCGTCTTTGGGCTACTCTCGAATGAGCGCATCAACGGGTGGTCGTGTTTTGGGGAACCTACGCTGACCCTGAACCCTCCTATGCCGCTGCCGCCTATGAAGAATTGAAGACATAGATAGCAGTCTACCTGGACCGCTAGAAATAAGTTGATCTTTTTTATTTCTACTTTTTTTTTTAAAAAAAAAGTGTTTTGTAAGAAACGACTGGCCACGCTGTTTGGCCATATGTAAATACAAAAAAAAAAAATCTAGTTTGGAGTTGAAGTTATTGTTATATAATGTCGAACATGTTTACTGAATAACGTGTTTATATCTTACTGTCTTCGATGTATAACGTGTTGAATATTTTTTAGCCATGGAAGGAACTATCACGGGCGATTTAGTGGAACAAACCGTCTGTGATATGGTCATATATCACAGACGGTTTTTAATAAGAATCGTCTGTGATAATTCAAAGACGATTTCTAACAAGAACCGTCTGTAATAATGACGTATCTTAGATGGTTTATGGTTGGAAGTGTTTGTGATATGTTCAAAGCTTTGGCTCCCATGCGATACATCTCTTTGTCTCTCGCGCCGACGTTACGATGCGTCTTTTCGTCTCTTCCTTGTTTTATAAGAATGATCATCGCGTGTCATGGTGGGCACTCACGATATTGAATACGTGCAAAGCGAGTTATAGTCTCTTTGCACACCATGGTGAGCATGTGGAGCATGATGGCGAGGACCAAGGCGAGGAGGCCGGTGATCGCCGTCGATCTTCATCATGATGTCATCGTCCACATCGTCGATCTCGTGGCCGCGAGCTTTCCTCGACCCATGGCTAACCTCTGCAGATACCTATAAAAATATGTACTACTGTTTTATGTCCAATATCCCGCTCGAACCGAAGGAGAAAGTCTCGGTTGTGTTTGTTCTATCTGAAATATTGGCAAATTTAGTTTCGAAAGAAATATCGATTCTGGTTCTTGTTTAAACATACATGTTAGTAATCTAACTAGCAACAACGACCTTAATTTGGCCTTTTAAATTTCTCTTATAGAGTAATTCTTGTATTAAGATTCTGACGTCTTGTATTTTAGTTGTAAGGTCATGTACAAGGCGTCCAAAGAGCGCGTCGTGGGGAGGCGCGTGGCGCTGGAGCAGAGGAGGCGTTGAAGTGGCTGGACAACGAGCGCTATGTCGTCGTCGTCAACCACCTCGCTGGCGCCGGCAACTCGGAGGCCTGATTCATTGTCGGCCTCACGTTCGTCTTCGTGCACCAGAAAATGCAGCGCGACCTCGTGTGCTTTGACCGGGCGGCCGTCACCGGCCACAAGGCCGCGGCCTCCTCCTCTACATGGCCAGCGAGGCGCACAACATTGGGAAGCACTACATCAACCAGGTCGAGGGTGTGTATTTTTAGAGATAGCGTCCGCACAGTCTTCGCCGACGTCGCTGAATGCGTTCGAGGCTCCGATGGACTGTGCGCCGCCGTCGCCGAATGCGTCCAGGGCTC
The DNA here is from genome assembly GCA_036346395.1 of Hsuehochloa calcarea. NCBI lineage: Eukaryota > Viridiplantae > Streptophyta > Magnoliopsida > Poales > Poaceae > Hsuehochloa > Hsuehochloa calcarea. Next base: position 29,405,233 of record CM070597.1, read on the forward strand.
CGATGGACTGTGAGCCGCTGTCGTTAAATGCGTCTTGGGCTCCAAAGAAAGAAGTACCTAAGCAAGATGGCAGAGGAATATAGAAAAGACCTGAGAGCTGAATGACCATCACGGAGGTCACTAACGTTTGGGTCCTTAAGCATCCCAACAAAGCAGCAGTAGCATTTCGGACCACCTACGGGATAGTTGGAAGGGAACAAGTTCTTATCACCACACCAAGCCGGAAGTCTCGGACGGACCAACAGAAAGAGCAGTTGTGGGCTGAAATTTCAAGCTCATTCGAGATCCCAGCAGAAGTCTAGGGACTCGTTCGACGGCAAGAGTTGCTCCCGATGGGAAAAGCGTGGAAAACCTTCAAGTGCACACTTGTCACGGAGTATGTGAACAAATATCAGACGCGCTTCATGAAGTATGAATTCATGTCGGTGGATATATGGGACGCCGTTGTGCGAATGAAGATGACGGTCGAATTTCAGCAGCAAAGTGCGACACACAAAGCCCTTCCGCCAAAAAAACACTCACCCCACCAGACTCGGCACCGCTAGGTATGCGGGAAAAATCCCGCAATGTACGAAAGAGGACGAGGAGGCAAACCGGTGGGAGGCCTCCCCGCCATTTGCCAGGATCACAGACGAGCGCGCCAAAACTGGTTAAGAGCGAGGTCATCAACCACATCTTCAGGCGCCATTTCTTTCACAAACCCGGCAGACGAGGGTGTATCCCAACGTCTGGTAAGACACGTCGAACTACCTAGTTGTTAATAAGTCTATAACTTTGTTGGGTCTAAAATAACATGATGACCTCTTGCAGCAAACATTGAGTACCCAATCTTTCCAAGGCTCCTTAAAAGCAGTCAGGGAGAGAGATATGCTATCCACAACCTGGAAAACAAGGTGCACTCGGGTCGCATGCGAGGCCTTGGGGTTTACATACCTTGGAGATAGGGATTCCCACATGACTCCGAGATGTATAGGGGTCGGAAGAGATCCAAGGCCGAGTGCGAGGAACAGATGAAAGAGGAGATTCGTGTGAAGATTAGTGTAGAATTTTGAGGACAATAACATCGTTGTAGGATCAAATCAATCAAGTCATCAACCAGTCGCAAGCCGCCACCGTCATTTTGGAAGCCAGTCCCCCTCAACACCGAAGTAGCTGTGCGTCCACGCCACTTTCTGAACATGGCAATGTACAATTACCTATGGACGACATCAAGGTAATGTACATACCTGGAATGCTCCAAAGATAGACATGTAAGGTTGTAAGACGCCTTAGCTAATTGTGTATCATTTTGTAGGAGCCCACACCCTGCAAGCTCTAAGTGAGGCTAGTTGGGTCCATTTCTGTTGAGGCAGGGCGGGGGATAGCGTATCTGTGCCAGGAAGGGATAGTACTGCATGGTGCCCAGCTGGTGCAGGGTTATGCTAAGGTCCAGGTGTAAGATCGAGGTGGCCGACTAGAGGGGGGTGAATAGGCGGTTTTAAAAACTTTATCGGGCTAAACCAATATATAAATGCGGAAGCTAATAGCGAATTGGTTTTGCACAATTAAAACCTAAATCAACTAGGCTCAACTAAGTGCACCGACAATATGAACACAATACAATATGAGCAGTCATACAAGATATATAAGCAATTAAAGCAAGAATGTAAATTGCTCAAAGTAAAGCACAAGTAAACACAAGATGACACGATTATGTTTTACCGTGGTGTTCGGAGACTTGCCGGTCTCCCCTAATCCACGTTGAGGTAAGCCCAACCCGCGTTGGACCGGCTCCTCAAATGAGCACACACCTCCGAGGTAAGTCCAACACTTGGACCGGTTCCAAACCGAACCAACACCTCGCTCCACTATGGTTGCTCTTCCTCCACTCCGGAGATGGCGAGCACCAAACCACTCACAACCGTCGGGCCTTCTCACAAGCTTCTTGAGAAGGTCACCGAGCACGACGCCTCCACGCCGTCTAGGTGTCGGCAAACACCAAGAGTAACAAATCCGAACTTTCACTTGAACTAATCAAGTGTCAACGCTCACGTGGATACACAATCCACTACCTAAGGCAACACATGCACTTAGGGTTTTCTCTCTAATCTCACCAAGTGCAACACATGCACAAAAGAGAATAGAGGCTTGCTCTTAGCTCAAGAGGCTCACAAAGAGTTCACAATAGTTCTTAGCAACATCAGCCACCTCCCCCAACCGGCCATGGTGGCTATATATAGCCCACACACAAAAACTAGCCGTTGGGAGACAAACCCCTGAAAAATCAGGGCAATCGGAAGTTCCGCCGTACAAAGGCCGGAACTACCGCAGGAGAGAGAAAAGGCACCGCAACGGCTATGTCAGACGAGAAACTAGCCGTTTGATTTTTAGTGCGGAACTACCGCCAACTACATATCGGAAGTTCCGATTCTTCGGAAGTTCCGCTCAACACATAGCGGAACTACCGCACATTGAATTTTGGCTAAGTCCCCAAAATGGTGCTTCTTTGAAAAACCACGGCCGGATTTCGGAGCAACCGATTAATCGGAAGTTCCGCTAGTTACACTCCGGAACTTCCGCACTTGGAAAATCGGCTAAGTCCCTAAACCAGCCGCTCTCTGGAAAAATCAAGCCGCGGAAAATCGGACAGTCCGGGGTGCGGAACTTCCGCCGTTAAACTGCCGGAACTTCCGATTTTCCTGACAGAAGTCAGAAATAGCTTTTTCAACAATTTTAATTGCAAAACACATTTGCTAATTGACAAGCCATGCCAACAAGAGTCACAAGCAAGATTCCCAACAAGTTGCAAAACACATTTGCCAACTTTTGGAATCATACCACAAGGAAAAAGGTACATGGACTTACACCATTTGCAAAACGCATTTGTAAACTTAAGTCACATGCTACAAGGGTTGAATGCATGAGCATCGGCTATTTGCAAAACACATTCGCAAATAATAGCTCCATGCATAGATGAGCTAGAGCAAGTATAATAAGCTATCAACACATAACTAACTCAAACTACTAGTCAAGATCCCTTTTAATAGTACGGCAAACCTATACTAGCAATCCGGTCTATCAACCAAACACCGAGACCGGTAAAAGACTAGGAACACATCCTTAGCCCTAGCTAGTCATACCTTTGCATTGCATCTTCTTGAAGATTGATGACGCACATCAACACTTCAAGTCCGGGTCCTTGACTTTGACAATCATCAACTCATGATGATTTCTTCACTTCGGGATCTTGTCTTGAACATCATCAACACATGATGATTTCTCCATCCCGAGTCTTCACATGCATCAACACATGATGCAATCCTTCACTTGACCTCCATCAACACATGATGGGTCTTCTCTTGTCTTGATGATCAACTCATGATCATCTCTTCTTGATAAGCATCAACTCATGATGCATCATTTACACCAAGCTCTTGACTTGATGATCAACTCATGATCATCCCAAGTCTTCATCATCCTGGAACATAACCTATATATCCAACTCATGGAAAATGTTAGTTCCACAATGTGATCATCACTAATTACCACACCATACCATTAACTCATAATGGTGGGACGAGATACCTCAATCTTTCCCTCTTTGGTAATTGATGATAACCACTTAAATTCTCATAAATTTAATGATGATAAATGAGAGAACAATTGAGTATATAAACTACACAAGTTATATATACTCTAACATGAGTATACAAGAACTACACAAGTTCTATGTACTCATAACATGAGTATATACGAACTACATAAGTTTTGTATACTCAAAGGTTTTGTTTCAACGTAAAGATCCTTAGTATATGTGGAAAATGGCATATGGATCAATACTAATGAAACCACAAAGTATAGGATAAAACTCCCCCTAAATGTGTGCATACACAAATGTGTAATGAGGTCATATGCACATATTCAAGTTTAACTTAAGGTTGAGTTCAATCCTATATTTTGGATCCGAGAAATGCAACATTATATAAATTGAGATGTCAATTGCATACCTCGTTGTGTTTCACCTTTATATCCAAATGAGACTACACAAAGATAATACTTGATAAAAGAGTTAGTCTCATATTTGGATTTGTCATTAATCACCAAAACAATCCATTAACTCATAATGGCGGGTCTAGATCTTTCAATCTCCCCCTTTTTGGTGATTGATGACAAATCCATTATCAATAACAACATTTGGATATTCATAGACATAAGATAAGAATTTAAACTAATGAACTATGTCTATGCATCATATGAGGTGAAGCATAAAGCATTAAACAAAATGCATATGAAAACATTCTCCCCCTTACACAGCTAATGCATAAATTTTTCCTCTTTTGGCATGTCTAAACAAATCAAACATCCAAATGAAGAATATTGATAAACACATTCTCCCCCTTTTGGCATAAATCACCCAAAAAACACAAGATAAACCTTAGCCAAAAGGAGCCTTTGCAAATCGATACCTCTTGCAAAAAATAATTGAGGTTGGTCACAAAAAGTATGAATTGAACTTATATGACCAAAGGAGGGATTTTGTTCTCAGGATATGAGAGGAGACACAAAGATAGGTCACAAACCTATTGATCATAACATTCTCCCCAATGTAAATCAAAACATTGAGAATCACTTGAAATGATAGTTGAAACAAATTCAACTAACCTCCCCATTTTTGAAAAGAAATAAAGATAATCTCTCATTTTAATAATTTTCACAAACTATGTTGAGAGAACATAAAGAACAATGCTTGAGAGAGATTTTTTAAAAAAATTGACAGAATTTCTCTTGTGAAGAGGGACATCCACGACAGGAGACAAGAAGATATAATCATCCACAAATATATTCATTCATAATCACATCTCATCCATATCTCATGCAAAACATAAATCATGACATAAAAGACATGTTCTCACACAGAGTAGCATAAGATAGCATAGCCAAAATGAGAGTCATACAACCAAGTAGTCATAAAAGATATTACAATTTTTGCATACAAGGTCTAATGACCTAAATAGAACAAATGGCTACTACTCAGCAGGAGGGTCTTGAGGAGCATCGACTGGAGGAGCAGCAGGAGGATCAACTGGAGGACCAGCAGGAGGGGAGCGAAGGCGACGCCGTCCAAACCGAACAGGTGGCGGAAACTGCTCTGCGAATCTGGCTGAAAGAGCGTCAAGACTAGCAGTGTGGGCGTCGAGCCTGGAAGTGGTCGCCTCCTGGAAAGCATCCAACCTGGCAAAAGTGGCTGCCTCAAACGCATCCAGTCTAGAAGAGGTCACTGCCTGGAAGGTATCCTGGGATGCCCTCATCTCCAACAAGGTGGCAAAAATCTGATCCATAGTGGCTATACCTTGTGGAGGAGCAAAGAAGAAGCAGGAGGTGCGCTTGTGTACTTCACTGAGCACGCCTAAGATTGGCGAATTGGAGGACCTTCTCTTGGTTTATAGGCTTTATGTGTCAAGGTAAAGCTCCATTATATCAAGTTTGTTTAATGATCAAAGCCATAATGTAAGGTGCAAAGTTTATTCTCTTGACTCGATCATTCTTTGTTCTCGCTATCTCCTTATGATAACATCCACAACATCAAACTTTCTTCCATGCATGATGCATTCCAATATATTCGGACATGTCCTCTAATGGCATCATAATTCCCACTCTTAGGTAACATAGTATGATTAATGATCCTATTTACCAAGCTGGGAATGGGAAGAAGTCCTGTGATCTTACCAGGGACAAATCTCTGTGTGGTGTCATAAAATTCAGTCCAGGCAGAAAGAGGGAGAACTGTTCCATCATAGATTTTCTCATATTCGCTTGACTGGATATTCAATGCATGTTCAAAAGCGCTTTGTGCAAGAATACCTCACAGTTCGCCATCCGGTGAGTGAGAAAAATCGGGGAATGCATATCGTGGCATAGAACCGACGGATGATCTCATCACTATAATTGCATTTTATTGCCACAAAGTTATGAATCCCGGCTCGCTGAAAGAGCCTGTATGTACCCTCATATCTGTCAAGTCCGTTAAGGTAGGACCAATTGATGTACTTATGATCAGCAAATGGTTTGTTTGGTCCATAGAAGAGATCATAGACTTGTCTTTGAAACTTGGTATGAAAACGAGGGTCGTCGCAATTTCCTGGAAGTGAATATTGATCTTTATCCCGAAGAATAGTGTAGTCGTCTGCTGTGAGTCCCTTAAGATCAATTTCCATTTCTTCCGGTTCACCTAACTCCTCATCAGATTCATATTCAGATTCTTCTCCTGATGCACTTTCTTCTGAATTTTCAGATTCTTCCTCATTTCTTGAAGAAGATGCGCCAGCATCTGAATAGTGCTTCGAGACTGACACCTTCATCCTCGGCATCTTCAAGAACAACAATGGATGAAATGTCAAAGGATGATTCAAAAGAAAATGAAAATCTCAGGTTCTGTCAGGATAATCGGAAGCTCCGCAGTTTGACCGCCGGAACTACCGCTAGCGGAAGTTCTGCGCTCTTAACGGCGGAAGTTCCGATTTTCCTGGCCGACTCTAGGGCAATGAGAATTTTTGATTTTTCAGTATTTTGATGGATTGAGTCCATGGAATCGATGCATAAACATCATACAATACTGAATAAACTAGTTTGCCCAAGAATCTACCACAGATTTCATCGACATTTCATTTTTCCCCAAAATCTCAACCTAGGGTTCATGAGGGGTATAGATCCAAAGGGGATTGGAAATACCTTGAGCAAAGGAGTGATTGAACCCTGGGGATGCAAGAGATCGGTCGAGATTGAAGAAATCACCGAAGAAGAACAAGATTTATCGGTGGAGTATGAAGAGGGGAGGAGCCTTCGGGACAAAAGAAGAAGTGGCGGCTGAAGAGAGAGAAAGAAACGGAGGAACCGCAGCCAATTAAATGCTCTCAGCTACCGGAAATCGGAAGTTCCGCATTTGAAAAGCGGAAGTTCCGGACATCGGTAGTTCCGCGCCTGGAGGGCCGGAAGCTCCGATTTTCCTGACGCTTCGGAAGAGAGCAGAAAACGGAAGCTCCGCAAATCAACAGCGGACGTTCCGGAAAAACGGAAGTTCCGCACCTAGAAGGCCGGAAGTTCCGATTATCCTGACACTTCAGGAAAGATCTTGGAATTTGATTTTTATGCAAATGATCCCTAGTTTTGCACTCAAATAAATATCATTCAGGATCATTGTACATTAAAAGACTAATGTCTATCCAAGAAAATACTTTTTATGAGTTAAGTCTTGATTTTGCAAATGAAGCCTCATTTTCATGAAATTTATCAAAACAACTCAAAGAAAACATTTTGTTGATTTTAAAGCATCCAATTTTGTGTATGAGTCATAAATACCATTTTGAACCTTTTCATGTGAATAATTTTGGTTCATATGGAAAAACTCACTTAAGTGCTAGAAAGTGACCACTTAGGTCAAAGTAGGATTTTGGACGAATTTCAAAATCAAATAACCTTTTCTAGGTTGGTCTTTTGGAAATTCTTTGAATACCAAAAATGTTTAGAATAACCAACTCTAGGATTTTTCTTTTGTCAAGATTTTCAAATTCCTTTTAGAATAGATTTTACACAAAAATCTAGTTTATGTCAAAAACAAGATACCATAATGTAAGATTTTGGACATAAACTTATTTTCACTTAAAATAGGTTTTTCTAAAGCCAAAACCTTTGGTAAATCTTTGAAAAGCATTTGTATACCTTTTGCAACTAGTTTTTCAAAGAATTACTAATAATTATGAAATTTTTGACTTTTGGCTAAAAGGCTCATTTTTGAAAAACAATACTAGCACTTAATCAATTTGGGCACACTTAGGGATGTGATATACATGACTATGATTTAGCACTCCCCCTTAATGTGCCACTACCAACTTGCTCAAGATATTAATAATGAACATTATGAACATAGAGCAAGAACACCCCTTTTAATAAGATTTTCATGAAATACAACCTACACAAGGTATAAAGGGGCTAGATACTTCAATGTAAATACTTGTTACCGAGATGGCATTGGTTCTTGATGTGAAACGATTATCCTCAAACTTGGCTCCAATTTGATATATGATGACATCCATCTTTATATGAATAAGCCAAGTCTCCAATGCCTCTCCAAGTACCTATTAAGCATTTAAGCGTATTTTGGTACCCAAAACTAGGTTGGGTCCACGAATGTTAGTCACAATGGATTTGGGCACCCAAATGGCCCTAGCATTAGTTTTATGTGAACTAACTATTCTAGCAAACACATTGCCATTAATATCCTTCCTAAGCAAATATTGATCATTATAAATAATGGGCTTAGGAGTGATACCTTTGGGACAATCCTTACTCATATGTCCCTTTTCCCGGCAATTATAGCAAGTTCGAAGTTTGTATTCATCTTTTACCTTCTTTACTTGCTCCTTGCCGGTTTGCCTCTTCTTTGATGACAATTTCTTGTCATTCACTTTGTTTGGGCACACCAGGCTAAGTGGTCCTTTCCATTGCATCCATGGCACTTGACATTCTTCGTGTGTCTTGCATTGTGCCTTGTCTTGCTATTCTCCTTTTCTTAGGAGTGAAGCCGATTCCACTCTTATCTTGCAAGCGTCTTTGCTTGCTCAATATATCGTCAAGAGTGGCCTTCCTTTTAGGCCTCTTTCCAAGTCATTCTTTAATTTGTTGACTTGGGCCTTGAGCTCTTTGTTTTCCTCTACAATGTTAGTCTTGCAAGATATCGAGGAAATAGGAGTATCCATTTTAGAGCAACAAGGCATATCAATTAAATCATCACAAGAGGTGGATATGCTAACTTTAGATGAAATGCAAGATGTAGGAACTATGCATGGCATATCATCTAATAACTTGCATGTAATGCCTATATCCACCTTGGACTTATTAAGATCCTTGAGAAGGAGAGTCTCATGAGCTTCTTTTAGCTCTTCATAAGAATCCTTGAGAGAAAGAAATTCTTTCTTCAAGACTTTGAATTTTGACTTCTCCTTGCCAAGATATTCATTTAAGTCTTCTAACATTTCCATCAACTCATCATAGGTGGGTTCTTTATTTTCGTTTACCTCATCATTACCTTTAGCCATGAAGCATTGAGTTGATGTGGAGGGAGTTGTGGACTCATCATTATCGGAGCTAGAAGTTGAACATTCTTCTTCCGATGTCCACTCCTGTGTGCAATCATCACTAGTAGGTGTGGACATTTCATATTTATCTTGAAAATGTGTCCACATAGCATGAGCGCCTCAAGATTGCACACTTCATCAAACATCTCTACACTCAAAGCACTAAATAAACCGTTAATTGCTTGAGCGTCGAGATGTGCTTTTCTCTTCCTCAATTGTTGGAGCAAGATGATCCAATGGAGGAGAAAAGCCAACATCTACAATCCGCCATATTTTTGGACTCATGGCCCTAAAATAACAAGACATGGATTTTCCAATGGGCATAATTTGTGCCATCAAATAGAGGTGCTTCACCTAGGTGCACTAAATCTCTAGTTGCCATCCTTTACTCTCTAGACGGTTAAGTCTAATAAATGAGAGACCAAGCTCTGATACCACTTGTAAGATCGAGGTGGCCGACTAGAGGGGGGTGAATAGGCGGTTTTAAAAACTTTATCGGGCTAAACCAATATATAAATGCGGAAGCTAATAGCGAATTGGTTTTGCACAATTAAAACCTAAATCAACTAGGCTCAACTAAGTGCACCGACAATATGAACACAATACAATATGAGCAATCATACAAGATATATAAGCAATTAAAGCAAGAATGTAAATTGCTCAAAGTAAAGCACAAGTAAACACAAGATGACACGATTATGTTTTACCGTGGTGTTCGGAGACTTGCCGGTCTCCCCTAATCCACGTTGAGGTAAGCCCAACCCGCGTTGGACCGGCTCCTCAAATGAGCACACACCTCCGAGGTAAGTCCAACACTTGGACCGGTTCCAAACCGAACCAACACCTCGCTCCACTATGGTTGCTCTTCCTCCACTCCGGAGATGGCGAGCACCAAACCACTCACAACCGTCGGGCCTTCTCACAAGCTTCTTGAGAAGGTCACCGAGCACGACGCCTCCACGCCGTCTAGGTGTCGGCAAACACCAAGAGTAACAAATCCGAACTTTCACTTGAACTAATCAAGTGTCAACACTCACGTGGATACACAATCCACTACCTAAGGCAACACATGCACTTAGGGTTTTCTCTCTAATCTCACCAAGTGCAACACATGCACAAAAGAGAATAGAGGCTTGCTCTTAGCTCAAGAGGCTCACAAAGAGTTCACAATAGTTCTTAGCAACATCAGCCACCTCCCCCAACCGGCCATGGTGGCTATATATAGCCCACACACAAAAACTAGCCGTTGGGAGACAAACCCCTGAAAAATCAGGGCAATCGGAAGTTCCGCTGTACAAAGGCCGGAACTACCGCAGGAGAGAGAAAAGGCACCGCAACGGCTATGTCAGACGAGAAACTAGCCGCTTGATTTTTAGTCGGAACTACCGCCAACTACATATCGGAAGTTCGATTCTTCTAAGTTCCGCTCAACACATAGCGGAACTACCGCACATTGAATTTTGGCTAAGTCCCCAAAATGGTGCTTCTCTGGAAAAAACCAGCCGCCGGATTTCGGAGCAACCGATTAATCGGAAGTTCCGCTAGTTACACTCCGGAACTTCCGCACTTGGAAAATCGGCTAAGTCCCTAAACCGGCCGCTCTCTGGAAAAATCAAGCCGCGGAAAATCGGACAGTCCGGGGTGCGGAACTTCCGCCGTTAAACCGCCGGAACTTCCGATTTTCCAGAAGTCAGAAATGGCTTTTTCAACAATTTTAATTGCAAAACACATTTGCTAATTGACAAGCCATGCCAACAAGAGTCACAAGCAAGATTCCCAACAAGTTGCAAAACACATTTGCCAACTTTTGGAATCATACCACAAGGAAAAAGGTACATGGACTTACACCATTTGCAAAACGCATTTGCAAACTTAAGTCACATGCTACAAGGGTTGAATGCATGAGCATCGGCTATTTGCAAAACACATTCGCAAATAATAGCTCCATGCATAGATGAGCTAGAGCAAGTATAATGAGCTATCAACACATAACTAACTCAAACTACTAGTCAAGATCCCTCTTAATAGTACGGCAAACCTATACTAGCAATCCGGTCTATCAACCAAACACCGAGACCGTAAAAGACTAGGAACACATCCTTAGCCCTAGCTAGTCATACCTTTGCATTGCATCTTCTTGAAGATTGATGACGACATCAACACTTCAAGTCCGGTCCTTGACTTTGACAATCATCAACTCATGATGATTTCTTCACTTCGGGATCTTGTCTTGAACATCATCAACACATGATGATTTCTCCATCCCGAGTCTTCACATGCATCAACACATGATGCAATCCTTCACTTGACCTCCATCAACACATGATGGGTCTTCTCTTGTCTTGATGATCAACTCATGATCATCTCTTCTTGATAAGCATCAACTCATGATGCATCATTTACACTAAGCTCTTGACTTGATGATCAACTCATGATCATCCCAAGTCTTCATCATCCCGAACATAACCTATATATCCAACTCATGGAAAATGTTAGTTCCACAATGTGATCATCACTAATTACCACACCATACCATTAACTCATAATGGTGGGACGAGATACCTCAATCTTTCCTCTTTGGTAATTGATGATAACCACTTAAATTCTCATAAATTTAATGATGATAAATGAGAGAACAATTGAGTATATAAACTACACAAGTTATATATACTCTAACATGAGTATACAAGAACTACACAAGTTCTATGTACTCATAACATGAGTATATACGAACTACATAAGTTTTGTATACTCAAAGGTTTTGTTTCAACGTAAAGATCCTTAGTATATGTGGAAAATGGCATATGGATCAATACTAATGAAACCACAAAGTATAGGATAAAACTCCCCCTAAATGTGTGCATACACAAATGTGTAATGAGGTCATATGCACATATTCAAGTTTAACTTAAGGTTGAGTTCAATCCTATATTTTGGATCCGAGAAATGCAACATTATATAAATTGAGATGTCAATTGCATACCTCGTTGTGTTTCACCTTTATATCCAAATGAGACTACACAAAGATAATACTTGATAAAAGAGTTAGTCTCATATTTGGATTTGTCATTAATCACCAAAACAATCCATTAACTCATAATGGCGGGTCTAGATCTTTCACCAGGTGGACATGGTACATGATAATTTCATGGCCATTCTGCTAGAGAATCCCCGAACAAAGACATCATAACACTAGCGGATGCCGTGAACACTTTTGTCCAGTGGCCCAAGAGGGACATCGCCCTGGACCCTACAGTCGCGATTGGAACACGACCATGCCTCGCTAACAGAACCCTCTATGACTCCACCTTAACCTCCGCTTCAGAATGCTGCCGCATCGGCTCCCGTAGAGACTACGCCAAAGATACAAGAAAGCGTGCTGAGTCGACTCTCGTGAAAACGCGTGGTAGGTGAGGCGCTAAGGACAAATCAAAGAATATTAACTGCCTGCAGCCTGACGAGTCGTCTTCCGGGAAGACGTGTGATAGGCGAGGTGCTAAAGCAAAATTGAAGAACATTAAGGCGCCTTGTGAGCCCTGCACGTTCTGCCTCGGAAGACTGTTGGTCCCCGATAAACTATTACTCCACCTTGGAATGGGTTGCGTGACTTTGCATGTATGGTACATGTGGCAGACCGAGGTGAGTACATACCAGCCTACTGGATTCACCGTCAGTTACACGAAGAACCATTTCTTCTATAAGCGGGGCTACTTCGTCGTGGACTTCCAAGACTTATTCGAACTATTAAACCTCGACGCCCTCGATGTCTCACTTCTACGATGCTGAACACTGTAAGTGTGTACAATCAAGTTCTAGATTCACGCAATCCTTTTAAATATCATAGCTCATTGCTTATGTATAGATACGTGATGCAACAAGCCTGCCGATCGCGAGAACCAGTGGGTTTCCTCGACCCACAGTTGATCTCTAAGTAATGCATCAACGAAGACAAATCCTACATTGAGAAATACATTACGAAGGGGTTGCTTGCTCATGACGACAAGGACTACATAGTGGTGCCCTATAACCAGGGGTAAGTGCTTTACTACTTGCTATACAAATTTCATTTGTACATTATACGCAACACAAACTTACATTTAATGACTATAGCGACATGCATGAGTAGGTGATACTATATCCTTTTAGTCATTGTACCAAAGTAGAACAAGGTAATATACCTTGATTCCCTAGTCAACAAGTGTAGGTTCACTAGCAGGCTACGCTAGCTGACAATTCAAAAATTCTACCATGTAAACTACGATGCTATGCAAGCAAGAAATCATAGATCTTTACCACCAGATGCACAATGCAGCGGAAGAAGATTTGGAGTAGCCTGGTCCAACGAAGTGTGCGTCGAGGTAGTGGTCGTAGTCGATCGTCCTCGCGTCGATCGTCCAGGGTAGTCGATCAATCGTCTAACGTCGTCGTCGCCGATCGTCTCCTTTAGCAACCGATCGCTTTCCTTGTAAAGTTGCAGATCGTCGTCAAGCGCAATAGCAACCGCAGTATTGCCTCTACGGTATCCATACGTCCAGGGCAGTAACATTGTATGCCGGTGTGATAGCACCAAGTCGCATGGGAAGACTCTCTTAAGAAGATGGCGACAAGGATTTACTGGAATAACTCATGTATCCTCGTCACCCCTTCCTCCCCTATAGCCTCAAGCATCTCCTTATATAGTGCCTGTGACGGATCCTATCTGAGCACGTTTAACGAATCATATCTGTATTGGTTTGTTCTAACCCGTTAAGTGTGTGACCCTATAGGTTCATGTGTAGTTCGGTTGTGACTCGGAAAACTTTTTTGACCACGAGACATTAGTGGTACCTAGCAAGACATAACGATTTTCAAATACACACAAATTATATTGGACGAACCTTAACGCAATATGATCTACGACCAGGTCCTGTTTCATCTCGACCAATTCGTAACTCCTTACGATCAGGTTTTGACCAGCCTACGACTAGCTCATATTTGGTCTCAACCAGTTTGTAACTCCTCACGACTAGGTTTTGACCACTTAGTGATCATGTTCGACCAGCTTACGATCAGCTCATATCTCTATATGACTAGTCCATATCTGATCGAACTGAATGACCAACTCGTGTATTCTCCCTTTGTGTCATGATATCTGTTTGAACTCCAGGTGAGATATTATTTCATCCATGGACTGTTCAATACGTTCTCGATCGAGTGTCAGATAACTTCATGTGGTCGAACTCTTCGACCACCAGTGGCACGATCATGCACTTTCTTTATCCAACCACATCGCATGGCCCAGAGACATCTCTCCTTTTTTGTTAGGAGGGGAAAAACCCATATCCGACCAGTCATATTCCTCGCATGTTTCATAGCATACTCGAAAATTACCTTTATAACTACCCAGTTACGGAGTAGCCTTTGACAACCCCAAAGTATACTCTTACACATGTAGAAAACTATGCTGATCTCAGGTCTAAGGATTATAAATCATCATTGCTTGAGACCAATTGATGACACATAAAATCATAACAATCTCAGCATGTCTCAAGGTGGGTCAATCCAACACTATGTTCTCTAACATGTGTTCACATTATCGATTCGATATCCCTATATCTATGACCGGTGAAACATGGTCATCAATCAATACATGTGCTGGTCGATAGGATCACTGGTGTTCCGACCAGTGACATCCGACTAGGGATACATTTAGAACGACATCATGTAAGTTAAAAGAGCTTCACCAACAAGTCACATACTTGTTAATCTTTATAACAAATGATTCATTCAAGGAACAGAATAACACTTATTCAATAACTTATAAACATAGACGTGATACAATCATCTCTATGATTACCTCTATAGCATATCACCAACAATCTCTCACTTGTACTTGAGTCAATCATATATGTATCTTATACCCATTTCTATTTTATGCGCCTCATGCTTAGGTTGCGGAAGAGACTTTGTCAATAGATCAACAATATTCAAATCTGTGTGCACTTTGCATATCTTCACATCACCTCTTTTACAATCTCACGAATAATGCGATATTGTCGAAGTATGTGTTTAAACTTTTGATGCGATCTAGGCTCCTTAGCTTGTGCAATGGCTCCACTATTATGACAATAGAGATCCATTGGACTGGAAGCAATCGAAACCACACCCTGTTAATTAATGAACTTTCTAATCCATACGACTTCTTTTGCAGCTTTCGAGGCCGCAATGTACTCAGTCTCTGTTGTAGAATCAACAACTGTTCCTTACTTGGAACTCAACCAGCCCACTGCTCCTCCATTGAGACAAAACACAAGCCCTGATTGCGATCTGAAATCATCATGGTCGGTTTGGAAGCTAGCATCGGTGTAATTATTTACGACCATCTCTTTCTCACTACTATACACAAGGAATGCATCCTTAGTCCTTCTCAAGTACTTAAGGATATTCTTGATTGCTATCCAGTGACCTTCACCTGGATCCGACCGATATCTGCTTGTAACACTTAGAGCAAATGACACATCTGGTCGTGTACATAGAATAGCATACATGATAGATCCAATAGCTGAAGCATATAAAAATCTACTCATTTTGTCTCGCTCATCAGTGGTTGTAGGACACTGATTCTTGTTAAGATTAATGCTATGTATCATGGGCAAGAAACCTATATTGGAATCTTGCATGGTGAACCGTTTCAACATCTTGTCTATGTACATATCATGGTTTAATCCAATTAGCCTTTTAGATCTATCTCTATAGATCCTTATACTAAGAATATATGATGCATCTCCTAAATCTTTCATTGAGAAACTATTTTTAAATAAAGTTTTAACAGATTCAAGCATTGGAATATCATTTCCGACCACTACGTCGTCCACATACAAGATCAGAAATATAAGCTTGCTCCCACTAACCTTCTTGTAAACACAAGGTTCTTCTTCGTTCTTGATAAAGTCAAACATTTTGACCACTTGATCAAAACGAATGTTCCAACTCCGAGATGCTTGCTTCAATCCATAAATGGATTTCTTAAGCTTACATACTTTTCTATCTTCCTTTGGATTGTCAAAACCCTCAGGCTGTGTCATGTACACATCCTCATTTAGGTTTCCATTTAGGAAAGCCGTTTTGACATCCATTTGTTATATCTCATAATCGAAATATGCAGCAATAGCTAGAATGATCTGGATAGACTTAAGCATCGCGACAGGTGAGAAGGTTTCATGATAACCAATACCTTGAATTTGTTTAAAACCCTTTGTGACCAGTCGTACCTTATGAATGTGAACATTTTTATCCATATCTATTTTTTTCTTAAAAATCCACTTGCACTCTATGGTCGTGACACCAACAGGTGTGCATCAACCAAGTTCCACACTTGATTGTCATACATGGATTTTATCTCATATCTTATAGCTTCAAGCCATAACTCAGAGCCTGGGCCCATCATCGCTTTCGTAAAAGTCTTAGGCTCATCATTATTCAATAAGAAAATGTCATGCCCGTACCACATAGGCAGTTGACGTAGCTTTTTTGATCTACGTGGGGCTGATGCCTCATCTACAGGTTCAACAACATCTTGTTCATCCTGTAGAGGTTCAGTAGGACTTGAAACATTTTTAGATGATTCCTGAATTTCTTCGAGTTGCACCTTACTCCCACCGACTCCTTTGGAAACAAACTCTTTCCCCAAGAAGACACCTTTACGGGTAACAAACACTTTATTATCAATCTAATTATAAAAATAATTTCCTTTAATTTCCTTAGGATACCCCACAAAGAAGCACTTATCAGATTTGGGTGTGAGTTTATCAGACGTCAAACGTTTGACATATACCTCACAGTCCTATACCCTGAGAAAAAACAATTCAGTTATTTTCCCGTTCCATATCTCATATGGTGTCTTTTCTATAGTTTTTGATGAAACCCTTTTAAAAGTGAAAGCAGCTATTTCTAGAGTGTATCCCCAGAATTGCAATGGAAGATTAAATTGGCTCATCATTGATCGAACCATGTCCAACAATGTTCGGTTCCGTCGTTAGACGTCCCATTCCATTAAGCCGTCCCTGGCGGAGTAAATTGTGTAACAATTCCACATTTCTTAAGATGATCACCAAACTCATAGCTCAAATATTCTCCTCTAAGATCAAATCGTAGACATTTGGTTGTCTTGCCAAGTTGATTTTGTACTTCACTCTAAAATTATTTGAACTTTTCAAAGGATTCAGGCTTATATCTCATGAAATAGACATAGCAAAATCTACTGAAATCATCAGTAAAAGTTATGATGTACTGAAAAGCACCTCTGACCAAAGTGCTCATTGGTCCACATACATTTGTATGTACAAGGTCCAATAAGTCACTTGCCCTCTCACCTCTAGTCGTGAAAGGTGTCTTCGTCATCTTGCCAAGTAAATAAAATTCACATATTTCAAATGATTCAAAATCAAATAAGTTTAGAAGACCATCTTTATGGAGGTTCATCATGCGCTTCTCATTTATATGACCTAGACGACAATGACAAATAAAAGTGAGATTCAAATCATTAGGTCGAAGTTTCTTAACATTAGCGTTATAGATGGGCTCATCCTCAAGATTCAAAACATACAATCCATTCACCAATGGAGCATAGCCATAAAACATATCTTCAAAATAAATTGAACAATAATTGTTCTTTATTCTGAACTCATAACCTTCTGCTCCTAAACATGAAGCAGAAAAAATATTTTTGCTTAAGGCAGGAGCATAACAACAATCATTTAATTCCATAACTATTCTTAAGGGTAAAGCTAATGGTAAAATATCAATAGCTAATGCAACAACTCTTGCTCCATTGCTGACACGAAGATTGACATCTCCTCTTGCTAAGCTTCTACTCCTCATTAGTCCCTGCATTGAATTACAAATATGAGCAACCGATCTGGTATCAAATACCCAAGAACTGGTTGAAGAAGAGGAAAGATTAATTTTTATAACATTTATACCTGAACTGGAAGTTTTACTTCCCTTGTTCTTTTTCATCTCTGCTAAGTACTTCTTGTAGTTTCTCTTCCAATGCCCAATCTGATGACAATGGTAATATTCTGATTCAGACTTAGGACCTAGCTTGAGCTTCTTAAGCTTAGCCTTGAGACTCTCGATCTTATTTTGAGTCTTTTCTTTCCCTTTGACATACTCTTCTTCTTGAAGCTAGTAATATTTTGAACCGTCATCACATGATTAGAACTTTTCTTGATACTCTCCTTAGCACCCTTAAGCATGCCATGCGATTTAACTCGGTCATTGATTTCTCCATACCATTCATATGAAAATTCAATATGATAGGCTCAAAGCTCACAGGGAGTGATTGGAGAATCACATCAGTAGCCAACTCTTGGCTAAAGGGAAAACCAAGATTTTTCAAACTCTCAATGTGACCAATCATTTTGATCACACGAGGACTGACCGGGTTACCTTCTGACAGTCTACAAGAAAACAACGCCTTAGAGGTGTTAAAACTCTCTTCCTTGCTTGATTCTGAAACATACCTTTCAGACCTACAATCATATTGTAAGCGTATGTGGTCTCATATTGCTTCTGAAGCTCAGAGTTCATGGTCCCAAGTATTAGGTAGCACACATCGACTGTGCCTTTGCAATGCTTCTCGTAAGCATTCTTACTAGAACGAGGAGCATCGACACTCGATTCCTCAGGTTAGGGACCCTCTAGAATATATTCATTCTTATCTTGTTTGAGAACAATTCTCAAATTATAAAACCAGTCAATGAAGTTTGTACCATTCAGTTTTTCTTTCTCAAGAATAGATCGCAAGTTAAAAGTAGGTGCAGAAGAAGTAGTAGGTGCCATGATCTACAAGAGAAATATATGCAAAGATTCAGCACTATGTTTATGTAAGATCTTCTATTAGACACTCATGTTGGTGTTCCTGTTCAACCAGTCTACGACCAGTTCGTATCTCCATACGACTAGTCTGGACCCGGTCGTATCATCATACCATTAGTTTGGACCTGGTTGTATCATCATACGACTAGTCCGGGCCTGGTCGTAACACTATACGACCAGTCCATACCTGGTCGGACAAGATCATCAACATTCAATAAAAGATACTCCCACTATAAGTTCTAAACCATGTTTCCCTCAAATATCATATAGTGAGTTCAAGATCCAAAAAATCATTGAGTCCTAGTGAACTATGGCATTGCTGGTAGAAACCTAGTAATTTTAGGTAGGCAACCTCTTGCCAATCATATCACATATGATATTTGTATGTTGGGCGACATCTCTATGCTCCAGCAACCAACAATACCATGCCCCAAGGCCCAAAACTATTTTGATAGCATTGTTAAGTTAAACCAATACTATGTATATGGGTGTCCGACACTCATCCCATCTTATTAAGATAGTTAATGACACTCTACTATGGTAGACCCACCAATTAACGATCAAAATTGTGATGATCGTAGCAATTTGAAAGACATCAAATTAACTTAACTTTTCTTAAGGGATACTATTATACAATGTTAAAACATCTAATTATAAAACAATATCAAATAGCAAAACAAGAATTCACAGATAATCATATTAAACTGTGAAATAGTATGGCCCTTATCATGACGAACTCCATCACCATGTTTCCTGTCCTCCGACCACCATGCTTGAAGCCTCTGATCGCATTCATTTACTAAGCAATTACTCCTAAGAGCTAGTAATGAATTGCAGACGATAATATCAGGCATCTCACATCGGTATGCACACCTGTCGACGATCAAATCACCGAACTTATGAGTATATAAAAAGAAAGAGAAAAAGTGGCACGTATATCCTGGTAAGGAATGTGGCTGCTCTTTATTGATATGAACTGGCTGTTACAATGTGTATCTGTAATCTAAACCAAAGACTAACTCCTCTAATACTGGAGCACAATGCTTGCTACGGCTTTGCAATCTAATCGACTAACTATCTTCTGAGAGTGATTCTAGTCGATGATTCTCTTCGGTCCCTCCTCCTCTCCTTCCACGGTCCTCCTTATGTAGTTGATGAAACATTGGCAGTTGTCCCTTGGAGAGGAGTCTGTTAAGAAGTGACACGTCTGGTCGGAGAGAGGCGTCAGTTGACAATGTATCAACTGTTGTGCGGTTATATGTCAATGAGTCATGTAACCGTACTCTAGTGTCGTAGCGTCGCGTGGTATGGAATATATAGCACATGTTCCATTTGTCACACGGTAAAGTATATGTCTGGTCTTAGATCCAGACACCAGTTCAAAAACCTTGTGAGCATTTGACTGGTTGGAGACTAGGTTTAGAACCATGTTCGACCAGGTTGGGTATTTTGTAACCTCTGAAATTCTTACGACCAGTGAGGTCGTTAGCATTAGGGATTACGACCATGAAGACGTATGGTCTCTATATAATAAATAATAAATAGAGGTTTTTATCCTCGTCAAGACCGTTATACAATAATATGTAGCCCGATGGCTATCTCACAGCATGGCATGCAGGCCATGAGAAATCCATACATGTATCACATACACAATGAGCCATACTATTCACATCAATCCCTGCAAAAGCAAGTTATGCATAGAATCCAATTATATCGGGTGGCATGAACATATAATACCATATAACGCAGCTACAACCACAGCGGTCCCGCTAGCTGGTTAGCGGGTGTGGTTCGAAGGGTAGCGCCCCTCGTAGGTTGTGGGCAGCGCACTCAATTTTTTTTTCCGAACATAAATTTTATTCACGTAATCGAGCCTTGGAAATCACCGGATTAAGCATATTAACCCTGTCCCGAACCAATCTAATCACTGTCTTGATAAGACCACGTACCGCGACATACTCCGATAGTGTAATTTCGACTACTAGGAGTATCATGCAAGACAGTCGTAAACAAGTCGAGTAAACCATCTGGTGCTCTCAACTTATACCTCTTGTCAAACCCATCTACTACCACCAAAACCCGATCGATCTTATCGACCAGTGCCTAGATCATTCCATCCAAATGAACCGATCTAGGTTACCAGACCAAACTAGTAATAGATATAATCTACTACTGCCATATATCTAGCATATGCGACCGATCTAGATCAAAAACTATGCAGGATGGCTCTGATACCACTGTAGGTTCACAGGTAGACTACGCTAGCTGATAATTCAAAAATTCTACCACGTAAACCAGGATGCTATGCAAGTAATAGATCACAGATCGTTACCACCGCATGCGCAATACAACGGAAGAAGAGTTGGATCAGCCTGGTCCAACGAAGAGCGCATTGAGGTAGTGGTCGTAGTCGATCGTCCTCATAGTCGATCGTCCTCGCAGTAGATCGTCCAGCATAGTCGATCGATCGTCCTGCGTCGTCATCGCCGATCGTCTCCTCTAGCAACCGACCGCTTTCCTTGCAAAGTTGCGGATCGTCCTCAAGCACAACAGCAACCGCACTAGCGTCTCTACGGTATTCACACGTCCATAGCAGGAACACCATACGTCGGTGTACTAGTACCAAGTCGCACGGAAAGACTCTCATAAGAAGATGGCGTCAGGGTTTGGTGGAACAACTCATGTATCCTTGTCAGCCCTTCCTTCCCAATAGCCGCAAACATCTCCTTATATAGTGCCTGTGATGGATCCCATCCGAGCACGTTTGACGAATCGTATCTGTACTGGTTTGTTCCAACCCGTTAAGTGTGTGACCCTATAGGTTAATGTGTAGTTCGGTTGTGACTCGAAAACCTCTTCCGACCATGAGTCATTAGTGGTACCTAGCAGGACATAACGATTTTCGAGTACAAACAAATTATATTGGACAAACCTTAATGCAATATGATCTATGACTAGGTCCTATTTGGTCTTGACCAGTTCGTAATTCCTTACTACTATGTTTCGACCAGCCTACGGCCAGCTCATATTTGGTCTCGACCAGTTAGTAACACCTTACGACTAAGTTTCGACCACTTAGTGATTATGTTCGACTAACCTACGACCAGCTCGTATCTCCATACGACTATTCCGTATCTAATCAAACTGAACGACCAGCTCGTGTATTCTCCCTTTGCCTCACGATATCTGGTTGAACTTCAGGTAAGATATTATGTCATTCATGGACTATTCAATACATTCTCGATCGAGTATCAGATAATTTCATATGATCGAACTCTTCGACCACCAGTGGCATGGCCCTTTATCCGACCACATCGAGGGCTCGAGACATCTCTCCTATTATGTTAGTTGGGGCAAATCACATATCTGACCAGTCATATTCATCCGCAAGTTTAATAGTATACTCAAAAGCTACCTTTATGATTACCCAGTTACGAAGTAGACTTTGGCAACCCCAAAGTGTACTCTTACACATGTAGAAAACCATACTGATCTCTGGACTAAAGATTATACATCATCATTACTTGAGACCAACTGATGATATATGAAATCATAACAATATCAACAGTGTCCAAGGTGGGTCAATCCAACACCATGTTCTCTAACATATGTTCACATTATTAATTCAATATCCCTATATCCATAACTGGTGAAATATGGTCATCAATAAATACATGCGCTGGTCGATAGGATCACTGGCGTTCTGATCAGTGACATCCGACAAGGGATACATTTAGAACGATATTATATAAGTTAAAAGAGCTTCACTAACAAGTCACATACTTGTTAATCTTTATAGCAGATGATTCATTCAATGAACAAAATAACACTTATTCAATAACTCATGAACATAGACGTGATACAATCATCTCTATGATTGCCTTTAGGGCATATCACCAACAACAAGAACCACGACTTTACCCTTGTACAAAAAGTACTCGACATGTATGCTCATTTTCTCCATACGTAACTTTACCTTTGTGATGGCCAACGTATCACATATGGTTTTAGGTAGAAACCGTCTGTGATAGTAGACCTTCACAGACGGCTTTGACCAAAAGCCGTTCGTGTTGTGACTTATCACAGATGGCTCAGAAACCATATGTGACATACATATAAATTTAGACGGTTCAGAAATTATCTGTAATGATAATTTAGAACCGTTTATGATAACTTATTGTGCAGCAGCGACAACTGAGTTGCAGGCCAACTGACATTTTTCACATCAACTCACCAACCCTATTTAACCCTTTCTTGCCACGTAGTCCGACTGCTGCTTTCAAATTAATAATGTACTCTAGTCCGGTCGAAGTAAGTATACATCCATATCTAGCATACATTTCTTTTCTTTAGTCGAAACGAATTATACATATATTTTTTCTTCTCTGCACGACAGTAGAGAGACAATGGGATACAAAGGATAAGAACACGGTCCAATCTCTAATATACATCGGTTGATTGACTTGTAACAGAGGATGCCGGTCGTTTTTCTACCTCTCCCTTAATAACCTCCCAAGGGAACAAATTAATCAAAGACTCAGGCTGGCACGTGTGAACTTGGCAAATTTCTTCCTCCAACTCGTAGTTAGCTAGGCCCGATCGACCGGGCAAATCGAGTAAAACGAACAAGTAATAGTCGCGCGCGATCGGCGGCAAGCCATAGCGGCATGCCCACTTGGTCGCGCGCGGCTTTAGCCAGGCCAGACAGGCTTGGCCGCGCCAACCCCAACGGGACAAGAGGGAAAAAAAAACGCTTACGCGGCACGGCCGGCCGTGTGAAGAGTTCGACCTGGAGAGTCCAAGCCGCAAAGCGTTGACGCACACAGTAGATCGGCGCTGGTTCAACTCCGTCCTCGGAACTCTCTTTATTGCACTTGTACTCGGCCGGCCGGGTTGGGTCCATCAAACACGGAACGTCGGAGTACGTTGCACCCCTCGGCTTCCGTGTCGATTTGATCTTTGGATTGAACTGATCGAAGAGGTTTAATTATATTTGCGTACGTGTGGTCGCACTCGGTGGCAAGTTAATCAATTTGGCAAGGCTTAATCAAATTGCTTGTATGCATGCAGCATGAACTGCACTGCTCCTTCCTAGCATAAAAGAGTGGTTTTTTTTTTGCTTTTTAAAGTCAACAAGACGTTTTTTTTCTTTTACTACTAAATTCTCTTATCACATATTCAAAAAAGTTGTAAAAGTACAATATTACCAAAGTATTTTTTTTAAACAAAATCACATCCACACCGAGACACTACTAACACCGCAGGATTAATCTTTGTCCATGATTACTATGGATCTTACAGAATAAATGTTGGGGGCACGGCTCTCAAGATTACATAAGAAGAGGTATGAGTTTTTTTAGACAGGTTCAGACTTTCTTCGGAGAGATTAACAACACTACTCTAGTACTTTTGTATTAAATGAGATTACAAAACACAAGAAGGCCGCAGGCGACGAACTCAGGGGAGGACGGGGCGACGAAGCAGAGGAGGCCGGGGACGACGAGGTCGTGGGAGGCCGGCGACGACGAGGCTGGGGCGAGGTGGAGGAGGTTGCAGGTGACGAGCTCGGGGGAGGCCGAGGAGAAATGGCAGAGGAGGAGAAATGACAGAGGAGGAGATGGAGATGGCAAAGGAGGAGATGAATGACTCTGTTAATATAGAGAGATTTTCTGGAGCCCGCCATTAAGTGCAAATTTTCATTTTCCCGCCTAACGAAACAAAAGTATCACAGACGGTTTTATACAAAAACCGTCTGTGATGACATATCACAGACGGTTCGTGATACGAACCGTCTGTGATAAACTTCTCATCACAGACGGTTCTAACCACGAACCTTGCTCTAATTGCTTTGAATATGAGGATGAAGGATCGTTGTAAATTTCGTTCGATGCATCGACGTCTAATCAAAAGAGCCAATAGCAAATTAAATATAGAAAAATAATTTCAACAGCAACAAAATCCAAATATTTTTGTATATACAGATATAGCATGATTTTAAATGAATTTTAAAAAATATTCATTTGATTTGGAGTTCATATGCAAAAGTTATTAGCATTTCAATTTGCTTCGGTTTTGAAATTCTAGAAATTAATAAAAAGGGTGACGTCGAAAGCGTATTCTATAAGGTTTACATTTTACAATAGCTAAAGTGTATTTTCATATGAGTTCTACCGAGGTTTACGCTTTCCACTAGAGAACGTGTAGTTTCCTCTAAACTAAAAGTGACTTTTTTTTCATTTTTTCTGAATTTTATTAACTTACTTGTAGGGCCTAATTGTTAGTGACTGAGTTTTATTTTTTGGATTTTTATTTATAAAACATAGGCGGTCTCACATGTCATAGACTCATTATTATTAACTAAACGATTAAACATGTTTTTATTTTAATTATCTGACGAGTGGGGTCCACATGTGTGTCTCTCGGTTTTAAAACTTGTTTTAAAATCAGAATATTGTATGGTACCACATATCATAGACACATTAACTAAAAACATTTAAAATTAGATTTTTGTTAACTTTTTCGGCTAATCCCACCTGTCATAGACTCTTTACACTTAACCTCTACCATTAGTGTTAACTAAATCCTAAATGCAAGTGGGTCCCACCGGTCAGAGAAAAGAGAGAGAGGGGGGGAGAGGGAAGGAGCAGAGCTGCGCGCATGGCCGAGAACCTTGGCGAGCTTGCCACCAGCGAACGACACGATGAGTGGCGGAACGCCTCGGGTCCACGATGTACATCGCGTAGGAGGCATCCCCGGGATAAAGGAGTGGTGCACTGGGCTCAGCGAGTCCAGGTGATGCTAATGGACCGGGAGCGAGGACTTAAGGTCATCGCAGGTGAGCCGCCGACATGCAATCACGGTGGCGCCATGGGCGGCTAAGAGGAAAGGTGTAGTTGGGTATCGTCCTTGGTGAATTGATGGCGCAGGAGGATATCAGTGACTCACCAGGACCACAAGGGTGAAGAAAATGAGGCCAGGGAAGGGTTGAGGCGACTTGTCGACGACGAGCAGCGACGGCGCAGAGATGGTTCAGGACGGCAGCTCACCACAACAACGGAGGAGCTACAATGTTGGACCCGGATTTTCTAATCCTGGATCCTCTGTGAAATCACTGTGCTATTCCCTAGATCAGTAGATAGCACTCACAGGCACATTGCTGAATCAATTCATACAAGGTGTAATTTAAGACATTCAATATATTACAACTTCAGAGTGACATAGACCACGTCGAGTCAAGTTTTACAAAAGCACCGGACAGACCAAATTGATTACATTACATAAAAGCAACATAACTACAGCGGAAGCAAAAAGGGGGGTAGAGCTCGTC
Source organism: Hsuehochloa calcarea (assembly GCA_036346395.1). Lineage (NCBI taxonomy): Eukaryota > Viridiplantae > Streptophyta > Magnoliopsida > Poales > Poaceae > Hsuehochloa > Hsuehochloa calcarea. Next base: position 29,431,528 of record CM070597.1, read on the forward strand.
TCTCCACAGGCAAGTGACTGGGGTAACCTGTGTACGACATATATTACCCAAGGGGGTTGAAGAATATCTATTGTACGCAAGTACGAATATCTATTGTACGTAAGTACCGAATGAGTCCACTAGACTGAGACGAGATCTAGACTACAGACTAGATTACTCTTCATCGTTTCCTTGTTCGTCGACTTCTGGGTCTTCATAGTATGCGTAGTCCCTTTGATCCACATCATCTGGAGGTTTTGGGGGAAGGACGAGAATGAGCACAACTTTCGTGCTCGCGGGCCAACACACAAGATGTAATAATATACATGCATGGCTTAACAAGGATAGCTCGGGTTCTTTTATTTGCTAAAGTAACATTTTCAATTATCATAGTTACAAATTCCTATGACTTAGCATTTTAAATAAATTGTATTTTATTAAAGAGAGTAAGTGCAATATTAAATAACAGTAGAGGTTCCCTCCATCAGAAACTCTACGCATGCATCATTTGATTGGAGCTACCTCCGCTCCTCCGTACTACTGAGCTCGACGCCGCAGGAAAAATCCAACTTCAGGTTGGATGAGCCGACCTGGTTGTCATACCACTCACAAAAGATTTTTGAAATAGAACTAACTCAAGTTAAGTTCCCATGTCCGCCTTTGACCGTAGGTGCGACTGCTTAAACAGTTTAGACTTTACAACGGTTATAAACTGTACCAATAATAGATAATCATACTCGTTACCCCACATGATTTCATAGTCATGTAGTTGAGCGATCGTCACAGTAACTTTTCGAACTACCTCACCCCTTCCGTCATCTCACCCATATAGGCCACGCCCATAAGTTGTGCGGGATGTTTACCACAACGACTAGTGTAGCTGGTCTCGGCCACAACGACTAGCGCAGCTGGTCCCGGCCACAACGACTAGCGCAGCTGGCAACATCGCCTTACCACGGTGTTCCTTTCAAGCCGGAACGCATCCACCGCTTGCACGTTCCCACTCACCGACCAGTGGGATGACATTCAGGGTTTAATAATTTTACTAAGCAAAGTTGTACTTTGCAGACTTGCGGTTGTACTTATTTTACACGGGAGGTCATGACAAGATTAAGTCCTTAATTCATCTAGGCAGTTCATACCACCTACCAACCACTCTCGTGCACGACGGCACCTACCACTCTTTCCATACGTCCAAATGTGGTACTATCAAGTTGTTTAGGGTTTTGGGGGAAAAGCCAATTATCACAACACACTAGTCATTTACCCACAATGACTCCTCAAAACCACTCTCATGATTAAAATATGATGATCACGACATTTATTGTCATGGTACTTAAGCAAGACTAGCATGTCGCTTTAGTACAATCTATTCTAGTATTTACCACATATCTACTAGGGTGACATGGAAATAAGGGATTCAATTGTCACAGGATGGATAATAATTAATTAATCATCAAATGAGTTTTTAACTACCTTAAGCTTTAAAATATAGTTGGTTACAGAATTAAAGCATGCAATTTTGATATTTTAAATAAATATAATTTGCATAAAATGTAGGCTCAAAATGATCAAAGTATTAACTCACCTTGGTTAAAGGCAGTAGGGTCTTGGTATTTTTGAGCTTGATCGAAGTGGAGGTCTCTCGCGTCTTTGAACCCTAATCGGGCGAATATACTAGAAAAAGGCACAACAGTAAAGAGAGTAAATAAATACAAAATCTATAATAAATAAACTCCAAATTGAACAAGACAAATGCCATTAGTAAGATCTTGAATATATAAAATTTTAGGAATAAGTTTCATAATTTTTGGAGTTATAACGAAGGAGATATGAATTTTTGAAGCTTTTCAAATGAATTTTTAATTGAAAAGAAAATAAGAAAACTGGAAAAATCCCAGCGCTAACACATGGGCCCTCTGCACAGTGCCACGGTCCACCGCACAGTGCGTGGACTGAGTCCACGCGCACCGGCCAAGATCGATATAAGAGCGTGCCGATGCGAGTCCAAAAGCTTGCGGCTCGCGAGCCGGCCGAGCTTTTCCGAGCCGAGCCGGCTCGGCTCGAGCTCAGTTTTTCGAGCCGAGCCGAGCCGGCCGAGCTCGGTGAAGATTCGAGCGAGCTCGAGTCGCTCGCGAGCCAAACGAGCGAGCGCAACCCCATATAATTAAGATGATTGGATTTTGAATTGATGATAAATGACTTATATAATCATTTTATTCTACCTTTATTTTGGGATTAGGAAACCCGGCTCAACGAGCTTTTCGAGCCGGCTCGAGCTTTTTCGAGCCGAGCCGAGCTCGGGCCGAGCACTGGCGAGCTCGGCGAGAGAGTGACGGCTTGGGATTAAGAGGCGAGGCGAGGCGACGCTGCGCCTCGCGGCCGAGAGAGGGAGAGAAGGGAGAGAGTGGGGACGAGGCGGCGCGAGGCGGCGCGGGGAAGAAGGGGAAGGGAGGGAGCGGGGCTCGGGTGGCGCCGGGAGCAAGGGGGGAGTCGAAGGTGGAGGCGACGGTGCTCGGGAGCGGCAGATTTGGTAAGGCGGTGGCGACCGGAGGTGGAGGCGACAATGACGGCGACTGACTTCGACTTGTCCGAGGAAGAAGGGAGGAGGAGGCGAGGTGGGAGGGAGAAGAGAGGAGGGCGCGGCGGCTTTATAGCCGGGGAGGAGAGCTGGCGCGTGGGGAAGGAGGCTGTTGGGGCGGCGGGGAGGAGGAGCGTGTGGCACGGGGAGGCGCGACAGCGGTGGAACTCAGTGCGCCGGCGCAATGGAGGAGGCGGTTGGGCGATGGGCGCGGAGCGGGGGGGCAGGGCGCCAAGCCGGGAGTGGCGGGCGAGGAGGCAAGGAGGGGTCCGGGCGGCGGCCAAAGCCGGGGGCAGCAGGAGCGCCGGGGGAGAAGGAGAAAAGGGGGGAGAAGAGGAGGTCGGCTGGGCCAGGGCTGAACGGGGTGGGCCAGGGGGAGACTGGGCCGATATCGGGACCCAATACAAGGTACAGACGAAATCAAAGAATTTTGATTTGAAATTTTTGTAAACCAAAGTCTAATTGTTTTTTTTTTGAAAATTGAGAATGTTACATACAAGGAGTGCTGTGTTAGCTCATTGAGGTGCTAGAGACAGTGCAGATGCAAGAAATCGATCCGAGGCCCAGTGGCTCACTGGGCTTCGAAGGAGAACGAATATGGCAACGACAGCCGTGAGAGAGGAAGATGGCAGCGATGCTCTGGTTCTTTGCGAATCTGTCTGCATTGAGTGAGAGAATAGCATCAATGGAGTATGTAACACGTTGTGACATGCTCGGGTGGAGCTCGAACTCACCGGAGTGATGGGAACATGTTGGCGAGATCAGGTGCGCGCAGGAGATGAGGACGAAGGCGAACATGATCAAGCTACGAGACTCGCGGGGCTACTCGGGTCTCTTCGTCCGCATGAGAAAAGGACACCATCAATGGGGTGGATAGCATGGGCGAGGTGGGTGGAGGCTACGGGAGCTGCTGAGGTGCCAAATTGTGAGCGGTGGTTGAAACCAACGGGTGATCGACGGAGCTGGCGAGGGCGAGCTGGCACACGGGGACGAAGGCGGGGTGGAAGACAAGTGCTGACATGCGGGCCCGGTATGTCAACGGGATAGGGAAGCGGGAGTTGGTGCGGGATGGAGCGAGGCGAGCGAGGTTGGGCCGGCTTGATTCAACCCAGTGGGCGAGTGAGAAATTCGAATGGAATTTGGAATTTCTAGAAAAGGCTGAAGTTTTGCTCAATTTTTAAACCTATCAAACATGCTCCAAAATTCATGAAAGTTTTTGTGAGGGCTTTTGACACTGTATAGTTTCTTGTGCAAATTTTTTATGATTTTATCTGTTCTTTGATTTTCTCGATAATTTTTACATGTTGCTGTTTGCATGTAAATTCACTATTTGATTTATGCAACAGTTCAAAAATCATGCAAAAAATAGTTTTCCACACAAAACATGCTCAAAATCATCCTCGCACCTATTTTCATTATAGTTTCCTAAAATTGATATTTTTTGGGATGTTACAATAGCTTCATTAATAGTAATCATTAAATAGTATATCCTCGTAAAATCTAGTAACTTTTTTGTTTATTTAGTTCGCATCATTAAGTAGTGTATCTCTCCTCGTAATAAATAAATAAATAAATAAATTGAGTAGTATATCTTGTGCTCGTTTTCATATAATAGCTCGCAATAAATAAATAAATTGGAGTAGTATATCTTGTGCTCGTTTTCATATAATAGCACCTAACCCCCGGCCCTTAAAAATCAATCCTTGTGCCTATCCGAGGAGTTCCTTTCCTAGGAAGGCTCATCTCATCTTTGTGTTTCATGACATAGAGAGGAAGTTTCTAAAATTGGGTGCTTTGTCCTGTCCTTGAGTTCGACAACGATCACACGGCAATTTTTTAATGGCCACCTAGATCATAAGGCTTCTTTCTTCTAGATAATGTGATGTTGAGGAATAGTTAAAAAGTACATGTCTATCTTGATGCACAGGGTTGGAAAGGCATAGACGCCGCCGAGCCAGTGAAAATTAAGTGGAAAAGATAAATTTGAGAAAGTGGGAATTTGCTACATCCCCTTATGTTAATTGGTCCTATGGATAACCCTAAAAAACTTGGTCCTATCTATGTTAGATCGAGTTGTCTGATATCATTTTAGTAGCAGTGTCACCGGTTCATAGGTTCGGATATATATACAGTCAATCCATTGGTACTCCAAATGTCACAACACTCGATATTTATGGTGTTGGTAGAGGGTTAATCCATACTATAATAATCCCTCTGTTCTTTTTTATATATTGTTTTAGAGTATGTATAATTAATATTTTAAAACTTTAACTATTAATATGCATAAAAATATTTAGATTTATCACGTGAAAATGATATCATCGGAATTACCATAACAAAATATTTTCATATCACTATATTTTTAATAATTTTTACTAATATATAATTTAAAAAATAATTGTTAAAAGTGTGTGAAGACTATCGAAGAAGGTAGGTAGTAAGAGAAAAAGGTATGCATCTACTTATGCTCATCCAATTAATTAAAGTAACACTTAGGAAAGAAAATGCTAATGCTTCCAAGTGATAGAAGTTGCGGTAAAACAAAAGAGCACCTTTCTGTGGTCCGGGCCTACTGTTTTTTTAAGGGAGGAGGTTGAATGGGACTGTTCGATTATTTATAAACTATGATGTATATGTACTCTCGAGTAAAAATAAATTGAAATTGGATCCACCAAATGGTCAGTTCATTGAGGTACGTGATCCATGATCAGTATGAATAAGAATTCAGAGTCTTTTGTGTACTCATCAACACCTCGTTCGGAATAAGTCTTGGCTCAATCTATATGTGTCACATACATGGGTCGAAATCCCACCAATTAGCCTAGTAGAAAAGAAGATGTGTTACATACTTACATGGTCCAAACCTCCAAGGCACCAAACAGGCAATATATATGAGCACCGGACAACGGAACCAGATCGTACAACTTTTGATGGTCCGTATCATGCCTTGCTGATAGTAGCTTGCATTGCAGATATATGTAGTACAATCACAAGCTCAATCTCAAGCTAGCATCCGGGGTTTTACTTAGATATGTGCATAGATTTTCGTTTTAATTTCCCAGCAAGAAGCATAGCCAGCCCAAGCAGGAGCAGAGTCCTTGCAAGTTTCATGTAGTACAAGGTCTCGGAAAAGAGTTTTGATGTCAGTACAAGCTGTACATTTTAGTTTTTTTAAAAAAAGCTCCAAAAATTCAATACAAAAGATGCGTGAATAGTCCAACTTAGGGCCCACACATTAATTTCACGTGAATTTAGTAGAAATTTCACATTAAACAATTCAATTGATACAAAAATATAAGAAAATCCATGTGTTCCAAACAAGCACTAATAGCACATGGAACAATCTCGGAAGCAAATTAAGCATGTTTACCCTCTAAAGAAAAGCAAATTAACCGTGCAAAGCACCATTACCAAGAAAAGAAGAACCCAGATAAAGAGAAAATTTGTACCCCTCCACACTGTACATGTTGAAATTCAATCCACGTGCACCTCATGTCGGTCCAATTTGAAAAGAAACGAAAGCAAAAGTATATGGACTCCACTAAGCATCCTATAAAACAAGTTTTTAGCATCCAAAAGTCTATAGCCTGCTTCCATCTGAACCGTTCAGTCCTAATCGGACGCACGAGGGGGACTTGTGAGAAGGCCAGATTGTAGAACGGCATGCTCGGCGCCTGGCGCGGCCGAGCCCACCAAAACCCCGTTACCCCCATGCATTTTCCCGTGTCAAGATCCGCCAAGTCAAAAGCCTCTCTCCACACCATCCATCCATCCATCCATCCATCTCTTGTATCTCCATCCCACCAAACCAAACCCCGCCGTTAATTAACACTACTTAATTAACCGCAACAACTCCCTCCATCACAGATTGAGTAGTTAACCCAACCCAGAAGCAAGAAGCATCAACGCCGGCACCACCCGTGTATATATACTTCGATCCGGGCAAAGCATCTGGTAACCCAGACGCACACGCACACGCACACGAGGACGAGGACGCGGACGCGCGCGCGCATGGCGAGGCCGGCGTGGAGCTCGCTGTTCGGGTGCTTCAGCTCGCACGGCGCCTCGGCCGCCGGCAGGAAGAACAAGAAAGGCGGCGGCAAGAAGAAGAAGGTGGCGGCGGAGGGGAGCAACAAGCCGAGGCAGCAGCGGTCGCTGCAGAGCCGGCTATCGTTCTCGGACCTGAGCGGGTCGGCGCTCGGCGGGATGGTGTCGCCGGAGGACCTGTCGCTGTCGCTGGCCGGGTCGAACCTGCACGTCTTCACCATCGCCGAGCTGCGCGCCGTCACCCGGGACTTCTCCATGACCAACTTCATCGGCGAGGGCGGCTTCGGCCCCGTCTACAAGGGCTACGTCGACGAGAAGGTCAAGCCCGGCCTGCGCGCGCAGCCCGTCGCCGTCAAGCTGCTCGACCTCGAGGGCACGCAGGGCCACAACGAGTGGCTGGTAATCGAGTACTTACTAAAAACTAACTACTCCAGCTAATTAGATAGTTGCACATATATGTATACGTAATCATTACATCACTTACGGGCCTTGACCCTCTAATTATGCTTGCTAAATGAATTAGTGCATTACTTACACTACGTGAGAAATTTAACGAATCAGTGTAACGAATATTGTGTTTAATAGTACTTTATAGTTGATAAGAGACTTGCTTGTTCAGAGTTAGTTGAGCTGTTCTGATGATAAGGTTCGAGTTAGCTAGGAATTTTTTTCATGATATATGTAGGATTATAGGCCTTGAAATTAAAGTTGAAAGCTACATATGTATATATGATATCATCAATTCAGGAATGTACATATCCACCGTAACATTATTAATTTGACCTTGCTATAGTGCTTAGCAAGTACGTGTATATTTTTGACCGAAATGTCATTCAGAAAATCAAAGTTTAAAATAGAACATGTTTCCTGATAAAATTGCAGTGTATATATATGGTATACTTTTTGTTTCTTGCTCTTGTTTAGTATAGTTGATTAGTAGTATTATACTGTAGTGTTCTGTGCATACTTGTGCCATTTATTTTGTCTATCATTAATGTTTCTTACTATTTCAAACCGCTAGTCTTTTCTTAGAAGTAGAAGTTTCCTTGGTTGACGTGTTCCACATACTGAACTTCTCTCGACAAAGTTCTAGTATGCTTGACAACATGGGACAATTCGATGGAACAGTGTTGCTTGCTTAGCTCAAAAGCTTCCTTAATTAATTTTTAATTGTCTCAGTTAAAGCAAACTAATGAAAAATGTTAACATGATCACATGTGACGACTAACCTGCAGACTGAAGTAATTTTTCTCGGGCAATTGAGGCATCCTCACCTCGTCAAATTGATCGGCTATTGCTACGAAGATGAGCACAGGCTTCTCGTTTACGAGTTCATGACGAGGGGCAGCCTGGAGAAACATCTCTTCAAAAGTAAGCACGGCAAAACTATTAAACTTCTTTAATTACCTATCTTTTTTATAATCTTTAATTACCTAGTTTAGAACAGTCTAAGTACCGTGTAGAGTGTCAATATTGCAGATCACAAGAAAGAGATATTCCAAAAACATTGTTTCCGGTCTCTCCTTTTCCTCGCTGCATCATTAAGCTAAAAAGATTCGAATATCTAAGCTGTACATCAATTAATCGGACTGGACGGCGCGATTTTACCAACTTGCTCGCATAAAATTTTCGGCAAAATCGATCGGTAGCTAGAAGCTAGATCTATCGATGGAGTAGCTTTCCTTGTTCCACACCCTTCAATTAATTTATCCCGTTTTCCTGATGGTTCAAACTGCCTTTTGGACTACTCGTTGCGACGTCCATTTTAGTGTTACATCATCTCTCACTATCGACCTCTTGGTACATATACATGGAGTCATTTTCTCTTAACTACTTTGATATAATTCACACCATCTTGTTTTGTTTTTTCCTTCTCTCTCTCTTTCTCCAATGGAACAGTAAGAGGAGACAAATACAGATTTTTATGCTTAATCATAAAGTGGTAGGGGTAGGACACCTGCACCACTTGCTCTCTCGAGTTGTTTCACTTTAATCTTTATGCAAAATACTAAAATGACCCTCCTATGTGTGATTTGGATCAATCCATACTTGCTCTCATAAGTCAAAAAAGTTGTGAAATGTGTTTTTCAGTATGCACCATTCATCTGGATCATTATAGGTAAAAGGACGTAAAAACAAGATGCACTGCAAGAAAAACATCGTGTAGAGCCATTCTACATTTTTATTGTATAGCAGAGACATACTTTTTAGTCTCTATATGATTTTAAAGACACCTTATAAAATGCTACATTGATGCCTCTATGTGCACTGTGAAGACATTTTCAAAAATGTCTTTACATTCTGTAAGACATCTTGTAAAGGCATTAAATATATGTCCCTCTAGCACCATCCAGTAGAAGGGAAAATATTCTAAAAATATGTTAGAACCAATCCTCAAACTCAAGGCCTTGTGGAAAACAAGTTACCCCGCTAACCAACTCAAACCTCACATCACAACTTGTATATATATATATACTCGCATTGTAATTGTTATGAGTAGTACACAACATGTCTCAAACATCTAAAAATGTCTCTAGAGAATTAAAAGTGCATGAAATAGCATCTCTAAAAGATAAGGTCGATTTAAGAAGTGTCTCAAAAATGTGTCTACATGATTTTTGTTTTGACAATTTACAAAATGTCTCTAGAGTCCACATTCCATGTTTTGTAACCCCAAAACGTCTCAAATAGTGTATCTACATTTAAGGCACCTTCTAAAATGCCGCAAAAATTGTCTTTATAATATAATAAGGCAATTTGTAGTGACAAATTTAAAACATTGTCCATAGGAGGTTTGTTGTAGTGGTGCTTCATGCTTTATTAATGAGAGCAACAGGGTAGCCCTAAAAATTGAGAAAACACGTGGGCTTAAAGTACACTAACTACTACTATTACTTCCAAACTAGTACTAGTAGTACTTCTACCATGCATGATATAAGTTTGGTGCTGTTCGCTCTCGATCAGGCTTCTTTAGAACAGTCAGGTGCGCGCAGTTCACTCACTCATTCTAGAAAAGAAGATAAATCTTGGGAAATGGAATTGGGCATATTCCAAACATTTTTCATCAAGAAGAAATCATCAGTTTTTACCATGGACATGCAGCTGCACCCTTCTTTTGGTTAGCTCATCTGATTATTAGATCTTCCACAATATACATGCAGAATACGCTGCGTCGTTGCCATGGTCAACACGGTTGAAGATCGCCATTGGTGCTGCCAAAGGGTTGGCTTTTCTCCACGAAGCCGAGAAGCCGGTCATCTACCGGGACTTCAAGACCTCCAACATCTTGCTAGACTCGGTACGTACGTACGTACGTGATCATCATGTTATTCACCTATCTCTCCCAAAGATAAAGACTTACTCCAGCTGTGATTTCACTGATTTGGTTTGATCAAGTGATTCGTCCAAAATTAAATATGAATGGCTGGCTGCTTATTCGAAGTAAGTAAACCATTGAAATTGTCAGGTTGCCAAATGCCAACCACTGACTGAACAACAAATATTGACCACTAGCTCACCCCTGTGATCTAGACTGAGTCAGGCTTCGGTTTCAACTATTGCAGCGCTTCCGTGTGTAACGTTGCCAAAAAAAAGGGACAAGAATTAATCTTTTATCCTTGTGGAGAATAAAAGTATCACTAACTAATAAAACACGCATTTGCTGCTGTTGGAGTGCAGTTGAAGTTGAGTACTGCATTTGGTTTGGTTCGGTCTCTTCCACTTAGTCCTATCCTAGCATGAAACTCGATCTTTCTCTGTCAACTGAATCCAGGAACCGCAACAGAAAATCTATCCTACACGGTTCTGTATAAATGTTTTTACCTTTCTTCCTTTTTGAATTGTTCGTAGGATTACAAAGCAAATTTATCAGATTTCGGGCTAGCCAAGGACGGACCAGAAGAAGACGAGACGCACGTCTCGACCCGAGTCATGGGCACGCATGGCTACGCTGCACCAGAGTACATCATGACCGGTTCGCACAATACAAACCACCAACACCTAGATCAGATGCACTTAGATTGCCTCATTGACCTGCATATATTTTGTTTTCTTTCCATCTTTCTAGGCCACTTGACGGCGAAGAGCGACGTGTACGGCTTCGGCGTGGTGCTGCTGGAGCTCCTGACGGGGCGGAAGTCGGTGGACAAGAGCCGGCCGCCGCGGGAGCAGAACCTGGTGGAGTGGGCGCGGCCGTACCTGAACGACTCCCGGCGGCTGGACCGCGTCATGGACCCGAACCTGGCCGGGCAGTACCCGGGCAGGGCCGCGCAGCAGGCCGCGGCACTGGCGTACCAGTGCGTCAGCCTCAACCCCAAGTCCCGCCCGCACATGTCCGCCGTCGTCGACGCCCTGGAGCCGCTCCTCGCCCTCGACGACGGCATCGTCGGGCCCTTCGTGTACGTCGCGCCGCCCGAAAACGGCGGCAGCGACAGCAGCGGCAGCAGGGAAGGCTCCAGGAGGCGACCGGGTCGGAGGAGGTCCGAAGGCGCGGCAGAGTCAGCAGCCGTTGTGCAGCGAGAGTGATGGTTTGTATGCCCGTTTTCTGAACTTGCAGCTGTCTGTACTCTGTACTGACTGGGCTACTGATCAAACAATTAATGCCGGGTAAATTCGATGTGGTAAGTTGCCTAGCCGGTGAAATATTTGTGGTAGCAGGGTTGCCTTCGACATGAGAAGAGAAGAGGCTTGAAGAATTGGGGCGTGTAAATAGGAGCATCTCATACTTACATGAGCATGCACTTCAGTTTGGTAGTATTTTACTTTCTTCAGAGTTTGAGGAAATAGGTTGCCTTTGAAACTCTCAAAAAAAAAATTCTAAAATACTCCATCCAGTCACAAATATATGTCATTTTGAGATGCGTGCAGTCAAACATTCAAAATTTTGGCTATTAATATCGTTTTAAATATTTTAGATTGAATGTATGGAAATCATATGTGTATATTTGTCTCGAAAACTATTTTCAAAATATTATAATTTTATTGGCTGTTGTAACTATATTGCAATAGAAATTGGTAGTCAAAATTGCACTTTAGGGACCATGTGTCAATATCCAAAACTATATGAATTTGTAACTTGAGGGAACAGTTATACTAGCGTTTCTATATATGTACCTCCAATCCAGGTTTTCAAATCTACATTGAAATGGACAGAAACGGGACATAATTTGTAGGAAAAAGTTCATTTGCCACCCTTAAACTATTTCAAAAGTCTAAAAATCAAGCATTACCTATAAAAACCATACATACGGCACACTCGAACCGTCAAACCCGTTCAGTTTACCCCTTCTGCCCTAAACCACCTAGTTTTGACTGAGGTGACATCTACATGTTCCAATTTTGATGACATGGCATCTATGTGTGCGGTAGTCTTGGTGTGAGGCAGCATGGGCCACCATGAATCCGGCGCCCCACTCCGGTGTTGCCTGTGAACGGCGGGCTCCGTAAGATCCCGGGTAGCCTCTCCAGCGTCACTCTGGCGCCCCTGTCGTACATCGCCGTGCAGAGCTCCATGATCTTGGTGGTCGCCTCGGCCAAGTCCCGCCTCTCCATATCAGCTTCTCCACGTGCACCCTCGGGAGCCGCATCTTGAACCGCATGGGTGTGGCTCCCCTGGTCGCGCCAAAGCCATCAGGGAGCAAGGAGGTGGGGGTGGGGTGGGGGTGGAGGCGGAGCAGTGGGCGAGTATGAGAGACCCGAGACACTTGCGGGTGCCGACTTGGAGGTTTTCGAACCAGGCACTGCCCAGGGGCCTAGAAGCGGGGCGACGCAGGATCGCAACGAGGAAGTAGAGGCGACCACGGCGGAGGGGAGCATTGGGGGGATGCGGGGGCATGCGGCGCGAGGAGCTTGATCTCCTCGTACTCGAGAAGGGAGAGAAGAAAGAGATGGTGAGGAGAGAGAAAGAAGTCGACCGGGAGGACTAACATGTGGGTACTCCCCCACCCTTTTTAATTTGCTGATTTGATAGATGCTATGGTGGGTGATGTGACATACACGTGATATTAACGTGAAATACTTTTGACAGTTAGGATCCACGTGGACAACACATGGGGAAAAACCACATCGGTTTGGGCCAAGGGAGTAATTAAAGTGAACGGTATTGATAGTTGAGAGATGTCGAGTGTCTGATTTATCAGTTCATAGTTGATTTCTGAACTTTCGAACATAAATTCAATGGTTATAATAATTAATTTAAACCTAAAAAAATTCAGACGACTTAGAAATAACAAATCCAAATTTATAATCGCAACGTATGGTTTGTCACGTGGAATTGAAAAGCTGGAACCGTAGTTCTACACCCACTCGGCCACTCTAACTGCAATGTTGTGACAATTGGAACAAACGGGAGGCAGTGAGGGTCGGGAGAAGATATGGGCCGAGCTTGCCTCGGTCCTCGCGAGGAGACCAGAAGAGGCACACACTAGTGGGCTGGGCCCATGTGTGGCATGCCGCCTTCGTGTGTTGGAGTAACATGGCACGTTGAAGATTTTGCTATTTCTTCTAGCTAATTCCGCCATTCCGGTACATTACAGTGTGATTCGGGAGTATGTTTCATCTATACATTAGGCAGTACAGTACATATACACTTAATGCTAGAGTTAGTAACTTGAGCAGAATTTCCTATAATTCTGAGAAAAATACGTTCTGGATTGAGGCTTGTGATCGAATGTATGCCTGCTTAGGTCTAACATCGATCCATGCAGCATTCAATATTGCGGTATTGCCTGCAAGATGTTATGTTGAGAAGCAGAGTTATCAATTACGAACATCCTTGAGCTGGTCTAGTGCTGCCAGTCAGAAGATAGCGAGCGTGCTCCTTCTCTGAAAGTAGCTAGGCATTCAACAGTAGCAGCTGCAGGCAATGGAGGTGTCGTGCAAATAAGAGAGTTGCAGAATGTAAATATTCCACTGCAGATGTGCTCCCACCTGGGCCTTGTTTGGACGAGTCAAGATGGCTGATGGGAATTTCGTTGGGAATGTTTGCGGATTGGAATCGGAATCCCTCCTACCCAAACAGTGTATTTATCCAATGGGTTAACGGTCGTGTTTGTCCCTGCAAAAAATTGGGCACGGCAAACAATGCATTATCAGCAATTCAGAACTGATTTGCATCACAAGTTGAGGAGCAGCCATATAGTGCAGAATGTCAATTGTTCCGGTACAAAAGCCATCCTACAATTAATCACACGATGAACGGACCCGTGTGGTAAATTAAATTACCTCGAGTCATATCGAGGTACTTGGAGAAGACACATGAACGATAAGTCGGATCGAAGTAGAACATCCTTATAGCAGAAAGTTCAGCGAGTGCTTCCAGTGTCTTCTTTCTGGTGCCAACAGCAAGCACCCATGCTTTTGGGTCCTCGGACTTCAGCTTGGACATCATGTAAATCATATCGTCATCGTGCAAACCCAGCGCGGGGCAGCGGTTATCACCCTGTCTGTAAGAAAAAGAGGGGCAGACGGATAAACAATTTTTTACGTGAAAAATATTTACGGAAAAAAATTACAGATGTCAATCGACGATGAAGTATTTACAAATTGTAAGGGATTACCATGAGGCGTCAACTCTACCCGTGCGGCATAAAAGAGGTATATAAAGGGGTAAAAGACTTAGAGTCTAAGTAGAAAACTTATCCGCTAATATGGAAACTAATCCGAACTCATCCATATTAGACAATTCGAACCACAATATCAACAATCTCCACCTTGAGACGAATTTCCTCTTGTAGCATAATGAAGAATCATCAATCACCAAAAATATCTATACAATAAGATAAAAATCACCGTACACCAATTAGTCTCTAGCACTAAATTGTAATACCAACTAAGCTTGAGCAAAGCTCAAACTTAGTAACAGGAACTGACTTTGTCATCATATCAGTTGGATTATCATGAGTACTTATCTTGCACACTTTGACATCACTTTGAGCAATAACACGTCGAATAAAGTGATATCTCATATCAATGTGCTTTGTTCTTTCATGAAACATCTGATCCTTTGTAAGGCATATAACACTCTGACTATCACAAAATATAGTAATGCAAAAATTATCTCCACAAAGCTCAGTGTACAAACCTCTCAACCAAATAGCTTCTTTACAAGCTTCAGAAATAGCCATATATTCTGCTTCAGTGGTATATAATACTACAGTAGCTTGCAAACTTGTCTTCCAACTAACAGCACAACCACCAATAGTGAAAACATAACCTATGAGAGATCTCTTCTTGTCCAAATCGCCAGTATAATCATAATCAACATAATAAACAAGTTCATCTCTAGAATTTTCAAACTGCAAATGAGTATTAGAAGTGCCACTTAAATATCTAAAAATCCACTGAGCTGCTTTTAAATGCTCTTTTCCAGGATTAGACATGTATCTACTAACAACACTCAGTGCATGAGATAAATCAGGACGAGAACAAACTATGGCATACATAAGAGAACCAACTACACTGGAATATCGAACTCTAGACATGTACTCAATATCATAATCTGACTCAGGACATAAAGCTGAAGATAATATGAAATGCGAAGCTAATGAAGGACATAAAGCTGGAGATAATCTGAAATACGAAGCCAATGTGCACTTCGCTAGTATCTAGCTGCATGCAAACACTAAACAATCGTGCACTTGTACATGGTATCACAACTACATGTGACCCTGTTCTACGTGCATACACATGCAACTTCACACGGTAACAAGTATAGCACATAATATGGACGAACCAGCGAGAGAGATGCCCGGCGGGTGAGCGAGTGCGAAGGACACCTCGACGGCGGGGTCGGTGCTCGTCAGGGCTGTAGCTGTGATCGTGTTCCTGTGGTCGCCGACGTACGATTGTGTGTCGAGGAGGACTCAGGCGCGAGGGTCAGAGCACTGGGAGGTGGCGGCGTCGGGGTCCACATAGTGGATGCCCGGAAGACGCGTACGACAGCAGCGTGGCACAGATAGTCTAGGCAGGACTTACAGGGGGCGGCGTAGGTGGAGAACTGTAGATCGGTTCGAGTTCAAAGATTATTTATGGGAATTACTATGTAGTTTTTGACAGTTTTTTCAAATTAAAATGGTCACTTTTTTGTTCGTTAGATGTACTATAAGATTCGTGTTGTTGATGTGTTATAAGAAAAAAAATTATAATAGTCAAATTTTTATTTGTCCGATATGCTTTGAGATTTGTGCTTTTTCCTATATGATGAATTGAGTCTGAATTTATTATGATTTTTTTCTTTGGAACATAACAGGTTCACAACATTGATGTATTTTGTTGGTATATAATTTTATTTTTTGTCTTTATTTTTGCTCAACCTCTCAAAGTACATGTGAAGAACAGAACGGGTTCACCACATTGTCGTATTTTGTTCGTATATAATTTTATTTTTTATCTTTATTTTTTTCTCAACCTCTCAAACTATGTGTGAATAACATAACAGATTCACCATATTACCGTATTTTATGTATAATATAGTTGTAAATGAACTTTTAGAATGTGATAATTTTTTTACAGAGAAAACAGTCGAATTCTGTATAGATAAACCCTTATTTATTGTATAAAAATAGTCGAATTATGTATAGACAAACCCTTATTTATTGTAGGCGTGATGACCATCACGTTCCTGCTGGCCACACTGGAAGCATGGTATTGCTTCTTGTGCATGACAGGCTTGCAGTTGCCACCAGTGTCATGTTGGTAACCGGAAAATAATCCTACGAAGACACGGTCCTGTTTATGTAAGGTTGAATCCTTTTCAAAGCATTACAACAGACCTAAATTTCATAGGACGATCCATGCTTTCAGGAGGGTCCAACCTCATATGTATAGAGCCTAGCCCACATATGATTGTTTTTCTTGATAACCAGCGTCCCGGACGCAGTGATCCTTGGCTAGCTTGTCTCCAACAAATTAAGATGCCTCAGCTTTCTATACTACCTCCGAGGACAATTCGCCGCAAATGAATTTGGTTTAGTTCTTTTAAACTTTCCTTCGTGTTATCCATACTACTTTAATTTCAACGACTTTAATTTCAACAGTTTGGGCTTGGTCTTTGAACTAGGTTTAATTTGAGTATGTGATATGTGTATGCATATCATCAACAATTCCCCCTCTGCTGGTTTTGTCAGTTTTGGGGAAGATGGTAGGCAGTGGTGCCCGGTGGTGGTCGAGATGGTGCTACCGGCAGTGGTGGTGGTCGTCCTCCTGTTGGTCTCGGCGCCACCCCTGCTCTCCGGTCTTCACCCTTTCCCTGGCTCCCTGGTGAATGCAAGTTGGGCAAGGCTTTGTGTATGCGATGAAATGAGTCTTGTGCAGGGGGAATGGATGTGGGTGAGGAGGTTTATGGATATGGCCGGTTGTGCTCTCGTGAGGTGAGGTGGCAATGAGGAACAACAGGGGGAAATGAATGTGTTGTGCTGCTCTGTGTGCAGGTTGAGCCTTATCACTTGGTTGTGTGCCTGTGCTCCCCTGGGACGTGACATTGAGGAACAGAGGGGAAGAATGTAGAATTTGTGCCAGAGGTTGGCTTCGGTTGTTTTGCTTTGGCTCTGCTGTGCTGGGGCTGTGCTACCCCGTGTCCAGGGGTGTTGGGTTGGGATACACCCAGTGATGCTTTAACTGAGGGTGGGGTTTAATGGGATGTGCACTGTGGGATTATATTGCGGTTACGGTAATTGCAAATAGTGGGTGTTGGATTCTAATAATGCCGTATGAGGAGACCCACGGAAGTGATAGGTACCGAATGACCTCGATTGGTCTGGCTATCTTGACGATCAAGGGCCGACTAACTCCGGTTGGTTTGGGTATCTTGGTTGGTCGAGGGACCGACTAATCAGGTTGTTCTGGGTATCCTATTGCACTTTGGGGAAATCGACGGCCACTTCCTATATTCTAATGCTCACGAATAATGCTTTCAACTTAGCTTGCTAACCGTTTTCTGATTTTCCTACCGAGCGAGGAAAATGGATCGTGAGATGGTTCTATGGACTGGCGCTCAATGGACAAGGTGGCAAGGATGACTGCTGTTACAAGAATGCAAGAAGTGGATTATGTTTTAATTTATTATTATTATAAACATTGTAATTGGTTGTAAAATTAATCTTGCAACAGGTATCGGGTTTGTAATATATTATTTTTGTTTTGCAAATGAATTGATGTAACGCTTTCAAGGTTGCAACATTGATGTATTCTTGGATTGTATTGAATGATGTATATATTTCCTCGTTTGTGTCAATGTTCCACTTATGCCTGCAATGCATTTCTTTTTCTGCAATTGAATCTTGATGATAATTATGTTGGAAAATTGTTACTAAAATTTTCTTATTGTTAGTTGTAACGATTATGAGTTTGATATCAACTCTGAAATTGAACTTTGTTCCGGATTTAAAGAATTTTAATTATCGCTAATTACCGATTACTGTTATTTAGTTTAGTCTAATTAGTCGGGTTCTCACACATCCTCTATGCCATCGACCTCATTAGACGTCACTTCCTATGGGCCAGAACCAACACAATCTTGGGGAAAAATGTAAAGTTAATTGGGAAAAGGTTTGCCGGCCAATGCAACTAGGAGGACTTAGCGTTCTGAACCTCCAAAAGTTTGCGATAGCCCTAAGACTACGATAGCTCTGGCAAGAATAGAAGGAGGACCATAAACCTTGGGTGGGCATGGACAGAGCTGGCCGGTGTTTGTTTGCAGCAGGCACGACAATCACCTTGGGCTACGGAAAGAAAACTAACTTTTGGAACGAACCATGGCTATGTGGCACGGCTCCTAGAGATTCCAAATATCCAGAAGGAATAGCTTAACAGTGAGCGCGACCCTTCAGGATGGTCGATGGATCCGGGCCATCAACATTCGGGGGATAACAACTTAACATATAAAGGAATTACTAGACCTTTGGAGGAAACTAAGGTGTCAACCTCGACCCAAGCATCCCTGATGAAATCACGTGAAAAGTAATACCAGAGGGGAGATACATGCAAAATTCGCATATGCATTGCAATTCCTTGGCTCAATTACAACAAACTACAAAAAGGTCATTTGGAACTCCCCTAGCCAAGTTCTTGGACTGACTGCAAGCGGCTAGCCATCCAAAAACATGTCCTCTCGGACCTTGGATAGCTTGTAAGTAGGGGTCGAGTATGAACCGAAAGCCTTGCTCAAGTCATCCCATTGGGCAGTCAATTGGAACATTGGAGATTGGTGGAGAAATATTAACAGAAAAGGAAGTCTCTCAAGGAAGGCGACGGACACGGTGGTTATTCTAATCACTTGGGAAGTCTGGAAAGACCGCAACAGCAAAATATTCTATAATAGGACAACCTCACCTGTGGACCTGGTAGCAACAATAAAGGAAAAAAGTAGAGCTTGGACCATCGCGGCAGCTAAGTGTTTGGAGCATTTTTATTTCGTGTAATTAGGTCGCTTTGTTAAACCTGCCCACTCTGGACTGTTTCTGCTACCTTCTTTATTAATGAATTAGCCAGTGCTGCCGTCTATTCTTAAAAAAAAAAGGGACGCATGACAAAGCCTAGTATTGGACAAGACTTCATGAGCTCATCGGAAGAAGAATATTTGAATTCACTTACTTTGGGCTACCAAACTGCAGGTTTATCATACCTTTTTGAAGAGTTAGATTTAGCTTAAGGATCATGCCTAATTATGGGCCTAATTATGCGCCGGTGTTACCTTGATGAATGCCATACGGCAACGATAAGTGTAGTAAGTACCTCATGATGGACAGGCCTTCAGGAGAGAAACCGATCGAGCTTATCCTCATCACAAGTTATAGCTTTTAATTCTGAAGTAGTTTTTCTCCACGCCAAACATGGACATTAACCTTGGACACTAAGCAAACTCTCCTTTCACATTCAGCACGGTTGCTTCATGCATGTGTCTGGCAGACGTACAACTATAGATCAGCGCGTCAAGTTCACAGATGACTGACTAGTTGCAAGCATGTAGGATATAGTCGATCCCGTGCTGCATATCTGAAAGTGAAGTTTCCAACACATGAGCAACTACTTATGTTGAGCGTGCCGCGTGCCGCCGTAGACGCGAAGGAGCGTCGTCGTCGGGACGGCGACACCACTCCTTGTGCTTCAAATTTTTTTTAACCTCTTGATCTCGTGTGAAACAAAATTCTAGATATATATTTTTACGGTCTCTCCAATTACTTAAATGTTAAGCTCTTAAAGGCTATGTGTTAGTTATCTAATCAATATTAACATATACTTATGCACAAAAAACTCAATCATATATTCTTCTTGTATTCCCAAGAAGAGTAGTTATAGCCTTTTTGACTTTTGTTTATCTATCACAATCTCAAATACAAATACTCATGAGAAAGTAAACTGTATACGCGTACTACCCACTTTTATTACCTCTCTTTTTTTATATATTTCTTCTACATAGACTAAACCTATTAGTTTCTCTTATCTTTTTATGTATCTTACTCTCGTGCTACTATTTAATATTAAAATAATATGAAGTTTTTTTTTGGATTGATCATTTGGTAGATGAATATCAAGCAATATCAATATATTGTTATATTTGGTGTTCAGAACGGTCGGTCGAAACCAAATGAAATATAGTGTTTTTTTCCCAATGGACCATCGTATAAAATTTCTGGCTTCGTCCTGTCGTCGTGGCTGGGGTGCACGCGGGCGTATATGGCCCGTGCAGGGCGTGAGACAGTATTAAGGGAAAAATAGGATGTGGGAGGGCCTCATGTGAGGGACATGAGACCCCTTTGTTGAATAATTCTTGTGTTTCTTTTTCTTGGCTCAGCTGATTTCTCGTTTCGGTAGATGACTAGTTGTTACATGGACTGTTTCTTATGAGCGAGTCATTTGCCTGGAATTTAGGATCCCACTGGTAGCATGCATGCCAGGGGTCATTGCATTTGTAACTGCTTTTCTATTTAAGCTAATAAAGTTATGAGAGAAGGCACTACTGCCAGATGCACTAATCTGTTCCTCGTCTCTGAGCTCCTTTACTCTGTTGTTTGAGTTTTGTGTGTGAGTGCAGGTTCTGATCACCAGCGACGCAAGAAAGACGTCGTTACTCTGGTGATTTCCGACAAGTGGTATCAGAGCTTCGTTACGGGCCGGGCCACGATCGCGGCGTAATACCGCCGTTGGAATCGTGAACGCGTGACGAATCGGCACTGATGACGGAGCCAGTATCGCCACCACCGATGATCGGTGAGAAAGGCGACGGGACGAGCGGGACCAAGGACGGCGCCGTGATCCAGCGGGTAGTCCGTGAGGTGGCCGGCGGGACTAGCTATCCCGTACTCACCAAGACCAACTACTCCAATTGGGCGCGTCTCATGAAGGTGAAGCTCAAAGCCCGTGGACTCTGGAGAGCCATCGACAAGGGAGACATTGATTCCCAGGAGGACATGATGGCACTCGATGTACTATGCAGCGCCGTCCCGCCGGAATTGGCGACTGCAATCGCCGACAAAGAAACGTCTAAGGAAGCATGGGACGCCATCGCCACCATGCGCATCGGCGACGACCGAGTGAAGAAGAACACCGCACAGCAACTGCTACGGGAGTTCGACCTGGCGACGTTACAAGGACGGCGAAACTGTGGAGGATTACGCACTTCGCCTGAGTGGCATGGTGGCCACTCTAGCGACTCTCGGCGAGGTCGTGGAGGAGACCAAGGTAGTGGAGAAGATGCTCCGAAGCGTGCCGTCGCAATACCAGCAGATCGCACTGGCTATTCGGACTCTCCTCGACACCTCCACGCTCACCGTCGCCGACTTGACAGGGCGACTGAAGGCCGCCGAGGATTCGTTCGAGCCGCCTCCGACGATTCAACACGATGGCAAGTTGTATCTGACGGAGGAAGAGTGGGACGAACGACGGAGGCGAAGGGAGGCGGAGAACCAGAACAGCGGTGGCGCGAACGGGAGCTCTGCGCGTCGCGGGAACAGGCGCGGACGTGGCCAAGGGCGTGGAAATGACGCTGGATCGTCGGGATCATCTTGGCCGACGACCAACTCCGGCAAGCATGGCAAAGATCAGTGCCGGAAATGTGGCAAAATGGGCCACTGGGCTCGCGACTGCCGCTCCAAGCCCAAAAGGGAGCAGGCGCACGTTATACATAAAGAGGAGGAAGCATTGATGCTCATTCAGTCAACACCACTCGTTCACCTCATCTCGATTCCTCCGCAGCCCGGTTCCACCACGCCGCCGCTGCCGCTGGCGTCATCCCCTGAGTGCTCGCGCCCGCCAAAATCAAGCTCGGAGGTCCCGGCGTGTGTCGCCGGCGTTCATCACCGGATCGAGCACGGGCGTCCGCCGTTACGCACTGAGAGGATGGGCGAGATCCGCGCGCCTCTGCGGTGCGGGAAGAGAAGGTCTTCGTCCACCTCGTGCGGAGGAGGCCCATAGCGCCAAGGCTTGGATCCTCGACACCGGGGCCACGAATCACATGTCGGGGTCCCGGGCGGCGTTCGCGGATCTGGACACGGCGGTGTGCGGGACGGTGAGTTTCGGCGACGGCGGAGTGGCGCGGATCGAGGGCTGTGGGACGGTCCTGTTCAAACTCAAGAACGGCGACCACCGCTCTTTCACCGGCGTCTACTTCATTCCTCAACTCACGGCAAACATAGTGAGTGTTGGCCAGCTCGACGAGGTCGGGTACGAAATCAACATCAACTCCGGGGTGATGCGGATCCGTGAGCCAGGAGGGCTTCTGCTGGCCAAGATCACCCGCGCGACAAACCGGCTGTATGTGCTCGAGGTCTCCCTTGCGCAGCCGGTATGCCTGGCTGCACGCGGCGAAGAAAGCGCATGGCGGTGGCACGCTAGGCTCGGCCACATCAACATGGCAGCGCTACGCAAGCTGGCGCGGGAGGAGATGGTCCGTGGCCTACCTGCGATCGAGCCGGTGGACCAGCTCTGTGAGGCGTGCCTCGCCGGAAAACAGAAGAGAACCTCCTTCCCGAACCAGTCACAGTGGCGTGCAGAGCGCGTGCTTGAGCTGGTTCATGGTGATCTCTGTGGACCAGTGGCGCCGGCGACACCAAGCGGGAATGTCTACTTCCTGCTCCTAGTCGATGACCGAAGCCGCTACATGTGGGTGAACTTGTTGCCGTCCAAAGATCGTGCAGCAGCAGCCATAAAGGGTTTCAAGCACATGCGGAGGCCGAGTCGGGTTGCAAGCTGAGGGCGCTTCGCACGGATCGAGGCGGGGAGTTCACCGCTAAGGAGTTCATGGAGTATTGCGCATCTGAGGGTGTTCAGCGACAACTGACGGCTCCATATTCCCCACAACAGAATGGAGTTGTCGAACGCCGGAACGGCCTGGTGGTTGGAACCGCCCGCAGCTTGCTCAAGGCGAAGAGGCTACCGGGGTGGTTCTGGGGTGAGGCGGTGAGCACCGCTGTGTATCTGCTGAATCGGACACCGACGAAGAGCGTGGATGGCGTAACACCATTTGAGGCGTGGTACGGGAAAAAGCCGGCTGTTCATCACCTGCGGACATTCGGCTGCCTCGTCTACGTCAAGAATACTGCCCCTCACCTAAAGAAGCTGGATGATAGGGGGCGGAAGATGATCTTCGTCGGTTATGAACGGGGCTCCAAGGCTTACCGTGCATACGATCCCATCGCAAAACGCGTTCATATAACGCGAGATGTGATCTTTGATGAAGCTGGACAATGGGATTGGTCAAGCAGCAAGGAGCATGGTATTGATACAAGCAACGAAGACAACTTCTCCGTGCAGTACCGGGTCGTGGAGGAGCACGGTGAGTCACTGGACACACCTCCAGCCTCCCCAGTATCACCGGCGACCACACCGGCAGCAATCCCTGCGTCGCCCCCGACCACACCTTCGACGGCAGGGGTTGCGACTCCAGGGGTCCAGTTCGCATCACCACCAGCGGAACTGGGGGACCAGCTGGACGCCGACCACGACGACGAGGCGCCACTGCGTTTTCGGGCTTTGGAGAACGTCATCGGCCCTGCTACTCCACCTGGTTATGCAGTGCGTGATCTGGGAGATGGTCAGCTCTTCGCAGTAAGTGCGGAAGAGCCGACATCCTTTGCTCAGGCAGAGAGGGACCCAAGCTGGCGTCGGGCAATGGAGGAGGAGCTGCAGGCAATAGAGGAGAACCGCACTTGGACACTCACTGAGCTCCCACCAGGCCGGCGTGCCATTGGGCTCAAATGGGTGTACAAAGTAAAAAAAGACGAGCACGGCGCAGTGGTGAGACACAAGGCTCGGCTCGTCGCCAAGGGGTACGCGCAGCGCCAAGGCGTCGACATGACGAGGTGTTTGCCGAAAGCTTCGCATGGAGGCGGTCTGGTCGCTATTGCGCTGGCAGCACATGAAGGGTGGGAAGTCCACCACATGGACGTCAAGACGGCGTTCTTGAATGGCGACCTTCAGGAGGAGGTATTTGTGGAGCAGGCACCGGGTTTTGCTCAACCCGGCCATGAACATAAGGTACTCAAACTTCATAAAGCCCTTTATGGTTTGCATCAAGCCCCTCGTGCCTGGAATCAGAAATTAGATGTAAAACTGGGTGATCTTGGTTTTAAGAGAAGCCTGTCTGATCATGCTATCTATTGCCGAGGTAATGGAACTGAGAGGCTTGTGGTAGGTGTCTATGTAGATGATTTGGTAATCACAGGGACTACCAGTAGCAGCATCAAGAAGTTCAAGGTTCAAATGGCTGAGATATTCAAGATGAGTGATCTTGGGTTACTCACTTATTATCTGGGCATTGGAGTGAAGCAAGATGCAGAGGGCACTACTTTGTCTCAAGGGAGCTATGCAAGAAAGATCCTTGAGAAAGCTGGTTTGATGGATTGCAATTCCTGCCAAGTGCCTATGCAGCCCAAGTTGAAGCTAAGCAAGGAGAGCAGCAGTCCATGTGTGGATGCCACTGAGTACAGAAGCTTGGTTGGGAGTTTGAGATATTTGGTGAATACCCGTCCTGATTTGGCTTTCTCTGTTGGGTATGTAAGCAGATTCATGGAAGAACCTCATGAAGAGCACCTTGCAGCTGTAAAACAAATTTTGAGATATATAGCTGGCACAAGTGATTGGGGTCTCTTCTATCCAAGGAAGAAAAATATGAAAGCAGATTTTTGGGCTTGATGATAGTGACCTAGCTGGAGACTTGGACAGCAGGAAGAGCACTTCTAGAGTGATATTCTTTCTTGGAGAAAGTCCAATAAGTTGGCAGTCTACAAAGCAGAAAGTTGTGGCATTATCAAGTTGTGAAGCTGAATATATTCTCTTCTTGCTCACTTCTTTGCTGTCAGTCGTTTGGTTAGCTCGGTTGCTGGCTGAAATTTTGGATTCAGATGTGAGCAAGCCGATGCTAAGAGTGGACAATAAGTCCACCATTTCATTAATCAAAAATCCTGTACATCATGACCGGAGTAAACACATAGACACAAGGTTTCATCTTATCCGGGAATATGTACACAATGGACAGATTGAGGTAAAATTCATAAGAACAGATGAGCAACTTGGTGATGTCCTCACAAAGCCACTTTGCAAGGTCAAGTTCCAGCAGCTTTGCGCCAAGATTGGTCTGCAACTCTGTAAGTAGTGAGATGCACAAGATTTAGGAGGAGATTTGTTGAATAATTCTTGTGTTTCTTTTTCTTGGCTCAGCTGATTTCTCGTTTCGGTAGATGACTAGTTGTTACATGGACTGTTTCTTATGAGCGAGTCATTTGCCTGGAATTTAGGATCCCACTGGTAGCATGCATGCCAGGGGTCATTGCATTTGTAACTGCTTTTCTATTTAAGCTAATAAAGTTATGAGAGAAGGCACTACTGCCAGATGCACTAATCTGTTCCTCGTCTCTGAGCTCCTTTACTCTGTTGTTTGAGTTTTGTGTGTGAGTGCAGGTTCTGATCACCAGCGACGCAAGAAAGACGTCGTTACTCTGGTGATTTCCGACACCCTTCCCCATCTCCCTCCATTTCTCTCCACCCCCTGAATCTAACGGCCCGGTGGAGGAGCCTCATGTGAGGTCATCCCTCGGGAAATTTCCTTCCATCCAGGGGCGCGTGGCTGAGCGCGCGCGGTGCGCTGCGGCCGTTGCGGTGTTGGCGAGCGCGGCGCGGGGTGGCGGACCGCGCGATGGAAAATACGCCGTGGCAAGCAGCGGGTGACCAGCGCGCCCGTACGGTACTGTGCGAGATCTGCGAGCGGCTCTGGTGGGCAAAATCACGGATGCCCAGGAATATGTGGCCCAGGCTGTGCTGATGGGGTGGGTCGGAGAAGACCGGCGGCTGGTGCCGCGCGCACGAAGGCAGCGTACGTTGTGGTCTTGCTCGAGGCATCGGCATCGGCATCGGCAAAAGGTGCGCCTGGCGACCGGCGAGCCGTGGAAAGGGAAGAGAAGGTTCGCTCGTGGCACGTGCTAGTCGAAATCCTGCCCCCCATTGAACCAGATGATTCGTGCGGACTGAAGGTCTCCCTGTGCTGTAGCTTAAAGGAAAACAACATAACGGAAATAGGGCTTCCTCTGATCTAATGGCTACAATGATCTATTATCATGTAGGAGGCAAGAGATCACTTCGACCTTTCAAAGGTTAATGTTGTCTTTGTACATGATCGCTTTACATTAATAGGATGGTGTAAAATGGAAATAATCAACATATTAAAGGAAAGAGAGTTATTAGAGTTAATATCGTTCTTCCAAAAAATAATACATTAACAATACTAGATTAAAATTGTACATAGGCATTCATTCATAATGGGAGATCCACCTTGCAACAAAATAATATATTTCAAATTGCTTTGTATGGAAGGAAATATATATATATATATATATATATTTCAAATTAATATTTAATGTAGATGTCTTACGCTGGAACTTTTTCAATTTTTTTTGTTGAAATTTCATAGTTAATTATATGTTTTGTTTATTTATAATATCTCGTTATTTGTAATTCAAATCCAAAAACTTTACTTCAACCTGTTATAAAATTTTAACTTGTTAAAATATGAACCATTTTAGTATTTGAATTAGCCTGGAATACATATATCAAATTTAATAAGAAGTACGGCTTACATATATTTTCTTTTCAAACTACTTGAACTGGTTTTGAAAGATCCAAGTGTTCATACGGCTGAAACTATTTGAACAAAATGTCATGGTTTGGTATGGAAGGGTGTATACCCATTTAATACTTTACTTTCTTAGGTGGGTGCCTTAATTAGCTTCTGGTTTACCCTCGTAGTGGTAAGTGATGCACCGTAAAATAGCTCGAAGGTTCGCTCCCCCACCCACACACACACTTCAGTTAAAATTGCAGTGCAAAAAATAAAAATAAAAATTGCAGTTGTTATCTGGGAACCTTACAAGTGTGGAGCACAGGAACAGCCTCAGTGGGAGACACGGGAAAAAAACGTCAAAAGGCTACTAATAGTTAAAGATCATGGCTTCCAAATGCTGGGAATGGAAACGCACTGATGTAACAGTCCCGTTTAACGCAGGCACACTAGGTACGCAGTGCTTCTGCGGTGCCCAATGATGAAAGGAGGAAATGGGTTGGATTTGATGCCTATCTGGGATGGGGATGGCACTGACTGACTCACACCCAACCTAAACATGAACAGACATGTCCCCCTCCCTTCTTTCATCAGCATCATGATTGAGAATTGAGATGTTCAATTTGCCCACGTACGTACGTCGTGCGAGCCCATCTGCCCGAGCAGCACTCGAGGAATCGCTCCTCGATCTGCTGGCTGAAAATAATTTTAGGACACTGGCAACATCATGCATGTATCTGGTCACGAACATCAGGTCGAGTTTAATTACTGCAGAGATAGTTGACCTTGAAAGAAACGAGCATAATAATAAAACAGGCACGCGAGACAGACATGACTCCTCTCCCTGAATCGTACTTCCACTCCAACTCTCCAACACAAGGCCAACTACCTCACCTCACTAGCTCACACCTAAACAGAGCCAAAACCAAGACCCGAAGCGCAGGCGCCGAGCCAAGAACAGCATGGCCGCCTCATGCAGGGAGTTCACCGGCCTCCTGCGGCCGACGGCCAGCAGGCTGGCACCCCCCCGCCGGAGCTCGAACGAGCTCTGCTTCGCGCCGTCGCGCTTCCACCACCCGTCGCAGCAAGAACAGGGGGGGCATGGGAGGAGGAAGAGGCAAGGCCGGGGCGTGGAGGTGGTGGCGGCCATCAGCGAGGAGCTGCCGAGGCTGGCGTCGGCCGGGAATGGCTCCGCAGCGGGGAGGCGGCCGGAGAAGGTGGCGGTGCGGGCGGCGCTGACGGTGCGGCGGAAGCAGAAGGAGGACCTCAAGGAGTCGGTGGCCGGCCACCTCGACGCGCTCTGGGACATGGTCGGCCGGAATGTCGTGCTCGAGCTCATCAGCACCAAAATCCACCCAAGTAAGCAAGCAGAGCAGCCTTGTCTCTTCTCCGAGCCTTCCCTATTTTTTCTTGGGACTAGTACTTCTCCGAGTTGATGTCTTCTCGCCTTTCTTGCTGTTAAATTCTCGCAAAAGATTCGCTTTGTTTAGATCGTTATTCGAGTTATTGTGAGCTGGATATGCAAAGTTCTTGCCTTTTTGGACTGCGGTTTCGTTTGCTCTTGACGGGTCCTAATTTGTAGGTGGCAGTCTCAGGAGATACTAACTAGATGCACATGATCATCAGATCTCCAATAATGGAGTTATTATAAGAGCATGTGTATGTGTGCGCGCCTGTTTCTTTGCACTAGGATACTCGCACTACATTTTACAAGAACCAATTTTTCCTATCAGAAAAGAGGAACTAAACAATTGGAGCTACTCCCAACTTTTTACCTGCTGACATCTTTCACAAAACTAGAAATTCCAAAGAATTGCAAAAAGGAAAAGGAAGAAATGGAACAGAATATTTAAAGAGCTTTCTACCAATCCAAAGCATCCACCAGAATCTTCAGAGCACTGCAGAGCCTCCCTTTAGCTGTAGTCCAAATCACTGCAGAATATTTCAATTTCAAACGAATCGCTGTGCAATTCTGCAAGAAACATGTTTTCCCCGTCCTCCATTCTCATTTTTCACCATGTGGTCGGCCAAGCTTTCGCGGTCCCTTTCCATCTCTCCGTATTTGACTTTTCTTCCCAAGGTCGTTCTAACTTTCCAGCTCGTGCAACGTGATCTGAAATTCTGAATGACGATCCATTGTCCAGGGACCAATAAGCCGGTGCAGAGCGACCAGGCATCGATCAAGGACTGGTGCCAGAAGAGAGGCGTCAAGGGCGAGCACGTCGTGTACACCGCGGAGTTCACGGTGGACTCGGACTTCGGCGAGCCGGGCGCGATCACCGTGGCCAACCGGCACCACCGGGAGTTTTTCCTGGAGAGCATCGTCGTCGAGGGCGAGCTGCCGTGCGGGCCAGTGCACTTCGCCTGCAACTCCTGGGTGCAGTCCACCAGGCAGCTGCCGGCCAAGAGGGTGTTCTTCAGCAACAAGGTATTGTAGCAAGCATTTTTTCTTCTTCTTAGCTCAAGAAAAAACGTGCTGTGAGCCTGCGACTAACTAGATCTGGACTTTTTAGTAGCATTGGGTTATCATCATTGCCAATTAATCGCACTTTTTGTTGCTAAGCTGGTTGTGCATCTTTATCTGTGATGCTGATGGGGGGAGAAAGGAGGTCATTAACTATAAAAACGAGGAGGCCAGTCTAATGGCATGATTTCTATTGAGATATGTCATTGTCTATGAGCATTTTAAATGCCCAACTTTTGAGTAGGCCTCAGTAGAACATATCTGTGGCCTGTTCGAGAACAATCTCTTAGCACTAAACCACTACTTAAATGAACCTAGTGGGGCATCAATGTCTTACAAGTTCATGTACAATTCAATTAATGTGCATAGTTTTCCAGCACTGTAAAATCTTTTAGGCCTGTCGATTTCTTACAAGGTTACCCGAGAAGAAGTCAAGAACCGTTGAAAATTCATAATTCCATATAAAGGCATTATGTAGTCTGATTTAGGTTATAATTTACATATGCTGCCTTTTGCTAAAATGGTTTATACTTGATTTCTTTGATGAGTACAGTAATTTCCTAAAGTTTGGCTCATTCATTGGGAGTTGCAGTGTCAGATTTCTGATAATATATAGATGATCTTATGCAGCCGTATTTACCGTCTGAAACACCCCCGGGACTTAGAGAACTAAGGGAGAAGGAGCTGAAGGACCTAAGAGGAGATGGCACAGGGGTTCGAAAGTTATCTGACAGAATATATGATTATGCCACGTACAATGATTTGGGCAATCCAGACCGGGGGAAAGAGCTCATCAGGCCGATCCTTGGAGGCGAGAAGATCCCTTACCCACGGCGATGTCGAACTGGTCGCCCACCAACTGATACAAGTAAGTTCTGTTAGCTTTGCAAAATCCTTAGCAGATAATGGAAAACAGAATTTGGCCAAAGGCAGAAAAGTGCATGTTATTTTCCAACTATGGCCAACACGAAATACATGCATGTCCAATTCTACTTTGATCAAAGGCCAGGTCATTTCAGACTTTGATAGCTTGACCCATCAGGCAATAATCCTTCACCACGTGGTTTGATGCCATGATGGTGTCCGAATTTGACAATAAAACATGTGACTTTTAAATTCTGAATGACACCTGACTTGACGCAAGACCTGAAAGGTAGATCTGGTCGTAAGCTTGCAAAATCTATTCCGCACGCTCCATGGAAAAAATCGAGAGTTGCCAAATTGAATCAGAAAAGAGCAGTTCAACAGGTTCAGATCAGGATCAGGACAATTTCTTCTGAGTCATGAATCTTGATAAGTACTGAACATTACCATTAGTTAGGTTGGAAATACATGACCATATCTACAAGGAAGCATGGAGGAGTCTTCGTTGTTTTTTCCTTTTTGAAGGCGAGGAGTCTTCGTTGTTTTTTTCTCTTTGAGTGCATGACCACCATTACTAGTTCCCACCAAAAGTTCAATCATTTGATTTCCCATTTTCCTTCATGAAATTGATTTTTCAATTTGTAATTGAGTCCAAACTTATGCCTTAAAACTCTTTAGGAACTTTCATGTAAGCAATGACCATGCACGTGCTAGAGAAAAATTAAACTAAGGGAGGAGGTCTTTTTTGGTATTATCCCTAGCAATTATTAGACTTTCTGTAGGATTTGTTGCTACGGTGTGTTTCTGAATTCTTTTGTTCTGATGCAACACGGTAAATTATGACTTTTAACACCAGCAATCAGACAGTTTACTACAAAGTGGTCGTGAACTTTTCATATAAAACATTTTGTCATTTGGGTATTTCACATCATACAGAAACAGTAGTGTATAACTAATATTATGCGTTTACCTGTGGTGTAGACATGCTAGCAGAGAGCAGAGTAGAGAAACCACATCCGATATACGTACCCCGGGATGAGGCATTTGAGGAGCTGAAGCAGGGTGCCTTCTCATCAGGGAGGCTCCGGGCAGTACTTCACACCCTTATCCCATCGCTGATTGCATCCATCTCAGCTGAGACGCACAACTTCCAAGGCTTCCACCACATTGACAACCTGTACAAGGAGGGCCTCAGGCTGAAGTTGGGCCTCCAGGAGCACCTGTTCCAGAAGATACCACTTGTTCAGAAGATTCAGGAGTCGAGTGCGGGGATGCTTCGCTATGACACGCCTAGCATCCTTTCCAGTAAGTAAAGTTCATTACAGTTTACCTTAAGCTGGTATGCCATCATGAAATGTTTGTTCAGATTCATGAGCCCTGGGAGCTACTGCTTTAATGCTGTGACTCCCATTCTGCAGAGGACAAGTTTGCATGGCTCCGTGACGATGAGTTTGCTCGGCAGGCTGTTGCAGGAATAAACCCAGTTAACATTGAGAGACTCGAGGTAACAAACTGTAACCGTGATCCTTGCTGCTATCAACAACACCAATCTATTGCTAATGTTGATCAACAACAGTAATCCATAGACTTCTTTTTCATAAGTACATAACTGAGACAGTTACTTGGAAATAGGTCTTCCCACCAGTGAGCAAGCTGGATCCTGCAATCTATGGTCCGCCAGAATCATCAATCACCGAAGGACACATAGCTGGTCAGCTCAACAGACTAACAGTACAACAGGTACCATCATATGATTGAGTCTCAATTTATTTCAGCTGTGTCCCAATGGTATTCTTCTGCTGATTCTGATCACACGCATGAATGAAGGCAATTGATGAGGCAAAGCTGTTCATAGTGGACTACCATGATGTGTACCTACCGTTCTTGGACCGGATCAATGCGATAGAGGGCCGGAAAGCTTATGCAACCCGGACGATCTTCTTCCTGACCCAAGCTGGCACACTGAAACCGATTGCTATTGAGCTTTGTCTTCCTCCAACCCAGCCAGGTGAGCCTCGGCCAAGCAAGGTCCTGACTCCTCCCTGTGATGCTACATCCAATTGGCTCTGGATGCTTGCCAAGGCTCATGTCAGCTCCAATGACGCTGGTGTTCATCAGCTCGTCAATCACTGGTATGAATTCTTCGTCCTTCCCTCGGCAATCCCAGAATGAACTGTTTAGGCTGAACAACTGAACATACATTTCAATACGTGCCACTGCTACTTCAAATAATTGCTGAACAGTATGACTTAAGAAATACTTACCATTTACTCTCTGACAAACTCTTCCAGGTTGAGGACACATGCTATAATGGAGCCATTCATCCTTGCGGCCCACCGGCATATGAGCGCAATGCACCCGATCTTCAAGCTCCTGCATCCGCACATGCGGTACACGCTGGAGATCAATGCGCTTGCACGGCAGAGCCTGATCAATGCCGACGGTGTGATCGAGTCCTGCTTTACCCCAGGCCCTGTCTCCGGCGAGATCAGTGCCGCCTACTACCGGAACCACTGGCGCTTCGACCTCGAGGGCCTCCCTGCCGACCTCATCCGCAGGCATGCTACCCCCATTACCACTGCTTGATTCTGCAAATGAAAAAGCTTTGTAATCATGGTTACATCTTCCTGTCTCGTTACTCTTCACAGGGGAGTGGCGGTGGAGGACGCGACACAAGCCCATGGCATCAGGCTTCTCATCGAGGACTACCCTTACGCAAACGACGGGCTTCTGCTGTGGTCAGCCATCCGCAACTGGGTGGAGTCCTACGTGCAGCTCTACTACCCGGACGTGGGCACAGTCCAGTATGATCTAGAGCTCCAAGGGTGGTACCACGAGTCGATCCATGTCGGCCACGCCGACCTCCGGGACGCCCCCTGGTGGCCGACGCTCTCCACGCCGGGTGACCTCGCCGCTATCCTGACCACGCTCATCTGGCTCGCGTCGGCGCAGCACGCGGCGCTCAACTTCGGGCAGTACCCGCTGGGCGGCTACGTCCCGAACCGCCCGCCGCTGATGCGGCGGCTGCTGCCGGACCTGGAGCGCGACGCGGCAGAGTACGCGGTGTTCCTGGCCGACACGCACCGGTTCTTCCTCAACGCGTTGCCCGGGGTGCTGGAGGCCACCAAGTTCATGGCGGTGGTGGACACGCTGTCGACGCACTCGCCCGACGAGGAGTACCTCGGCGAGGGGCGCGACGAGGGGGGCGCGCCGTGGACGGGCGACGAGGAGGCCGTCGCGGTGCACTGCATGTTCGCGGCCGACGTGCACCGCGCCGAGGAGACCATCGAGAGGCGCAACGCCGACCACAGCAGGAAGAACCGGTGCGGCGCGGGGGTGCTTCCGTACGAGCTGCTGGCTCCCAGCTCGCCGCCGGGGGTCACCTGCCGCGGCGTGCCCAATAGCATCTCCATATGATACCTTGCACAAGGAGTTTTGGCCAGCGTGGCGGCTTCTCTATTGGCATTTTGAACTCTATTCGTTGAATAATTGACGCTGTAACGGGGAGAATCAATCTAATCACACCAATGAACACTGAAAAAAGAGACACAAGCTGTGTTTAGTTGGGTAAACCAGGGTGAGATGATCCTAGATGGTAAGGTGAACCAGGCCGGATGGGATGATCCTAAATGGTATAGTATAACATGTGTATTTGGTTAGTGGGATGAGATAATTCAAGATTTTATTTGGTTGTATGATTCAAAAGGTGAATGTCAGAACTAGAACTTTAACATATACCATACTAGAACATTGACATATGTCTATTCCATACCAGAACCAGAACTCCAAAATTACATGTCCAGAACTATGAATTAAACAGAATTAGCGGTTCAACTTACTTCAACTTTAGGATTACAGGTTCACCTCCAGAAGTACTGGATTACAGGATGGAGAAGGACACAAAAGTTCAACTTCCTGGATTACAGAATGCATAACATGGCATAACTGCACACATACCATACCAGACTACAGGTTCAACTCACTGGATTACAGGTTCTGCATAATGACTAGATGACATGACACATGACTTCAACTTGGGGATTATAAAAGCCACTGAAACTCAGTGGATTACATGTCCAGAACTATGCACTAAGCAAAAGTCTTAATTCTTCTCCTTTCCATGCCTAGCCTTCCCATGCCTTGCTTGTTCTCCTTCACTTGCCTCCCCTTTCAGGACTGCTATGGTTGTTGATGAACAAAAGATTAAGTGTTACAAGATTTACCACCTTGTTAGTGGACCATGACTTCTGTTGAACTCTAGACAGAGGAGTGGATCCTTTCTTGTAGGGGTAGAGGTGATTGTTTGCCCCTATTTCTCTTCGGCTTTGGGGGTGCAGGTGGAGGAGCATCTGGACCATGAATAGACTTATTGCATGTATTCTTCATGTGCCTAAACTGTCCACACCTCTTGTACCTAGTGGTCCTTTTGCAAGAACCTCATTCCTCACAACCTTTGTACCTCCTGTTCCTTAGCCTTCCTGCTATCCTCTTGAGTATAGGTGGCCACAGCCTGAATCCTAAGTCAACCCTAGGGCACTGCTTCTTGTCTATCATTATTATCACCAATCATGCATATGCTGTCTTGAATTTGTCCACAGTGTAGTAGTCATGCACATATGTATCAAGTTATGAGACAAATAACATGTGTGCATGGCAATCCAGTGAGCTGTCACTCCCTGCAGCTGCATTCATTAACATTCAAATCAACTGTATGCCTCTAAGTAGTCAAGTCCTTATAGGTGCCACCAACATCACCTGTGAAATTATGACTTGTCCTTATAGGTGCCACCAACCTCACCTGTGAAATTATGACTATGGAATATTATGTAAGGCAAGTTTCTACTCTTTGCATTAAGGTCTTTGATGACATGGGGAAGTATCAATCCCTACAACTTTTCAACAAGGCTTCTACTAGTGCACATCTTCTGTATGATCATTTGTCTTATCCTATCCATTAACTCAATAACATGGAGTAATTTCTCATGCCTACCACAGATTCCTTTGAAAAATATCCCCATGGAACCTCTTTATAATTTTTTTTTGACTAGGTGCCTCATACACTCCCTATGTTCAACCCCATTGGTCAAGATCCTAGTAACAACAGAGTCAATGTCTTTCCCAGCAACATAGTCAATGTCTTGCTCGCACCTGTAGATATCACCAAACTAGGGGTGAACCAATGGCCTTGTGCAAATTGCCCATGAACCACTGCCAGTTCTCTGAACTTTCTGATTCAAAAATTCCATAAGCCACTGGAAACATCTAATTGTGCATCAATCCCTATGGCAGATGCCAACTAACCCCTCCACCTACCAGTGAGCAGAGTTGAGTCAATGCCTAGGTATGGTATGCAGTCATTGAGGAATCCATCAACACAAGCCTTGAGGACAACAAACATCTTGTTGAACCTCATCTTGTTACCAACCTATTCATGTTCTATTTGTACTATGCTACCAGGACATCTCCTCTCTAATCCAGCCTTGAAGCTGAAAACATGTTCAAAAGTGTCCTCCCATTTGTCTAATATCTCATCCAGTGCCATATGCCTTCCCTCCCAAACAACATAATAAGATATGTTGATTTTGTATTTCTCCTATAAGAACTTCTTTAGAGCTGTAGCACCAATTGTAAGATCATGTGTCAACTTTGCAATAACCATGTCTCTGACCCATGCATTGGTAGCCATATAGTTCCTCTCTCCTTGGCTATTGCTTGGACATGCATTCGTGTATGTCATCTTCTTGATCTACAAAGGCAAACATGAATACATGATTGCTTATGAAAATATGACAAAATATGAATAATACAAAAACATGTAGTTTATGAAAATCAAAAAGCTTACCATCCAAGTCCTGTCGTCTTGCAGTCCTGACGCATGCATCCTCCACTTGCACTTCTTGGCCTTAAAGTGTGCTATGTACCTGGATGCCTCATTGTAGGTAGTTGCTATTTTAACCTCATTAAGTACTGTCTATTGCCTTATACACCTCTTAAAGCATTGACCATCATCAAAAGTAACTCCAACGTCTATCTTAGGGTTCGTTATGTCAGTTACATGTACATTAGACTCACAACCAACCTCATCATCAACTGAAGACTCATCATCATCATCAGACCTGGCACATACTCAGAGTCTGAGGCATCGTCACCTGATATCAAGTCTTTGTACTAAAGCCTCTCATCATCCACACCCACATACTCTACCTAGTCATCCTCGCCCCATTTGTCCACATTGTCATTAGGTTTGCAAGGTCTGGCTCATTGTCATGGCAAGTTATGCTTTCTTATGTTGGGACATCAAGGGTAGATGACAATGTCTTCTGCTTAGAGGTGGCATGCTGGACACAAGACATGTTGCTAGTGCTTGGCTGCTTAGATGCAATGCAATCAAATACACTAACAAGCAGCGGGAGCCTCCTTATGTCCCAGTACATGTCAAACGCATCAAGCAAAGCTGAGTCAAAAAACAACCTCCGTATACCTACTACAATCTTTTTTCCAAATGGTGACAGTAAGTGCTTGGTTGCTTCCATGTCACACCTCATTGTCAAGATCTTTTAGTATGTCAAGCAAACAACTAGTATCCATGTCTACAACCCAGTTAATACCACGACTAACATGGTACTCTTCCCTACCATCGTCAATGAACTCAACATAAGAATCAACACGAATAACTGCCTTTCATGCCAATCTCGCATCCATCCTATAGACATGAGAATGGAACGAAATAAGCAATATTAGAGTACAAGACCCAAAATCTAACTATAAAATCCAGATCTGAATTATACACACAACATCAACACCAAATGAACCTAGTACTCAACGAGTAAAAATAACACAAATGGGGGCATGAAGAAGAAGCTTACCCACTGGGGACCCATGAAAGCTCCACAGGCTTCGACGGGGAGTCTGTGCTCCTAAGGCACCGCACCTTCGACTCCGATGACTTCATCTCTGTTAGCCCTCAATGTCTCATGGGCGCTGAGGATCGAGGATGTAGCTGGCTTCAGGCGATTTCAAATGGTGACGACGATGGGCAACAGCGATAGATTTGGGGGAGAAGGACTAGAGAGGTTTTTGGCTTAGGCCTGACGTGTGTGAGGTTTTAGAGTTCAATTGCATTGGGCTGGATAGGGTCACCGGAGTCTTTTCCAAAAACTTATCTCTCCCTCTAGTCCAAAAATAATATAGTACTCGCCTAGTGTCCGAGAGCCAATATACACAAAATTTTAGTGTCTTCTCAGAAAACTACATTTTTTGGGGTGTTCGCCAGCTAAGGATACAAAATTTTAGTGCCTTGTAGCCAATTTTGACTTACAGATTAAAGGAGTGGAATTGTTCAAAATGTATTATGACAATTGCCCATGAAACCCTAGTTTTCATAACACTATTAACTATGGTCTCTAAATTCCTTTCCAAGGCCGTCATCACCGATTCGGCATGAAAGCGCCCTCGCGCTTCGAGACCCCCACGTCTTCCTTCGTCGCGATGCTACTGCCCTCGTCGAAGTTCCACGACTGGAGCTACCTCCCAGACTTGGCTCTCAACGACGTCCTCGGCCGCCTCATCCCCTGCCTCTCGTCGTTCTCCGCCTTCGCCACCATTTGCCACTCGTGGCGACACTTCTTCCTCACCTCCTCCTCCACCCCCTCCCGTGCATCCCGCCTCTCCTCCTCTAGCCTGTGCCCGACTCCAAATCCTCCCGCCTCCAAGCCTTCTCCCGGCTTGTGATCCCCAAGCTCATCATCGCCCCACTCGTTGCCTTCCCCTCCACCCTCCTCTCCTCCTCCCACGGCCACCTCATCCTTCTCGTGCGCCCCCGCGGCCTCCTCCTACTCATTGACTCCCACAACGGCGCCGAGCGCGCAGCCCTCCCGCTCCCTTCATCCCACTTCTTACCAATACACTGCCCTCACCCCCACCCACGTCCTCCTCTTCATCTCCAAGCACACGTTTGTGTCCCTCCCCTTCCGACCCCAAACCCCACCCCCGAGTGGACGCACCACCGCCTCTCCGGCGCGGCCTCCTTCGTCACCATCATGATCAACTTCCGCGGCCTCATCCTCAGGTCATCAATCGTGTGAAGCTGCTAGAGTTTCACCTCGACGCCTACATTCCAGACCAGGTGGTCCAAATGCTACCCACCACCGGCCTCCCCGACAACGCTGCGTTCGACAGTAGGCACTTCAGGTCCCGCCAAATCGCTGTCGGGGAGCGGCTACTCCTGCTACTGTTCATGACAGACTTAGATGTGGGCGGCGCGATGACGATGCAGGCGAGGTGTCAGGTTTACTGAAATTCAGAAGAGACTGACGATGCACGATGAAGAAAATGAAGTCGGTGTTGCTAGTGACGCTTCGGCGATTTTAATTAAAAGGCACGAACGGAGATGATGGAGCGTGCAGGCGCGGTAAATGGGATTCGACAGAGGAGTTTGATCTTTATATATACTATTTAGCACTATTTACCATCATCCAATTGTCATTTGGGAGATGTCACTGTAATTCTGAACTTCGCTAAATTACAACACTGTAACTCTGTTAACTCACATATTTAAATACCTGGCCGTCCAATGGAAAAGACATCGAAAAAGCAATATTATGTGTTCTTAGTTAGGTTTGTAGTAATATTGCTCTCAGTAAAACACTTTCCCCATTTCCCTTCTACTCAGATCTGTTAGGATTTGAGTTCAATTTCGTCTGGAATCGTTAGGGTCCTGACAAAGGTATCAGAGCAACATGGTTCTTGAAGTGGGAATTGATTTGGTAAAGGTTGGCAGGGAGATGAGTGTTGTTGTAAAATCCCTGAAACCAAATCGATATATGTTGGGAGGAGTTCTAGTGGTCATATAGCACTGGGTTGGTGACTTGTTACCCTAGAATCCCCGGTCAAATCAACGCACTAGCAGGCGACGGTGGAAACTCACAAGAAGAAGAAGTGAGAGGTTGGCACGATCTTAAAACCTCTCAAATCGATCTGTGAGAGGCAAAGAAGATGGTCAAGACTAGATCTAAGGGAGATCTAGCGGAGGGTGGGGAGGAATTCGATGTTGAACCGGAGATCCAAATGATAAAAGAGAAACTGGCAGATCTGAGGGGAGACATCACGGAGATCAAGAAATTCTTGAAGAAGATATGTCCTACTGAACCATTAGTACCGACGACCAAGGTAACTAACCCTGCATCTCATACTATAGTACCCCCTGTTAACATCGTTGATGAAAACAGGGAGCAAAGGGGAATAGGTAGAGCACAAATACCTCAGAATCCTAGACTAAACGTGAACCTGAGGGGACAGGGTGATATCCATAGAGAACATTTACTAGTTCAGTTTACCATCTAACATAATGTTGTAAACCCCTGCATAGCACCAATGATTCCCAATGAGGGAAGGGTCGCCACAACTCTAGTCCATCAAGGGATGGGACAAGGACTAACCTCGGGATCATTAACAATCTCTGCCTGGTAATCCATACGGTACTGAATGGAATCACAATTTCTTCCATCAAAATCAGTACAACCCAGTTACAGGACAATTCATAAGTGGCAGATCTAATGGAAAAATTTCGAGAGTACAGATGTTGGAGTCTCAGGGGCATAATTAAACCAGAGATCCTAGAATAAACCCCAGCTATGCTGAAGCCATCATCAAGGTGCCTAGACTAAAGATTACATTATTCTCAAGGGAGGACCCTATTAGTTGGTTGAGGCAATGTGAAAAGTTTTATGAGATATCAGGAACACCAGTGGAACAATGGGTGAACATAGCCTCGGGACACCTATAAGGTAGGGTAGCCAACTGGTTCAAAGGCGTTGGGATACCTTGGCAAGTACTGAACTAGAACCAATTTTGTGCTATGCTTCATGACAGATTATCTGAAGTCAATGCTCATGATGCAGTGGAGCAACTGCAGAATATAAGACAAGGAGTTGCAAATGTGTCAAATTATATTGACCAATTTGAAGAGTGCATGTCCTTGGTTAAAAGAGATCATCCTTACCTGCAAGAAGCCTTCTTAATGAGTTGTTTCATCGGAGGGCTAAGAGGGGAAATCAAACATGATGTCAGTGGACAAAGGCCACAGGGAATGTTGTAGACTTACTGGTATGCCATGATCTATGAAAAGTCAGCGGCAGCAAAGAGAAACATTAGTCAAGGAATTTTCAATGGGAATAAGTTTCCTGCTAGTGGCAGTAACAAATTCAGAACAGCTGGGCAAAAGGGACCTCGGACTAACATTCCAAGGGGAATTATGAAACATGAGAAAAAAACTCAATGAGCAAGATAAGAATAAATGCTATTATTCCCAAGAACCCTGGAACTACCAACATAAATGTAAAGTAGGCAGAACCATCTATATCTTACAAGAAGAACAAGAGGATGACTTAACATGTGAACAAGAAGTGGAAGATAAGTTAGAAGGAGATTTCAAAACAACACCCAGTAGTCCTAAACAAGGGGAAAACCTAGAGCAACTAATGCTAATATCTGCTCACGCGGTAAAGGGGACCACTGCACCTGTTACCTTTTCTTTGATCACCCAGTTTGGAGGCAAGAGAGCAGTAGCTCTGGTGGACAGTGGAAGTACTAACACTTTCATGAGCTATGAGTTTGCTTTGAAAAGTGGATGTAGAATGAAGTCAACTTAGGTCAGAAGAATCACAGTAGCAGGAGGAGGTGAATTAATCTCTGATGCAATGGTGGCCTCAACAGACTATAGAGTTTAGGGAATTAAATTTGCAAATACATTCAAGCTCATCAAGCATAAAACCAAAACCTATGATATTATATTATATTAGGAGCTGATTGGATTTATGAGCACAATCCCATTTGCCTTGACTTGAAACAAAGAACATTAGGAATCACTCGTAAGGAAACAATATGACTTTCCTGGATCACACTATTCCCAGAAAATCTCTCTTGATAAATCATCAGAAATTGCAAAAAATGTTACATAAGAAAGTGATGGGATACCTAATTCAAGTACAGGGAGTAAAATATGGAGAAAAGAAGAGGCAGGAGTCATATGAAGAGCGAAATGGTCAAATTCTGAAGCAATATAATGATGTGTTCCAGGAAGTTCAAGGATTACCTCCAACTAGAAGTTGTGATCACCATATTCACTTAAAAACTAGAGCAATCCCACCAAATTTGAGGCCCTATAGGGGTACCACACCACCAGAAGGAGGCTATGGAGGAAATCATAATGAAGATGTTAAGATCTAAAGAGATTAGGACTAGTATTAGTCCCTACTCCTCCCAAGCTATAATGGTGAGAAAGAAAGATGTAAGCTGGAGATTATGTGTGGATTATAGGGAACTGGATGCTATAACTATAAATTTTTTTCCCTATGCCAGTAATTGAGGACCTTTTGGATGAGTTACATGGAGCCACATTATTCAGCAAGCTTGAACTTAGATCAGGGTATCACCAAATTAGAATGGCTGAGGAAGATATCACCAAAACTGCATTCAAGAGTGGCCTCACTAATGCCCCTGCCACATTTTAGGCTCTAATGAATAGCATTTTTGCTGCACATTTGAGAAGATTCATACTAGTATTCTTTGACGATATACTGGTATATAGCAAAACTCTAGATGAGCATGTTCCACACTTAAGGGAAGCATTGGAGACCCTGAGGAAGAACAAGCTGACAGCCAAGACGAGTTAAGTGCTCTTTTGCTCAATACAAAGTAGAGTACTTGGGACATATTTTTTTTTCTAGAAATGGAGTGGCTACATATCCAAAGAAAGTCACTGATGTTGTCACATGGCCGAAACCTGATGGAGTATCCAAGCTAAGGGGTTTTCTTGGACTGACTGGCTATTAAAAAAGGTTCATAAAAGATTATAGAAGAATTTGTAGACCATTACATGACATGATCAAGAAGGATGGATTTAAATGGGGAAAAGATCAAGATGATTCTTTTGAGACCTTAAAAAGGGTAATGACCATAAGTCCAATGCTAGCTTTACCCAACTTCTCTCAGCCCTTTAGAATAGAAGCTAATGCTTGCAATACTAGAATAGGGCCTGTTCTCATGCAATTTGGAAAACATGTCTCTTTCTTTAGCAAATCTCTAGGACTCAAAGTTGTTGGGCAGTCAATATATGAAAAATAAGCACTAGCTATCTTGGAAGTATTAAGGAAATGGAGGCATTATTTGTTGGGTAATCCTCTGATTATAAGAATAGACTAGTAGATCCTGAAATTCATGACTACTCAGATACCAATTGAAGAAATTCAACATAAATTACTTATGAAGTTACTGGAGTTTGATTACAACATTGAGTACAAAAAGGGGAGAGAATACACAGTGGCAGATGCACTGTCTAGAAGAGATATTGAAAATGTAGACCATGGAGGAGATTGTAATGCACTTTCTTGTGTGACACCTGAATGGGTGGAGGATATAAAGAAGAGTTACATGGATGATCTGAAGGTGACTAAGATATTGGAGACCTTACAATTTGGTACAAATGAAGACCCAAGATTGACACTAGAGGGAGGAATAGTCAGATTCAAACATAAGATATATGTTAGACCATGTGGACTGGTCGTAAAATACCATGTGGACGGGTTGTAGACTTTATGATAATGAATAATTGACGTTTGGGTTGTTTTGACATTTGCGATTGTGAAAGTTTCAGTTGTTAGATTTTCAGTGTGAGTGGTCGGATTATGCCTTATATCGTGTGGTATAATCGATGATACTCGATGATCCTTTTCGACTAGACCCAGAGTACTGTAGCTCCAAGTACCAAGTAATATAGTTCAGGGTACTGTAGCTCCAAGTACCGAGTGATAGATTTCCGAGTACTGTAGCTCCGAGTATCGAGTAATAGATTTTCGAGTATTGTAGATCCAAGTACCGAGTGCTAGAGCTCTGAGTAACGTACTCAGTCGTAAGTTGAGGTGTGTAATGAGTACGAATGATGGTCGAAGCTACAGTGACTGGTCGATAGTCGAAGCTACAATGCCTAGCCGACAGTCGAAGCTAAAGTGGTTGGTCGATGATCAATGGACTGTAATCGCGGGCTTCGTGATTGGTAGTTGTGGGCTTCGTGGTCGGTAGTCGTAGGTTTCGTGATTGGTAGTCGTGGGCTTCGTGCTTGATGGTCGTAGGCTTTGCGATCAGTGGTCGTAGGTTCCTGATTGGTAGTCGTACACTTATAGTAAGTAGTCATAGGTTACAAGTACTTCAATTCTTGTATTCTTCGAGTACCTTGAGTAGTCGTGTCTGGTCAGCGAGCGGTATGACCAGCGTATACACAGCGGTAAGACCGGTTTTAAAGAGCGATCTTGAGTTGTTTTTTTTTTCTGAAAGCAAGAATTTAAGGTTGTGGATGATGTAATTCATGTTTATTGTTAAATGAGAGTGCGATATGCGTGTGTGAACTGATATTGGTCAAGTTGGAGAACTTATGCCAGGAAAGCATTCTTTGATCTTTGCATGTGTAGGTTGAGCGTGGAGACGGTCATGGTCGATGACGAGGAAGACTGGGGTCAAAAGGGGAGAATTCGAGGTTCAGGTGGTCGCGGATGTCACGGGGTGATCGTGCTCACGCTGGGACATATGGAGATGAAAGGTGAATGCATGATGCGTGGTCGAAGCTACAGGAGGTGCCGTCCTGGAGGTTTCGATGTGTGAAGAGTTATGAAAGGCGTTCATAACAGGAAGGTTTAAAGATATTGAAAAACCCAGGATTTGAGGGGTTTTGGGTCCCCTGATTTTCGAAAGAGATGGGATTCTATGTTCGTGTTGATAAGGACACAGTTTAGGGTCCTAGCATAAAAAGGCCGAAGAGGTTAAGAGTAACATGGTGCTTTTGAGGCTTTTTGCTGTGGCTTTCGGCAGAGAGTTTTTTGGTGTTTTCGTACTAGGGTTTCAGGGATACCGGGATAATGCTTTGTTTCCACATAATTTGGTTGAGAAATAATAGATCAGATCTACTCAGGAAAGATTAGTCATTACCGGCTGCATGTTCCTCTGTCTTCGACAAGTTATTGTGTTGATCGGTCTTCGACTTGTTCTTGTCTATTGTTTTGGACTTGTTCTTGTTCTTTGCAGTGCACGAATCTCCCGAGACAGAGGGTAAAAGAAATTTGATAGTTGAATCCTTTCGACTAGGTGATCGCAACTCTATCGACCATATTGACTTCACCTTCTTCGATCACAAGAAGTGTTGTTCACCTAGTTTTCGACAATAGCTATGACTGGTGGAACAGATCAGAGTTGTTTTGACCACTACGACTAGGTGACAATCTCGTACGAGTACGTTGGATTCGGTTGCCAGTTGAATTCAACACATATACTCTTTGGTAAGTTACAAAAGAAGGCACTACAATAATTCACCCTC
This sequence comes from Hsuehochloa calcarea, assembly GCA_036346395.1. Lineage (NCBI taxonomy): Eukaryota > Viridiplantae > Streptophyta > Magnoliopsida > Poales > Poaceae > Hsuehochloa > Hsuehochloa calcarea. Next base: position 29,475,869 of record CM070597.1, read on the forward strand.
CCTCTGATTGTTGTATCCGATCCTATAATATATGTGGGGGAACATAACAACATGAAGCAGCAAGTGATTGATTCACTGCACAAGTCTGTCATTGGAGGACATTCTAGGTCTAGAGCAACTTATCACATGATCAAAAAGATATTTTACTGGCCAAGATTAAGGAAGCAAGTAGAAAAATATGTCTCTGAATGTCCAATTTGCCAAGTGAGTAAATTAGAACATATACTTATCCCAGGCTTATTAGACCCTTTACCTATTCCTGACATGGCATGGACTCACATAACGATGGACTTCATAGAAGGGTTACCCAAATCAAGGAACAGAGAGGTCATTTTAGTAGTTGTGGGCAAACTGACGAAATATGCTCATTTTCTTGGAATGTCACACCCATATTCAGTGCAACAGGTGACACAGATCTTTATGGATGACATCTTCAAACTACATGGGATGCCCTCGACTATCATCACTGATCGGGATAGAATATTCACTAGCAAACTGTTTCAAGAAATCTTCTATTCAGTCAAGGTAACACTGAGATTCAGTACCTCCTATCATCCTCAAACTGATGGACAAACTGAATGAGTTAATCAATGCCTACGAGCATACTTGAGATGTATGGTATTTCAAGAACCCAGGAATTAGTTTACAAGGTTAACTATGGCGGAGTGGTGGTACAATACCACATATCATACCTCTCTCAAGGTGACTCCATTTCAAGCTTTATATGGGTATGCACCTCCTCAAGTGGGTGAGCTATCTTTGCCTGGTAACATCTCGGAAGAGGCCAGGGTGACGATGGGGGAAAAGAAGAGAATACCGATAGAGTTGAAACTCAATATGTAACAATCTCAAAACAAAGTCAAACAATATGTTGATCGAAGGTGGATAGAGAGAACATTTCAAGTGGGCGATATGGTATATTTCAAGATGCAGCCGTATCGGCAAAATGCCTTTGGACTCAGAGGATCCCTTAAACTGTGAGCGAAGTTCTATGGACCATTTCGAGTAATGGAAAAGGCGGGAAGAGTTGCTTATAAGTTGCAACTTCCAGAAGACTCAACGATCCATCCAGTTTTTCATGTAAGTCAATTGAAGAAATATTTCGGGTTAACTGTTGTTCTGTTGGCCAATCTACCAATGGTCAGTGCGGACGGTAAGATCAAGACTGAACCGGTAGCTGTTCTGGACAGGAGAATCATCCTGAGAGAAAATGTTGTAGCCGCCCAGTGGCTGATTCAGTGGCTCAATCTTGCACCAGAGGATGCAACATGGGAAGATGTGTCTTTCATTCAGAGGACATTTCCACATTTTAAACCTTGGGGACAATGTTTTACTCAAGGAGGGGATATTGTCAGGTTTACTAAAATTCAGAAGAGACTGACGAAGACTAGTCTGAATAAAACGAAGTCGGCGTTGCTGGTGACGCTTCGGCGATTTCAATTAAATGGCACGAACGAAGGTGATGGAACATGCAGGAGCGGTAAATGGGATCCGGCGGAGGAGTTTGATCTTTATATCCACTATTTAGCACTGTTTACCGTCATTCCAATTGTCATTTGGGAGATATCGCTGTAATTACGAACTTCACTGAATTACAACACTATAACTTGGTTAACTCACAGGTTTAAATACCTGGTCGTCGAATGGAAAAGACATCGAAAAAGCAATATTCTGTGTTCTTAGTTAGGTTTGCAGTAATATTGCTCTCGGTAGAACACTTTCCCATTTCCCTTCTACCCAGATCTGTTAGGATTTGGGTTCAATTTTGTCTGGAATCGTTAGGGTCCTGACACGAGGGTACGGAGGGTGAGCGTGCACGCGCTCGACATGGCGGTGATGAGGTGGGAGGAGGTGGATAGCATCGGGGAGCTCAAGTTGTTCGTGGACTGTGCCTTGGCGTGCGTGGCCGCGGCAGGCTGCGGCATGGAGGCCAACCGAGCCTACTTCGTTCATTCGCGATGGCGTATGACTGCGTCAGGGTTGAAAACTCTTTACTGGAAGGCATACCCGCCGGGGTGGGAGGCGTCCCTCGGCGATGAGGGGGAGAAGTTATTCATCTGAGCGCCGATGGCCGTCGCAGAACTCGGAGACATTGGTTCATCCGAGACTCTTGTTCTGATGCCTGCATTTTGAACAATCAAATAAGTGCAAAACTCGATGTTTCAGACTCGGTACTCAATGTTCCAGTTGAGGTGCAAGGCAGTGTCATACTGCCATAGTGAAGTTGCATTTTTACTCGCTGAACTTAGACTCGTGGCGTTATCAGTTGTCACTGCATTTTAAAGTAGTTTCCCGATTAACTGTCCTGTTGCTACCAGTTTCGCTTTTCAGGTTTCAAGATTGTTAGGAGGGTGTCTCCATAATTAGGAGAAGGATTTGGCAAAAGTTTCGTATGAGTAGCAACGGAGAAGTGAACTACATGACTAGTTAGACACAAAGCATTCAGAAAAGGAGGTACGAACTCACAAACAGGTGTCAGCTTGACCTCGCGCCGATAACAAGGGAGGCCTACCGAGTTGCTGATCGTGAATACCAGAACTGGATCAATCATGTAGCACATTTCAGTCTCATCGAAATCAAGGGAGGCCTCACAGTCACATGACAAACTTGGAAAATGAAAACAAGCTAACATGGCTAGAAGTCATTAGACGATAGGAGATAGTACAAAACTGAAGATGGACTTATGTCCGAGTTCGTTCCAACATAATAACAGATGCGTCCCCATACAAAAAGCACCAGGCCTAACCATGAAAACTTGAACAAGGCGCGAGGTTTTGGGTGGGATGCTTCGCCGGTGGTGGCATTGCCGGAGGCAGTTAATCGGGTAGCGGGAGAGGAGGTGATATACATTGGAGAAGGCGGCTCCATATAAAGGATAAAAAATTGCTAAGTTGTATCCAGGGGTGAAGCTACCCCGGTGCTTGGGGTGCTGGAGTACCGGCTCCTTCTGCCACACCAAAGGTACTTCTCACTACTACCTCTACCGAAATTTGGGGGGCAGGAGGGAGAGCGCCGGTTGTTCTCCATGGAAGAAGATGGTCCATGAGCTAGATATTGAAGACAAGCGAATTTGGGTTGTTCTTCCCTGTAATTTGTATTTTTTTTTTCTAGTTATGTATGAGTTTCGATTGAATAAGACAATTTGATGTATGTTTATATTATATTAGCTTTAACCTTAGCAGCCCCTCTATTTTTGTTCTGGCTTCGCAACACGTTGTATCTGTTCTTATGTCTCGTAGTATTGATACTATCTTGATACAATACATTAATAGGGTGTTTGGTTTAAGGGATCACATCATCCTAGAATGGTCAATCATGGCATCATTTCATAAATTTGGTAAAATGGCATCATTTCTCATTTTGTACTTCCTCTGTTCAAAAATATATAACATTTTAGAAAATGTATGGTCAAATTTCCTTAACTTTGATCATTAATATATAAAAAAACTATTTGCATGGTCATGCGAAAATAATATCATTAGATTAGCCATGAATTTTTTTTATAATATAATAAATTTATATTATTTTACAAATATATTCATTCGTATAAAAAGACAATAACCAAAGTTGCATATTGAAAATTATATCTATGTTCAAAACATCGCATATTTTTAGACAAGGAGAGTACTAAGTTTGTACTTGTAAGAGATTAGGCGTTGATAAACAAACACAACGTTTCCTTCGCCGTGAAATCCCATCGACGCAGTGCTTTGAGGTTCGAGGTCGCCGCAGTGCGCTCTCGTCGGAGTTCCGCAACTGGAGTCACCTCCCGGACTTGGCGCTCAGCACGTCCTCCTCCGTGTCGTTCCCTACCTTCACTCGCTCTCCGCCTTCGCCGCCACCTGTTGCCTATGGCGGTGCTTTCTCTATTGGGCTAGACTGAAAATGAACACACGCAGAACACAAATTTTTTTTGTGCCGCCGGATCAACAGCAGCTTTTCTGAATTTCTCTTACTCTATTGCTATTGATGTTTAACTTACAAGACCATATGTGCCTTTGTATAGACTGAGCACTTGAATTCTTTGACCCAATTCGTTTATAAGTAGGAAACCTACTTGAACTCGCATTAGAAAACCAAAAAGGAAAAAAAAAATCTAAACAAAGATTATATAATAATCACTCCCTAATCTTTGTGTACTTAACCGAATTTTCGCACGTAATTCTTGGAACTTGATGCGCTAAGTGCCTTAGTCAAGATGTCTGCGAGCTGTTCTCTGGTGCTAATGTACTCCACCTCAATTTTGCCGTTCTCGACGCACTCCCGAAGGAAATGATACTGAGTGTCGATGTGCTTACTTCGATCATGAAAGACTGGATTCTTGCTGAGAGAGATAGCAGACTTATTGTCCACCTTGAGCACGACGCTACCAGCTTCTTCATTTTTTAGCTCATCAAGCAAGCGGGAGAGCCAAATGCCTTGACACGTCGCCGTCTTCGCAGCAATGTACTCGACCTTGCAAGAGGACAGTGCTACGACCTTCTGTTTTTTGGGACTATCAGCTGACAAGATTGCTGCCGAAAACAGCACACCGGTGGTGCTCTTGCGGTACGTCACCGGTCATGTCGCTATCTCTATAACCAACTAGCTGTGACTCTACCGTTTTTCTTGCATAGCGACAACCATAGTTCCGAGTATCAGTAATATACCGAAGGATGTGTTTGACTGCTGCCAAGTGTTCGGTGGTTGGTGTTTTCATGAAGCGACTCACATACCCAACTGAGTACGCGATGTTAGGTCGTGTATGCACCAAGTACCGTAGACTCCCAACGATGCTCCTGTATGCCGTGGCGTCAGTAGGAGGATCTGAACTCACCTTGCTCAGCTTGAACCTGGTCTCCATTGGAGCATGGCATGGATTGTAGTCTGCCATACCGCTCTTCTTGAGAATCTTCGAGGCGTACGCCGCTTGGTTTAGCGTGATATAGCCACCAGTCTGGTGTACTTCTATGTCGAGGTAGAAACTAAGCCCATATCACTCATTTTGAACAAGCTCTTCATTTCCTCCTTGAAGCTTGCAAGCTCCTGCGGATCCGCCCCTGTGATGATCAAGTCATCGACATACACTCCCACAACATGACGTGACATACCATTGCCACGCATGTATATAGCATGTTCCGACTCGCTCTGGTGAAACCCAAGTGACAGTAGACAACTGTCGAGCTTAGCGTTCCACGCTCTTGGCGCTTGTCGTAAACCGTACAATGCCTTGCGAAGCTTCAGGACCTTCTCCTCATGGCCATCAACCACAAAGCCAGGGGGTTGCACGAAGTAGACTTCCTCCTCGAGTTCGCCATTAAGGAACGCTAATTTTATATCCATGTGATGAACCGGCCACCCCTCATGCGCGGCGAGTGCAATCAAAAGACGCACAGACTCGAGGCGAGCGACCGGCGCGAACACCTCGTCAAAGTCAATGCATTGCCGTTGTACGTACCCTTTCGCCACAAGCCGTGCTTTGTGCTTAACAACAGCACCGTGTGAGTCCTTCTTGACCTTGTACACCCACTTCAGGACAATTGGATAGTGACCAGTAGGAAGATTGACAAGTTCCCACGTACCATTCTCTTCGATGGAACTCATCTCCTCAAGCATTGCCCGGCGCCAACTTTGATGTTGTTCGGCGTCGGCGAAACCAGTGGGTTCTTCTGCTGCCGTGAGATGCAACTCGTCGACGTCGAGTCCAACCACTGATGGGGGCGTAGCATTAGGAGGAGGTGACACGAACTCCACCCCGACTGGGGCTGCTGTGACTGGCATCACTGCTATAGTGGATGGTGTCGGTCCTGTGTTTGGAGAACGACACAACGTGTCCTCTCTTTGTGTGTCAACTTGTTCACCACTTGTGACAGGGTGAGAGATGTACTCCACAGTGAACGTATCACCGGGAGCTATCCGTGCATGGTCTCAGGCTTCCCAGTCCCACTTCGCCGCCTCATCAAAGACGACGTCACGTGTTACGTGCACACGCTTGCCGACAGGGTCGTACACCCGGTATGCTTTGGATCCAGGTTCGTAACCGATGAAGACCATTGGTTTGTTCCGGTCATCGAGCTTCTTGAGGTTCGGCTGCACCTCCTTCACGTGCGCGATGCAGCCAAACGTGCAGAAGTATTGCACGCTTGGACGTGTTCCATACCACACCTCATAGGGCGTCTTGCCATCGACGCTCCGGGTTAGCGTGCGGTTAAGAATGTAGACTGCCATTGTGACCGCCTCGCCCCAAAACTCCCCTGGTATGTCCTTTGCCTTCAACAGACTACGTGCCATTGTGACGATCGTCTGCCTTCAACAGACTACGTGCCATTGTGACGATCGTCTGATTCCGGCGTTCGATAAAACTGTTTTGTTGTGGTGAATATGACGCCGTGAGGAGTCGTTTGACGCCGCGATTCGCATAGTATTCACCAAACTCTGTAGATGTGAACTCGCCGCCGTGATCAATGCGAAGCGCTTGAAGCTTCCGCCTAGATTCCACTTCGACACCGGTTTGGAAGTGCTTGATTGTTGCTGTCGCCTCGTCCTTCGTTGCTAGCAGTATCAGCCACATGTAGTGGCTGATGTCGTCAACTAGGAGTAGGAAGTAGCTCTTTCCACCCGATGGCGCTGGCGTGATCGGTCCACACAGGTCCCCATGCACCAGCCCGAGGAGATTCTCCGCGCGGTACTTGGTCTCCTGTGGAAACGGAGTATGACGTTGCTTACCCGCTAGGCAGCCATCACAAATTTGTTTGACGTGGTCGGTCTTCAGAAGTACCCGCACCATGTTGTGCTGTGCCAACTTTCGGAGCGCCTCAAAATTGAGGTGACCGTAGCGAGCATGCCAGCGCCATGCGTCATCGTCGAGTCGTGCCGCTAGACACACCGGCTGTGCTATGTGCAAACAGAGAACATATAACCGATTGTACGCACGGTTCACCTTGGCAAGAAGTTGTCGTTGTGGATCGTCGATTCGCAGTACGCCTCCCTTGATCAGCATTTGGCAACCATTCTCGTCGAGCTGCCCAAGGCTAACGATGTTGGTTCACAGCTGAGGGATGTAGTAAACTCCCGTCAGCGCGCGGTGCTCTCTGTTATGGCACATGAGCAGTACCGTATCACGTCCGCAGATGTCGATGATCAAACCATCATCAAACTTGGCAGAACCAGTGATACCGATGTCCAGCTCGACGAAGGCGTTCTTGCAGCCCGCCATGTGGTTGCTGGCCCTGGTGTCAAGATACCACACATCATCATGGCGGTCCTCTTCACGTCCTATGTGCACTTCAGCATGCACCTCGTTGAGCACGATGTCATCGATCATGCTCTCGGCGGTCTTAGACGGTGCGCACACCTGTGCCATAAGCAGCATGGGTTGGTCGTCGTCGACCTTCGCTGGGTTCACCTCCTCGTTGCGTCGTGGCTTGCGGCAATCTCTAGCCCAATGCCCAAGTTTGTCGCAGTTACGACACTCGTCCTTCGACACGTCACGGCCGCCAGTAGACACAACACTATCATTGCTACTGCCGCGACTTTTCGGCTTGCCACAGCGCCGATTGCCGCCATAACCACCACCAGGCTTCTGTCCGCCAGACGAGCCCTGGCCATGCTCGCGCTGCTTCATGCGCGCAAGCCACTCCTCTTCTGTGAGGAGCAGGTGTCCGCTGGTGTCGTCGGTGTTGTCTTGTTCGTAGCACTCTTCTATGGCCTTCAGTCGTCCGGTGAGCTCTTCCACCGAGAGTGTCTGCAAGTCAACGAGCATCTCAATTGAGATTGCTACATGAGAATACCTTGACGAGATGATGCGGAGGAATTTTTTAACAACAAGGTCTTCCTCAATCTTGTCCCTGAGTATTTCCAAGTTGTTGACTAGACCGGTGAGCCGCATTGCGAAGTCATCCACCGACTCGCCGTTCTTGAATTTGATTGCGTCAAATTCTTTGCACAACGTCTGCGCCTTCGCCTCGCGTACGCGCTGGACGCCCATGCGCATTGTATTGATGGTGTCCCATGCGTCCTTGACGGTGTTCTTGACGGCAAGCGTAGACAGCATCTCTGGCGAATGGTTCGGAGTATGGCAAACAACGTCATCCTGTCGTCGCGGTAGTCGCCATTGCCGGGGTCGATCGCCTCCCACAGGCTTTGCGCTTGTAGATTCACCCTCACCACGAGAGCTTAATCTCCATAGTTGGTCCGCGTCAGCATCGGGTATACTACCGAGCCTCCTGACTTCCTCACCACGCGATGGATCACAACTTCCCCACTGCCACCGGATCCCGCCTCCAGACGTGTGCCGACGTCGCTGGGCATCCTTGGCCGGGTAGGTGAATGGGAAAATGATCGACGCATTGCCGGATCGAGTGTAGGCTCTGGTACCAATTGTTGGCCTAGACCGAAGATGAACACACGCAAGAACACAAGAAATTTTTGTGCCACCGGATCAACGACAGCTTTTCTGAATTTCTCTTGCTCTATTGCTCTTGATGTTTAACTTACAAGACCATAGGTGCCTTTATATAGGTCGAGCATTTGGATTCTTTGATTCAATTCGCATTAGAAAACCAAAAAGGAAAAATTTTCTAAACAAAGATAATATAATATCCTCCTCACCTTCGTCTCCACCCTCCTCCCGCGCATCCCGCTTCTCCTCCTCCAGCCCGTACCAAACTCCAATTCCTCCCACATCATCGCCTTCTCTCCTCTCGTGATCACCAAGGCCATCGCCGGCCCACTCACCGCCTTCCCCTCATTCTCCTCATCCGCCCCAGCGGCCTAGTCCTGCTCGTCGGCTCCCTCACCGGCGTCGAGTGCCTCGCCCTCCCACTCCCTTCAGCCCACTTCCCTTACCGTTACCGATACACCACCCTCACCCCACCCACCTCCTCCTCTTCGGCTCCAAGTACGCCATCGTCTTCCTCCCCTTCCCACCCCAAACTCCACCCCGGAGTGGACGAACCACCGCCTCCCCCCCGTGAGGCCTCCTCCGTAATGGCCGTCGTCGAGTTCCAGGCCGCATCCTTGGCATCACTGACCGCGCGCAGCTTCTGGAGTTCCACCTCGACATGGCGGCGATGAGGTGGGAGGAGGTGGACAGCGTCGGGGAGTACACGTTGTTCGTGGACTGCGACGAGAGGAGCACCGTGGCGTGCGCGGAGGTGGGAGGTTGCTGCGTGGACGTGGAGACCAACTGAATCTACTTCATCTTTACGCACTCTTACTCTTACGTCACCTTTAGAGGCCGGTCCTGGAAGGCGTTCCGCCGGGGTGGAAGCGCCCCTGGCTATCTGGGGGAGAAGTGACCAATAGACCTAGTCTATACGGTGCATTTAGATAAATATACTTAAATACCATCTCTCTCTCTCTCTCTCAATACATTGTGCGGGTGAGAAGGTAAATATATTTTCTTATCCCTTATAGATAAAACTCCAAAAGCATGTAAAAAAAGGACTTCCTAATTATCTATCTTTAGCTCCTTCCCCTTTGGTCTTCCCCAAAGACAAACTAGCCTTTTTCTTACTACGACACATAATTTATCCGAGGCTCTTCTACTGATGCCAGCATTTTGAACCACCAATTAGGTGCAAACATGGGAGATGCCCTTGATTGACGATCAATTTTGTTGCAAGCATTTTTGGTCCAATCTGTCTATCTCGGTTTCTGTTGTAAGCAGAAATGTAGTGCAAACATGGGAGATGCCCTTCATTCACGAACTTGATTCGTTGCGCTATCGCTGCACTTTAAACGGTTCGCCCATTCTCATACTCTGCTGCTCCCACTTTGGCCGCGTTTGGAAGGCAGGATTTCCATAAAATTATCTTAGCAAACCTCACATTAAATGAGGGTGAATGATTCCTTTACAACAATTTCATATAAGATCCCCACGTTCCAAGCTGGGACTCCAGAGATCAGTGAGTAACAAGCAACATGTAAGCAACCAAGTTACACGGCTAACAAGAAATAGAACACTCATCAAAGACGTACGCACGCACGAACAGGTGCCATGCCAGGCCAGGCTGATAAACTCTGCCAACCGACAGTTGATGATCATCAGACCGATCATTAGAGCGTTTACTGCATTTCAGCCTCATGGTGAAAATCATGTGGAATTGTGGAGGCCTTTCATGCCAAAATAGCTGAAAAACATAGAAAACAAGCTAACATGTCTAGAAGTCAGTACTCAGTAAACAACGTGAGAATAGCAAGTTGTTAATTTTCTGACACACAGCTCACCAAACATTATAACAGATCATGTCCTCACACAAAAGCACCAGCTCTACAAACTACAGCATGAAAACTAGAAGGTACGCTTGAAAGGTGACACTGAAAAGTGTAATATTATTACTATGCAAGGCGATAAGTTCGCAAATGTAAACACACCAGTTGCAGGCGTGATCTATTTCATTGTCCCAAACCTGTAGGCATATTCCCAACTGTACGCACAATGACACAACAGAAGAACAGCGTATAATTCCATCTCATTTGTATAAATGGCAGAGATGGACAAGCAGTTCGATGTGGATCTGCACCTCATTTTTACAATGGAGGTAAGCAACTAACTCAAGCCAGGAAGTGGCAATATCCCCATAGCATTGCTTACCCTAATAAAAAGAAAAATTGAGTAAAGAGCAATGAGGCCAATTCCAAGTATCTTGTTAGGACGCATGTCACCTCGCGGCAGCATAACAAGAACCCAGATTAATCCAGCAACGAGGAAGCTCATCGTGTAAATAAGAGAGCGGTCTTGCGGAAGAACATAAGAATTGGGTGCCGTTGACCAAGCTCCAAGCAGCATGGGTATTCCCAAACCAGCAAGTGTATTGAACATTGGTCCTGCATAACATCCAGACATAGCGATCTGCACACCGTCTCCTCCATTCATTGCCAAGGCAACATTAGACATCAAGTCACCCATTGAATTGCCCCATGCTAACACTGTTAGCCCAAGAATTGAAGGATTAATACCCAATATCACACCAAAAGCAACCAAAAGTGCAACCAGTTCATTGGCAACAATGTAGAACCAAATGATGCTCATCACAAACCCTCCCAACACCCATGGGAATAAAAATTTCCGTGGAGGGTGTTCGGGGCTAGTGAATATGAAAGCAATAGCAGCAAGTGCAATCCCCAAAACACCAGCTATCACATATGCTGCTACACTAGCCTTGGTGTATATTCCATCCTGACTGCTCCACAGAAATGCCAGAAGAACAGGCGCCAGGCCAGCACTCGCAATAGCATATTCTTTCGACCAGCGGTCTTCCTCAACTATTGGAATCGTCAACCTTCTTGGTATCATCAAGGGCAGTTCCATAAACAGAAAAAGCTTGGAAAAGTTAACTGCAGAGGTATCCGCTTCTCCTTCTTCACTCCAACCCCACAATGGCCTGGAACTATCAGACGAACTGCCTCTAATACCATGATTTGAGTAGATGGCCACATGAGAAGCCCACATCCACTGAGGCAAGGATGTGTTTATCCGGGCCACCTCACCATCTGTATGCTCCTCAAGAAGTGAACTATACACAGACTCATCTTCCTCTGTTCCTTGTGCAAAGATACTTCCCCTCACCGGCAGCAATGGCGTGACCACATCAAACTTCAGCATCCGTGCATGCTTCCTCAAGACCTCATTTGCAGCTACCACAAATGCATAAACCACATAAATCAACACAAACATTATAGCTCCCCAAACAGTCACCTTCCCAACGATCAAAACAATCAACAGCGCAACCAGAGTCATCAGAAAGAACCCAACATCCCTCACAAAGCACCTCCTATCAATCTGCACATTCTTCTCCGCAACACACAATGACACCGCACCAACCACGACACAAGTCACAAATACGGCTCCACCCAACACACTGTTCAACCCAACCTCACCAGCACCGGTCCCCATAAACGCTGCAATACTCGCAAACACATCAGGGGCGCCATTACCAAAAGGGAGTAGTGTCACGCCGGCCACAGTCGGCGGGAGCCGCAGCAGCACCGACATCTTCTCGAGGCTGCAGCAGAAATAGTCCGCAGCCGTGTTACCGAGCACATAGAACAGCGCCCCCAGACACACGCCAAGCACAGCATAGCCGAGCACCCTAAACCTATCGCACCTACAGTAGAAGAAGCCTAGGTAATCCACGAACCCGCCGGAGCTACACTGCGGGTGAGCCCGGAGGAACTCGCACTGTGATCCGAACCCCTCGTGCCTCGCGATGCCGGCGCACGCCGTGGAGGGGCTCTCCAGTTGCTCGCCATTCTGCTTGGTGGCCTCCGAAAAATTTCCCCCACCTTTGGATGCGGGGTTGATGGGATCGGCATCGGAGAGGAATCTACGCTGGAGCGGGTGCGAATCGGAGCCCAAGAGCCGCGGAGATCGTGGAAAGTTCCCATCGGAGCGGCTATACAGGAGGAGGAGGAACAGTACCAGGGAGACAGCGGCTAGGGGTCGAATTCGGCGAGGATGCGGCGGCCGCGACGCGATCATCTCCGGCGAGGTCAAAGCCTGGGGTTTCCGGGGGCGGGCATGCCGAATTTGCGGTGAGATTTGGGGAATTTGGCGGATAGAGTGGTGTTTCGGGGTGTTGGGCTCGGGGTTAGGGTTTGCGCGGAGGTGGGCGTGGTTTGGAAATTGGGGGTTGACGACGAGAGGAAGGAGACGACGGGTTTGCCTTGCCGTGCCGGGCCGGACGCCGCCCGAAGGAACGGTAGTTGTTAAGTGTGCTGGGTTGTTTTCATCTAAAAGTGTGCTGCTCTTGGCCCTAACCGTTTCGGATATAGCTTCCCAATTTTGAAGTGTTTTTTTTTCCTTCTCCTTTTCCCTTTCTTGTGAGGCTTATTGGTCTCTAATCTCTTTGCCTTTTCAATGCTAAGATCGAGTTAAAAAGTACTCAACTTATCTTCCTTCCTATATGACTGTTGTTGCTCTTACCATGATTGGAAGAATTTCCAAGCTATATGTAGCCATCAGCGGAGGAATCTTACCTCTAGTTTACACTTTAGAGGGCACAAACTCTAGTTGCTTTTGGAAACCACGGTGGTGGTAGAGTTGTGGGTGTACGATTTCACGTATTAGAATTCAAATCATAGTATCCACCTTTACGCATACCGCGAGTGTATTTTAGTAAAATTTTGTGATATTCGATTTAACCCTGGATTCCATCTGTTTAGACGTATACTAAGAAAGCATATTCTTGTGTACATGCATAGTGATGTGTGAGCATGTACTTCTTCTTTCTAGTCGTAACAAAACTTAGTCACTTTCTAAGAGAAACATTGAACTTTTTTCTCGTGGATTACTTCAGGAGAGGCATCTGGCACCGGCACCGGCACCGGCACCGGCAGGGACCTGCCGTGCTCCAGTATGTAGTACTTGTATAACCTGTCCTAATCAAAGCTGTTTTTAGAGTCAATGTTGTTCTTAATTTTCAGTGATTGTCCTTGTTTACATAAATTTGTCAGGCAAGTTGCAACAACCTATCAATGCAGCTCGATCATATATATATACATCAATATATGGTTGCTTTCTTTCATTGGAGAGAATAGAACACTTGTGCTCACTGGTCACTGACTCCCTGCATATAGTTAATCAATCATGGCATATAATGGAAACATTCACGGGCAAAATAAGGTTAATGTTAGATGTCAACACTATCACAATACTACTACAAAAGTAAATCCATGACCAATGCAACGCAGCACTCCACGGAGAAACCCTAAGAAAATAATTAACAACAGCTAAGTGGCCAAAGTGTCCAGTGCGGCCGACGCATTACCTCACGCTTTCGCGCATAATTTAGAGATGAAAAGGTTCAATTTTTAAAAATAATATTAATTTAAAAGATAATTACAAAAATAAATAGTTATTTTTTTTACAAATATAGGTGTCCGGTCGCTATTCCAATTGGCGACAAGAACCTAATAACTGCATGTCGCCGGTCCATTCCGGAAAAAAAGATAAGAGGGGGGGGGGGGGTAAAAGAGACATAGTGATTAGTGAAGCCATACCAATTCGTAGCGGAGCAGACGGAGCAATAGATCTAGCCGCCCATTTAGCAAGCAAATATTTTTGCAACTTTGTACATAAATTCAAGAACTTGTAGGTTATTATATGAAAATAGCAACAAAGAATTTAATATATTAGATAATTTGAGTTGTATTGTTGTTTAATGTAGTACATCATTTTAGCTATGTACACTGCATCATTAGATAATTTTGGTAATTCCAAAAATACTTTTTAAACCACAAAAATAGGAGGACACCTCTAAAAATTAAAAGATGCCTATTGAAAATCTGTAAAAATTACAGAGTAGCTAAATATGGTATGTTAATCCCAACTTAATATTTGTTTCCATTTGTGCATGGTAAATATTCTGTTAATGATGAAAATACTTTTAGAACTAAGAAAATAGCAAGACACCTGTAAAAATTATGTAAGAAATCCAGAGTAGGTACATAGGGTATGTAGAGCTGGATTAAAAAATTGTGAACATACTTTTTATTTTTATTTATACACGGTAAATATTTTGTAAATGTTTGACACGCTTTTCAAATAAGGAAAGTAGCCGGATACCTATAAAAAATATATAAAAATTATAGAGTAGCTAACCAGAGTGTGTAGAGCAGAGCTGAATAAAAATAATCCCAACTTAATTTTGTTTTCCACTTGTGCGCGTTAAATATTCTGTTAATACCAGAATAACTTTTTAAACTAGGAAAACAGCTAGACACCTCAAAAAAATTCTCTAAGAAATCCAGAGATAATACATAGGGGTATGTAGATGTGAATTAAAATATTTTGAACTTATTTATTGTTTCCATTTGCACACGGTAAATATTTCGTAAATGCTCGAGAGACTTTTTAAAAAATGAACGTAGTAAGTTACCTATTTAAATTTAATTAATTAGGTATGTTCTTATTATTACTTTTTGTATATGTTTCGTAGTTTTTACAATGTATACGCTGAATTTTCAAGTATGGCGGACCCAGGATACACTGCGTAGTGATCGTAAGATTTGCTTGACCCGGTCATTGACGCACATCATTGTAGCCGCCTCAGTACCATCCTCCCCCAGGAGGGCGACGCGGCGATTAAGCTTGGCGCGCTGCGGCTGCGTAAGCCCATGAGGGCGTGGAGGGTGGACCCACGTTGGGCCCCGAGGTACGTGCAGTTATGACCTCCATGCACTCAATTGCATCCTGACTACTTTGGGTGGACTAACGTTTGTTCTTAATCTTTTCGATGCAGTTTGAGTGTGGCAGACCCTCTTCAAGTGGCAAGGATGGTTGAGGTGACATGAGATGACGACCAGGTGTTTACTGACGGTGCTGGTTGACCGGTGGAGGCCAGAGGTGCACATGTTTCACCTCTCGTGTGGGGAGATGGCGCCGACGCTTCATGACGTGACCTTCCTGACCGGGTTGCCCTGCGAGGGCTTCCACCTGGCGACGCACGACATCTCGGCCATGTGGCGCACGAAGTTCCTGGCGAGGTTCCAGGGGGTGCTACCGCCTATCAGCGGTTACAAGGAGTTCAGTAGCACCCAATGGCCGACACTGAAGTGGATTTGCCAGTTCTACATAAGTCTTCGTAACTCTTGTCCCAGCATCAATTGATTTGTACACCTTGCTGATGTGTATATATCTTCTTGCAACCAGAGCGTATGGCAGAGGATGCACCCGAGCACACGGTAAGGAGACTCTTCGAGGTCTACTTGTTGTGGCTATTCAGGTGGGTGATGTTCCAAGGGTCCCACGGTGATAACGTCGATAAGCACTATATATAGTATGCACGCGAGCTGGTGGACTGGGAGGTGCAGGCCATCCATCACTATGCCCGGGGAGTGACGGTGTGTAAGATCGAGGAGGCCGACTAGATGGGGGTGAATATGTGGTTTTTAAAATCTTTTGGTTAAAACCGAATTTTATGCAGAATCGAAAATCAATTCGATTTTGCTCAATTAAGGCCTAAATCAACTCTTAACTAAGTGCACCAATAATATAAGACTATTGATAATGATAGCAAACATACAAAGACTATAAGTAATTTAATTCTAGAAATGTAAATAGCACAAAGTAAAACACAAGAAATAAACCACATTGAACAGAATGACGTTTTACTGTGGTGTTTGGAGACTTGCTGGTCTCTCCTAATCCACGTTGAGGTAAGCCCAAACTAATTGGATCGGCTCCACCAATTAAGCCAAATACCTCAATTCCACTAGTGGTAGCTCTTTTCCCGCTCCGCGTAGGTGAGCTCCAACCTTCACAACACGTCGGGCCTTCTCACAAGCTTCTTGAGAAGATCACTGGTCCACGACGCCTCCACGTCGTCTAGGTGTCGGCAAACACCAAGAGTAATAAGCCATGCCCCTTGCTTGACTCTCACCACGTGCAACGAATACACAAGCTCAAGTGGATACAAAATTCACCTATAGATGCAACAAATGCAACTAGAGACCTCTCTCCTTGCTCACAACGTGCAACACATGCACAATTGAGAAGAGAAGCTCACACTAGCTCAAGTGAGTGAAATGGGATGCCAAAGATTGTCTCTCAACAGGCCAAGGTAGGTATTTATAGCTCACACAAAAAAACTAGCCATTGGGAGTAGAAATCTATAAAAATCAGGATTTGCGGTAGTACCGCCGTACACACTCCGATGCTACCGTTTTATATTGTTCATCGGTCGTACGGGTGCATTAACGGCTCAAAAACAAACCGTTAAAGTTTTTTGTACGGTAGTACCACAGTACAAAGGGCGGTACTACCGTTTTGCGGTAGTACCTCTCTTCTCGGGCGGTATTACCGCAGTCCAATTTCAGCACAGATGGCACTCGGTAAAAAGATCATAATGTTTTACTCTGATGTCGGAATTGAGTGATGTTGAGCTCTTTGGAAAGCTTATTCAGAGGGCTACACAACCCACCTATTTGATTGATCTCAAACATATTTGATAAAAATCTGTTGGACCGAAAAGGCGACTAGAGGGGGGGTGAATAGGAGCACACTCGCTTTTTCACAAATAATGGATTAAATAACATTTTACTCCAGTAGCTATGGAAGCTATGAAGATCAATATATCAGTATAGCGGAAGACTAATATTGAATCTAATATAAACCCCTAAGCAAAACGACAAAAACAACAAAGATTAAAGCACATCAGTGCGCTACCTGTCGGACCGATTTTCGGCCGGTCTGACCGGTGGCCATGGGCGGTCTGACCGCCGGCCTCCAGAACAGATTGAAAAACCCGATGACGAAGATGCAAATAGATAAAACTTTTGATCTACCAATCCAAACTTGATGAAACTTGGAACACACTTTCTCTATGATATCAGGGACCTATTCCAATCGAATATTATGATAATTCTTGGAGGAATCAAGATCATTTTCCGTTTGATCAAAGAAGGGTTCAAAACCGGGTCAAAACGAAAACTAGGTCAAAGTCCTTGCTCGTGGGTGATTGATGATCAAGATGATCCTAGATAGATTCCCACACGTCACAGCAAGCTAGATCATGTGAAGAAACCAAGCAAAAAACTCACGGATCAAAGAAAGATCTAAAATCATCAAATAGAGAGAAAGAACGCAATGAGACAAAACATTGATCAAACTTTCCTTTGATTGATTGATATGATCAAGGCTTACAACCACTCCATCAATGGAGGACAATGCTCAATCCAAGAGCACAAAAATCACATCAAACATCAAGAACCCTAGCCTCCACAAAAGCTCTCCCTAAGAAAATTAGGGTTTACAAGAATTGCAAAAGAGTCCAATACAAGATGCAGCCACCTCCCCCCTATTTATAGTGGAGGCTTAGACCTTCTAGAAGTTTGATCCTATTGGGCTCCCGTTAAGACCCAAAACAAACGGGATACTTACACACGTATTTTAATGCGCCGTCTTTAATCCCTTTGACCTAACTAGCTACTCTTGCGCCATCTTGCGCCTTGGATTAGCTAAAAGATCACTCTTGTCCATCTTGCATCACGCTTGAGTTCATTGACCTCACCCGGCATCGTCGATCATTTTGGACCTCAGCTCTCCAAACCTAGTCCCGATCATCCTCGCCGTTGACCGTCGTTGACCACCAAGCAACCTACACAACAATAGACAAGTAAACCGAATTTGGGAACAAGTTCTTCACAACTTGACTCATGTTAGTCAAAACATGCATCATGCAACATATATACCCTGAAACTCATGACTTTGACCAAACAACCGAATATCGCCGCCTCAAAGACCGACGATCAAAGTGAAAACCGGTCGATCGCCTGTGGTCGGTCGATCGCTTATTTCGCCGGCGGTCGACCGCCACCTATGGGCCGATCAGACCGCCAGTTGGGACTTATCCATTTTTCCTCTCTGGAAAACCGAAACCTACTGGAATTTTCAAACCAATAGAACTTTTGACGGGTGACTCCAAAAATTATGGGACCAAGTGCAATAGAATCCACTCTCTTGCCTACACCCTCTATTTTTGGCCCAGCTCAAACTACCACTTTCTGACATTCCCAGTCCGACCGCCGCACCTGGCCGGTCAGACCGGTTTTGACATGACAGAACTAAACTTTGCCGAAAACACGTGAAGCGACAAACCGTAAACGCCATTACCAATTGTCACATCATCATAAGATCTGGAGCATATCCCCATGATATCCGCAAAATCAAAAGCACAACTCCAAAGAACCACTACCATGGTCTAAGTCCAAAGAAATAGCAACAAGCAATCTTAGACCATAACAAGAGAAAATGCATGAATCCCAATAATTTAAAAAATGCATTTGCAAACTTAGATCATGCCACAAGGAGTAGGTACATGGATTTCAACTATTTACAAAAAAAACTTTTGCAAAGTATAGTCACATGCTACAAGGATTAAATGCATGAGCCTCGACTATTTACAAAACACATTTACAAATAATAGCATCATGCCACGGTGAGCTAGAGCAAGCGAGATTGAACTATCAACACAAGGTGAGACTGAAGCTACTAGACAAAACCCCTCTTAATAGTACGGCAAACCTATACTAGAAATCCAGTCTTCCAACCAAACACCAAGACCAGTAAAAGACAAGACTAGGAACACATCAGTAACCCTAGCTAGTCATACCTTTGCCTTAAGTATTTTCTTGAAGCTTGACGATGCACATCTTCACTTCAAGTTCGGGTCATCGTCTTAACATGCATCAACCCATGATGTATCCTCCACTTAGCCTTCATCAACACATGATGGGGTCTTCTCTTGACTTGATGATCAACTCATGATCATATCCTCTTCGAGATCTTGATATGCATCAACATATAATGCATTCTATTTTTGAACCTTGACTTGATGACGATCAACTCATGATGCCTTCCAAAGTCTCCATTACCATGTAACATAACCTATTCATCCAACTTATAGAAAATGTTAGTCTGGGTTGCGGTAGTGCCGCACCACTATTCTGATCATACCGCAGTGCGGCAGTACCGCCAACAAAACGTTGGTACTACCGATTTTTCTTAGAAAAACACAGTTGGATTTCAAAACAAACTCTAAATGCATGCATGATCATATATTGATCCAGATTACACAAGAACATTGTAACATTCCAATTTCCTAAGCTTTAGAAACCTTTTGAATAGTTACTAGATTGGAAAAATTCACTATTTGAATTTTTATTGAATTTTATTTAAAGCTTAATATGGATTTTCCATATCAAAACAATTTAATATGATTAATCCCAATATTGACAATTGTCAAAACTATTTTAATTGGATTCCATGTGCTTGGATATATTTTCTAGAATTTTTTCGAGTTCATTTGCTATTTTCTAATTGCTATTTAGATTTTTTTGGAAAAACTAATTAAAAATATCGTGAACGGTATCGGGCCAAAACCCATCCCTATGCAAATTCGGCCAAAGATCATATGCCCAAAGATTCTGATTCGCGCGCGCCCCGTCTCCAATTGACATGCGGGTCCTGCATGTTAGTCTCCTCTCCTCTCGCTCCAGCGCACTCGCGAGCGGTCCCACCCGTCAGCCTGTGCGTTGTCTTCCTCTATGCATCTTCACTCGAGTCGTAGCCGCTAACTTGTTGGCCCCACTGGATCTACTGTTATTTGTCTCCGATTCGGTTGAGATCCAATTTCCTCTGCCGCGTAGCCATTTTGGGTGTTTGCACCCTGGACTGTCCTGAGCCACCGGGTATAAAGGGAGGGGTAGCCCTCAAGCTCCACACCTCAACCCTAGCTGCCAGATCCCAAGCGCGAAGCCCTAGACGCCGGGAGAGCTTGAGGAAGAAAAGTCGCGATCGCCAACTCCGACGAGCAATTTCTCCATCGTCAACGCCGCTCGAACCGCATCGTCTGCGCCGTCGACATCGCAAGAGCAAGGGCTACCTCGTGGTCTCCTTGGTTCCGCCGGAACATCATCGGAGAGCAGATCCCGACGAGCCCGTATCTTGGTTGTCGCTCCGACCTCGCCGTCGACCACAACAGTGATCCCCGAGCACCCGTGAGCACCCTATCGGGTTCGCCCTTGCACCCTCTACACATTGGTACTGTCCACCGCCTGCGAGCTGCCGCCGTTCGCCGTCGACCCTCGGTTCCCGAGCGTCGTCGCCGCCAGTTCGACGTGGCGAGCGGTGCCAACGTCACCCTCTATGTCGACATATTGTGTGCGTGTCTGCTTCGTCAGCACATGCGTGGGACGGTCCACCGATTCCCAGATCTATCAGTTCGGTAGACTTGGTCCACCGTGAACCGAGCCGCTGACATGTAGGCCCCACATGTCAGAATTTTCAGGGAGTTATTTTAAATCCAAAAATCCTTCGTTGACATCATGCTTGCATCATAATACTAATTTTTTTAGTTAAAAAATAATTCAGATAAATCCAATAAATCCTTTTTATGGTATTTTCATCCGAACTCTGATTGAGCCCATTCAAATTTTTAAATTTATCTAAATTCAAGATCTATTTATTTATGAATTTCATTTAATTTTTATAGTTTGTTTTATCTCTATTATTTATTTGTTTTGTTTATTTATTTCGTTTGCGAGTATACGTTAATTCTTCGGGAAAGTTTGAAGAAGAAGGAGTGCCTCAAGATCAAGACCAGTACCTTGACCTACTTCATGGCAAGTTATACCTTTGATCATATTGAATCTAGTTTTGAAAATACTTTGTTTCAAATTATTGCATTCTATTTCAAGTATTTGTTGAAATGCTTTTAGGTTTAGTTATTAATCCAAATTGTTATATCCACCTTGTCTATTGTTATGCCATGATCTTTTGTCACTCTAGGTTGGTTCATTATTAGTTGGTATTATCATAGTACCAACGTGGATTGGTTAGATACGAGTAGATTGCTTAGCCCTGTTACGAGTCATCATCTCATGTGAGTTACAAATATAAACTTGACTAAGTGATTATGGAACTATGTGATAAAGCTGTGCGATGTGTGATATTACTCGTTGATGGCATGTGTTACACTTAACAAACAGAGTGGGAAAGGATTTAGACTGAGGCAAGTGGTGGATACTGTGTGATGGGAATGATAATTTGTGTAATTTAGTTAGAAATTGAAAGTCTTGCCTTGGTCAATTAAGGACTTAATTTTGTGCACCTTTGAAGTGAGCCTTAATGTACAACCACGTACCTGTTATGAAATAGGTCTAACTTTGTAAGTTATGGAATCTTGACATTGACTACTCAGCAGATAGGTTAGGCTGTGTGCCGGGGTGGAAGGTGTGTACCGCTGTGTTTGGATCCCATCTATGAGCGGTTCACCGTCTTAAGATCTAACGGTGTGTGTTGTACCAAGGATTGTGTGCACAAATTGGACGGCGGTAAACCAAATCGGGGGTGTCAATGCTCGAGATGAAGTTACCGAAAGGTTTTGTTGTGATCAGCTCTGATCTAGTTGATTATATCTTGTGGGTTAAATCAATCTATTCGAATAGCCGCGTCCGCGGTCATGGACATGCTCAGGGATTTCATACGATGGGTAGATTTTCATAAAACAATTGGGAAGTTTCAGCTGTGTGAGATAACTTGTGCAGCTGTGTGAATAACTTGTTTAGACTGTGTGCCTTTGTGAAATCAAATGATAAATTAATACTATTTATTTGTTTTGAATTATGTTTTCCATCTATTATTTGTATTCAATTGCAAATGTTGCATTTATGCAAAATAATCACAGAAACCATTCCTTTGGAATAAGTCATTCTCTATAAATTGCATTCTGTGGTATGACTTGTGAATACGGTTTTGTACTCATGCTTGCTTCAAACAATCAACAGAAGTGGAGGAGTCTTCGCCTGCATTTGAGAAGGAGTTCTACGAAGGTGCTGATCGTTAGGGTCTTGATCGCAGTCAGTTGCCTGTGGCGAATTGAAGGGATTCCACTGGAGTTTATTTTCATTCCGCTGCTGCTATTTATTTATTGTCAGCCCTGCGTGGTTTAATACATGTAAACTCGACCATAAGGTCAAAAACTATTATTTACTATTCAAATTAGTCGTTTATTCTATTAATCGTCTTGTGTGGATCGATATTCATCTATGTTGATACTGTGTGCATTAGCGTTATCCTAGACTAATGCAGAATACACAGAAGGTCCATAATTATATTTTTGGGTCCCGACAAACATGTTATCAAACTACTAGTTACAATCCCTCTATTATCTTTGCATTGTCATTTCCATGTTGTCTTCCATAATCCGGGACTAAGCCTTTAAAATAACTTGGCACACACATTTGTCCCATACACAAATTGCAAATAATTGAATATAAAACGATATGAGTATATATGAACTACACAAGTTTTATATACTCAAAGAATATATTTCAAAGTAGAGATCTCCAATATATGTGGATAAAGAAATATGGATCAATACTAATGAAACCACAAAACATAGAGTGAACTCCCCCTAAATGTGCGCACACACGAATGTGTAATAAAAACATATGTATATATTCAAGTTAAACTTTTAGTGGAGTTCAATCTATATTTTGGATCCGATGAATGCAATAAGATATAAGAATATGATGTCGAATGCATACCTCCATGATGTTTGTCTTTTTATCCAAATAAGACTACACAATAGGTATATCAATCAAAGTGTTAGTCTCACATATAGATTTGTCATTAATCACTAAAACACTCCATTAACTCATAATAGCAGGTCTAGATTCTTCACGGTGTTGTGCGTGACGTATCGTGAACTATGCGATGTGTACCATCAGGTTCAGGACAACCTCGTCCTCTCTAGATGTTCGTTGCTTCTTCAGTTATGGTCCTTCGAGCATTTCCAGATCGTACGACCACAGCTGGACCTGGGCGTCGACATAGTTGACATGTACACCGACGTCGACGAGGTGGACCGGCCGACCATGGGTATGGTGTGGTGTCATCGACGGGTAAGTTTTTGTTGTTCCGTTGGACAGGGCACCTTCACTCCGATCACTATGCACACTTCCTACCCGGACTGCGTTGCGATGTTTGCTCAGTTGAAGATCGACAGTCCGACAAGGTGTACGCTGCGCGCACCCGGAGGCATGTTGAACCTTTGCACGCGATATCACATGTACTTGGTACACACGAAGGTGCTTGGTTCACGACGTCTTTGTGGAGGTGTACCATGTGCACTAGGTGATGTGTTAGTTCGGTCTGCGATAGGAGGTTTCAATCCCCTGGGGGCAGCGGGTGACGCCAAACGGCTATGGGTAAGTTCACGTTTTACTTATATCGTACCATTTGCCTTACGTACTTAAGAAACAATTGTTTGGCCTTTCACAGGTGCACTAGGAAGGGAGTCCCTATCACGACCTCCTAGATGGACAACATGTTCCCTTGGGTTCAGGGGTGGCTCCACGCCTTGGAGGACATTGTCTAGAAGGATGCTCCCTACGAGCCCGGGACGTACGATGAGTACATCGAATGGTACTCCAGTCGGTCTAGGGTTCGCTGCGTTAGGGTCGTGGGTGATCCACCACGACATGAGGTCACGACGTCCAACATGTACCCCACCCAACTGGACTCCGCATTCCATCGTGTGGTACGTATTCAAAGGTACGCACATATTATTTGCTTTACAAGTTTTTGGTTCCTAACTTATTAATTACGTGTACAGGTCAATCTACATTGGGAGATGCATGAGTTAGTGACCCCCGTGCGTTGTATGACGCTCGGGGAGCACTTAAGCATGACGTCGTAGGACATCAGAGGGCTCATAGACAAGTTAATCGAGAAGACGAGGCGAGGCATCGAGTTGACATCCTACCGTAGGGGTGAGCCACGGTTCGTCACGCTCCACGACTCCTCACCCAAACGTGGTGGGCGGGTCCTCGTGGTACCGTGCTGGAAGTACCCCCAACACAGTTCGTAGGTCAGTATGACACACTCACGTCTGGTTGTTTATTTTGAACTGCAGTAGTTACTAACGACAATTTTCTCTGACATGCCCTGAGTACCACCCGTACACACGGCATGAGTACGCAAAGCGGTCTGCTACCTTCGCGCACCTAGGTATGTCTATCTTGTTTACAAGCATGCACAACGTACAAAATCGGTATGTCCGCCATGTTTATATGCTTAACTAATTGTTTCACAGCTCACACACCCCTTTGAGAGGAGGAGCTGGTGTCGCATGAGGAGTCAGCCTCAGCGGACTATGATTTTGACCTGGGTGGCGGTGGGCCTTTGCTCGGCGAGAGTAGCCAGGTCTCTGTGGGGGCTTCACAGTTGCACGACCCGGCGACCCAGCCGATGCAAGATCCTCGTGTAACACCCCTTTTGGCTACTCACGCTGGTAGGGTGCCTCGGCCGCCTGAGCCTGTGACATACTCGTACCAGCGTCCACAGGTGCCTCGGACAAGGCCATGAGCCACACGTGGTGTACGCCCCAAGAGGACCCACAAGTAAATACTAGTTGTAAATATTAGTCATGCCATGTAAATATAAATTTATGTACAACTTACATTATGCTAGTGTTGTGTTCTGATATTGTTTGCTCTTGTGTACATGGGCAACCATGTGAGGGAGTCAGCATCACAATACCCCTTCGTTTTGGATCTTAAGGACCACACCGGGTCACACCACATACTACCACTTTTGTAAACCGAGATAACACCACACTATGTCAAACCACCTTTTCAAATGAAATGACCACACTACGCTACGTCCCCTTTTTAGGCCGAAAAGGCTGCACTCTATCACGCCACATGCGGTAGTTTTTGTAGACCGAGTTGACAACACACTACAACGCTACCTCATCAAACCGATAAGACCACACTATGCCAAACCACCTTTTTAGACCGAAAATACCTCACTCTATCACACCCTCTTTTCAGGCCAAAAGAAACTGCACCCTATCACGCCACACGCTGTAGCTTTTGCAGACTGAGTTGACAACACAGTACGACTCTACCTCATCACACCGACAAGACCACACTATGCAAAACCACCTTTTCAGACCGGAAGAAATTGCACCCTGTCACACCACACGCTGCAACTTTTGTAGACCGAGATGATAACACACTATGACGCTACCTTATCAAACTGACAAGGCCACACTAGACCACACCACCTTTTCAGACCGCAAAGACCACACTCGGTCACGCCCCCTATTCAGGCCGAAATAGCCCATTATAAAAGGAGGGAGAAGATAAGTAGAGGAAAAGAGAGCTATGGGATAACACTACACCACAACACCCAGCACTTCACCAAAGCTTGATTCACACAACTGTGAGGAACGAGATGTCGGACTCATCGGCGAACTTCTACACGAAGATCCCGCGGAAGCTCAAGTGACTTGTCGAGAGGGCTAAACCCTACCTGAATTGTTGTATGAAGGACGCACCGGTACCACCTATTAGACCCCCGACCATAGAATACTCGAAGATCTTATGTATATTCTACTTAAGCTATTACAACACATATTCACAATATTTGGCAATCACATCCATACAAACACATACTAAAGTAAAGCGAAATGGGCACTACTACAGAAAAGGTAATCATAGACGGTTTAAAATTATCACCACAGACAGTTTTTTGAACCATCTGACTTTATGGGTCAGTGATACTATGTGGTCATTACAGACGGTTTTTGGACCATCTATGAAAAAAGCTACCATAGACGGTTTTGAACAATAACCGTCTGTGAAAATAGACTATCACATATGGTTTTTTTAGTAAAAACCAGAACCGCATGTGATAGTTTTTTGTATTGCAAAAAAATCGAATTTTGAGCCAAACCAATTAATTACTGGACAGTAGTTTCCATATGCTCTTTCGATAGTTTGCAAGAAAGTAATTAAAAGATACTCTCTCTCTCTTTCTCTCTTAATCAATGGCTCACTATCTAACGAGGACAAGGACGAGTAGAGGAGTCCATCTCAAACAGAATCGGCCTCCCTTATCGAACACAGATGGGGGTCGTCATTGAGAACAAAATCTGATAGGATGCAGGGGACGAAATCAGAGTCAAAAGGAAACCAAGATGGGGATTTGGGGGTAAAACATCATGCTCACCTAAGGCCAAGATGGGGGCAGCCAGATCTAGCAGTACTAGTTGAGCCACAATGCCCGCTCACCGGAGGCGCCGTGAAACAGCAGGCTACGTCTCCTTGCCGAACCGCGTCGGGGAATCGAGGGCGCTCGCTGGAGCTCAACGTGGCTAG
This sequence comes from Hsuehochloa calcarea, assembly GCA_036346395.1. NCBI lineage: Eukaryota > Viridiplantae > Streptophyta > Magnoliopsida > Poales > Poaceae > Hsuehochloa > Hsuehochloa calcarea. Next base: position 29,502,521 of record CM070597.1, read on the forward strand.
GGGAGAGGGAGACTATAATAAATAAGGACAACGCCAAAATATTTCGCCTCCCACGCATATGTTCAAAAAATTTTGCCCTCCCGCGCTTCGAATCACAGATGGTGTTAAACAAAAATCATTTGTGATGTAATATCACAGAAGGATTTTGTTCAGAACCGTCTTTGATACTTCACAGACAGTTTTCAACTTATCACGGACAATTTTTAATACACACTGTCCGTGATGAGGACGAGAAGTCACAGACGTTTTATATTGAAAACCGTTTGTGAAGTATCATAGACGGTTCTAAACAAGAACTATCTATGACATTTATAGAGGATACGGGTAGGCTACGATAGCAATAATTTAAAATTTCTGCCACGTAAACCAGGAAGCCAAACAAGTAGATGATCATATATCGTTACCACCAGACGCGTAGTGCAGCGGAAGAAGAGTGGGAGTAGACCGATCCAATGAAGAGCGCGTCGGGGAAGTGGTCGTAATCTATCGTCCACACCAGCAACCTCTGCAGTTCCTCGTGAAGATCGCATATCGTCCTCAAGCGCAACAGCAACCGCAGTAGCGCCTCTGCGGTATCCACACGTCCAGGGAAGGAACAACCGAACGCCGGTGTGCCAGCTCCAAGTCGCACGGTGACGCTCTCAAGAAGATGGCGGCTAGGGTTTCAGTGGAGTAACTCGCATCAACTCGTATATCGTCTCTCTCCCAATTGCCTCAAGCATCTCCTTATAAAGTGCCGATGACAGATCCTATCCGAACACTTTTTGTTCTAACCTGTTAAGTGTGTGACCCATTAGGTTTTTGCGTAGTCGATTGTGACTCGGAAACCCCTTTCCGACCACGAGTCGTTGTCGGTTCCTAGCAGGACATAACGATTTCCAAACACACATAAATTATATCGGATGAACCTTAATGCAATATGATCTACGACCAGGTCCTTATCACATACGACCAGGTCTTATCTCTATATGACTTGTTTGTATTTGATCACGACTAGTTTGTAACTCCTTACAACTATATTTTGACCACTCTGTGATAACGTTTGACCAGTCTACGACCACTCCATACGACTAGTATGTAAATGATCGAACTAAGCGACCTACTCATGCATTCTCCCTTTGCCTCACAATATCTGGTTGAACTCCAGGTGAGATATTATGTCATCCATGGACTGTTCAATATTTTCTCGATCGAGCGTCGGATAACTTTATGTGGTCAAACTCTTCGACCACTAGTGGCATGGCCATGCACTTTCTTTATCCGATCACTTCGAGGGGCCCAGAGATATCTCTCCTGTTATGTTAGGATGGGCAAATCTCATATTCGACCAGTCACAATCCTCCACATATTTTATAGCATGCCCAAAAATTACCTTTATAACTACCTAGTTACGAGTAGCGTTTGGCAGCCCCTAAGAGTGCTATTACGCATGTAGGGAACTATGCTGATCTCAGGTCTAAGGATTATACATTATCATTGCTTAAGACCAACTAACAACACATAGAATCATAACAATCTCAATGGTGTCTCAAGGTGGGTCTATCCAACGCCATGTTCTCTAAAATGTGTTCACATTATCGATTCGATATCTCTATATACATGACTGGTGAAATATGGTCATCAATCCATACATGTGCTGGTCGTAGAGTCACTACTGTTCCGACCAGGGATATATTTAGAATGACATCATGTAAGTTTAAAGAGATTCACCAACAAGTCACATACTCGTTGATCTATATAACTGATAATTCATTCAAGGAACATAACATTTATTCAATAACTCATAAATATAGACGTGATAAAATCATCTCTCTGATTGTCACTAGGGGATATAACCAATAATTTAGTAATATCACGAACGGTTCTTGTTTAGAACTGTTTGTGATACTTCACAGACGGTCTTCAACACGAACTGTCTGTGATATTACGTCTTCACAGACGGTTTTTAGCGCAACCAATAACACAGACGGTCGCTAAACCAAAATCGTATATGATTGTATTTAATACACACGGTTCTGGTCAACCGACTGTTATAAGACGTCTAGTATTAACTTTTTTGTAGTAGTGAGGTATTCTACTTAAGCTATTACAACAATTATTACAGCAATGGCCGACTAGCCAAATAAAAACAGTCATCAGAGTAAACAAAATAAATAGCAGTGAAAAAATATAGTAAGAGTAGCAAAAGTCCAACGACATGCCCATCCGACCCCGCAGGCAACCGACAAGGAACAAAGCCTAGGTAGAGCCGTCACTGAACCCCCAGTGCTGGGAGCAAAGAACTCGTCGTCTGGCGTCGGTTCATTTGCAAACTCTAAACCAACAACAATAGCAAGAGTGGGTACAATGCATACTCAGCAAGACTTGTAGTGTATCACAAAAATTATATTCAATGCAAGGCTATCAAACGAATGGCTCTACTCTACAAGTACTTTTGGTCAAAACCTCTTTTATTTGCAATATTCGTAGGTAGTAATTTGCAATGGAATTTAAAGGAGCAGTTTAAGAAAAAAGTAAGTACATGACAATAAATGAAGAATTAAAAGAAATAATACCAACACCCACAACCCTACTCGGTTTCAAGCAAAAATATAATCATGTTCATCCAAAGACATGGCATTAACAAATTAATGTTCAACCATAGAAATGGCAGTCCTGCTATTGACATGGCAAATCAGCCATAGAAATGGTATCTCTGCTATAGACATGGCATTCCAGCCATAGACATGGCGCTTAACTCAACAAATTAAAAACCCCATGTCATTACTCCAATCTTTTGTGACAAAACAGTTTGAAAAGCAAACTACCGCCATACCAGCCGCACTAAGCACGCTCATGACCGTAAGCATGGCTATTCAAATAGTTTATGACTCAGCAGAGGTGTACAACTTTACCCATTTCACGCAGTATTCCAGTTGTCTGGAATATCTCTATATCACTGCTCACTACCGAAGGTAAGCAGCCAAGAGTTCGCGACACAACCTTTACATTATCTAGCCCTAAGCTTGCACTAGCCCTGTGAATGATTATCCCCAATTACTCGGATAGAAACCCACAGTATGAGGAGTCCTCACTCACCGGATAGAAACCCGTTGAGTAAGTCCCTCACTTCCCGAATAGAAAATCGTCAAGTGATTCTTTCACTTCACCGGATAGAAACCCGTTGAAGTGAGCCATTCGCAGATGTGATGGCAATAGAAATTGCTCGCATTACATCTGTCGACTAATCATGCAAGATTATGATTCGATGACCTAGTTAGCCACAGCTACCCATCCTAGCACATATGTTTGTACGATTGGGTATTAATCCTGGATTTGCTGGCTTCACTCCTTAATCGACTATGGGCGAGATCTTCACCCTATCTACTATTGAGTCAAAATCCCCACTTTTCAGAATATAATATAACTCGTCGCGTCTAAAACTAAGGTTTTCATTTCATTTTCATATCAAATAACAGAGATACTCTCTCTAAACATTTTTCAAAATATTATCAAATTCTTAAATTATCATATTCTCCTTTTATTTTGTTTTTAGAAAATGTATCGCTCTAGTTGCGTTTATGCGATAGTCGCACGAAAAACTTCCCAATTAATATTACATAATGTCTAGCACATATTCTAATGGTTACAATAGTACATGTTCAATATTTCAAAAGGATAAAAGCAACAAGTAGGACTACAACTACCTTTTCCCAATATTAGTATTTTTCATACACAACATACACACATGCATAATAGGATTTACAAAACAAAGTATAATAATTAAAATACTAGGATCAATATGATTGTAATACCTCATTTATCCAGCTAGGTTGTATCGTTCCATTTATCTGGGAATATTATTCGAAAACGAGATTTAAAACCTTCCGGAACCGAATCGGTAAAAAGAAAGAAGTCGGAGGGGGTAAAAGAAACAACTTTAGTCGGATTTTTCTAAACAGCGGGGTAAACGTCATTGTCGTCAACTGGGCGCATGAGCGACCAGTGGCCCAAGAGGGGCCGGCCAAAGGGGGGGGGTTGCCACTCCCCCCCCCAAAACCCTAGCCGCCACCCCTTGGTCTCCTCCTCTCCCCCTTGGCCGCCTCCTCCCCTCCCCCAAACCGGCCTCCTTGCTGCCCCTTGGTGCCCCCTCGCAGCGGTGGTGCCAACTCCGGTGATCCCCGTCGCTCCTCCTCAAGGTCCCCTCCAACAACTCCGTTCCCCGCCGACGTCGACGGCCGTTCGTAAATCTTCGGTGGCCGCCCTAGAAGAGAGAAGAGAGGGGAAGGGAGGAAGACCCGTGTGCAGCGGATCTTCGTCGTCTTACTGGTCTACAAGGGTAATTAGACCTCCGATTCGTTGTTTGATTCCATTAGAGTTGAGGATCCGATTGGATTTGTAGTTTCGTTTTGATTCTGTTAATAGATTGATTCTGTCCAGTACGTTGTACCTCGGTTTTGGGCGTCTTAGAGGCCGAATTGGACATCTGTGTCTTCTAGAGAATTGTTCCTGGTTTCATTAGCTTTCTTTTGGCACCTGGATCACGAATTTTCACCCAGTAGATTAAAAGTTATGACTGTTTTACCACGTACTGCTCTGTCTGTCAGAAATTCTGGGTATAGTCGGTTTCACCTAGGTTTTGATCTAGTTAAAGTCAGAATAAGGTCGGCCACCTAACTAGGTTTATGAAGATAATTTCACCATGTTTCCAGGCTGATAAAGATCACTTTATTTGGATCAGTGGTTTAAAAGTTAGAGCCTTTTCTTTAAGGCTGTTCTGAATTCTGGACAGACTGCAGTTATAGTTTTTCATTGGATGGTTAGACCTCTGTTTTGGCCGAATTAGAGTTTACCATCAACTAGAGTTTCGTAGCCAGTTAAGTTAAGAAAATATGAGCACTGGTTTCAGGTCTTTTGGACTTATGGTTTTTTATTGGTGAATTTTCTAGTAAAACTGCCAGATTAGTGATATTTGGAATGTTTGGGTAGATTGATCAAATTGAACCTTTTGTTTGGTTGGTTTGGCTACAGATTGTGGGAGTACACGTGTAGCATTGTCTTACTCGTTTGTCCTCATTTCAATTATTTTATATTGTAGGCGGTGAAGCGGTGAGTGGAGGGGTATCTCAATTACCTCCCAACCCGTTGCAGCGCGGCAGGCAAGTAACTTGTATACTATGATTGATGCATTATGTGATGTGTGAATGAATGAATATATTTGTTCGTACTTGTAGATGAATGCCATGTGTATCTTTTCATTTATGAGTACTATTTAATCTTGCCATGGATTCACATCATGACATGCATAACTTACTTTTGTAAGACCCATCAATTCCAGTATGGGCACTTGAAAATCCCATCAATTCCGGAATGGGTACGTGAGTCCACCATTCCAATGTGGGCCACGTTACGTGAGTCCACCATTCCAATGTGGGCCACGTTGGACGGCCGTATGAAACGTTCTTCATACGGTTACTTTAAGTGAACGCCGACGGGTGCTTCACTCGCTATACCGGTATATGCTACAATATGTCCAATTCCTTCAATGCATCATTCCATTACATCCATTCATAAGAATTGTTTCCAATAAATGTTCAATCTGTGATAATGTATATGGTTCATTGGATGTTGATTGTTACTTTCAAGTACTTGCTGAGTCTTTGGCTCATTTTTGCTTTGTTGTTTTATTTAGGTAAATGACAAGGAAGAACGGTTTCATGAAGGGTAGATCAACACGATGCACTCACTACCATAATCCAAAACATTTGAGAACTTATTATTGTCTTCTATTTATACCTTGTGTTGAATTGTAATAAGCCAACTTGGCCTTATTTACCATATCTTTCTGAATTGTTTATTTCCATTCCGTTGATTAAACTTGATGATGAATACTTGTTTCCGTATAATCTTAATACTTGCTTCACCTTATCATGCGTCTTGATGTTATTCTTTTAAAGAGTAGTGGTTGTAGGTGACATCTTGACTTCCTTATAGTCAGGGTGTTACAATGATCAAAGGGGGCGCTTGCCTTGCTCTTGCTATTCTTAAAATATGACTTGTTGGTCGTCATAATAATAAGTGGAGCAATCGTCGTCTAATTCAAAAAGAGCCGAAAATGAATTAAATAACATCAAATAAATTCAACAGTAACCAAAATTAAATATTTTTACATATTCTGGTAGATTGTGATTTTAGACAAATTTAGAGATGAATTTCATTCAATTTTGGGTTTTGTAGCAAAAGTTATTAAGGTTTCAATCCATTCGGTTTGATAAATCCAGATTAAATGAGAAATACGCTTTATATCGGAGAAAGCGTATTCTTGAGTCTGTTCTAACTAGATTTGGAAAGCGTATTCTTCTCAAAACTAAAAGTGTATTTTCTATTTTCATTTGATTTTCGTTTTAAAAATCGACAAGTGGGGCCCACTATCAGCAGCCCTATCCACGAGCACAGTGCGTAGACCGAGGGTCTATGTGCACAGCGCATGGGCTCACGGGGTTTCAGTTCACTTTGCACTTAACCCATGGGGCCCGCATCTCATAGACTCACTTTAAGAAAACGATTCGTTTTAATTTATTAGCTCGATCCCACTCGTGAGTGACTCATTAGATATTAACTAATCGTTTAACTATGGATTAGCACTAATGACTGGGATTAGGCAACTGATGATGAGCTATAGTGCTAGTCACCATTGTGTCGTGCGATGGCGCTCACGCCCGCGCGTGTCGCCGTCGCGGTGAGGCTTGGCGATGTGACAACCTGCATCATTTGCACATTTGTTAGCATAAAACATTTCTATATCAGTACAACAACATTTCATTTCATCAATTTTTACAAGATTTATTTTACATCCATTTGCATTGTTTTTGGCAGCAAGTAATTAAAACCCTAGTCCTCTTCTTGCCTTCTGGTAGTAGCAGCCTTCCTCGTCGCCTTGTCCTTTGAGGGCTTACCCTAGGGGAGAGAACCGGGTGGAGTAGACCGAGGGCTGGGCTAGATCTGGGAGCCAAGGCGGTCGGGAAGGCCGAGCCGGCCGGGCGATCTGGAGTGCGCTACGGGGAGGAGCCGGATGCCGGGCAACCAACCGAGGCAACAGATGATGAGCCGGCCTCGGCCGCGCCAAGTGGAATAGGAGTAGGACTCGGGAGCGCGGCGCTGGGCTGCAGTGCAAGGCGGGAAGCCGAGCAACCGGAGCATGAGCAGGCGGCGCCGAGAGGAGTCGGAGGCGGCAGCAGCACTGGCGAGTCGACGTGAAGAGCGGCGCAGTGCCGAGGGAGAGGGGTAGCCGGGGGAGCGCGGAGTAGGCCGGCGGAGTGGCGGAGGAGGCGCAGGGAGCCCAGCTGGAGGAAAGCGCGCCATGAGGAGGCGATGGCGGAGAGATCGCCAGAGAGAGAGTGCGGCGAAGAGAGAAAGGGGGAAGGAGAGTGTCGGCTGGAAGGAGAGGCGTCGGCCGAGGCGGTAAGAAGAGGGAGAGAGAGAGGCGGGAAGATTAGGGGGTATAGTTAGCCAGGTAAGTTTAAGGGGTTTAGTAGCTAGGGTTAGGATTAGAGGGATGGTTAAGATAGAGTTAGGAGGTGTTTTAGGGTTAGGAGGTATTTTAGGGTTAGGACTAGTCGGTTAGATTAGGGGATGGATTAGGGAGTTAATCGGTTAGGTTTAACCGGTTTAGTAGGTAATTAGAGAGGTGGTTTAGTAGTTTAGTAGTTAGTCGGTTAATTAGAGATTAGGGTTAGAAGATTAGTTGTTTGGTTTTTGAGTATAGGAAATTTATGAATCGGTATAGTTAGTGTTTGTTCAGTTATTTAGAGTAACCCATTGGTGTGCCAGGAGTGTTAGTAGTCTTGTGCGCTCGAGTAGATTCTTGTAGGCGTAGCAGAGTGTAAGATCCGGTAGTAGTTTGTGTCAAGTGTAGAACGCGAGTTCGGCGATCTCGGCAGTAGATCGGGTTTAACCGTAGGACGATTTTTAGCGGGAGAGTGCTAACTAGGTCGGGTTTCGAAAAATTTTGTTAAATTAAAATTGGCTAACATAGGAGTTGTATTAGCATTTTGTACGCCTACTATCACTCAAACTCAACTAGGTAATTATTTATATATAATGCGTGCTACCACTTTGCTACAGAGGGCAAACCAAAGCTGACAGGAGTAGCTGATCAGGAATTCTCTGGCGATGATCTCTTTTACAACTCCAAAGGCAAGCTTTTCTCTTGATCATGAATATAGTTATCTTAAACGTAAATCGTATATTGTTGTATCATATATGTATTGCATCAAAACTATTTCTCAAAATTAAATTGGATTGAGATGAAACTGAAAAGATAAGAAAAGAGATGAAAGAAAAGAAGAAGTGAGAATTACTAGCTTGGTAAAGGGGGCCCAGGGCAGGGGAAGAAGATGAAAAAGAAAATGATGATGATGATGTGGTAAGAGGTGGGACTCCTTTACATATGGTTAAAATATAAGGACCAACAAAACTCTTACTCGGTCAGAGGCTGTAAAATCAGTGCCAACCATTTTCCCATTTCGGTGGGCAGAAAATGCTACCTTGTTATGTAGTTATGCTCTCTACAACGGGACACGAGGGGGAGTGTTGGGTGAAGGGAAATCCGGCCCAACCAACATTACCAGAACTCGGTGTGAAGATAAGTTCGGCATCGACAAAACATAATGGGTGGAGAAATTAACCACGTAACTTGGAAAACGTTCTGTATTCTAAACTTGAACCCGCATCAAAGGAAATGCTGGGGACCTGGATCTTTTAGAGTTCATAATAGCTATGGGTAAAGTGGTACAAGCCTGCGCAGTGCTATGCAAATCATGAATTCATGCCAGTGTCCTGGATTGGAGTCTACGGGAACCACCAGGGGTCTTTCCTCTATTCGAGTGACAAGTAGTATTTTCAGTATTAAAATTTGCCACTTAATGTTTTCACGAGTTGTTATTTTCAGAAAAGAGATGGTTTAGAAAATGTGTTATTGAACAGAGATGAGTCATCCAGTGCATTGTTGCTATTAATGCTTGCTGAGTACTTTTGTACTCAACCTTGCTAGTATTCTCCTTTGTAGATCCTAGTCCGGCCGGGAACTATCCCGAGTGGGACGATGGACTTGCAGGTACCGATGCAGCTGCAGGAGGATAAGGCACCGACGACAAGGGCTGGGGCGAGTGGGGCGCCATCTTTGACGCGTGGGACGAATAGGAGGGCGGTACTTTAGAGTAGACTGCAGAAGCGGAGAAGCTCCCTTTTGTGTTTGTGAAATATGTGTATTAAAGACCATAGCCTTGTGTGGCTACTACTGTAATAAAGATATGCAGTTTCTATCTTGTTGTTCTGCTACGCGACTCTGATAAAATACTTACTATTCGTCGGAGCTGTGTTCTACCGGGCAGATGAATAGTAATCTGTATGCCTAAGTGTGATTACCCCTGGGGTAATGACACGGGGCGTCACATGTAGTATCAGAGCAATAAGATCGGGCCACGCTAATAAATAGAAACTGTAGCAATAACTTAAGTATGCCATTCTCGCTTGCTATATTGCACTAAATACTTTATTAATCCTTGCCTCTATTCCAATTTCTATTCCAAACCCCTCTTTCAAAAGTATTATGTTGAAAAGCCTACCTCTTCTTAAAGTGACCTTCCTACTAACATAGAACCATCTCTAAGTTAGTTCTCCTTCCGAGAGAGTGCGGGGGAACAGCGTTATTGTCACATGATCGGTATGGTTGTCTTCTGCGAGTAGATGGTTAGACTCCAGCTCAACCTAGGATAGAAAATATTGGCTGTGGGTGCAGTACCATAAGGTTTAGAGTCTAGTGCCTGGACTAGAGACATGGAGTAGAACTCTGGTATGGACCTGCCTTTCCAATTTTGGACAAGTCTGGACCATACTCGTTAGCTTCCTTACCTCTTCTTCTATATCAAGGTACCTTATCTCACTTCTGCACATCAGATTTCCCGGACGAGTGGTTCGTGGTACTCCGAGCGTGTAGCTCTGGCGTACCCAGGAGCGAAATCCTGGTCGTACTCAGGAATGAACCCTGAGCGGTCCCAAATATGTGATTTGGGTGGACTCGAGCCAGATCTCGAGCGTGCCTGGGCGCGTGGGTCCAGGGTAGTATAGGTTCGCACTCAGAGGCAAGCTCTGAGCGGTCTCAAACACGTGGTTTGGGCGGTCTTGAGAATGGGATCTCAAGCGTGACTGAGCACGAGAGACTCAGGTAGTATAGGGTTTGGATCTTTTTGCATATCATTGTTTCTAGGTGTTATTTGATTATCTGTGCATGGCATAATCCAACTCACCCGCGGTTACCTTCTACCAGATAAGTGTAATGCCTTCATCTCTACCTCAACTGCTGTTAAAGAAGATGAAAGGTCAAGGAAGTGAAGAACGTGAATTGGGATTGAGACTGGGACTCCTGCCGCATGGACAACCCACAGAGGATCCAGTAGTGAACCCCAGTGAGTCAGCACCTGGTCAACCTCAAGCCACTACCATACCAGAAAGCAGCCAACCGCCACCCACTAGAGCAACAGATCCCCTAGGCATAATGGCAGATGTACTTATATTCTTAGAGAACTCCAGAAAAGAAGCCCGGGAGCACCAAAACCGTTTCATGGAAGCTTTATTAACCCGAGTAGCACCTACTACCTCTCAGCCAACCCGCGGGGTTAGTCTGGGTGAATTTCTCCAAACTCACCCTCCCACCCTTGCTAAAGCTACTGATCCACAGGACGCAAGTGATTGGCTGGTAGAGATAGAAAAGAAGTTGGGCACAGTAGGATGCTCATATGCAGAGAAAGTATGATATCGCCACACAGCTTGACTGCATCAAAGACTACGGTGGCTTAACTACAACCGCAACCGTGTCAGCGAGCAACCCATCACTTGGGCTGAATTTAAAATACGTTTCGCAGAAACACATGTGCCTACAGGAAGGATGGAATTAAAGAAACAAGAATTTATAGCTCTAACTCAAGGTGGGAAAAAGATGGTAGAGTATTTGAGTCAGTTCAACGATCTTTCCCGCTACGCTCCAGCCGATGTCGACACCGAGGAGAAGAAAATCGAGAAATTCCTGGATGGAATGCAGCCATATCTAAAGATGCTCCTATCCATGCACAACCTCACCGAATTCCAAGACCTAGTCAATAGAACCATAATTATGGAGAATGAATACTCCGACCTCACCGAAGAGCGGAGGAAGAAAGCCAAAACTGATCACCATTCCCCCCACCTGCTCCTAGACTTCATCCCTATTTGTCGCAGCAAGCGCCACCAAGATATGGACCACCTCAACAGCAACCCTTCAACCCACCTTTTCAGATACCAATAACCCAGCCGCCACCAGTACCCACATCAGTTAGATGTGGCAAGTGTAGAGGACGTCACCTGACGACAGATAGCATGATGGTTGCATATCGGATTAAAGAATTACATAATTGTCGGATTTTTTATTATTAGAAACACCTCGTTGGGGGATATTACATTATAGATTTAAATGACTATTGGATACTAGAGTATTGAATTGTTGAATGTTGGATCATAGAAATAGATAATTCTTGGATACTGTATGTTGGATCATAGACATAAAGTTCTATTGGATTATTGGAAATTGGACTATTGGATGTTGGATTATAGAAATAAATTATTGTGGATATTGGATTGGTGGATATTGGATTAGTATAAATACATGATTATCGAATAATTGGATTATTATTGGATATAGGAATGAATGTGGGCTACTGGATTATAGGAATACCTCAGTTGGATTATTGGAGTAAGGGATATTGGATTATGGAGATAGATGATATTGGATTATGGAGATAGATTATTATTGAAGATTTGATTGTGAGATTATATAACTAATGGAGTTGGATTATCGGATTTCATCATTATTGGATTACAGGGTTATATCATGATCGGATTATTAGAAATGTATTATTGCTGGATTATAGAAATACCTTTGTTGGATATTAGAATATGTTCTTGTTAGAACAAAGGAGTGTATCTTTGTTGGGAATATAGAAATAAATCTTGGTTGGATTATGGAATACATCTTGGTGGATTTAATAAATTTTAGTAATTATTTAAGAATTAGTGTTCAGAACTTGATCCAGTAAAGGTGGTGAATGAAATATGAAAAGATTGGATTTTGACAGCAATGCAGAATGTTAATGTCTGGTAAACTGGTTGAAATCATGATATCCGGGTAAACTCTAAGGAATTAATTGGAGGATTAGGTTATAATGGATTTATTGGATATGGTTGAATGGTAAATGTGGATTTAGAGGTATGATGAGTGATTGTGGGAAATCTCATAGTGATAAGCGGATCGGGACTAGATGATGAATAAAGACTGAAGTTGGATTAGCATAGTAAGTTGTGATTGTAATTATAAAGAATTGATGAAATTGGTGGAGTTAATTGAGTAGTAGTGATCGATTGGTCTACATTTATTGGTGGACTAATGTGAACCCTAATGTGGTGGATCAACATGGCTTAATAGATTAATTTGGAGAATTTGATGTTAATATGGATGCTTGATTTACTGATCTTAAGAGTGGCAGAAAGATTAAAATTGAGGAATTTAACCAAAGGATCAATTACAATCTAAGTAAGGCTATAGAATTGTTTTTATCACATAATTCTATCAAGTGAGGTAACTTAGAAGACAAATAAAGTTGGATCAGACTTAGGCCAAATGAATAGGTGGATGGTGCAGGTTAATGCGCATGATCAATTCATTGCTATGATTGAGATTAAGTTTTGTTGGAAATTACCCTAGTCGATTAGGGAATCAGTCTTTGAGCTGCACCATGTTTCTAAGATTTAGTATACTGTTCAAAATCATGATACAGGGGGAACACCATGTGGCGATATCTCCATATTAGAGGACAACTACTGGATTATATGCATCTAGCCAATCAAGCAATTATAGATGACGAATCCACGCAAGACTTCACCAAAAAGCCCGACAGGACATGACCGCAATACCTCAAGACTAGAACCTGGCGGGAACCATTTGACCTTAGTCTAACCAACCTCCTAGCAGAGGAAGTACAATACCACTACTAGGCCCTGAACCGGTGTGGGGAAGACAGCGAGAAAATTCAGTTAAGTCGAGAGTGTTCCAGGATTGCTCCAAGCAGACAGAAGAATTATGCAAACCGTCGTAGAAAGGACCTACAGCTTGAAGTCAGGGATTCTGTGTATTCAAAGGTACTACCTGCGCGCGGGATGCGTCCATTCGGATTAAAAGGGATACATAAGTCCACGGTATGTTGGACCATTTCGGATCATGAAGTGTAAAGGCACTTTCGCGTACCTACTGGATTTACCAAATTTATCATTGGGAACCCGTGGTGTATTCTATACCCTCTAGCTCAGGAAATACCTGAGATGTCCCTCACATTTCTACACAGATCTTGACCCTCCTCTACAAGACTTTCAACATTCAAAGGACACCCCGTGAAGACTCTGGCTACAGAAACCCGTCAGTTAAGAAACTAGAGGATCTGTCCAAGAGAAATACAGTGGAGGAATCACCTCGTCAGCAAAGCTTCGTGGAAAAAAAAAGAAGAAGAAGCGTTACACCTACCCCATTCCCCCTCCGGAAAGATTGCAATTTCGGGGACGAAATTTTTCCAAGGGGGGAGGATGTGACTGTGGGTTACGGGTAGGCGCTACGATAGCACAAACAAAATTTTACCGCGCAACTAAGGAACCACCGCAAGTAATAGATAACGAGATTACCGCTAGACGCACCGACTCGTAGCAGAAGTAGAGTCGTTGTAGCGAGTTGATGCAGTCGTAGTCGTACTCACGATGTGTCTCCTTCTTCGAGTAGTCGTACTCGATGCGCGTCTACTTCTTCGAGTGGTCATACCCACCACGCGACTTCTTCTCCGACTCCGGTGATCAACACAAGTCGCGGATCGTCCTAGTGCTGATGCTTCGCAACAACACCTCCGAGGTATCCACACGTACGGGGCAGGATCACCACGCATTGGAGTGCTAGCTCCGGCAGCGTGGTAAAGAAGGTGTGGCTATTAGGGTTTCAGGAGTACTTTCAAAGATCATCCTCGTCTCCTTACCCTATGCCACCGCCCCTCTTTATATAGGCATCCATGATGGGTCTCGTACCTGAGGCCCATTAGGAACTCGTGGCCTATACGAATTTGGATCATCATCCAAAACAGATCCTTGCCCTTTAAGTGTGCGACCCCACAGGTTCATGTGTAATCGGTTATGACTCGGAAACTCTTTTCCGATCACTAGTCGTTAGCGGTACCTAGCAAAGACATAACGATTCCCAAAGACACATAGAATAAATCGATAAACCTTGATGTAATATGATCTATGATCGAGTCCTCATCACTTACGACGATTCGTATTCTATATGACCAGTTGTAATTGGTCACGACGATTCAGAACTCCGCACGACTGTGTCCTTACCATTCAGGATTACGTTTGACCGGCCTACGACCAAAGACGTATCTCCATACGACTAGTCCAGAATCGATCAAACTAAGCGACCTACTCATGCATTCTCCCTTTGCCTCACGATGTCTGGTTGAACTCCAGGTGAGAGGATGTGTCATCCATGGACTGTTCAATACTTTCTCGATCGAGTATCGGATAACATCATGTGGTCGACACTTCGACCACTAGTGGCATGGCCATGCACTTTCTTTATCCGATCACCACGAGGGCCGAGACATCTCTCTGTTATGCAAGGAGGGCAAATCCCATCTCGACCGATCACATCTCTCCGCATGTTTCATAGCATACCCAAAGCTACCTTTATAACTACCCCAGTTACGGAGTAGCGTTTGGTAACCCCTAAGAGTGCTATTACACATGTAGGGAACCATGTTGTTCTCAGGTCTAAGGATTATACATCATCATTATTTTCTTGATCGAGTGTCGGATAACATCATGTGGTCGACACTTCGACCACTAGTGGCATGGCCATGCACTTTCTTTATCCGATCTCCACGAGGGGCCCAGAGACATCTCTCCTGTTATGCAAGGAGGGGCAAATCCCATCTCGACCAGTCACATCCCTCCGCATGTTTCATAGCATACCCGAAAGCTACCTTTATAACTACCCAGTTACGGAGTAGCGTTTGGTAACCCCTAAGAGTGCTATTACACATGTAGGGAACCATGTTGTTCTCAGGTCTAAGGATTATACATCATCATTACTTGAGACCAACTAATGACACAAAGATTCATAACAATCTCAATAGTGTCTCAATGATGGGTCTATCCAACACCATGTTCTCTAAAATGTGTTCACATTATTGATTCGATATCTCCAAATCTATGAACGGTGAAACCAAGTCATCAATCAATACATGTGCTAGTCACATAGTCACTGGTGTTCCGACCAGTGACCTCCGACCAGGGATACATTTAGAATGACATCATATAAGTTAAAGAGTTCCACCAATAAGTCACATACTTATTGATCTATAACAAATGATTCATTCAAGGAACACGATAACATATTATCAAAAACATGAACACAATGAAATATCATCATCTCTATGATTGCCTCTAGGGCATATTTCCAACAGTGACAACCCGCACCATTTGCACATTTGTTAGCATAAAGCATTTCTATATCAGTACAACAACATTTCATTTCATCAATTTTTACAAGATTTATTTTACATCCATTTGCATTGTTTTTGGCAGCAAGTAATTAAAACCCTAGTCCTCTTCTTGCCTTCTGGTAGTAGCAGCCTTCCTCGTCGCCTTGTCCTTTGAGCGCCCGTCCGTAGAGCCACCTCGCGATCCATTTTCCCCGCTCGTCAGGAAAATCAGCAAGTGGTTAGTAAGCTTAATTGAGAGCATTCTTGTGAGCATTAGAATATAGAAAGTTAGAGTATAGGGAGTGGCCATCAGATTTCCCAAAGTGCAATAGAGTATCCGGAGTAACCTGAGTAGTCGGTCCCTTGACCATCAAGATCCCCAGACCAACCGGAGTTAGTCGGCCCCTTGATTGTCAAGATATCCAGACCACCCAAGATCCTTCGCCACCTGTCACTTTCGTGGGTCTCATCATCCGGGATTGTTAGAATCCAACACCCACTGTTTGCACTGTAGGGATACGTGGCAATGCTACGATAGCACAAACAAAATTTTCCGCGCAACAAAGGAACCACCGCAAGTAATAGATCACGAGATTGCCGCTAGACGCGCCATCTCGTAGCGGAAGTAGAGTCGTAGTAGCGAGTTGATGCAGTCGTAGTCGTACTCACGACGCGTCTCCTCCTTCGAGTAGACGTACTCGACGCGCGTCTGCTTCTCCGAGTGGTGTACCCACCACGCGACTTCTTCTCCGACTCCGGTGATCAACACAAGTTGCGGATCGTCCTAGTGTTGATGCTTTGCAACAACACCTCCGAGGTATCCACACGTACGGGGCAGGATCACCACACACCAGAGTGCTAGCTCCGGTAGAGAGATTAAGAAGGCGTGGCTATTAGGGTTTTAGGAGTTCTTCCAAAAGATCATCCTCTCTCCCTTTCACCCCAGGCCACCGCCCCTCTTTATATAGACATCCATGATGGGTCTCGTACTTGAGGCCCATTAGGAACTCGTGGCCTATACGAATTTGGATCACCATCCAAAACAAATCCTTACCTTTTAAGTGTGCGACCCCACAGGTTCATGTGTAATCGGTTATGACTCGGAAACTCTTTTCCGATCATTAGTCGTTAGCGGTACCTAGCAGTACATAACGATTCCCAAAGATACATAGAATAAATCGGACGAACCTTGATGTAATATGATCTATGATCAGGTCCTCATCACTTACGACCAGTTCGTATCTCTATACGACCAGGTTGTAATTGGTCACGACCAGTTCGTAACTCCTTACGACCAGGTTCTAACCATTCTCTGAGTACGTTTGACCAGACTACGACCAGCACGTATCTCCATACGACTAGTCCGTAACTAATCAAACTAAGCGACCTACTCATGCATTCTCCCTTTGCCTCACGATGTCTGGTTGAACTCCAGGTGAGATGATGTGTCATCCATGGACTGTTCAATACTTTCTCGATCGAGTGTCGGATAACATCATGTGGTCGACACTTCGACCACTAGTGGCATGGCCATGCACTTTCTTTATCCGATCACCACGAGGGGCCCAGAGACATCTCTCCTGTTATGCAAGGAGGGGAAAATCCCATCTCGACCAGTCACATCACTCCGCATGTTTCATAGCATACCCGAAAGCTACCTTTATAACCACCCAGTTACGGAGTAGCGTTTGGTAACCCCTAAGAGTGCTATTACACATGTAGGGAACCATGCTGTTCTCAGGTCTAAGGATTATACATCATCATTACTTGAGACCAACTAATGACACAAAGATTCATAACAATCTCAATAGTGTCTCAATGATGGGTCTATCCAACATCATGTTCTCTAACATGTGTTCACATTATTGATTCGATATCTCCATATCTATGACCGGTGAAACCAGGTCATCAATCAATACATGTGCTAGTCACATAGTCACTTGTGTTCCGACCAGTGACCTCCGACCAGGGATACATTTAGAATGACATCATATAAGTTAAAGAGTTGCACCAACAAGTCACATACTTATTGATCTATAACAAATGATTCATTCAAGGAACATGATAACATATTATCAAAATCATGAACATAATGAAATATCATCATCTCTATGATTGCCTCTTGGGCATATTTCCAACATGCAATTGCCAAAACCCCATTATAAACCCTCGGTGCATATCCCAGTAAACCACACCCTCAGTCAAGCGTCACTGGGTGCAGCAACCATTTCCAGAACCTTCCCTTGCCAATTCATTCCCCCTGGCCGAGCCCAAACCAGCAGCACAAACAAGTGCATCACCCAGAGCAAGCAGCCCAAATTCTTTCCCCCAAGCAGCAGCAAGCCAGCAAATGCATCCCCCTTGCAAAGCCAGCAAATGCATCCCCAAAGCCAAGAAGACCAAGTGCATCTCCTCAGAAACCAAAGAGCGAGCCCAGATTCATTCCCTGTGGTGGAAGACAAGTTCATCCCCAGTGAGCCAAGAAAGCCCAAGACCACAAGCTCCCCATCGCCATTCTCCTCCTCCCACCTTTCCCACCAAGGCCAACCATGATAGCAAGGAGCCATCACCCAAAGGGCTACAACCAGGGAGCTAGGAGTAGAAAGGAGAGCACCGGCCAGCCAAGATCGCCATCCCTCTCCCAGCCTAGATCCGTCAAGAGGTAACCCCAACACATCAGTTTGCATTGCACACCATTCACAAATCACTAGATTTCAAGAGAATAATTTGGTAGCTATCGGCCTATCTCAAAGACAGAGCCTTTGGTAGGAGTAGAGAGGAGGTCGGTGAGGGCTTACCCTGGGGAGAGAACAGGGTGGAGTAGACCGAGGGTCGGGCAGATCTGGGAGCCAAGGCGCCGGAAGGCCGAGCCGAGCCGGCCGGTCTGGAGTCGCCATGGGAGGAGCGGATGCTGTGCAACCACCGAGGCGGCACATGGCGGAGCCGGCCTTGGCCGCCCCAAGTGGAGCAGGAGGAGGACTCGGGGCGTGGCGCTGGGGCAGAGGCTGGCGGGAGGCCGAGCGATCGGGCGTGAGCAAAGCGGCGCCGAGAGGAGTCTTAGGCGGCAGCGGCTCTGGCGAGCCGGCGCGAAGAGTGGCGGTAGTGCCGAGGGAGAGGGGGAGCCGGGGGAGCGGGGAGTAGGCCGGCGTAGCGGCGGAGGAGGCGCAAGGAGCCCAGCTGGAGGGAGGCGCGCCAGGAGGAGGCGGCGGCGGAGAAATCGCCAGAGAGAGGGTGAGGCGAAGAGAGAAAGGGGGTAGGAGAGTGTCGGCTGGAAGGAGAGGCGTCGGCCGAGGGGGTAAGAAGAGGGAGAGACAGAGGGGGTAGATTAGGGGGGGTATAGTTAGCCGGGTAAGGTTAAGGGGTTTAGTAGCTAGGGTTAGGATTAGGGTGAGGGTTAAGATATAGTTAGGAGGTGTTTTAGGGTTAGGATTAGTCGGTTAGATTAGGGGTTGGATTAGGGAGTTAATCGGTTAGGTTTAACCGGTTTGGTGGGTAATTAGAGAGGGGGTTTAGTAGTATAGTAGTTAGTT
This sequence comes from Hsuehochloa calcarea, assembly GCA_036346395.1. Classification (NCBI taxonomy): domain Eukaryota; kingdom Viridiplantae; phylum Streptophyta; class Magnoliopsida; order Poales; family Poaceae; genus Hsuehochloa; species Hsuehochloa calcarea. Next base: position 29,521,638 of record CM070597.1, read on the forward strand.
GGTTAATTAGATATTAGAGTTAAAAGATTAGTTGTTTGGTTTTTGAGTATAGGAAATTTAGGAATCGATATAGTTTGTGTTTGTTCAGTTATTTAGAGTAACCCGTTGGTGTGCCAGGAGTGTTAGTAGTTTTGTGCGCTCGAGTAGATTCTTGTAGGTGTAGCAGAGTGTAAGATCCGGTAGTTGTCTGTGTCGAGTGTAGAACGCGTGTTCGGCGATGTCGACAGTAGATCGGGTTTAACTGTAGGACGATTTTTAGCGGGAGAGTGCTAACTGGGTCGGGTTCCGAAAAGTTTTATTAAATTAAAATTGGCTAACATAGGAGTTGTATTAGCATTTTGTACGCCTACTATCACTCAAACTCAACTAGGTAATTATTTATATATTATGTGCGCTACCGCTTTGCTACAGAGGGCAAACCAGAGCTGACAGGAGTAGCTGATCAGGAATTCTTCGGCGCTGATCTCTTTTACAACTCCAAAGGCAAGCTTTTCTCTTGATCATGAATATAGTTATCTTAAACGTAAACCGTATATTGTTGTATCATATATGCATTGTATCAAAACTATTTTTCAAAATTAAATTGCATTGAGATGAAACTGAAAATATAAGAAAAGAGATGAAAGAAAAGAAAAAGTGAGAATTACTAGGTAGGTAAATGGGGCCCAAGGCAGGGGAAGAAGATGAAAAAGAAAATGATGATGATGATGTGGTAAGACGTGGGACTCCTTTACATATGGTTATAATATAAGGACCAACAAAACTCTTACTCGGTCAGAGGCCGTAAAATCAGTGCCAACCATTTTCCCGTTTCGACGTGCAGAAAATGCTACCTTGTTACGTAGTTATGCTCTCCACAACGGGACACGAGGGGGAGTGTTGGGTGAAGGGAAATCCGGCCCAACCAACATTACCAGAACTCGGTGTGAAGATAAGTTCGGCACCGACGGAACGTAATGGGTGGAGAAATTAACCACGTATCCTGGAAAACGTTCTATATTCTGAACTTAAACCCGCATCAAAGGAAATGCTGGGGACCTGGATCTTTTAGAGTTCATAATAGCAATGGATAAGGTGGTACAAGCCTGCGCAGTGCTATGCAAATCATGAATTCATGCCAGTGTCCTGGATTGGAGTCTACGGGAACCACCATGGGTCTTTCCTCTATTCGAGTGACAAGTTGTATTTTCAGTATTAAAATTTGCCACTTAATGTTTTCACGAGTTGTTGTTTTCAGAAAAGAGATGGTTTAGAAAATGTGTTATTGAACAGAGATGAGTCATCCAGTGCATTGTTGCTATTAATGCTTGCTGAGTACTTTTGTACTCAACCTTGCTAGTATTCTCCTTTGTAGATCCTAATCCGACCGGGAACTATCCCGAGTGGGACGAAGGACTTGCAGGTACCGATGTAGCTGCACGAGGAGAAGGCACCGACGATGAGGGCTAGGGCGATTGGGGCGCCATCTTTGACACGTGTGACGAATAGGAGGGCGGTACTTCAGAGCAGACTGCAGAAGCGGAGAAGCTCCCTTTTGTGTTTGTGAAATATGTGTATTAAAGACCATAGCCTTGTGTGGCTACTACTATAATAAAGATATGCAGTTTCTATCTTATTATTCTGTTGTGCGACTCTGATAAAAGGCTTGCTATTCGTCGGAGCGGTATTCTACCGGGTAGATGAATAGTAATCCGTATGCCTAAGTGTGATTACCCCTGGGGTAATGACACGGGGCGTCCACAGCGACACCGGAGAGTGCCCAAAATGGGATCTCTGTGCTATTACGCACTCGCCAGCACTGGCAGCAAGGTCAGAGGTGGCCTGACGCGCGCCGCCGGGTGGAGGAGCGAGTATGGCAATGAGCTAAAGCTTGAATGAGCTACGCCCTCTACATATTAACGCACGCATAAGCTTCTACGGTCTTCCAGGAGCATACCATAATTGGAGAGAGGAGCTAAGGTGGTCGGAGTCGTGTTGTCGACAGTGAGCCGAGGCGGTGAGGTCGATCGCGTGTGGAGAAGAAGCTCGGCTGAAGGATAAGGTACAGTGATGGTTGGAGAAGCTCGAGAAGGTCCAGGCGATGCTTTAGGTACACAGAATCGGGCTGAGGTGTAGTTGTTCTCCAGCGGTTCTTGAGGCGCCGGATCTGGCCGGAGACAAAGAAGAAGGGATGATTCGAGAGCTCCCGTGGATCAAATGCTAAATTGAGTGAGGGGATATCATCAGTGATCTCTGGAACACGAAGTGAAGTCAGGAGAGTGACACAAAACCCTTCACGGCGTCGGGGACGAAGGTGGTAGCGTACGACTGAATTAGGGCTCACGCTCGCCGAGCATTAAGCTCGATTGAGTGGGGAAGATGAGGCGGGGAGGTGCGCACTCACTTGGAAAAGAAGAAATGGAGCTCAGGGCTGCTTTTATAAACAGAGGTGGCGGAGATTGAAGAGGAAGGGACTCGGGCACATGCGGGCAACCGACGGAGCTTCCGGCATTGTACGGGTAGAGATGGGCTTCGGCCGTGGCAGGGATGGGCGCGGACTTGATGGTGGTGCAATAGGTGGGTGCGGCCGATGGAAACCGTGGGCAAGGTGGTTAAAAACAGTGGGAACGCGGCGAAGCTCTCGCTGGCGCTCAGCGCCGTGAGTTGGAAGACTATGGGCAGGGCCCACAAGTCAGAGAGAGGTGAGGGGTGTTAGGGTTTTTAGGTTTTGATGTTTCTGGTGATTATTTTTCTGATTTTATTTACTGCTCGAATGGCTTCATAAATTAATGAAAAATTTTGTGTGGATTTATGACCTAATGTAGTTTCTCCTGTAAATTTCTCATATGATAATACTTTCTATGAATTTCTACAAAATTTGAAAAAATTACTATTTTGCTCTTTTGTTATTGTTTTTTTTCTAAATAATATTTCATATAAATTCTTTTGTGAATTATTTTTGGGATAATATTCCCAAAATAATTCTCTCCTCTGATATTTTTATTTTGTTTTTATATATTTCCATTTTAGCTCATATTTATTTGTAGTTCATGTTTTGTTTTTAATTCAAAGTCAAATTCAAACATGGCTATGATTTCATATGCAAATTATCAGAGTAATTTCTCTAGTGCATTTATATTACATTTCCCAGGACTCAAATTTTGGGATGTTACACCACTGGAGTTCCCACACACGTAATGTGTGTGCGAAGAACCGGCAAAGATCATCCAGTCCACACATCCGACGATGGCATCCCGGGTGTACTACATGTGCAGTCATCACCTCGTAGGAGAATCTTGCACACACATATTTTTCACATCTTACGTTCCATTCCACAAATCACTAAGTACAACCACGCATAATGGTAGTCAGAGATGCGATGCAACTTCTTCCAATGGATTGACGACCCGGACATATATGATAGGGTGTTCATCCAGCAGATATGTACATGTTGAACTATTTGATGCGAGTCGGGACCTTCAAATGTTGGAAATCCTACGTACCCAACCCGACTGAAAAGACACCATAAGCTGAGTACGATCAGGCCGAGCGTGCGGCACACAAGGGGAAAGCCCCTGCTAGTGAGACCGGCGGCCGTCCTAGCGTTCCTCGTCTCCTAGGGAAGTACGGATCGAAGAGGTAAGCTATGTTCAGAACACATCCTCAATATTAACTTGGCCCTACGTTGTGCTGTCATAACATCATTCAATCAACAGCCCGTCTCGCAGAACATGCCTGACTTCGAGACTGAACAACGCCGCGGAGGGTCTAGAGACAAGGGGAAGGGAGCGATGGGCCACCAGGACTGATTGATTTTGTTCCAATCAAAAAAAATATTCCAAAAAGGCGTGCAACTATCGTAGGTGTATTTCGGTTTGCTCATTCGTGTATGTTGTCGCTTCTAATGTACGTAACCAAACCAATATCGTCATGTATTTCGCAACTAAATTATGAAGTCTTTCGAACGTAAATCTTTTTTTCAAATATTTTGACTATTACATATTACGTAATCTTTTCCCGAATGAATCGATTCCACGAACAATACAATCGGTACAACAACGCGCATGGCAACCCGAAAGCCAATTTTTTCGTTACGCTCCGAATTTGTGTTATTGCACCGCCGAACTCGCATTCCAAATTGTGTTGCTAATCTCGCACTCCCTACTTCATATTTCGTTATCTTCTCCAATTTTGGATTTTGAGCTATGAGGACACTACAATATATTACTAAAAAACTTTGTGAAATACACTTAATCTTTTGGCAGAATTCTCTAAATATAAATTAAAAAATATATATATATGGTCATATCGTCATTTCGAATGGTGACAAGAATCCTATCGCTAGTGGCGATAGGGTCTAGTCTTCTGTTCGATTGGTGACAGAAATATCTCCCCACTATTCCAATTAACTATAGAGTTTCTATCGTGGCACCTACATTTGTAAAAAAAAAAATTGACTATTTATTTTTATAATTATTTTTAAAATTAATATTGTTTTAAAAAATTAACAAAAAAAACTCAAAGGCGAGGCGAATCATCATGAGAAGATCATGCGAATATGCCAGGAACACTATATATGCGCAGGAAAGATCTTAGCATGATAGGATCGATAGCTGCACATATATTGGTTTTAATCCAGTGGTCCAGATTCCCGATGGAACGGGCAATTAAATTGTCTGCTCAAGAACAAAACCTGTAGGGAAAAGGCGTTTTAAATTGCTGATGAAAGAGAAAGTAATTAGTGGAAAATGGCCGCCAGGTCATAAACTCCACGAAAGTACACTTGTCTAGTGCTAGACAAAGAAATGATGATTACGTCGCGGAAGATTCGGCCGGACGAACGCTATCACGAGTCTGAATTCATTGTTAATTAATCACGCTGGTGCCTAAATTATTTACACTCAATTAGCACTCCGCTTTTTTTAGATTAGCTTGCCACTTTCGAGTGAAAATAAAACCAAATCAAAAACCGATTTGAACATAAAACATCAAAATCACACTAAATCATCGTAATGTTCATGTTTGAATAGCGTAGAACTGAAGGAATACATTTACGCTTTCAGGGGCTGCGCAGCGAGAGATCGATGAATGTTTACCAAAGCCATTTCAATATTTTATAGGTAGTGGTCGGTTTGCGTTAAGTACGTCGAGTAGAGGCACCCGCAAATTAGCATTTCTGATTAATATAAGACAGTACAACACTAGCAATTTTCCGGAATTTAGACTTAATAATCGAGTCACAAATTCTAGAATTCCACGCCGACATACTAAGCTTACTGCATATCATATCCGACATAGTTGTTACGAAAACCTTTGCATAGGCATAAGACCAAACCACCCTGTGGGTTATAAATATAAGGACCACCTATGTATAAATGATGGACTGATGAATAAAATAGATACAAGTTCTCCTCTATACATTTGTGTTCATTGTGTCTTTCTTTTGGTGTTTATGTGATTATTTTTATAGATTGATTTACTAGTCAGTAACGCGACAACTACTGCTATTTATCAACGAAGCTCTTCGATCCGGGTACATCATTCTAATTCTAAAGGTTAGCAAAGAGATCAATTTTGTTTTTGTGGATTCTAGCGTCAATTGATATTTGATTTGTATGCATGATCCGATTCATTGCCCTCGTGGTAATCATTGGCTGGGAGACGAAGCTATGATCGGGAGGATCGGGACCACAGCACGTTGAGCCGGCGTAAATAGCAAAATCAGCGATACGACAACACAACAACCAGTGAGTCGATCTTGATAAATTCATTTGCCAGCCAAAATTAATCTATGAAAAAAATAGTTTATCTATTTGTTTGTGTGTCAGTGAGCGCCACTGGCAAGCGCCACCGAACATGCCGGTGGCGCGCGCCGCCGTGCACCACCAAGCCGACTGCGCCGCTTCCCGCTTGCGCCCCACACACACGCGCCGTCCCCACACACACGCCTCCGTCGCCGAAGTCGCTCGCGTCGCTCCACCAACAACGCTGAGCCGTCCGCTGCCGCCACCACGTTGTTGCACCGGCCCGCCCCTCCACGCCAACACAACACGCCGCCCTGCATAGTGTAAAGTTTGTGGAGAAAGATAATAGCCAACCCGATCATCTTCATTATATAACAAGCGTATATGCACCTCTCGGAAAACTAACCATGCGAATGACGGCCACAACACACATCGTATAAGCCGCTAATAGCCTCGTGCATGCTGGGCCTTAGTGAAAACGCCGGGCGATCCTGACGTTGTTGCAGCGCTCCAGCGAACACTGGATTGGTTGTGAGATAAGTTGCTCCTCCACGCCAACACAATAGTCGCCGATTCGAATATCTTGACACGATTAACCACAAAGGAGAGATCTGGTCTAGTAATTGTCAGATATTGTAGCCCTCCGGCTATACTTCAGATCTGAACTCGAAGCTTCTGTCGATCTTGTGCCTTCACCTCATCGAGCTTTTCGTATCGCCATTGAGTTGAAATAGGTTTGCAGTTTTCCATCTTTGCTCTTTTTAGCAAATCTTGTGCATATCTTCTCTGAGACATTACCAGACCATCTTCACTTGACTGAACTTCGATTCCCAGAAAATACTGAAGATTTCCTAGGTCCTTCACTGCAAACTCTTCTGTCAGTTCTTTGATTAGTGTGTCAGTAGCAGCTGATGATGAGCTCACAATTATGATGTCATCCACATATATTAGCATGTACATTGTGAGGTCCTCTTTCTCAAGTATAAATAGGGAAATATCAGCTTGAGAAGGTTTGAACCCAAGATTTTGCAGCTTTTGTGTTAACCGAGAATGCCAAGCTCGTGGAGCCTGTTTCAATCCGTAAAGTGCTTTATCCAGTTTGCAGATATAATTAGAGGGGTACATCGGAGCTCTCATATCCTGGTGGTTGATGCATGTATACTTCTTCTTGAAGGTGTCCATGCAAGAATGCATTCTGTATATCAATTTGCCTTAGTTTCCACCCCCTGGTCACCGCAAGAGATATGATTACTCTGACTGTTGTTGGTTTGATCACTGGGCTGTAGGTGTCAAAGTAATCTACACCAAGCCTTTGTTTGAACCCCTTAGCTACCAATCTGGCTTTATATCTATCAACAGTACCATCTGCTTTCCTTTTGAGTTTAAAAACCCATTTGCTATCAATAAGATTTATCCCTTTCCTAGGAGGCACCAGTGTCCATGTCTGATTCTTCAGCAATGCTGAGTATTCTGAATCCATGGCTTCCTTCCACTGCTCATACTGCATTGCCTCAATGTGTGAGTTGGGTTCTGTAGGCACAATCCTGGAAGAATGAGTGTGTATCGCCCCAGAGTACCTTACTGTTCCATCTGTAAATTCTTTAGGCTTCACAATGTTGTTCTTCAACCTTGTGCGCATGTGATGACCAGACTGTTGGCCATCAGTTGGCTGAGACTCCGAGACTGCTGGGCCATCAGTTGGCTGAGACTCTGAGACTGCTGGGTTGAGAATATCCACAGCTGCACTTCCTGATGGATTACTCTGAGAACCTGCATTGTTAGGGGTATCTCCACCAATTGGGTTAGCCATAATGTCAGTATGTCCATCACCAGTGATAAATTCATCAGCTACTGGGCTCCTGGGTGGAGTGTGACCAGAGGCATTGCCTGGAGTTTCTGTTGTCGGAAAAGCTTCAGTTAGAAAGTTTTCAGAGTATTGACTTAGATTTGTTACAGTTGGGAGAAGGATAGGCTGAGATGTTTGAGTGTGATGAGTAACTTGGTCTTGAGAATTTTGGAAGGGAAAAACATTTTCATCAAACACAACATCTCGTGAAATGTAAACCCTTCCTGTTTGTCGATCAAGACATTTGTATCCCTTATGCGAAGCACTGTATCCAATGAAGACACATTCCTTAGATCTAAAGCTGAGTTTGGTTGGGTTATAAGCTCTCAAGTTAGGCCAGCAAGTGCAGCCAAACACTTTCAAAAGTTTGTAATCTGGTTTTGTACCAAGGAGTCGGTGCAAAGGTGTATCTCCACTGATCACATGGCTTGGCATTCTATTGATCAGAAAGCAAGCTGAGTGGAAAGCTTCATCCCAAAACCGAAGTGGCATAAGGGATTGAGCTAGGAGAGTGATACCAGTTTCAACAATGTGTTTGTGTTTTCTTTCAACTAGTCCATTCTGTTGATGTGTGTGTGGGCAAGAAATTTTGTGAGAGATGCCAGTCCGAGAGAAATATCTGTGCAAGCGATGATATTCACCACCCCAATCAGATTGAACTGCTATGATATGTTTGTTTAGCAAACGTTCAACATGGCTTTGAAATCAGCAAACAGATTCTACTTGGACTTATGTTTCGTGAAATAGATCCGGATAAACCGGTTTGTAATCATCGACAAAGTCGACATAATAGCGATAGCCGCTTATGACACTCTGGCCGTCCCCAAACGTGCAGTATGAATCAATTCAAGTGGACTCGATGAAACATGAGATGAAGAAGAAAAGGGTAATTGATGAGCCTTGGCTTGTTGGCAGGCATTGCACACATTAGACTCCTTATTTGAGATTACAGCAAGTTTGGTTTCAGCTAGAATTCGACGAACTCATCGAAGGTCTTAGGGTGACCAAGCCGACGATGCCAAAGTTAGTGTGTTGTCTTAACTATGGCAAGGGCTTGGCGAGGTGACTTATTTGGAATGCGAGAGGCCACCTTCACAAGATCCTTTAAGGAGTGTGTTCCTCGTGGCTCGATCCTTAACACAGAAATGATTGGGGTGAAATTCAACGAATGCATCATTATCAGATACAAGTTTATGGACTGAAATTAGATGTCGATTGATTTTGGGCACATGAAGTATGTCTTTAAGCTTAAGGAGCGATGAGCGCAAGAATTGATGAACTTCCCACACGAGCAATGGACAAACTCGCACTGCTGGCGACTTGTACACGATCATTGCGGTGTAGCGTTCCTTGAACGCCGACGCCAAGATCACTTGTAACGTGGTCGGTGGCTCCAGATTCGCATACCAATTGTTATCTCATCGCATAATCATGGTGACAAAGAATGCTACCTTGACATCGCTGGCGACATAGCCGTGATCAAATCGATAGTAGCATGAAGAGGCGCCGTGATTGTCTCTTCCGCAGATCCGAATCATTGTTTCGCCACCATGCTCGAAAGATCCCGCCCGCACCTCCGCTTGTCTTTGCGACCACCGTAATATCGGACTCTCTCCATTGCCGCCGCATGCCACGGCCTTGACCACCACCACGCCCTTGAAACTTGTTGACTTGATTCACCGAATGTTAGTGTTATTGTGCTCAAGTCGTAACTCATAACCGAGCATGTGGGCGTACACATCATTGAGGGCAAGAAAGAAAACTAACCATCTGCATAGGAGTAGGGAAAACCTAATTACCCCTAGGAAAACCTAATTCCCCTGCGACCTTTTGTCCTAAGTGCCTAGCAGGTCGATAGCATTATGGGTCGCCAGGCCCGACCCACTAAAAATATAAAAAAAAGGAAAAAAAAGAAATCCCAAAAAAATTGCAAAAATGCCCTTGATGTTCTGGAAATTACAAGGAAACTTTATAAGGAAATTTTGCGAAATCCCCCCTAGAGTTTGGGCAATTACAATGGATTTTGGATTTTCATATATTCTTGCAGAATAATCCTTTGGGAATTCTATTTTTTACGACAGATTAATATGTTTCATGGTTATTTTATAACCCAGACTCTCAGCTTATTGTTATTTCCTTTAATACTATACTTTTTTGTGCAATAACCTTAAATTAATCATAGAAATTGAATTTCTAAGATATATGAGCTTTCATAAAACGTGAAACCTTAGACCTACTGCACGTTGGAAGCACCATATTTTTGTGGTTTATTTTTTTCCGGTATTGTGTGTTTGGAAATTAATTAACGGGTTCTGTAATTCTAAAAATTGCTCCTAGACCTTAAAAATTATCAGAAAAATTCTAAAAATACAAAGAAAATTGTGGGAAATATATATAAATATATACTAAATCGATAAAATTAATATATACTATTTTGCACTGGTTTCAAGTATTTAAAATGTTTTACCAGTTGTAAACATATATAAAATTGTATAAATTGTGTGGGGACATGTTTGACATCGCTAAGTGGATATTTGTTTGTCCCAAATGACAGTAATGATAAGCTCATATTATGTTATATGGAGACCTGTAGAAATATCCTAGTTATTCATTAACTTTGTAAAGATGTCGTTTTCTTTCACGAGTTGCATTAGTAGTATAAATTCAACTATTGTCGAGCCTGACCCTGGCCATGAAGAATATATCTTATCTTTTGCTTTAGGCTAAAACCTTATGCATTAGATTGTTACTTCCCAGATGCCATAAATAATATGATGGTCTAAGTTGTTTTATTAAAGTCTTATTTCCTGCTGAATAGTTGATTAAATCTGTTTAATAGAACATATTGCCACCTGTAGTAAACTGATCTTGCATCGAATAAATTTGTAAACATATGCTTGGAAATTGAAAATATTTTGTCATGCCTTGCTAACAAAATATTAGACATGTTCTCTTGATATTTAATAAGCCTCAATTCACTACCTTGTAGTGCACGGATGCCCGAATCCTTATCCAGTCGATATGGAAAATGACATTTACACCTTTGCCAATAGTCATGTTGTTGGCAACCACAATAATTACTGCCCACAAAGGGCAATTAATTTGTGTCTTCAGTAATATGTTAACCGCTAGCAAGCGGGAATGCACACGGCAAATTGATGGGCGCTTGACGCAGTTGCACATATGCCATGTTTGGCTATGCAGTGAAGCATGCCATACTCATTGGATCTGATACATGCATAAATTGGTAAGTGCAGTTTGCAACTGCATTACCACCAGAAGCTACATCACTTGTTTGAAGCAAATATAGCTCCCGAAAGAAAGATGACCTATTAGATTTTGTTGATCCTGAATGATCTAAATTTGGTCACGATGATTCTGGCATTACAAATTAAATTAAGGCATACAGTTTATCACCCTTAGTTAAATTAGGGGTTCCCGTTGAACAATAAATATTCCTATCAAATAGTTATACTATTTGGGTGATTCAACTAACATGTGAAGTCCAGAAGAAAATCTAGTGTTTCCGTACAGATTAACTATGGTTAAATATTTATGTTCTAGCATTATATTTATGTTCCTGAAAAGCATCTTGTAGTTTTATGATGTTCGAACACACTGCTTATGGCCATAATAATATATGTTCCGTTAATTATAAACTTGAAGTTTAATTATCCAAATTATTTAAAAAATGGTATTAGCACTTGGATAAAAACTTAGGCAAATAATAAATAAGCTAGTCTATAGAATAAGTCTATCAACTTTCGGACCCCATATGAAACCTTCGTCGCAAATTAATAACCAACCAAAAGTTGAAACATCATACAAAATATTAGGATCAAGTAGTTTTCTTACTAGTGAAGTGATAAAAGTCTAGCTCACTGTATATAATCATCAAAGCTCTTATTGAAATAAGTGTGTCTTGGAGGAATAAAACATTTTTCACATGTTACCACTATTGTAGCATACACCTTTGGGCCACCGCCAGTTGTTGGAGATAATGTTAGATCTGAAATTCAATCGATCATGTGCCTATGATAGGAGAATTTTGTGGTTTGCTATTAATAAAGTTGAATCTCGACATTAGGGGGGATGCCCAAAAGTTTGAATGTTATTGTATTTTCCAAAGGAAAAGATCTTCAGTACGAAGATACATGCACTAGTCAAACTAAACTTAAGATTTAGTTTATACTCTTGTACGCCTAAAGCGGGGAGCCTGCAAGATACTTTCCAATTATGGAGTTGCCACAGTGTTTACTTGCAGTAAATACGTCGCTAGGAGTGGAATAGCCCGGGTTAAATAGTATATCCACCTATGTGAAATTGACTTATTGATCTTTGATCTAAAATATGTGGGGACACCTGCATGTCTAAGATCTAATAACACTAGTCAAATCAATTATTAATCACTCCTTTAACTCTCTTGAAAAGAACTAACCTTGAAGGTAAAATACCTCATGAAGAGGCTTATCACGAAGATTAAAGCCCCAACAACTTGATGTGCACATATGTCGGACCTAGGAGTAACACACCTAGATCCTATGTGTATTCTACACTAGTTCCTACAACAGTAGCTAGTGCACACAGTAAACCAACAATAAAAGAATACAATGGAAGACGAAGTAGAGTCCAACAAATCTGCTACGGGTAATCGATTGGAGTGGCGGCCTAGTCATCGAAATCCACATCGGTGACGAAGTCCTTATCTTCTGAACAACCTTTTATTAAGCAAGGGTGAGTACAAAAATGTACTCCACAAGTTACGCTCAATAACATATTATAATGTATGCAGGGATATATCAAAGGAAGGCTTACATGATTATTTATGCAAAAGTAATATTTGGCATTTTAAATACATTTACTAAGTTTCAAAGCAGTTTAAATTATATCTAAAATTGAATTCAATTTTAAATGTCAAGTTAGTGCAGGAGAAACCTCTATACACTTCTGGTGAAAGACTAACCACCTTACATCAAGGCTTTCTGCCCATATTTCCCCAATTGGATAAACTATCCAAAATTCTTTGATAAAATCTTTTGAAATCAAAATCAAACTCTAACTTTGAGTAGCTTTGCTCAGCATGTCTATGACCGTAGACATAGCTATTCGAGTAGTTTTATACTCTGCAGAGGTTGTACAACTTTACCCACAAGAGATAATCATCTTATAATGTCCACCTGACACAATTTCATAGGTGTGCGACTAAGTGATTATCACAAGACCTTTATAATACGTCATTCCAACGTAGTTATGTCCGCTAAGGTTTCGCTTCCTTCAGACTAAACCATCCACCTGAAGCCCCCTCTTGCGCTATGTGGGAATAAATAAAAAGTAGGTCATTCTGACACCCACACAACCAGATGGCACAATCACGGTGGAATGTTGCAAATTATTTAGCCCAACCTACCCCAATTCAGAATTGTGGTAGTATGGTGGAGCTTAGCAACATGCGGCTCTCAGACCGGTACTTAGTTGACTGGGTGATTTCCAAAAAAGAACCAATGGGCCTCGAACATTCACTGGATCGATCCCGTGTATAAACTTGCACCCACCAACTATCAATTTCGCCCAAATCCGAACCAATTTTTATTTTACTTTTCAAATCATTTGTAAATTTCTATGGCATAATAATGATATAGACTCATTTTAAATCCATAGTTGAATCTTTAGCTAAAATTCTCCTAATTGAATTTTTTTTATCTAAGCATGACTACACATATTATTTTTTCCAAAGTGTTCTAGTTTATACTATTACATAAACTAGATTTCATCTAAAGTGTCAAAGTATGTTTAATTCAATGTTAAAATTGGCTATACAACGGTAATAGGAATAACTATACGTTTAAAACATGAATTTAAATTAAATTAAATACAAATAAGTATGCGGGTAATAATTTAATATAGAATTTAAATAATTTAAAATAATAGGATCAAATAACTTACCTTGCTCAATTAATTGTTGTTCTGAATCCAGACCTACCCACCGACGACGCCGAGACAAGCACGACGGCGCAGCAACTCCAAGGGTCCCAAAATCGAAGCTCAATCGGAGGAGAAGAAGAACACACCAAAGGAGAAAGCTCACACTTTTTCAGGTGAAGAAAGGAGGAGAAGCTAGCCACCTCAAGAAGAGGAGAGGAGCAGGATGCGCTGTGAGGTGGCTGCGAACGGCCAGCGCCCGAGCTCCAGGTCGCACACGCAATCGGGATAGGGCTGGAGACTAAGTCTCCAACCTTATCTCATCCTCTCCCAAACCGACAGGTGGGCCCCACTTCCTAAATTCTTTTTTCTTTTCTATTTATTTTTTTCTCAAAATATAAAATTACCAAATAGCCCTTGAAATACAAGAATTTATATGTAAGTTCTTGCTTTCTACTCTAGTGGTTCACTCCTGCAAGTTGCACTACGATGTTATCCTATAGGGGGAAAAACTGTTATATGCAACTATCTGTATGATTTGGCAAAGGTTCGACACGTGCGATGTGAGCAATTACTCCTGATAGCTTTGGATGTCTAAACAATCCTGCATTATCTGTTACTACTTCAGAATTGTGTGCGACAAGCAACGTAAAGCTCAGAAAAGGTGAGAATAGATAGCAGCTAGCTAGTATAAAATGTTATACCATGCTTGCCTATCATATAAACTAAATTTTATAGAGTCTCAACAGTCATGTCTGAAAGTAAAATTGATTTCGCTGAGGTCCAAAAAACACCAAGAAACTTTATAATACGCTCCAATGTTAGATGCTCCCTCGATCCCTGGCTAGCTAGTCCGTTCCCTGAGCAGAAATGAATGGATTTTTCCATCTGCAACTGATATGTCGAAAATAAACTGAATAATGTAAAAAAATTTGTCAAAACTGGATTAAACAGCATGAACACCGACAATGGAATTCTTCCATCCTCTAGCTCTCTTTATAAAATTAATTTCCCCTTCCTCTAGAATGTTGTTTTCCAATGTCTTCGAACTTACACAAAGCTGGAGAGATTGCAGGATCGATGCCCCAATTAAGCATATAAATTGCGAAAAAACATTAAAAGCATCAATTAGAGAAGAGACTTGCCCCAGCTGGCGCCTGAAAGAACAAATCTTCAATCTGTCTCAGGCCTCTTGGAACCCTAGCACCATCACGGCCTTCTCCTTCATCCCGCTGTCGCTGCGGAGCAGCCGCCGTACAGCAGCGATGAGCCGCTGGGCCGCAATTTGGGTTGTTTGTTTATGCCTTTCGGGTTTGGATCCGACTGGTAAGGGAGGAGAGAGAGGAGGCGCGGGGAGGGGAAGCGGTGGATCGTCCATGGACGAGGATGAGACATTGGAGGAGCTCCGATTGGTGGAGCAGGTTGTTCTGTGGACTATGGGTATGTGTCGTTTGTATACGACAAGCTGGGATAATATATTTTTTAGCCGTATTGACAAGTTTTGGAAGCGTATTTATAGGAATGACTCCTTAAAAAATGCAAATGTAGACACATACCACACGGCCACCGTGAGGCAGCAAACCCCCAGTCGCCACGTCGCCCTCCCCTCATGGCCGCCGTGCGGTGACGCCCCCAACCTGTCACGTGTCCGCTAGGTTTGCAGTTAGGGTTTAATCGAAATTAGGGTTTAAACTTCGACAATGTTTGTAGGGATTTTAAAATATAGCAAATCAGTACAAAAAAATTATAAAATTTTATGTGGAGCCTCCCGACACAACGTACTTGCTTGTGTAAATTTGCCATAATTTTATTCATTAAGAATTTTTTCTTGCAATTTCATATACGTGCACTGTTTGTATGAATTTGTAAATATAGAAAATAAGCTCCAAAAATTATGAATTTTTAAGGCTCCTCAAGCACTGGACTTGATTGTGTAATATTTTAACAATTTCATATGTGTTCTGGAATTATCTCAGAAATTTAGGATTTAGATCGCGAAAATTTGGATTTTAGGTTTCGAAAATTAGGGTTTCATAATTTCATGTGGTTTTGAATGTATGGAGAAAAAAAAACTGTATTGCAAGTCTATTGGAGATGTCGATATACAATATGGTGCAGGAGTACACACAAAACAATCAAGATACGCGTACAAATATAGCAAAACAAATTATGAATACTAATATCCCAAAATATAATCACATAACATGAGACACAGTATGACTCACTTGCCTGAGACACTGCTCTTTGCCTACTGCGGTTGCGTCCGCGTGCGCAGCCTTGTCTTGTGCCGAGCATGTCCCGTGGGATACGTAAGCCGATCCGGAGGTTGCATGTCGGTTCGAATGGGGTATTGAGACCGTTGAGTGTGTAAAGGTGGATAAGTAGGCTGAGTCTGGCCTAGCAGATTGATAACCGTACATGTCCTGATAAGGCATGCTAACCTGGGGGACACCTCCGAAGAGGTCATGAGCGACGGACTTGAAAAATTCACTCCCAGGGTATGGTGCCTACAACTCCGGTTGCGCAGATGAACTCTGACCTTGAATGTACGGTGGGACAGCGAACCCGGAGGAGCTCTGCCCTACTTACGCTCCAAATCCTACCGACGTGTACTGCACCCTCGTAGTAGCTAGAGGCCCGTCCCCTCCTCATCAGTCGACATGAACTGGTCATCACCCCCACGGTCAACACAAGGTTGCAAGACGGGATGATGTTAGTACAGGTAAACACTCGGGACATGAACTAAGAATCTCGTACCTCTAGGATGTGCAGTGTAGATGACCAACGGGGAGCACTAGTCTATGTCCCGAACGCGAACAGTAGAAGTTGTAACATTCCAAATTTTGTTTTCCAGTTGAAAATAAAATTTAATTATATTCTCAAATTTTCTAAAATTTTAAAAACTTTTTCCTAATTATTTTAAAGCCAAAATAAATTATGTGCAAAAAATAATTACCGATTATCAGTTGAAAATATTTTATTTAAGTCCAAAATTACTCAGAAAATAACTGTGAATTTTTCCATGTTTGTTGGACTTTATTTGCTATTTTATAAAGCCTAAATAAATTATCTAAACTATTTTAAATCAGTAAAGTACTAAAAAATCCGAAACAGTGGTTGGGCTGAATTCCTTCCCCGACCCACGACCTTTTTCTTCAGTGATGACCCATCTTCGTCTATCTTTCTTCTCTCGGTCTCATCCGTCCAACCCCACCTGTCATCCCCGTCATCACCCTTTGTCATCCTTCGGTCGAAACAGAGCACCGCCGATCCAGTTGTTTAACTCGCTTTGATTCATCCGTTCCAACTCCAGATCATGCCCAGTAATTGCCACGATCATCCTTCACTCTCGGACGCACTCAATCAATTGTTTCTCCATCTTAACTCGCTTTACTCGTCACCGCCACATCGGCTATTAACGCCCGCGCACATCCTCGACGTTCCAGCTACTCCTTGCGCTATAAAAGGGGGCACTGCCTTCGCATTTCTCCTCTCACACCAGTCCCCGCACACACGACCACGTTGTTCGTTTCTTTTCGCCGGAATCGAAGCCGAAGCTTTTCCACTGCCAGCCCTAGCGCCGCCAATAGCCCCGCCGTTCGTTGGTCTCTGGAGTCGCCGTCCACACCGGAGCTTCGCCGCGTAGCGTTCTACCTCAGACGCACTTCTTTTTCGCAAGAGGACCACCGGAGCACCGTTGCCACCAGAACCCGTACTCCACTGCCGAAAAACCTTCTCACCGTCGACCACTCCGTTGTGCTCTGCCGTCGTAAGAGAAGAATGGTAGCCCAGAAGTTCAACTCCGGGGGATTCCCGAAACCCTGCATTGCCCAACCTCAGCCACCTCAGCGCGAAAGATTCCAGTCTTCCTCGACTAGAGCACCTGTGCCAGCACAACGCCTCAACAACTCCAGCTTCCACAACATCCCATCTGGATGAGAATTCCAGCATAAGACAACTCATTCAGTTGCAGGAGTGACTTGCTTTTGCTGTAATGAGACAGGGCACTATGCCAATAGGTGTCTAAAGAAGCAGTAACCCGCAGTTCCGACCAGGCCAGCACAACGAGTTCCAACCTCTGGCGTCACCTAGAAGCCAAATCAATTTGTGAAGGAACGTCTTAATCACGTCACAGCAGAGGAAGCTCAAACCACACCGGATGTCGTTCTTGGTACGTTTCTCATCAATTCAATACCAGCCTTAGTCTTATTTTATTCAGGAGCTTTGCATTCTTTCGTTGTAAACAAGTTTGTGGGAAAATACGGGTTACCTATCTCTCCCTTAATTAACCCTATGATAATCCATTCAGTGGGCCCAGAAATAAGGACTAATCTTCTATGCCCAAACCTTACCTTGGAAATATCTAGAGTACCCTTCGTGGCAGACTTAATAGTCTTGCACTCCCAAGGGTTAGATGTGATTCTCAAAATGGACTGGCTAACCAAGAATCAATGACAAATAAACTTTGTCAATTTTGACCAGTTTGAACGTAGTAAAGCTTGAAGAATTACATGTGGTGCAAGAATATCCGGATGTATTTCATGAGGAATTGCTTGGCATGCCACCGGATAGGGATATTATATTCTCAATTGACTTAGTCCTAAGGACTGCACCCATATCAAAGAGACCTTATAGAATGTCTGCTAATAAGTTAGCAGAATTGAAGAATAGATTGAAGATTTGCAGAGCAAGAGCTATATTCAGCCTAGTTCATCACCTTGGAGAGCACAAGTATTGTTTGTCAAGAAGAAAGGCAACAATATGAGAATATGTGTGGATTACAGATCACTTAACGAGATTAAAATCAAGAATAAATATCTTTTTCCCAGGATTGATGATCTATTTGATTAGCTGAAAGGAGAAAGTGTCTTCTCCAAGATTGATTTGAGATCCTCCTAACATCAGCTAAAGATCAGGCCGGAGAACATTCCGAAGACTGCCTACACAGCAAGATATGGATTGTACGAGTTTACAGTAATGTCATTTGGTTTGACAAACACCATAGCTTATTTCATGAATATGATGAACAAAGTGTTCATGGAAATCTTGGATAAGGTTGTGGTTGTTTTCATCGATGGCATTCTCATCTACTCAAAAGATGAAGAAGAGCATGAGAACCATCTCAATATAATTTTGGAAAAGTTCAGGGAGCATCAGCTTTATGCCAAATTCAGCAAGAGTGAATTTTGTCTAAGTCAAGTGGATTTCCTCGGACATATTGTGTCAGTAGTAGGAGTTGCAGTAGACCCTGCCAAGCTTGAAGCTATAATGGATTGGAAGCAACTCAAGTCCGTCACAGAAGTGAGAAGTTTTCTCTGTTTAGTTAGTTATTATCGCAGATTCATTGAAGGTTTCTCTAAAACCGCTAGACCTAGGACTCAGCTTTTGAAGAAGGAGAAGAAGTTTGAATGGACAAAGGCTTGTGAGAAAAGCTTTCATGAGTTAAAGAAAAAGGCAAGTTTCTGCACCCGTTTTGGTTTTACTAGACATCCATAAAGACTTTGAGGTTTTCTGTGATGCATCCCGTCAAGGCCTTGGATGTGTGCTGATGCAGGAAGGAAAAATTGTAGCCTATGCATCTGATCAGTCGAGGCCTCATGAAGTAAACTACTCGATTCATGACTTGGAGTTAGTTGCATTTGTGCATGCTTTGAAAATCTAGTGGTATTACCTAATTGGTAATCGCTGTGAGATTTTCACAGATCACAAAAGCCTGAAGTATATCTTCACCCATTCAGAACTTAATCTAAGGCAAAGGAGATAGTTGGAGCTGATAAAGAATTACGACCTTGGATCCATTACCATCCGGACAAAGCAAACATAGCAGCAGATGCTCTGAATAGAAAGGCATATTACAACGCTATGTTGGTTCAAGAGAATCAGCTGAAGTTATATGAGGAATTGAAGTATTTGAACTTGGAGATAGTCAGCCAGGGCTGTGTAAATGCTTTGGAAGTTTAACCAATCATTCAGAATCAAATCAGAGAAAAAAACAAAATTAAGATGGAGACATCAAAGAAATCAAAAAGAACATGAGAAGAGGCAAAGCCCTAAGATTTTCTAAGGATGAGCAAGGTATCGTTTGGTTTGAAAACCACATTTGTGTACCTGATCATCAAGAAACAAAGAAGTTGCTTCTAAAAGAAGCTCATGAATTACCTTACTCTATCCATCCCGGAAGTACCAAGATGTACCAGGATTTGAAAGAAAAGTATTGGTGGGTCAGCATGAAGCGAGAGATAGCTGAATTTATTACACGCTGTGATATTTGCCAAAGAGTCAAGGTAGAATATCAAAGACCCGCTGGTTTGTTACAGCCTTTGCCAATTCCCAAATGGAAGTGGGAAGAAATTGGTATGGACTTCATCAACGGACTTCCTAGGACCCAATCAGGATGTGATTCTATTTGGGTGGTAATTGACCGGTTGACTAAAGTACCGCATTTCATTCTAGTCAAAATCGCATACAGAAGCAGCAAATTAGCATAGTTGTACATGACCAGGATTGTTTGTCTACATGGAGTACCCAAAAAGATAGTGTCTGGCGGAGGTTCACAGTTCACGTCAAGATTTTGGAAGAGCTTGCATGAAGCATTGGGGACTAGACTCAACATCAGTATAGCATATCATCCCCAAACATATGGCTAGACATAATGTGTAAATCAGATACTAGAAGACATGCTTTGAGCCATGCGCTATAGATTATGGAAAAAGTTGGGATCAGAATCTGCCCTACGCATAATTCTCTTACAACAACAGCTATCAAGCCAGTTTACAAATGTCCCCATTTGAAACATTATACAGCAGGAAATGCACAACTCCTCTCCTTTGGGATCAAGTAGGAGAACACCAGTTCTTTGCACCAAAACTAATAAAAGAAGTTGAAAGTAAATGAAAGGAAATAAAAGAACACCTAAAAAATGCTCAGTCACGACAGAAGAGCTATGCAGATAATCGCTGGAGAGATTTATCCTTTGAGATGAGAGATTTTGTTTATCTCAGAGTAACTCCACTCAGAGGAGTAAGAAGATTTCGGACTAAAGGAAAACTCGCACTTAGATTTATTTGACCCTAGAAGATTTTAGCAAGAAGAGGTGAAGTTGCTTACCAGTTAGAACTACCAGCATCGTTGTCTGCAGTTCACAACGTCTTCGAGTTCCAACAGAACAAACCCCGCTTGAGAGCATAGACCTTTAGTAGGATCTCACCTATGTGTTGCAACCAATCAAGATTCTCGACATTGCAGAACATATCACCCGGAGCAAAGTCATCCGGTCGTGTAAGGTCCAATGGAGTAACCATTAAGAAGAAGAAGAAGCCACCTGGGAGCGAGAAGAAGATCTGAAAATTGAGTATCCCCACATTTTTCCTAGCCAAGTCTGAATCTCGGGGTCGAGATTCCCTTTAAGGGGGGTAGGCATGTAACAGCCCAAATTTCTTTTTCCAGTTGAAAATAAAATTTAATTATTTTCTCAAATTTTTTAAAACTTTTAACAACTTTTCCCTAATTATTTTAAAGCTAAAATAGATTATGTGCAAAAAATAATTACCAATTATGAGTTAAAATATTTTATTTAAGTCCAAAATGACTCAGAAAATTTATGTGAATTCTTCCATGTTTGTTGGACTTTATTTGCTATTTTCTAAAGCCTAAATAAATTATCTGAATTATTTTAAATCATTAAAGCACTCAAAAATCCGAAAACAGTGGTTGGGCCAAATTACACCCCCCACCCACAACATTTTTATTTAGTGCTGACCCATCTTCGACCAGCTTTCTTCTCTCTGTCTCATCCGTCCGACCCCACCTATCATCCCCGACATCATCCTTTGTCTTTCTTCGGCTGAAACAGAGCCCCGCCGATATGGTTATTTAACCCACTTTGATTCATCTGTTTCTACTCGAGATGATCATCCTTCACTCCCGGCCGCACTCAATCGATTGTTTCTCCATCTTAACTCGCTTTACTGGTCGCCGCCGCATCGGCCATTAACGCTCGCGCACGCCCTCGACGTTCTGGCTGCTCCTTACCCTATGAAATGGGGCACTGCATTCGCATTTCTCCTCCCACACCAGTTCCTGCACACACGACCACACTATTTGATTCTTTTCACCAGAATCGAAGCTAAATCTTTTCCGCCACCAGCCCTAGCGCTGTCGATTGCCCCGTCGTCCGTTGGTCTCTAGGGTCGTCGTCCACACCGGGAGCTTCGTCGCGTCGCGTTCTACCTCAGGCGCACTTCTTCTTCGTCAGAGCACCACCGGAGCACCATCGCCACCAGAACCTGTACTCCACCGCCGCCAAACCTTCTCCCCGTCGACCACTCCATTGTGTTCTGCCGTCATAAGGTACCCCATAAGGTTCAGTGTCTTCTCCTTTTCGTTTTGTGCACCTTCGCGTAGCTCGTCGTGGCGTGTAGCACCGACGAGCTTGTAGTAGAGCACATCCGCCGCTGCCCAGAGTAGTCGTAACTTCCTTTGACTAGATTGTCGTAGTTTTTATCAACTAGGTAGTCGTAGCTTCTTTCGACTAGATAATCGTAGCCTTTCTGTCAACTAGGTAGTTGTAGCTTCGTTAGAATAGATAGTTGTGACCTTTCTTTTGACCAGTGTTGTCGAAACCTTTTTTCAACCAGTGTTGTCGAAATCTTTCATTTGACTAGTGTTGTCAAAACCTTCCTTCGACTAGTATTGTCGAAACCTTTCTTTTGATCAGTGCACTCGAAACCTCTCCTTCAACGGTGTTGTCGAAACCCTTCCTCCGACCAGTGTAGTCGTAATCTCCTTCGACCAGCGTACTCAAAAGTGAATAGTGCTCAAAGATGAACAGTCCTCGAAGATAACCAGTACCCGGGAGATGAACAGTGCTAGGAGTGAACATTGAGTAGTACTCGGAATTCTATATGTTCTTGTGATATCAAAACTTCCGGATGTTCGTTCTCCTTCATACGAACTCCAAATCCATCGATTCTTGTTCCTAAATCTATATAAATTCAATATCTACCTTCCAAAACTAAAATTACTTAATTTAGAGTTTATTTTTATTTGAATTTATTTGCATTTGTTTGTTCTTGTTGTATTTTTGTGTACAGATTACGACGATTCCGAGGAAATTGAATGAGAAGAAAAGGAGTCCTTCGAGTAAGGTAAGTTATACATTTGACCATGTTGACCCTAATATTTTAAATTATTTAATTATTTTTTAAAGTATTATTGCATGCATATTTCTATACAATTATTTTAAATTCCTGTTTTAAATTCCTAGTTAATTTATTTCCTTTGTATGACCAATGTTGATGTTTGAACAATATATCTCTTGTCGCCTTAGTTAAAATAAAATTTGAAAATGATATGCTTAGACAATGCTTAGACCAAAATCTTGAATTTGGGGAGTTTAGTCAAAATTATTCAAATTTGATTCAACTTGAGGCAATGGTATTGTCTTACCATAAAAGATTTAGAAAATGATTTTACTTGCAAAATAAAATCAAAATGGTTTAGACTTAGGCAAAATAGATAATTGGTTTGGTACAAGTCAATGCACAGGATCGACCCATTTTCATGGTCGAGTCCAGGGTTGTGGAATGTTGCACAAGTTGGTTAAGAACCGGTCTTCGAGCCTCATCTTGCTAAGCTCCACCGTACTACCACATGTCCTGTATGGGCAGGATTAGGCTAAGTAATTTATAATACTTCATTGTTGTTTATGCCATGTTGATGTGTGGGTGTCGGTTAGACAGTAGTCTCACTTGGCGCAAAAGGGGGCTTCCGGCGGGTGGTTAACCAAATGGAGGTGAAACCTTATCGGGCATAATAACCTTAGAGTAGAGCATTGTAAAGGTCTTGACACATGCTCTAGACCGCTTATCTAAGATAGTGAGCAGTGGTATCGACGAATGCCAAACAAACTAGAGAAGTCGTGTTGTGTGGGTAAAGTTATACAACCTCTACAGAATGCAAAACTATTCGAATAGCCGTGTCCACACTCATGGACATGCTGAGTAAAGCCACTCAAAGTTAGACTTTGGTTTTAATTTTAAAAGATTTTTACAAATATTTTTGGATAGTTTATCCAATTGGGAAATTGGGTAGTTAGCCATGTGATAGGAGGGTATCCATCACCATATTTCATATGGAGGTTATCTTACTATAAAACTTGAGAATTTATCAAATGAATTTTAGTTATAGAATAACTGCTTTGGAACTTGGTACAAATATTTAAAGAAAACATTGCTTTATGCAAATTCAATCAGTAAGCCTTCTTTTGATATATCATTGCATGAATTATATTCTGTTAATTCGGTGTAACTTGCGAGCATGAAAGTTGTGCTCGCCCTTGCTAAATAAAATTTATTCAGGTGAAGATTATTATGAAGTCGGTGAGGATCAAGATGACTAGGCTGCGCCCTCAGACGATTGCCTATGGCGAATCGTGTGGTATACCTATTGTTTTTTTTCTTCCGTTGTATCTTTATATTTGGCCTTGTGCCCAATTATATAATAAACTCTTATCATCAATGAATAAATATGTGATATAATTTTGTTATCACTTTTGTTTGACTGTGTACACTAGTTATTCCTGGACTAGTGTATGAAACACAGAGAATCAGGGATCCTTCATTCCTGGGTTCGACAGAAGTGATTCATGTCGACGGACCTATGGCGGGAGAACGACATGATGTCTGCGCAACGTAAGGTATATCCAAAAAACGCAACGTAGATTTGTACATAACTTACCTCCCCGCCGATCTGGCCAGCGGATGACAGACGGGGAATGCTACGACGCCGGTCGGACTCGCTAGGTTGTGGTGACCTAGCAGGTGAGCACGTCCCCCGGGTGCCCAATGCGTAGGAAGTCGTTCGTAGAATGATCGCAGCTCAAGTTCTTTATTATCTTCTTCATCTCCGCCGAGATGTTCTTAAATTTTTTTATATCCCACTGGTGTTATGTCTGGATGCGCTATTGCGGCCTCCGATGCGCTATGGACGCGCTGCACCCACTCTAACTGTAGTGACATATGTAACAGGTTCATTAACGAAGAGTACAAATATCGTCAATGAAACGACCAGAGGTTGTAAGTGTCTTACAGTGTCATCACGTGCGGCGGAGGCTCTCCTAGTGCGTCTCCGATGCCACCCGCTCTGGGCGCTTCGGTGGAGCAATGATGAGTCTTGCGTGCGTCCGTGGTACGTACCACTCCAAGTACGCATCGTACGTCTCAAGGTCATACGGACACAGCTCACTCCAGACATCCATGTGTGCCCTGTCCCTGCTGGACCAGACACCAGTCCTGAATATGCCCACCCACCCTCGATTGCCTGCATTACCGGAAGGATTGATGTTTAAAAAAGACGTAAGGACTGTAAATATTACTCGAATGAAGTTTGACTCATAGGTGTACGCGCTCGCTGCAGGGGCTTACCGTCCGGGGGCACGACTTGGTACGCACCAAACTATCACATTATGTGTTGTGGCGCATAAGGCTCCACCATATGTGCGAACACGAGGTGGCAGCCTGTCCTCCATAACCTCATGTCCTGGGTGTATTGCATGGACAACCCATGTGGCGCTACCGTGTGCATGAAATCTGGATACTATGGACACCAGATGATGCCGCTCTCATGCAATGACTTGAACTCGTTGTGATACAACGAGTAGCACCTCGTCGGCCTGTCCTTTGCCTGGCGCAGACGGCCAGCAGTCCACCGTGAGCCCATGGCGGGCCCGTCTATCGCATCGATCGGGAGGCGTACGGGTGCACCACTCTCTCGATGGTCGGCCACCCAACCGGCAAGTGCTCCCAACTCCACAGCTGTAGGAGCACATAGCAGCTAGGCAGGCTGGGGGTACTACCGGTGCCGCGCCGCGAAGCATCACACAGCCCCCGGTATACGGCGCAAAGGACGACTGACCCCCAGCTATACTAAGGCATTGGCCCATCCTCTGCGTCAACCAACAACTCGGCGAGGCGGACGTAGCTAGGGTAGCACCAATCGCCATATGCAGTTGGAAACAGGAACCAACCAAAGAGATGAAGAAGGTAAGCAACGAGGTGCATCCTAGTGACCTCGTCAGGTGCACCCTGTTGGCAATCACTAAACTGCCTTAGCCAAGTCCGGTGGACACCACATGCACCCTTCAGGAGAAGTTGGCCGAACCGTTGCTCCCGCATGGCCTTCCAGTGCGCCGATGGAGGGTCCGGAATAAGTGGCTCACCTCGGATCAAGAGACCGGTCAAGAGTGAGACGTCCTGCAGGGTGACCGTCATTTCACCCCCACCGAAAGTGGAAGGTGGGCATCTCGGGCCTCCACTTGTTGATAAGTGCCGACAGCAGACCGGCGTCTAGGATGAAGCGGTGTCTGAGGGACACCAGCCTCGCAAGGGGCAACAAGCCAGTGTCCCAGAGAATCGAGACGTAGCGATCGTCCAGCTCCCAGGAATCCCTCTCCGTCCGAAGCAGCAAGGGCGAAAGGCCATCGGCGTCACCAGTGGTTCTCATCGTAGAAGTGTTTCAGAAGTGTTGGTAGAGACATGGCTTGCAACACATGAAATAGACGAAATATTAGTGAGAATATTAATAATGACCATGAAATAATTAGCATAAAATAATTAGTTGCGTGAATAACTAGCAGCGCATGCTGTCAATATTTTCGCACGAAAATCTCAGAACGCTAATTATATAGGACCAACAACGTTATACTAAATTACAACTACTTAAGTACGCATCCACCGCAAAATTACGACTAATTACTTGGTAACTAATTAACGAGCCCTCAAGAATTAAACGATGGAGATACAAATTACCTGCGAATGACAGCGGTCAATACCGCTGAAATATCCCCGAAAATATAATCGACAGAAATAGTGAGCAAGCGACTACGAAATGAAATCGCGCTCGTTCGCAACACATGAAAGAGCCTGGAGTGAATCCTTCCCCCGCGCACGATCGATTTTAATTTGTATGCGGCAGACAAGGATTAGACGCGGGAGACATCACGAATAGATGGAAGTGATGGAGGTGACGGGATGACAAGATTGCTTGCTTTTGGTGGAAAAGAAAGACAGGTGGAGGGAGGGCCTCATTGGGATGTTTGTCTGGACAATACATGGCACGGTTTTCTGTTGATTTTTTGTTCTCGCCAAAACAGTACACGTTTATGAAATTGCAAGAAAAATTCTGAACGAATAAAATTTTAACAAATTTACACAAGCAAGCACGCTATGTCGTTAAACTCCACATAAAATTTCATAATTTTTTGAACTCATTTGTTGTATTTTAAAATTTCTACAAATATCGTCAAAATTTAAACCATAATGTCAGTTAAACCCTAATTGCAAATCTAGTGGACACGTACGGGCTAGGGGTGTCACTGCACGGGGAGGGCAATGTGGTGGTCGGGGGTTTGTTGTATCTATATTTGCAAAAAAAAAAAATCGAAGAGAGTCATTCATGTAAATACACATTCAAAATTTGCTAATAAGGTCAAAACTTGGGGATAATACGGGAGTATAAGGCGTATAGCGTGGGTTGAAAACTTATAATGGCGGGAGGAGGGGCTAGGCAGGTGGTTGAAGTGGGGCCCGCAGGCAAATTATTGTGCTGGGATTTGCTTCGGGGGTTTGACGAGGTAAGTTAGAAACTGTGGCTCGCTGAGCTGGCATGCAAGTGACATTGATGTCCTTCCTACTGCATTACTACTAGACCCTTATGAATTTGTTGATAATCCTATAAAGATTGAAATTCCCTATTTGGGACTCGACATTAAAAAAAACTGCAAAATGGCATGGCCCGGTAAAGCTACTAACTACCTTGAAAAGGTTCAACTATTCAGCTATAAATCTTAGGTTTTTCTCATTTCTGTTACCGAAAGAGTACATGAGATGCAAGAAATCATATAAAGACTTAGGCCTTTTTGATACGAATTATTTTAGGAGGTTTTAGACAATATCATGATTTCTAAAAAAAATACTCAGTGTTTGGATACAACAAATAATGTAGTTTTAGAAATCACAGTATTCCCAACACCATGGTTTTTTTTTGGAGTTTTTAAAAACCAACTCGAGACATCTTTTTTCTAAACCAAGCTTACGCATCTGGAGGTGCACCTCCATCATATCTATCTATTCTCGTATGCTCTACTGTATGATTGATCCAACTATTATCATGTACAGAGTTTTTAACTAAACAAACACCGATCGAAGAATATGTTCTATTTAATTCCGTATTGTATTGGATTGCTGGTTGATTTGTATATACTTTTGTATCACTACTACACAAAAGTACATCACAGACGGTTCGGAACAGTTATCACATACGGTTTTTGAACCGACGATTTTTATGTCTGTGATAACAGTTGGTTATCACAGACGATTTTTGAACCGTCTGAATTTTTATGTCTGTGATAACAGTTGGTTATCACAGACGATTTTTGAACCGTCTGAATTTTTATGTCTGTGATAACAGTTGGTTATCACAGACGGTTTTTTAACCGTCTATGATAAGGCTCAACACAGACGATTTTTACTAAAAACCATCTGTGAAGGGCCACTATCACAGACGGTTTCAACGAAGAACCGTCTGTTATACGACGTATATCACAGACAGTTCTATTTAAAAACAGTTTGTGATGACTTAGATTATCACAGACGGTTCCTGTTAAGAACCAGGAACCGTCTATGATTCTTCACAGACAATTCTATTTAGAAACCGTTTGTGATATGTCCATATCACATACGATTCCAAAAGAACCGTCTGTGATTATGTTTTCACAGCTGTGATGATGCATTTTCTATATGGAACCATCTGTGATGATGCATTTTCTATAGCCTGTTTTATAGTAGTGTATATAGCATGATATATTTATAAATAATCTCTCTACAGGACCTTTCTCACTTGGGACATATGGACATAGAACTACCTTATATTACTATCTTTAATATTGGTACTTTAGAGATATAACAGTTTATAATACTTACAAAACCCTCAAAGTATGTAAGGTATTATATATTTAACTTCAACGTAGTTAACCCTGATTTGATTCAATTCAAATAAAATCAGAACATGCAAACGCGGACATAGCTATGATAAAAACGCACGCTCGAAAAAATTTCATCAAATAATGATTTTTCACAAATAATGACTAGTTAGGCTAACAAATAAAGAAAACAATGTGTTGCATACTGCATTTGCCAAACACAACATGGTTTTCATCAAAACTTTAAAAAAACTGTGGTATTCATAACTGTAGTATTTTATGACTAGTACTATGAAAACTATGGTTTAGAAAAACTGTAACATCCAAGCATGTCCTTAATGTGTTTAGAAGCATTGTAGTACCGTTGGAGGAATCGTATAAAAACCAAATTGCCGCCTTATTATGTGCCATGTCGCGTAGTGTTTATCTGATGAATTTTATGTGTACATTTAGCACATCCCGGAAGGGTAACTAGTGCTAGACCACTAGACCTAAGGTGGGAACACCAGCTGGTGGTACCACGTCAGGGGATAAGCTGGCATTATTAGATGCCAGACACTCAGTCACACAGTATATGCTCCACAGCGCCGCCGTAGTTTCATACGTTGGTACTCCACTACTAATCTGGACGACACGACTCGCTTGCTCTCATGTTCACATACTGTTATCCTGTTTTTTTCTGGGATGCCTACTGGGCTAATGCCAGATTAGGGCACAGCCAATCAAAATTTGCCAAGTAATATGAACTGTGCTGTTACCCACCCGTGGCTATGAACTGTGCTGTTGCCCACCTGGGGCGGAGCCACGAATTTTTAAAAGTATGGGCTGAGCGCGAGGAGGTGTTGGTTTTTTTGTTTTGCCACATAATTTTTTAGTCGTGATCGTCGTGAAACTTCACCGGGGCTGCCATAGCGCGTCGTTAGCAAGCTCGGGCAACTGTCCAGGCCGGAGGGACGGTAAATCCGCCCCTGTTGCCCTGTGTGTGTGTGTGTGTGAAGTGTTCGATGCACCTGCTACATCGTCAATTTAATTGCTCCCTTCGTCCCGCAAAATTAATCCACCCTCTTAGGGCATATACAGTAGGGTGACATTAGCCGTCTACAATCTTTGTCACATAAGATTTTTTGTGGTATGGACGAGAGAGAAGGATAGAGGTAGAAGCTGTCTGGCATGCAACAGATGGTTTATAAGACCCTTATAGGCATAATTTTTGTTGTTGTATCCATGTCGTCTGTAACCTACATGTTTTGTAGTCTCATTTTGTAGGAGTCATATATATACAACTTAGAAATAATTCATTGTATGAGTTGTGTTTAGTTTTATCAAGATGACATGGAAGGTACAACAGGCAACCACTGTCTATACCGTTGTACATGTCCTTAGGAAGCCGCGCTGCATAATATAAGAGTATGTACAATGGTATATACAACTATTGTCTATAGCATCCCTACATGTCATCTATAGACAGCACTAAATGTAGCTTCTACAATAGGTTATCTTTTTACATGTCTTTATAGACAGCTTCTCCATATACAATATGTCTTGTTTCTCGTATTACAATTGACTACTGCATGAGAGGCGACCCAATTCTCTAGGCTCCTCATCTCTCCTCTACACCATCTTGTGTCCTGTCAAGGCTTACAGACAACTGACATCACACCATTTTACATGCTCTAAAGGCACATACAATGGTACAGACAGCTGATGTCTACATCAACTCTCCATATCACCTGTAGTCAGTACTATAGACAACCCATTGTCTTTTCACTTGTCTTTATAGATAACACGATCTTTTAATGTTTTTATGGACCTAAAATATTTCCTCCTTAGTTCTAGTGATATAGTCGGCTACAGGATTGTATACAATATATTTCTCTCATTTTATTCTCTTTCATCCAAATCAACTTCGATTCTACGTAAGAAAAACTATAGACAGTTGATGTAAACCTGTTGTACATAACCTAAGCCTATAGAGAGAATCAAAGTGTAGTTATTGTGATATTTTCATTCAACACCCCTGCCTTAATGCAGAAAAAGTTATTTAGTAATTATAGTATGCCCTTTAATATGAGTACGTATGATCCAACGAAATTAACATCTTATTAGATTTATTGCATGATTGATTTGTATGTTTGGTGGACTTAAACTTATATCACAGTACAGAGGAAGTACCACCGTGAAGTGTTCAATGCAGAAAGCCTAGCCAATTGATTGCCAACTTGTGCTGATTTTGAAGCCCTTTAGAGCTGGAGGCACTTTCTGTTCAAGAAAGTTGGGTCTCTATTTTCAGACTCTAGAAGCTCCAAGAGCCTTGTGTAACAACTAACAACTTGCTTCAGATGCTCCGCAGAACTACACATTTTTTAGCAACTTACCAATATATGTTTACGGCACTACACCAAACGCAGAAGTATCCTCGCAAACGGTAGGTTGCTCTGTAATTGTACCCCTCCGAAGTCCGAATCTCTAATCGCATTGAAGCAACTAGGTCGGAAAAACGTGTATCGCTGCGTTCGTAGAGCCGATTTTGATAGTATTTTTAAAATCGTTGATTTTTTTACAACACTATGATGATTTAGCAAGTGAGAATTTGTAATTTCTAAATATATACGGGCGTAGAGGAAAAAATTCTCTGGAACGGGCCTCATAGGCGTCCTCCTAAGGCCTCGTTCCGATGCTGGACACGCATGTAGTGAGAGAAGCAATCTCAAAGCAGTTGAACTTTCGAACTGTCTCCTCCTCTTCCTCCAGTTCCCCATCCTTGCGAACACTGCCACCCTTCTATTCACTCGCTGTTGCTTGTTATTTTCTTTGGATGTCGTATTGATGACATGCTTTGTTCATTTTCTTTGAATTTTTGGATTTGTTTTATTTTATTGAATTGTTCTTTGTTCGCCAACCATCGTGGTCGTAAACCGAGTGGTCGAAATCAAAGACCAGTGTGGTTGAAATTCAGTAGTTGACTGTATTCACTTTCGACTACAGTGGTCGAAACTGAGTGGTCAAAATCAAAGACCAGTGCGTTCGAAATTGAGTGGTCGAAACTCGAAATTCAATGGTGGAAACTCGAAAATCAGTGATCGAAACTGAGTGGTCGAAATGAAATACCAGTGTGGTCAAAACTCAGCAGCCGACTCTGTGCAGTTTCGATCATTGTGGTTGAAACTCAGTGGTCGAAACTAAATTGTCGAAACTGAGTGGTCGAAACCCATCGGTCGAAACTAAATGGTTGAAACTCAGTTGTCGAAAATGAGTGGTCGAAACTCGAAACTCAGTGGTCAAATCAAATATCAGTGTTATCAAAACTCAGTAATCGACTTTGTTCAGTTTCGACCACTGTGGTCGAAACTCAGTGGTCGAAACCAAATACCAGTGTGGTTGAAACTCAAAACTCAGTGGTTGAAACTGAGTGGTCGAAACTCAAAACTGAGTGGTCGAAATCAAAGACCAGTGTGGTCAAAACTCGGTGGTTGACTCTATTCAGTTTCGACGACTGTGGTCGAAACTGAGTGGTTGAAACAAAAGACCAGTGTGGTTGAAACTAAATGGTCGAAACTCAGTGGTCGAAACCCAAGACAGTGTGGTCAAAACTTAGTGGTCAAAACTGAGATGTCGAAACTCAGTAGTTGAAACTCGAAACTCAGTGGTCAGAACTGAATGGTTGAAACCAAAAACCAGTGTGGTCGAAACTCAAAATTCAATGGTCGAAATCAAAGATCATTGTGATCGAAACTCAGTGGTCGACTCTGTTAAGTTTCGACCATTGTGGTCGAAATCAAATACCAGTGTAGTCGAAACTCAGTGGTCGACTCTGTTCAGTTTCGACCACAGACTCTGTTCAGTTTCGACCATTGTGGTCGAAATTGAGTGGTCGGAACTCGAAACTCAGTGGTAGGTCAAAACTGAGTGGTCGAAATCAAAAACTAGTGTAGTCGAAACTCAGTAGTCAACTCTATTCAGTTTCGACCACTGTGGTTGAAACTTAGTGGTCAAAAGTGAGTGGTCGAAACCAAATATCAGTGTTGTCGAAACTGAGTGGTCGAAACTCATTGGTCAAAACTCAAAGCTCAAAACTCAGTGGTCGAAACTGAATGATCGAAATCAAATAATAGTGTGGTCAAAACTCAGTGGTCGACTATGTTCAGTTTTGACTATTATGGTCGCAACTCAGTGGTCGAAACCAAAGTCCAGTGTGGTCGAAACTCAGTGCTCGAAACTGAGTGGTCGAAACTCAGTGGTTGAAACCCAAAACAGTGTGGTCAAAACTGAGAGGTCGAAACTCAGTAGTCGAAACTGAGTGGTTGAAACCAAAGACTAGTATGGTCGAAACTCAGTGGTCAAAACTGAGTGATCGAAACTCGAAACTTAGTGGTTGAAATCAAAGACCATTGTGGTCGAAACTGAGTGGTCGAAACCAAAGACCAGTGTAGTCGAAACTCAGTGGTTGAAACCCAAGACCAGTGTGGTCGAAACCTAGCGGTTGAAACTGAGTGGTCGAAATCAAAGACCAGTGTGGTCGAAACTCAGTAGTCAAGTCTGTTCAGTTTGGACTACTATGGTCACTGTGGTCGAAACTGAGTGGTCAAAACTCAAGACAGTGTGGTCGAAACTCAGTAGTCAAAACTGAGAGGCCGAAACTAAGTCGTGAAAACTCGAAACTGAGTGGTCGAAATTGACCAGTGTGGTCGAAACTCAAAATTCAATGGTCAAAACTGAGTGACCGAAATCAAAGAACAATGTAGTCAAAATTTAGTGGTTGAAATTGAGCGATCGAAATTAAGTAATATACTACAAAAGTTTTTGTCTGTTTGTCCTCACCCGCAGAGACGCACCGAGGACCACAAAATCCCATGCAACCAAGAATCATTCGGTACAAAAGTACAACGCCAGGGAGCGTAAATTATTCGCCCACTCGCACCTCGAAGAGAGCGCGACGCTACTCCAAACACAAGAGATCCCAGGCCCCACGTATTGCGCACCACATGACACGCGGGTCCTAGCGACAACGGACCCACGAGTCGGTAACATACCTGTCACCCGCCCCCGCCCGTGGTCCCCAGGGCCATCACATCGACGGACGGGCCCACGGTTTTCCTCACGGGACAAACAATTAAACAAACACGCCACAGGAGACGCCATTTCTCGCGCGGCCCCACATGTCATTCGGCCACAGTTCGGTGGCTCCAAAGGTACGCTTAATCTATACCCTACGGAAACGAACGGCCGGATGCGCGCTGGGCTCCGAATCGGAGGGATGGCAGGAGCCCGTGGGATCCTATCGCGTCCACGAATAATATGAGGCTACGAGTCAACACAGCGAACAAGACTGATAGGGAGAGAGAGAGCTTAAAAAATCACGGGGAAAAAAAACCTGTGAGAACTGAGAAGAGAGGAGAAGAGAGGAGGAGAGGAGGGAAGGCGAAGGTGAGATCTCCAATCCTTCTAGAAGCTTCTGGAGTCGTCGAATCCTTCTAGAAATTTACCTTTTGCAGATGCGCTCTGCGTCGGCGGAGTGGTAGGTGGCGGCTGAGCTTGCACGGAGTGGAAGCTTCGAGAAGGGCCGCCGTCGTATGGGCTGGGCCTCCTCCGTGCGCCACCAGCTCGTCGATCTCGTGAAAGGTGAGGGTCGCGATGCTTCTAGATGCTTATCGATGCATTGAATTGGGCTTCGTGTGCTCGGTTTGCGCATGGGGTTCTGTGGATTTATTAATAAAGCTGCTAAATTCATCTATTTTGGTAATCGATTTCGTTAATTTCAAGTCGTCAAATGCTGCTCACGCGTCTCTCTAGGTGTTTTCTGTTGCATCAAACTGGGTATTGCAATTATTGGTTTCAGTTGGTGTGCGTGCGTTGTCTTCACGTGTGGACTTGTGGAATAAGCCTCCTGAATTCAGTAATTCTGGTGCTTACTGTTACGTTCGAGTGCCTGATTCTACTTGCCTAGGTCGACTTCCTCACGGAAGCACCGTATTAATTCGATCGAGATCGTTCGGCTGTGGGTTAAAACTGACGCCTTTAGCATTTTCTAGCTTAGTTCTAGATGCTTTTGGATGCGTTGGTGGACTGGAGGGGAGTTTGTTGGGTTGGATTTGTGCTGGGTCTGGTTTTTCTTCCACTCGAATGGAATCCTGGTGTGTCCACTTTGTTGTGCACTGACGTGAACGTCTAAGATTTTTTTTTTTTGGAGGTTAGCACCTCCATTTTTAGCTAACAGAAAAATGAGAAGAAGCCAATTTCTGTGTTTCATGGAACTTTTGACATGTCCCAATTCTCTTCCATGCATTCCTCTTGCTATGTTGGATTTACAGATTATTGGATAGCTATTTTCATTAACTTCTGATTGATCTTGATAATCATGTGCAATCTCCATGGCCCAGATTGATATGTCATATAAATGTTCCATGACATTTTATCAGTCATGCTAGAATGCACCAACTATTTTTTTGGAAAACACTACAGGGATTTCCATGTTGATTCTTCCATATTGTATAAGAATGCCAGTTTGTCTAATCTATTCACCATTTATATGGTTGAATTAAGTATCTAATAAGAGAAACCCCCCGAGTTTGTGTTGTGCAATGCATGCATTCTTTGTGCAAAATCACATTTTCAAAGTTGTGGTCCTGGGTTTTCTTCGTCGTCATGTGGTGAATAAGTTCATGTGGTGAATAAGTTCATGTGGTGAATAAGTTGTGAGTTCCACATAAATGTAGTAGTTAAGGTCATTTCTTTCTTTATTGCAAAACAATTTGTGATTTTGTTAATTTTGCATTTTCAGAAATCCAACTCTACCTTTCACAATTCTATCTGATAAAGACTAGGAAGAACCTCTCCAGAAAAAGTGTTGCCCCTAGGTGTTCAGTGCTGTTTGTGTCAATTTTAGATTTCTGGAGAAGATCTGCATCTGTTCATCACTCATCAGCAGTATGTCGGTTGAAGAGAGAAAATTAAGTTTGCTAAACAAGACCACTGCATTAAATCCAAATGCAGAGGAATTTGTTCCTTCATCCCTTAGATCTGTCAATGATGCTTCAAACAGATCAGACACAACCAGGATTGCTGTCTCAGGGTCCTCCAAAGACACTAGTGCAGACCAACTAGAGCATGTTATTCGAAGTAACCCTGATGAAGAAGCACATCGGTATTGGCAACAACAGCTTCCAGATGATATTACCCCTGATTTCAAAGTTCTGGGACAGGATGAGACTCCTGGACCTGACAGTCTTTCACTCACGGGCTTGTCAATAAATGATGGCATTGGTGCTTCAATATTTTCTCCAAACCAGACATCGAGTGTGCAGCTCCGTGCTTCTCCTTTTATTAGGGACACACTGAGTACACGTGCGAAGATTGAATTTCCTGGCCCAACTTATGTAGAAGAACACTCGCAAGCTACTATTATGAGTCCAACTGCTGCTCCATGGGTAAAGACTGTAAGGAATGGTGGACAATACAGCACAAACAGAAGGGGTGCCAATCACTACAATGGAGATTCTAGCATTGGTATAGTGTTGACTTGATGTGTGTAATTTTCTTTACTGAAGGTGATTCTGTGAACCCTACTTTCCCCCTTAAATTTTCAGGAGCTTCATCGCAAAACCTTACTGATCCTTACTACGGAAACCGGCGTAGCTTTAGCTCGACTATGGACATCATGAGTCAGCTAGAGGTCTGTCTTCATTTATCCCCCATGATATCCATCTCAAGTTATTCTTTTTGAAAGTTGTATTCCTCTCACTGTCCCTTGGGGCTTGGGCTACACAAGAATCATAACGAAAAAGTTGCTCTGGCACTAACCAGGTGCATATTTTGGTGCTTGTAAGGCTAACTAATACGCTTCTCATATATTGCAGAAAATTTCATAAAGCTAAAGGCTTAGCACGTTTTTAAAATAGCCAGTAACGACTTACAGTGTATGTTTTTACATCAACTCTGCATAAGTTTTAACATCAGCTAAGCTTTGTGTTAAAACAAAACTTGGAACATTTGGTAAGAGTAGTTGTTTGAATGAATGCTATCATATTAAGTGGACCTTGCTGGCTGTCATCCAATTCAGACAACATCATCACACTGTAATTGTCAGGGTGTTAAGACTGAGTGCTAGTGTGCTACAGATTCCTAAATAATAAGCCACCCATTTCATGACACACGCATATGCTTTTCCTCTCAATTAATCCGTCAAGTTTTGCATGTAGAGACATTCCTTGTTTTGTCTTTGGCCTTTGGTTTATATAGTTGGGACTTTTGCTCCTTAATCAGGAACATCTATTCAGTTTGATTTTGAAACTAGTGACAAACAATGGGGACTTCACTTGTCTTTTGGGACTTTTGCTCCTTAATCAGGAACATATATTCAGTTTGATTTTGAAACTAGTGACAAGCAATGGGGACTTCACTTGTCTTTCACAGACTTAGTACAGAAACTAGCCTACTGTGGTACCTGTACTAAACTGCCTACTGAAACGATTATAAAATAGAAGGCTTTCTACTGTATGAATTATTTGAGCGAGTCTGATGTTAAAGATCAGTATAAACTTTGTGGACACTGGACAGAGTTGAAGTATTGAGTTTTATGCACCAACGAGTTCACCCGAACTCAATACAGTTATTTGAGTAATTCTGATGTTAAAGATAAGTCTAAACTTTGTAGATGGTTATTTGAGTAAGTCTGATGTTAAAGATAATTATAAACTTTGTAGATGGTTAGTTGAGTAAGTCTCATTCTCCTAATCTACTACCCATTAATATGCACTTTCTCTCAAGATACAAGGCACTGGTTAAAAAAATTATTGTGTTGTTAGACAGCTTAATTATCGTCAATGCTAAATATGCTTCTACTGTGCAACTGATGTATTAGTCTCAGGCTCTCAGCAATCGATGTTGTGTTGGATCTGAAAATATCACTTGTATTTTCATTCAACTTTCTATGAAGACTACAAACTATCTATGAAGACTACAAACTAGGAGGTCTTCTATAGTGACTATGATGAGTCACACTGGTTATTTGTGGAGCCGAGCCATTGTAGAAACTGATTGATAAGTGATAACTCATATATCATATATCGTACTGTTGATTCTCTGTTTACTTTAGGTATCATTCACTATTAGTTCAAATCAATCAAATTAGTGTATAGCCTAGAAAGTACTGAACATATTTTCATTGATTTCTGATCAGATTAATCTCTTGACAAAAACTCCACTAATTTATTCACTATAGTTTTAAGAAACCTTTGCTTACAGATACCATTTGTGGCCTATCATGGCCATGTCTATAATTAAATGCCTCTTTCTCTGATCTGCCTATGGGCTAACAAAACTGCATATGTCATATTTGCTGATGATTTTATTTTACTTACTTTTGGACATAATTTATGCAAATGGCTACGATATATGTTTACGTGCATGAAGTCTGCTTCAAACGTTTGTTTAATATCATCATATGTTCAATAGCAGAATAAAGTTGATGGACGACTCAATCAGAATCTCAGGTCACTGTCATTTGGACATTCAAGTCCTCCATCACCAGCATCATATGCTCAAAATGGTCTCGCGAACTATAACAAAGAAGCTTTTGGTCTGCCAAACAGTACATATCGATCTCATTCAGCTATACTCACAGATGATATAGTTTCATCTTCAGCTGGTCGGGAACATGTATCCCTGGATACTCCGAGAGGGAGGTACAAGCCCACTAATTTGCCTGTTTCTGGTCTTGGTTCAAGCAGAGGCTCTCAGTTGCTGGCTGGCTCATACAACGATAATCATGATATGATCTCAAACGACACACTGCAAAACATTGCTGGAGTTCAGACAGGACCAACTTGGCTTGAAACTGGTGCTACGGGTAGTGTTGTTGAATTAGAATACATGTTTTTTCATGGACATGTGGCAACATACATGCCTATTTGCCTTATGGTTTGAACTTGTTTGTGATGGCAGCAAACATGTTTTTGGAATCAAAGGATGAAGTTCATGATTTTGCAAGTCTACGACATGCACTTCTTGAACAGGTAGATATGCTACTCTGATATACTAGATTATAGGAACATTGTCTTTGAGCCATAATTATTGTGCATGCTGTTTTTAATAGCATAAATTATTTTCACTGTTAGAGAATACATGTGATCATTTTATGTTAGTGGGAGCAGGCATTGTAAAGTATTGAAAACAATATTAGTCATAATCATGCACACTGTTCAGCATTCATCACTGTTTTGCAGTTCATTTATGATCACAAAATTTTCAAAAGAGTATTTACCATTCTACTGCAGTATAAACCATAAAGTGATGTTCATTACTTACCATGTTGTAAGAATTACAGGAAAACTAGAGCTGAAAGTTATTCCATGGTAAAATGAAACCACTACCAGTAAAACTACTTCATGTCTTGTTGATGTGCCACATAATTCTTTTGATCGAACATTTGACAATATGAGAGTTCTTGGTAACGTGATCTGGAGTTATGATATATGGCCTTGTTATATGAACCGATTTGGTACATATATTTTTACTATACATTAAATATCGTTGTTTCTGGCGTTGGTTTTTAGTTTTTACACCGCTCAAATAGTATGCCTCTGGAAAATACCTGAATTGAGAGTATTATTTTTTCAATTTGCGATTATGTTTGGCTCACAGTCTACTGCAATCCACTGAAAATTTTAGCAGGATAGGCAGGCTTTTCTAACTGGTGGCAATCCTTTAGCAAAGCAACTGAATGTTAAGGAGCTTTACAATATCCAAAGCAAATTAGCTCAGGAGAAGGCTAGAGAAACAATATATCGCCAGAGGTCAGATTTTTATTTCTCCTTGACATCATCATTTATTAATAGATTTATCATGTATGTACATTCCTATAATGGCGTCGTGTGTATTATGAACACATCTACACATACAAACTATTGTGTCCGTATATTTTGATAACACCTTTTGTATGAGTGGATTTAAAACATTGCATCAGGCTTGCTTGTTGGTGATCATGCAGTGTCTGAGCTGTTTGCATTACAACATCTTTTTTTAACATAATATCTTCGCATGCATCTTTTCTTCTTTTTATTTGAGAACATCTACATTATTCTTACTTGAATAACATTAGGATAAGGACAGTACCGAGATACTGTCGTAATAGTACATTGTAGCATCTCCTGTTGTACAGGTAGCATCAATTTAAGTTACTAAGAAGATTTTGAAATTCAACAGTAAGCAGGCAAACCTTTGTGTACTACTGAGTGTACTATACTTCCTTTTAAACCGATGCTGTTGCTTAACACGCTGATCAAGTTACTTGATAAATTAAAAGTCAATCTATATCATACTTTAGTACTTCACAAATGGACCAACCACGCTGTTTTTGTTTGCTAGTGCTGACGATACGACTGAATATATGGTGTTACACTTCCTGCAACATGATCTATCTGTTCTATATACTAAAAGTAATTTTTGTTTAGTACTGCACAAAAGCTAATCCATTTCCTGATCTCACCAGGTTCCAAATGCCAGAGTTGCAAGGCCTCATCCAGGAGCAAAATCCCCCAATCGACCTTTGCGGTCTTCATGTAAGCGAGGCGATACACGTCCTGAACTATGAACTCAACAACCGGAGGAAGATTGCACGATCCACTGGCCGCAGGCTCCAGGTCATCATAATATCAAGCACCCGTACTCCGGCGAGGCTGACCGCCGCCGTCGAGCAGTACCTCCTGGAGCACGGCCTTCAGTATACGCAGGCACAGCCAGGCCTCTTCCGCATCCTGGTACAGTGAGGTAGCAGGATGGCGGGCTCTAGATATTTATGTACACGATCAGATGAAAGAAAAGGTGGGAAAAAAAGAATGACATGTACTTCTGTATATGGCAGAGATGAGTAGCAGGATAGAAATGTTACAATAGCTGTTATATTCGTATAGCAGGCTTTTTTTTCCAGCAAATACGTTGTAAAATTTGCGGAATTAGGCGATATGTTCTTTCACAGTGGTAAGGCTCCCCAATCTTGCTGCTTGTGGAAATGTTGCCATGTATGGCATGCATTGAGGGAGGATGCGTCTGCCGAGTTTTTGGTTGATTAATAGCAAACGCAATTGCTAAATGGTACAACGGCCGGCTAGGTAAGTCACTTACAGTACTTTAGACTGCGGCAGCCGAGATGGGAGTATGGCAGGGAGATATGCCGCGGTTGTGGTTCGCATCACATTCGGATAGTGTTGTAGCATGTGGCAACAATATCTAAATAGTGAAAATATTAGCACTATTGATTAAAGTCATTTTCCGCGGTTCGGGTCTGCAGTGCATTCCTTCCGCAATTCTAATCCGCGGTACATGGGTTTATGTAGAGGTGGAAAAAAAACTCGGGTTTCGTGTAGAGGTGGAAAAGTAGGGCTCGTTGATTTGGTTTAAAATTGCTCTAATTACATTTACTAATTATTTAAACATTGAAACAAATCAATTTTGAATTAAATTAGATTTCGATCTGCTCGTTAACTCGGTTCTAAAAATAATTTTAAATTATAAATAAAATAATATTAAATCAAACTATATCGATTTCGAAAAAACTCGGTAAGAGGAGTATCTAGCTCGATATCCACATTTCCACGGACTGAGAGTGGTACCTGGCTACCGCCGACTGAGAGAGTGACTTTGCTAGCCTGCTTTGATATTATTTTTGTAATTTCGTGTGAACCGAAGACTACTTTTATTATTGCAAATAAACAGCCAAAGGCTATGGGTCCGCCTGTGATACTTGAAAGGTTCCGGAAAGGGTAACCGTACTCGTTCGCTCGCCGATCACCTTGTTAAGCTCGTATACGATTTAACAGTTGCGGCAACCTACGGTTAGACTAGCTATTGCGATCTAGCTTGAACAATGTGATTAAAAAAATCACCAACTATGGTGCGATCTAGCTTGAACAATGTGGTAAAAAAACAACTATAGGCCTGTTTGGAATGCAGGAAAATTTTCCGATTCATACGGTATTTGATCCGTATATTGTAAAATTCCATGCTCCGAAACAGGCCCCATATTTGGAGTGGCTTATGGGGTCTTCAGGATTCGATCCAATGACATGAAGTCAGAGATAACTAACAATCCATCCTAAGAGATGCTATTATAGCCTAACGGATACATCACTTTAATAAAATAATCCAAAAGAGAAATAGTGCAGCTAGT
Source organism: Hsuehochloa calcarea (assembly GCA_036346395.1). Classification (NCBI taxonomy): domain Eukaryota; kingdom Viridiplantae; phylum Streptophyta; class Magnoliopsida; order Poales; family Poaceae; genus Hsuehochloa; species Hsuehochloa calcarea. The sequence continues at coordinate 29,563,265 of CM070597.1, forward strand.
AAATAAAATCATCCTGAAGCCACAGGATAAAATCCTGAATGGAATCGTGGTCTTTAACCTCCAGATAATGGATATAATGGTAGGCAGCACCAAGGATCAAAATCTCGGTTCCGGCATATTTCCCGGCCGACGACCGGTACCGGTAACCGGCCGGTTACCGGAAAATTAAAAAAAAAACCGGTACAAATTTGAATTTGGTTTTTACCGGACCGGTTACCGGCCGGTAACCGGAAAAACCGGCAAAAAACTGAGAAAAACCGGAATTCAAAAAAAAATCCTCTTTTATGTTTTAATAGTGCTAAATATACTAAAAACTAATGTTTCAATACATAATCTAGCATAACAATACCTAAACCAACTAGGGAAAGACACTATAGAGTCAAAAATTCAAATTTGCATTTAAAATATCCCGGCCGGTATTCGTTTCCCAGAGCCGACCGGTAAACTGGTTACCGGCCGGTATTTCAATCCATGGGCAGCACACTGGTTGAACTAGATACCGGTTGTCAAAGCGCAAAAATCTTCTTAGCTGTATACTAACATGCCACACAATACAAACAGCATAACAAAGAACTGCTAAGGCCGCCAGAGGCAAATGGCTCAAACATGCAACTGCCAGCAACATATACGTAAATCGTAGCAAATTCAACCACAGAAAGATGATCCCATCAGGTACATGGCAGGTGGATGCTTGTTTTCGGTGTTAGACATTAAATGATTCATTGAAAGTTTCTTGGCCGGCTATAAAATAAAATGACGGTGCTGAAGCACTACAGCGCAGAGTGTGATGCACTGGCAGGTAGAGTTTCATGGTAGCTCAGTCGCGCTCACTTATGGCTGTTAGGTGCTGATCGATTTCCTCTGTCGTGAGTGCTCTGAAAACACGATCTTCTTTCCTCACAACACCAACCTGCCAAACGCAAGTTATTAGCATAAGCACACATTACAGAACAAAACTGAAAAAACTTGGGAAAGGAGGACTTGTGTATTTATCTGGAAACAACAGTAATACCTCCATCTCAGTGGCCTTGAAATCTTCCTGCAGAACTGATTGCAATGCAGAAATCGCAATCTTAAACCATAAGATAAAAGTTAGCGAAGAATCACAAACTCAACTTCTACAAGGTCAGTATGAAAAAAATGAAAGAACACAAACAGCTTTGAGCCAAAAATGATCCACTTTAGTAACATAAGCACACCCTAGTTCAGAGGTTCTTGTTTTCCTGAAGAATAAGACATGCAATGTTTACCTGAACAGTTTCCTCATAGGTGAACTGTGGGTCATCCTTCATTTTCTTCTCTAGAAAATTTATTGCTTCCTGCTCCTTAAGTCCGGCACTAGTTGCCTGAAAAGAAAATGTCAGTAGTTTGTTAAAACAAAAATCCAAAGGTCCAAGAAGACACAGAATAAACTAAATATTCAACTGATACGGAATTAAGAAAAAGGGGGTAATAATATAAGGTAGCATAGAAAATAATTGTATACCTTATGCCCAAAAAGTGACCTGCGGGATCACACTTGAAGAGTTGGGCATTTTTCTCTTCGTCGTAGCCCAAGACCATGGCAACTGAGGAATATAGCCAAAGAAAATGAATATGGTGGGCAATAAAAACTGATTGATTTAACACTAGAACATCATAGTAGAATAGTACAAGCTCAATAGAATAATAGGTGCAATATGATGATACTAACCTACTCCAAGGGGTCTCATGTAGGCATGCTGCGTGTATATTTGTGCTTTGTCTGCTATCCTGAAACATAAATCAGACAGGTAATGTTATAGCTACCACATTGTTATATAAACAAATAAAAAAAATCATACAATCAACCACATTTCACAAATTGGGGACTTGAATACGGATAAGGCAAAATACCATTTTGCTAACACATCTACAGGCATCTCATAACCCCATTTGAAACGAAACTCAGCAGCTTCATTCCTTGCTTGGTAGACCAAGGACCTTGCATCAGCTGGGAAACAAAAATTCATATTCATGATCGATGAAGAACAAAATGCTCGAGTAAAAGCAAATAGGGAAATCTGAAGGGCCGTAACCCCAACTTTTATCACACTAACAAGAAAAAGGTTAATGGGTGATACCTAATGCTACAAACAACTAGGAAGTAAGCAACTTACTAACGGGAAATGTGCAACAATTTAATTAAGATCATGTAATTCCTTATGGTTCCCTGATTGCAGTGTTTCCTGTTCCCAAAAAGAAAAGAACAGTGTTTTCTATTGTCTTCCTAAGGGTAGAATAAACAGAGCTGACACACAAATATACCATCCAGTACCTATAGTAAAATCAAAACAACCAGCAAAGCCATGCCTCCATCTTTCCCCCAATTATTAGCTCTTGAGAAAGTGAGTCAAGCACATGACCTCAAAACCTAACCTAAAATCTCATTCTTTAGATACATAAGAAATCAAGAAGACTTGAAATCATTTCTTAGAGTAGAACATGCTGAAATCCTGCCAATCTAACCATGATTATGATACACCTAAAAGAATCCCATATGTGACCATCAGTTCCCAGTTCCCACAACTGCACCTTAATACAATGAAACAAAGGATCTTAGATAAGAAACAGAATTGAACAAAACTAAACTAGAAAATCTCATCTTCTGCGACCATAACCTAGTTAACCAGCAATACTACCAGCCATCATTGTGCATGGTCTACTTCCACTGCATCTATGTCAAAATTGATATCTGGAATCACTAAATCACAAAACCTAACACACAATAAAGAAATCTTTCCTCTCACATACAAAAAAAAAAACTATCATCGTCGCTTTCATCTAAAACGAATTCTCTGTACCATAATAATATAATATATCAATACCACTAACCATACAGTAAAACAAAGCACAGTAAACCAAACCTGTGAGGCCAGTGGCGAGAAGACCGATGTACTTGGTGATCGGGAACAAGTGCGTGACGCTCGTCTGATCCAGCAATTTATCCTACATTCAGAACAACATCGGAGGGGGGATCAGTCTTTCAGTTCCAACGACCACATAAACAACGAATCGACCGCCCCGCCCCCCAAAAAAACCGCAGAAAGTCGCAATCTTTCTGGGCCAGGACGCCGCAGCAAGAAGAAAAAACACCGGCTGGGATCGATCGAGGCCGGCGTGCACGAAGAACTCACCGGCACTTTCTTCTGTGTGACCACACAGACGGAGTCCTTGCCGCGGACGCCGATCGAAGTCACCCCCGCCGACTTGACCGCCTTGAACGCGTACTCTGCGCAACACCACACGCACGGATCAGACGCCCTGGAACCAGATCTAAGCGAGCGAAGGCTAGGGTTTTGGGGGGTTTGCACGCACCGACTTGGTAGAGGCGTCCCTCGGGGGAGAATATGGTGATGTGGCGGTCATACCCCGCGCCGGTGCCGCGGCTCATCTTCGCCGGAGATGTCGCCGCCGGAGTCGAGGGCTTGGGTGTGTTGTTTGCTCTGGGCGAATAAGGCGAGGTTGTGTGCAACTGCGCTTGGGACCTTGGCTAACACACGACCATACGGCGGCGCTATTGGCTTCTGCCGCAAGAAGAAAAGGCACTTCGGGTTCGGTTCGGTTCGGCCTCGGGGGCTTCGTTCTGGTCGAGCCGGACTCGAGTCTGAGTGCCTGACCAAGGATCTGAAATAGCAGAATACGGATCTGATTTGCACGTATCCTCACCGTCCGATAACGAAACCAGTGATCCAGAGTAGAATTTCAGATTAACGCATCAGCGAAAAAAAACCTCCCTTATCTTTCTAACGTGTTTAATATGGACCGGACCGTTGATTCTTCATAACCAACGATAACATACTTTAGTGGTGTGACGCTTTATCTCCGTAGCTGATGATCAAAGTTCGATTTCTATCAAACACGAGTTAGATGGTTTATTTATGCCCAGAATTTGAATATGTAAGACATGGTTGTTAGTCTTAAGATGACTACACTAGCCAATTGTCCACACCGTCTTGAAAAGAAAGATAGAATAATAAGATCACAAGACAGTGTGATTCAAGAAATTCTATATGAATCTAGCTGCTCACTTGCTTAGGAACTGGGGTAATACACTTCAGCTCCATTGACAAAAGCCCAATACTCAGAAATCTGTGGCCAAGTTTACCACACGCCAATGCTTCTCGGAAACCTCGAAATGCATGCAATCTATTTTTTTTTCTCTCGACTCTCGGTGCATCTTTATCTCCACTCTGTTTTCGTTTCTATTTCAAATTCATCCAGCAAGTTTCCCTTACACGGTAAAAGAAATCTTCCCCGATAGTAGTGTTTGCTTCCAACCAAGTGGAAGTAGAAATGTGCAGCTGAACGCCTGACAATACGTATATACAAAATTGCATCAACGTTTGCTGGACATAGAATTGGCCATGAGTTTACCATGAGAAGAAATCTTTAACCTGATCTCTCTGACCTAACTACCACCTACGCGACCACATGCAAGGGCTGTTCATCTCTCGTCTTGGGAGAACACTGAGGTTCAGTTTGTCTCTCTCGTTGCTAATGGAGGATGTACTTAACAAGGTGTTCCCATCATGTTGAAGTAGTACAATGGATTAAAACAACGTGGATTTAAGCCTAAGGGCCTCGTGAGGAGTTCTTGAAAGGTCCTGAAAAAACACTTATCATCAACAGTGAGAACCTTGGAACTCGGGCCACCAAGAAGTTCATTTCTCAACCTGCATATACACTTGTATCATCCATCCACTTGCTAGTGAGTCCATTTCTCTGCATTTTTTTTTTCTGAACTGCTTATACAAGAGGGAAACAAGTACTCATGAGGGCACACATGCATTCCTTGTTTCATCTGAACTTCTTGGCTCTTGTAGTGAATGATAGATGTTTATTCTTGCTGCTGTTGCAGGTTCTGAACTGGCTGGAGAGTAGGCTTCATGGAGCGCGTTGCAGCAAGAGGAAATCAGAGTCCGGTGCAGGCTCGGCTGGACGTAAGTGGAAATCAGAGTCCGGTGCAGGCTCGGCTGGACGTAAGTGGCGAGTTTTTTTTTTAAAAAAAATAGTGTTATTAGTATGTGCAATAGTAAAATTAGCCTCTCGAGTGTATTAAAGACAAAAATAACACTTTATATGTGCCCCAGATGACTGGATTTTCTGAGAACGCGACACATGACGAATCCGGCTCCAGGGGCACAGAAATACCCCGTCTGGCCCCTAGAGGCGCGGATTCTCTTTGTTCTAGAAAAGTATAGTTTGTAGGAATTTCTAAATATAGCAAATGAGTTCAAAAAATTATAATTTTTTATAATTTTTTGTGAAGGCTTCTGATACAGTGTACTTGCTTGTGTAGTTTTTCCAAAAACTTATATATTCTGTATTTTCTTCAAAAGTCCTTTAAAGTTATTGTTTGTATGCAAATGAAATAATCGATTTGAGAAAAATTTCAAAAACATACTCAAAATACTTTGCACGTTTATTCTCAGTGTAATTGCCCTAAGTTTGTAAAAAATTTATGTTACAAATCGAGTGATCAAATCAGATAAAACCAAAAATCGTAGATAGTAAAAGTAGTAGAACGATTAGTACTACTCGGAGCATGAAGGAAAATAGTATTAGTACCCGAAGTCCTCTAATCCACGTTGAGGTAAGCCTAAACGAATTGGACTGGCTCTACGAATTAAGCCAAACACCTCAATTCTACTAGTGGTATCTCTTTCCCGCTCCGGGTAGGTGACCTCCAACCTTCACAACACGCCGGGCCTCTTCACAATCTCCTTTGAAGAAATCACCGGACACGACGCCTCCAACGCCGTCTAGGTGTCGGTAACCTCTAAGAGTAATAAGTCAAGCCCTTTGCTTGACTCTCACCATGTGCAACGAATGCACAAGCTCAAGTGGATATGAAATCCACCCCTACATGCAACACATGCAATTAGAGGCCTCTCTCCTTGCTCACAAGGTGCAACACATGCACAATTGAGAGGATAAGCTCACACTAGCTCAAGAAAATAAAGTGGGGTACCAAAGGATAGTCTCACAACTGGCCAAGGGGGTGTTTATAGCCCACACCACAAAAACTAGCCGTTGAAGACGAAAATCAGCAAAAATCAGTATTTGTGATACTACCGTCGTAGGGTGGCCGGTACTACCGCATCTATTGTTCAACGGCTACTTTGGGGTTCATTAAATGTACAAAACTAGCTGTTATAGTTTGGTGCGGTACTACTGCACTCACATGGGTCGGTACTACCGCACAACGGTAGTACCACTCCTCTAATGCGATACTACCATTTTCCAGAGGAGAAAAAAGCTCCCAAAAACACTTAACGGTAGTACCACTCCTCTCATGCGATACTACCATTTTCCAGAGGAGGAAAAAGCTCCCAAAAACACTTCTCTGAAAATTAGCTACCGCCATGTAGGTTTCGATAGTACCGTGGTGTGGTACTACCACACTCTGAGGGGCCGGTAGTAACTTTGGGTGGTCATACCGCAGGTATAAAGAAGGTACTACCACAGATAAATTTCAGCACAGACGACACTTGAAAAAAGGGTCATAACTTTTGACTCCGATGTCAGAATTGAGTGATCTTGGACTCTATAGAAAACTTATTCAGAGGGCTACACAACCCATCTATTTGCATGATCTCAAACATATTAGATCAATGCATAAAGCACAAGAACTCCAAAGAGTCACTACCATAATCTAAGTCCAAGGAAATAGCAACAAGCAATCTTAGACCATGCACGAGAAAATGCATGAATCCCAAAAATTTACAAAACATATTTGTAAACTTAGATCATGCCACAAGGAGTATATACATGGACTTCAACTATTTACAAAATACATTTGTAAATTATAGTCACATGCTACAAAGATTATGCATAAGCCTCAACTATTTGCAAAACACATTTGCAAACTTTAATATCATGCCACAATAAGAAGGTGCATGGACTTCAACCATTTGCAAAACACATTTATAAATTATAGTCTCATGCTACAAAGAGTTAATGCATGAGCTTCAACTATTTGCAAAACACATTTATAAATTATAGTCTCATACTACAAAGAGTTAATGCATAAGCTTCAACAATTTGCAAAACACATTCATAAATAATAGTACCATGCCTAGAAAAGCTAAATCAAGCGGGATTGAACTATCAACACATGATGAGACTTAAGCTACTAGGTAAGACCCATCTTAATAGTACGACAACATATACTAGCAATCCGGTCTTCCAACTAAACATCAAGACCGGTAAAAGATTAGGAACACATCCTTAGTCTATGCTAGTCATACCTTTGCCTTGAGCATCCATCTTGGAGTGACCACTTCATGACGAATATCTTCATTCCAAGTCCGGGTCATTGTCTTGATATGTATCAACCCATGATGCATCCCCCACTTACCCTCTATCAACATATGATGGATCTTCTCTTGACTTGAAGATCAACTCATGATCTTCTCCTCTTCGAGATCTTGATGTGCATCACTACATGATATCATCCAAAGTTTCTATCATCATGGAACATAACCTATTAATCCAACTCATCGAAAATGTTAATCTCACAATATGATTATCATTAATTACCAAAATATACCATTAACTCATAATGGTGGGTCTAGATTCTTCAATCTTTTTCTTTTTGATAATTGATGACAACCACCACAATTGTAAATAATTGGATATAAAGCAATATGAGTATATATGAATCACACAAGTTTTATCTACTCAAAGTACATATTCCAAAGTAGAGATCCTGAATATATGTGGATAAAAAGTATGGATCAATACTAATGAAACCACAAAACATAGAGTGGACTCCTCCTAAATGTGTGCATACATGAATGTGTAATAAAAATATATACGCATATTCAAGTTAAACTTTTAGTGGAGTTCAACCTATATTTTGGATCCGAGGAATGCAACAAGATATAAGAATAAGATGTTGAATGTATACCTCTATGATTTTTACATTTTCATTTAAAGGAGACTAAATAATATCATAGTCAACAAACATATTAGTCTCATGTATAGATTTATCATTAATCACCAAAACTAAATTAATAGAGCTTGAACTTACAGCGCATCAACTACCAGTCGGAAACCGCTCGAGAGCTTCAACAGATCAACGATCTTATCGAAAACCCAACTCTGGCACTTGGCGAAGCGCCAGGTTATGATCTCTTAGCTCAAGAGATCACACAGAGGCTTAGAGTCACCATGATCAGGATCAAGTGCAGCCGACAACGCCACCCCAGAAGTCACACTAGGACCACACCCTCGAGCGCCAATCGTTCAAAAACTCTCCATGAGGAGGGCAACAAGACCACATGCCCGGTCGATCTCCCGAGTTAATCCAGTATTAGTTGATGGTAGAAGTTCATTGAATATACTATTTACGAGTGGCCTGGATGAGATGCAAGTCCCTAGGACGAAAATTAGGCCTGTACGGCATATTTTTCATAGGATCGTACAGGGGTTTTCGACCAAGCCTATTGGCCAAGTCTCCCTTCTTGTCACGATTGGCTCACCAAACAATTTCAGGACGAAGAATTTTTTTTGACGTGGTCGATTTTGATACGACATACAATGCCATTCTTGGCCGACCAACTCTAGCATGGTTCCAAATGGCTACTCATTATGGTTACCAGCGTCTAAAGATGTCAGGTCCCAAAGGAATCATCACAATACGCTGTGATAAGAAGATGACGCTAACGTGCTACCACAAATCCCTCGAGATGGCTGGCCAGATTCCAACTCGAGAAACAAACAATGTGCAACATCCAGCAAAGTACTCGAAGCCAAAAGTTACAGTGAAGCCAAATGACCAAGTCGAAAAGGTTCCACTAAATCCAGCAAAACCCTCCAAGATCGTTCACATTAGAGTCTCCCTCGACTCCGCATTGGAAGACGCCCTAGTTACTTTCCTCCGAGCAAACACAGATGTATTCGCGTGGCAAGCATCCGACATGCTCGGAGTCCCTAGGGAAGTGATCGAGCACATGCTAACTCTACGACCTGACAAAAAGCCCATAAAACAAAAAATACGGTGATTTGCACCTAATCGACGAGAAGCCATCTAGTCAGAATTGGGTAAGTTACTAAAGGCATGCTTTATAACAGAAGTCAACCACCCAGAGTGGTTGGCAAACCCTGTAATGGTTAAAAATCTAATGGTAAGTGGAGAATGTGTGTAGATTTCACTGACTTGAATAAAGCTTGTCCAAAAAATAACTTTCCACTTCCTTGTATTGATCAGGTGGTTAATTCTACTGTTGGTTGTGAAATTTTAAGTTTCCTATATGCATATTTTGTTTATCATCAGATAAGTATGTGTTTAGATGATGAAGAAAAGATCGCGTATATGACACAATTTGAAATATTTTGCTATGTCAAAATGTCAATTGGTCTAAACATACGAGTGCTTCCTTCTAACGTTTGATGCAAAAGACCTTCCTTCCTCAACTAGGGCAAAACTTGGAGGTCTATATTGATGACCTGGTCATAAAGAGCATCCAACGTCTTAATTATGTTTCCAACCTGCAAGAAATATTCGACAACCTCAGGAAACACTAGTTGAAACTCAATCCTGAGAAGTGTATGTTCGAGGTCTCTTACGGAAAATTTCTTGGATTCCTTGTCTCTTCTCGAGGAATCGAAGCAAACCCTGAAAAGATAAAGTCATTGAGCAAATGCATCCTCTGACTACAAAGGAAGAAGTCCAAAAACTCATAGGATGCATGGCGGCTTTGAGTCGTTTCATCGCACGTCTGGGAGAAAAAAGATTTCCTTTTTAAAACTTCTTAGAAAACATGAGGGTTTCGAGTGGTCGAAAGAGGCAAATAAAGCCTTTGAGGATGTCAAGAGATACCTTACAAGTGCTCCTGTCTTGGTTTCTCCTAAACCAAATGAGACACTCAAGTTGTATCTAGCTACTACACCACAAGCAGTGAAAGCAGTACTGGTTGTTGAACGTAAAAATATTCAACAACCAGTTTACTACGTTAGTGAAGTTTTATATGGGCCTAAGTGTAGGATCAAGGATAACCGACTAGAGGGGGGGTGAATAGGAGGTTTCTAAATTTTCTTAATCAAATTACCCAAATTAGCAAGATACTCTAATCAAAGATATTTATCACAATCTATGAGCAACAAAAATAAGTGCAATAAGTAAAGACAAGAATTAACCACACAAGAACAAGGGGGTTTTTCCCGTGGTGTCGAAGATTTGTCGATCTTCACTAGTCCACGTTGAGGAAGCTTGATCACTCAAGCCGGCTCCACAAATTAAGCCTACCCTCGATCACTAGGTTGTTCTTCCTCCTCTCCGGAGTTGGTGAACACCAACCAATCACAAACGGCAACGGGTCTCTTCACAAGCTTCTTTGAAGAGATCACCGAGCAACCTCCGCCAAGTCGTCTAGGTGCCGACAAGCACCAAGAGAATAGAACTTGACCTTCACTTGACGGCAAACAAGAGCCAAAGGATCAACTAATAATGCAATGCTCTTGTTCTTACTCACTACCTCACAAAAGTGTGCAAAGAGAGTAAATGAGGAGTGCTCAAGGCTCAAATGAATTGAATCGCTCAACAATGCGTCCTTGAGCTGGTGGGGGTGTATTTATACCCCCCACAACCAAATATGACCGTTATGCAGAAAATCAGGCAAAACTCAGGGAAATCAGAACTTCCGCAGTACAAAGTGCGGAACTTCCGCCTTCACTCGAGTGCATCAGTAACGGTCATTACAAAGGAGCATTAAATGCTCGAACTAGCCGTTGATTTATGTGCGAACTTCCGCCAACAAGATTTCGGTTCTTCCGATTAATCGGAAGATCCGCTTTTTACACAGCGGAACTACCGCACTCGCGAAAACGGCTAAGTCCCTAAAAAGGATGCTCTCTGGAAAAAATCAACCGCGCACATTTTTCGGAGCAACCGATTAATCGGAACTTCCGCTCATATCATTGCGGAACTTCCGCGCTTGAGAAATCGGCTAAGTCCCTAAAACGGATGCTCTCTGGAAAAATCAAGCCGCACATATTTCGGAGCAACCGATTAATCGGAACTTCCGCTCGTTTCATTGCGGAACTTCCGCGCTTGAGAAATCGGCTAAGTCCCGAAAATGGATGCTCTCTGGAAAAATCAAGCCGCACATATTTCGGAGCAACCGCACAGCGGAAGTTCCGCAGTTCACATGCCGGAACTTCCGATTGTGTTCTGAGAAAAAGATTTTTCTTTTTAAACCAAACCAAAAGAACATGCATGATCCTAAGTTGATCCAAAGGCATAATGAGATGCTTTCAAGCTACTAGACAAGCTCCCCCTTAATAGTACGATATTTATCCTATAATCCGGTCTTCCTCCATACTCCAAAGACCGGTAAAATTCAAAGGGGTCCTAGTTTATTTGTACCTTGTCTTTGAGATCAACTCCATCTTTTCAACATTCTTTCACATGCAGCTCCTTGGTTTCACTTTGTCATTTGGGACTATGCCTTGTAATCACTTCAACAAACATGTTAGTCCCATATTCACATAATGTCATTAATTACCAAAATACAATTTTTAGGGGCCTAGATGCTTTCAATCTCCCCCTTTTTGGTAATTGATGACAACACAATAAAGTTGTGAGAGATAGTTATTTGAAATGTAAAGCTCCCCTTAACATGTGCATATTGAGTAGAAGATAATGTAAAGCACATGTTTGGATTTTCAGGAAATTTCGGCGGAGTTTCTGTAGAGCGTTGTTACTTGGAAGAGAACAAATGACAATAAATATAGAGCATTCACATCACATGGTCATTCATCATTAATCAAAGATCCAAGAACATCAAAAAATATAAGATAACACAATATATCACAATATATCATCATAAGCATCAAGTTGTCAAACAAAGTCATTACAAGCTATAGACAAAATGACACAATATGTTACAATATTAAAATAGATAGGTTTCCCTCTAAACACCACAAGCTCTCTCTCCCTAACACACTCCTCTCCCCCTTTGTCATCAAGGGCCAAAAGGGTCACTCCGCAGGAGGATCTTGTGGAGGATCAACTGGAGGAACAGGAAGATCAACCGGTGGAGCGACAGGAGGATCAGCCGGAGGACCACCAGGAGGAGAACGAAGGCGACGCCGTCCAAAACGAACAGGTGGAGGAAACTGCTCTGCGAATCTGGCTGAAAGCGCGTCAAGACTAGCAGTGTGGGCGTCGAGTCTGGAAGTGGTCGCCCGAAAGCATCCATCTGGAAAAAGTGGTCGCCTCAAATGCATCCAGTCTAGAAGTGGTCATTGCCGAAGGTATCTGGGATGCCCTCATCTCCAACAAGGTGGCATAATCGATCCATAGTGGCTTGACCTTGTGGAGGAACAAGAAGAAGCAGGAGGTGCGGCTTGTGTTCTTCTCGCTGAGCACGCCTAAGATTTGCGAATTGGAGGACCTTCTCTTGGTTTATAGGCTTTATGCGCCAAGGTAAAGCTCCATTATAACCGATCGACGAATGATCAAAGCCATAATATAAGGTGCAAAGTTTATCCGCTTGACTCGATCATTCTTTGTTCTGCTATCTCCTTATGATGACATCCACTACATCAAACTTTCTTCCATGCATGATGCATTCCAAAATATTCCGGACATGTCCTCTAATGGCATCATAATTTCCGCTCTTTGGTAACATAGTATGATTAATGATCCTATTTACCAAGTCGAATAGGAAGAAGCCTGTTATCTTACCAGGATAAATCTACGTAGTGTCATAGAATTCATCCAAGTGAAAAAGGAGAATTGTTCCATCATAGATTTGCTCATATTCGCTTGATGGATATTCATTGCATTTTCAAAAGCACGCTTTGTGCAAGAATATCTCACCGTCCTCGTCATCCAAGTGAGTGAGAAAAGTCGGGGAATGCACCGTGGCATAGAACTCGCTTCGGATGATCTCATCATCAGTAATTGCATTTTATCGCCACAAAGTTATGAATCCCAGCTCGCTGAAAGAGCCTGTAGGTACCCTCATATTTGTCAAGCCCGTTGAGGTAGGACCAATTAACATACTTGTGATCAGCAAAGGGTTTGTTTGGTCCATAGAAAAGATCATAGACTTGTCTTTGAAACTTTGTATGAAATCGAGGGTCATCACTATTTCCAGGAAGTGAGTATTGATCTTTAGTCCGAAGAAGCGTGTAATCATCTGCTGTGAGTGACTTAAGATCAATTTCCATTTCTTCCGGTTCACCTAACTCATCAGATTCTGACCCTTCTTCTGATGCACTTTCTTCACTTTCTGAATTTTCAGAAGACTCTCTTTGATCCTCACTTTCTTCCTCATTTCTTGAAGAAGATGCACCGGCATCCGAATAGCTCTTCGGGACAGAGACCTTCATCCTAGGCATCTTCAAGAACAAAAATGGATGAAGTGTCAAAGGTTGAATCAAATGGAAATGTGATTTTTTTTTGGGGACAATCTGAAGCTCAGAGTTCAACGCCGGAACTACCGCAAGCGGAAGTTCCGCGCTTTTCAACGGCGGAAGTTCCGATTATCCTGAGCCGACTCTAGCGCAATGAAATTTTTTTGATTTTTCAGTATTTTGATGGATTGAGTCCATGGAATCGATGCATAAACATCATACAATACTGAATAAACTAGTTTGCCCAAGAATCTACCACAGATTTCATCTACATTTGACTTTCCCAAAATCTTGACCTAGGGTTCATAAGAGGTGAAAATCCAAGAAAGGAATTGGAAATACCTTGATCAAGGGAGTGATTGAACCACGGGAAGAGATTGATCGGTCGAGATTGAAGAGAAATCAAGAAAAGATCAAAGTTCTTTGGTAGAGTTTTGAGAGAAGAGGAGGCCTTCGGAGAAGGTAGCCGTGGTGAAGAGGTAAATAAAACCGAGGAACCGCAGCAATAAATGCTTCTCACACGGAAGCGGAAGTTCCGCATTCTAAAGCGGAAGTTCGGACAATGAAGTTCCGCGATAGAGGGCGGAAGTTCCGATTATCCCGACGCTCGGAAGAGGGTGAAAAACGGAAGTTCCGCAATACAACAGCGGAAGTTCCGGACACCGGAAGTTCCTCGCCTGGAGGGCCGGAAGTTCCGATTATCCTGACACTTCTGGAAAGAGGAGATGAATTTGAAGATTTTACAAATAATCCTTAGTTTTTGCACTCAACCAAGTATCATTCAGGATTATTATGCAATGAAAAGACTAATGTCTATATAATAAAGTAATTTTTACTAAAATATCACATTTTGAGCGAAAATTTGAGTAAAAGCATCTTAAAATAGACAAAAATGCAACTAAGACCCAAAGTGCATGTGACAAGAGTTCAAACGACATTTGAATAGTCAATGACATTTAACTCATTCCTCAATAGGCAAAAGCGGCCTTCATCTAAAGGTTTGGTAAAGATATCTGCTAATTGATTTTCAGTGCAAATGTGGCTAATTTCAATATCTCCCTTGCACACATGATCTCTAAGAAAATGATGGCGGATATCTATATGCTTGGTTCTTGAATGTTGGACAGGGTTGTTGGCTATTTTCACTGCACTATCATTATCACACAAAAGAGGCATTTTATCAAATGTTATTCCATAGTCCATCAATGTTTGCCTCATCCAAAGCAATTGTGCACAACAACTTCTGCGAAACATATTCGGCCGGCGGTGGAAAGGGCAATGAGTTTTGTTTCTTAGAAGACCATGACACTAAGGATCTACCTAAGAATTGACAACTCCCTGAGGTGCTTTTTCTATCCACTTTACAACCCACATAATCCGAATCCGAATATCCAATCAAATCAAATTTAGCACCTTTTGGATACCAAAGGCCAATACTTGAGGAATGCTTTAAATATCTTAATATTCTTTTAACAGCCATCAAATGACATTCTTTTGGAGCCGATTGAAAACGTGCACACATGCAAACGCTAAACATAATATCGGGCCTAGATGCGGTAAGATAAAGCAAACTACCAATCATAGACCTATAAAGCTTTAAATCAACAGATTTACCTCCTTCGTTTAGATCAAGATGTCCATTTGTAGCCATGGGAGTCTTGATGGGCTTTGCGTCATCCATGCCAAATCTTTTGAGTAAGTCCTTCACATACTTGGATTGACTTATGAAGACCCCATCATTGAGTTGTTTGATTTGTAGTCCAAGGAAGAAGCTGAGTTCTCCTATCATTGACATCTCAAACTCCCTAGACATCATTTCACCAAATTCTTTGCAAAAGTCTTGATTAGTGGAACCAAAAATTATATCATCAACATAAATTTGACAAACAAAGAAATCACCATCAATAATTTTAGTAAACAAAGTTGTATCAACATTTCCGATTTTGAATCCCTTAGAGAGTAGAAAATCTCGAAGGCGCTCATACCATGCTCTAGGAGCTTGCTTTAAACCATATAGCGCCTTTGAGAGTTTATACACATGATTAGGATTTTTGGGATCTTCAAAACCCGGAGGTTGTTCAACAAAAACAAGTTCAGATATTTTGCCATTTAAGAAAGCACTTTTAACATCCATTTGAAATAATTTAATATCAAAGCATGATGCGAAAGCAAGTAAAATACGAATAGACTCAAGTCTTGCTACGGGTGCAAATGTTTCATCATAATCTAAACCCTCAACTTGAGTATATCCTTGAGCAACTAACCTTGCCTTGTTTCTTACCACAACTCCATTTTCATCTTGTTTATTTCGAAAGACCCATTTTGTGCCAATAACATTATGCTCCTCGGGTCTTTCCACCATTGTCCAAACATCATTTCAGTGGTTATTTAGCTCCTCATGCATAGCATTCACCCAATCCGGATCTTCTAGTGCTTCATCTATACGCTTTGGTTCCAAAGAGGAGACAAAAGAGTAATGTTCACAAAAAGAAGCAATACGAGAGCGAGTTTGGACACCTTTGCTTACTTCACCCAATATTTGGTCTATTGGATGGTCTTTAGCTATTGCGTTGTGGATTCTTTGAGGTAGATTAAATGATTCATCACCTTCCTTGACATCTTCTTGATTTTGATTAATTTCATTTGTCACGGAAGAGGTAGGTGGCTCAACTCTCATGGACGATGATGGTTCATTTTGATCTTCTTTAGGCTTAATGTCCCCAATTTGCATATTCTTCATTGCTTCCATAAGAGCTCCATTACCTACATCATCAAAATCTTCTTGCTCTTCTTGAGAGCCGTTAGTCTCATCAAATTGTACATCGTGTCTTTCTTCAACAATACCACTAGTTTTGTTAAAGACACGATATGCTTTGCTATTTGAAGAATAACCTAGTAGAAAACCGACATCACACCGACTTGCAAATTTAGAAAGTTGAACACCCTTTCTTAAGATATAGCATTTGCAACCAAATACTCTAAAGTAAGAGATGTTGGTTTTCTTCCAATAAGGAGTTCATAGGAAGTCTTTTCAAAAGTCTATGCAAATAAAGACGATTTATGGCATGACAAGCGGTATTAATGGCTTCCGCCCAAAAGCGATCGGAAGTATTATACTCATCAAGCATTGTCCTAGTCATTTCTATTAATGTACGATTTTTCCTCTCTACAACTCCATTTTGCTCCGGAGTGTAGGTAGTGGAAAACTCATGCTTTATTCCAAGTTCATCACAATAATCTTCAATATTAGTGTTTTTGAACTCGGAACCATTATCACTACGGATTTTCTTTATTTTGAAATCAAATTCATTTTGAGCCCTTTTTGTAAAACTTTTAAAAATCTTGGAGGCTTCACCTTTGTCATATAAGAAGAATACCCATGTATATCTAGAGTAATCATCTACAACGACTAAACAATAGCTATTGCCCCCAATGCTCTTATAGGTTGTTGGCCCGAACAAATCCATATGTAAGAGCTCTAATGGCCTAGAAGTTGACATGATACTTTTGGAAGGATGAGAGTTAGCAACTTGCTTTCCGGCTTGGCAAGCACTACAAAGTCTATTTTTCTCAAACTTCACATCCTTCAAGCCAACCACTAAGTCATGTTTAAAAAGCTTTTTAAGTTGAATCATTCCCACATGACTTAATCTTCTATGCCATAACCAACCCATTGAAGTTTTTGCAATCAAACAAGTTTTCAAACAAGATTCATTTGAGGAGAAATCAACCAAATAAAGATTGCCGAATCTAAAACCTTTAAAAATCATTTCATTTTCCTTTTCTTTAAAAATAGTAACCTCCTTTTTAGAGAAAGTGCAAGTTAATCCAAGATCACATAATTGAGCAACAGATAGCAAATTGAAATTCAATGTTTCTACTAAAGATACATTTGAAATGGAAAGGTCATTTGAGATAGCAATTTTACCTAAGCCAATTACCTTTCCTTTGCTATTGTCACCAAAAGTGATCTTTTCATTACCGCTCCCATTTTCAAATGAGGTGAACATTTTCCGATCTCCGGTCATATGTTGAGTGCAACCACTATCAAGCACCCAATGCCTTCCACCGGTCTTATAGTTCACCTACAAAAGAAATTAAGTTCTTTTAGGTACCCATATTTGTTTGGGTCCTTGGAGGTTAGTTATCAAAGATTTGGGCACCCAAATGGCATTCTTCTTAACACCTAGAATTGAGGTGCCAACAAACCTAGCAATCACTTTCCCATCTTTGGCCTTTTTGAGCATATAACAAGAATCAAACAAGCCAATTGATGAAACCTTACCAATAGGACACTTTTGTTAAACATGTCCTATTTCCCGGCATTTTTGGCAAAACTTGCCATTTTGATTAACAAACCTCACGGGCTTGTTTACCGGTTTCTTACCTTTCTTGGGCACGTACCCAAGCCCTTATTGAATGAGCACCTTTGCTCACTCAAAAGCTTGTCAAGAGTAGCTTTACCCTTGAAACATCTTTCCAAGCTCTTACTTAGCTTGGTGACTTGCTCCTTTAGCTCACTATTTTCTACAAATAGCTTATCACAAGATTTAGCATTTTCAATTTTAGAATCAACACTTGAGCTACATGGTATAGCAAGCAAATCATCGCAAGAAGTGGATATGCTAGTTCTAGCAATGTTTACACTAGACATTTTTTCTTGAATATCGCAAGCAATACCAATGCTAGTGTAAGACTTATCTTGGACAAGCAAATCATGAGCTTCTTTTAATTCATCATAAGAGTTCTTTAAAGATATATGCTCTTTCTTTAAGACTCTAAATTTAGCTTTTCCTTTCCAAGATATTCATTTAATTCTTCAAGCATATCCATAAGCTCATCATAGGAGGGTTCTTCACTATCAAGAGATTTTACCTTTTCTCCTTTTGCCATGAGGCAAGTGGGAGTTGAAAATAGCGATGGAGCCTCCTTGATAGCAATACCAACAAGTCCTCTCTTCTTGGAGGACCCTCAATATCTGAGTCTGAGTCGAATCCGAAAACTCCTGTCGAGTCCCATTCTCGATATGGGCTTCATTCTTGCCATCCTTGTGAAGCTTCTTGAAAAGCTTCTTCTTACCATTGAATTCCTTCTTCTTTGATGACTTACCCTTGTCATCCTTCTTGGTTGGGCAATGAGAGGCAATGTGCCCCTTCTCATCACACTCATAGCAACGAATGTTGCTATATCGCTTCTTCTCATTGGATGATTGCCCTTTGCAATCTTATCGAAATTGAAGCTTCTATGAGGCCGTCTCCTCATGAACTTCTTCATCCTCCTCACAAGGAGGGCAAACTCTTCCTGAGTCTTCATCCTCATCTTCTTCATCGCTTGATTCCGCTTTTGCCTTAAAAGCGGTAAATTTCTTTCTTGAAGAAGTTGACTCCATGAGCTCTTCTTTGTCTTTCTTGTAGAGCTCATTTGTGATGAGATTTCCCAAAGCCCGGTTGGTGTCATTCTTGGCAACTCGGGAGAGTTGAGAAACAATATCACCAACATTTCAGACTTGTCGGGAAGAGCCCTAAGCATCTTGCGCACTACATCAATATCAAGCAAATTAGTACCAAGACCCTTGAGCTCATTTACAATGTTGTTGAGTCTAGAGTACATTTCGTGATACTCTCTTGAGGCAACATTGTAAATGTCTCATATTTGATCCTAAGCCTATGCAATTTGGCTTCTTTAACCGTGGATGTGCCCTCATGAATTTGAGAGCGTGGTCCATATCTCGTGAGCGATTTCAAGGTTGCTCACGCGATTGAACTCATCCGCGTTTAAAGCTCCAAAGAGAGCATTCATTGCTTGAGCATTGAGGTGAGAATTTCGTTCGTCTTGATCCGTGGGGTGTGTGGGATCAAGTGGCATAACGAAACCTTCACTTACAATTCTCCATACGCTTGGGCTCATGGCCTTTAAATAGATTGACATTCTAATTTTCCAATAAGAATAATTTGATCCGTCAAATAGAGGAGCCTTGCCTATAGACATTCCCTCGCTAGCCATCCTTTCTCTCCTAGACGGTTAAGTCTAAAAATGGAGAGTCCAAGCTCTGATACCACTTGTAGGATCAAGGATAACCGACTAGAGGGGGGTGAATAGGAGGTTTCTAAATTTTCTTAATCAAATTACCCAAATTAGCAAGATACTCTAATCAAAGATATTTATCACAATCTATGAGCAACAAAAATAAGTGCAATAAGTAAAGACAAGAATTAACCACACAAGAACAAGGGGGTTTTTCCCGTGGTGTCGAAGATTTGTCGATCTTCACTAGTCCACGTTGAGGAAGCTTGATCACTCAAGCCGGCTCCACAAATTAAGCATACCCTCGATCACTAGGTTGTTCTTCCTCCTCTCCGGAGTTGGTGAACACCAACCAATCACAAACGGCAACGGGTCTCTTCACAAGTTTCTTTGAAGAGATCACCGAGCAACCTCCGCCAAGTCGTCTAGGTGCCGACAAGCACCAAGAGAATAGAACTTGACCTTCACTTGACGGCAAACAAGAGCCAAAGGATCAACTAATAATGCAATGTTTTGTTCTTACTCACTACCTCACAAAAGTGTGCAAAGAGAGTAAATGAGGAGTGAGAGGAGTGCTCAAGGCTCAAATGAATTGAATGAATGCTCAACAACGCGTTCTTGAGCTGGTGGGGGTGTATTTATACCCCCCACAACCAAATATGACCGTTATGCGTAAAATCGTGCAAAACTCGGAAATCGGAACTTGCGATACAAAAAGCGGAACTCCCGCCTTCACTCGAGTGCACTGTAACGGTCATTACAGTGAGCATTAAATGCTCTGAACTAGCCGTTGGATTTATGTGCGGAACTTCCGCCAACAAGATTTCGGTTCTTCCGATTAATCGGAAGATCCGCTTTTTACACAGCGGAACTACCGCACTCGCGAAAACGGCTAAGTCCCTAAAAAGGATGCTCTCTGGAAAAAATCAACCGCACATTTTTCAGAGCAACCGATTAATCGGAACTTCCGCTCATATCATTGCGGAACTTCCGCGCTTGAGAAATCGGCTAAGTCCTAAAACGGATGCTCTCTGGAAAAATCAAGCCGCACATATTTCGGAGCAACCGATTAATCGGAACTTCCGCTCGTTTCATTGCGGAACTTCCGCGCTTGAGAAATCGGCTAAGTCCCGAAAATGGATGCTCTCTGGAAAAATCAAGCCGCACATATTTGAACAACAGACAATGAAGTTCCATGATTCACATGCCGGAACTTCCGATTGTGTTCTGAGAAAAAGATTTTTCTTTTTAAACCAAACCAAAAGAACATGCATGATCCTAAGTTGATCCAAAGGCATAATGAGATGCTTTCAAGCTACTAGACAAGCTCCCCCTTAATAGTACGACATTTATCCTATAATCTGGTCTTCCTCCATACTCCAAAGACCGGTAAAATTCAAAGGGGTCCTAGTTTATTTGTACCTTGTCTTTGAGATCAACTCCATCTTTTCAACATTCTTTCACATGCAGCTCCTTGGTTTCACTTTGTCATTTGGGACTATGCCTTGTAATCACTTCAACAAACATGTTAGTCACATATTCACATAATGTCATTAATTACCAAAATACAATTTTTAGGGGCCTAGATGCTTTCACTAAGAAGCGTTACCCTTAGGTCCAAAAACTTCTATATGCCCTTCTCATATCTTCGAGGAAACCGAGGCATTATTTCCAAACGCACAAGTTAATCATGCCGTCTGAGTTTCCCTTAGGAGAAGTTCTAAAAAATAGGGAAGCAGCGGGGCATATGGCAAAATGGTCAGTCGAACTTGGGGAGTTCGACCCCCATTTCATGTCATGAACGGCTATTAAATCCAAGATCTTGAAAGAATTTATCGCTCAATGGACAAATTCCGAACCTATTCATGCACGCTAGTACGAATCTCACGACCAGTAGACAATGTACTTTGATGGATCACTTACATTAAGTGACTCGGGGGCTGGATGGTCTTGGTATTTCCTACCGGAGAAACCTTAAAATATGCTATTCAGTTAAACTTTTCTGCTACTAATAATGTGGCATAATATGACGGTTTATTGGTTGGGATTCCAGCAGCGAAAGTGCTCGGGATTCGATGACTACTTGTGAAAGGAGATTCTCAACTAGTCGTGAATCAGGTCGGAAAATAGTATCAATGCTCTAATGCGACCATGGCAAATTATTTGTCGAAAGTTAGAAAGCTTGAAAAACATTTTTCGGTCTGGAGGTACAATATATCCATCGAAATGATAATTTTCTCGCAGATCAGTTAGCTTGAATGGCTTCTTCCCGATTCCCTATTCCACAAGGAGTCTTCTTGGAGTAACTCCAGAAGCCGTCTCTGGTCAAAACACCATAAGCTATTCCAAGTGAGATAGCCTATCTAGAATACGAAGATACATGGATGAATCCCATCTACGAGTCTCTTCTAAAGGGTACTATACCCGACAACGATCTTGAGGTTGATCGCTTATCCTGTAAGGCCAAAATGTATACTTTAGTTGAAGGAGTCCTCTATAAATGAGGTACTCAAGGGGTACTTGTGCGGTGTGTATCACAGAAAGAAGGATTAGCACTCCTTAACTATATACACGGAGGTATCTATGGAACTCATGCTTCCTACAGAACGCTGGTCAAAAAAGCTTTTTGACAATATTTTTATTGGCCAACAACCCTTCATTGATGCAAAAGAGCTTGTTAATAAATGTATACAATGCTGGTTTCATAGCAGACAAATACACCAATTAGCTCAAGTGTTACAACAATACATATTTCTTGGTTGTTTGCAACCTAGGGTTTAGATATCCTAGGACAGTTCCCCAAAGCACTCGGGAGGCTTCGAATTCCTTCTTGTGGCTATTGATACGTTCACAAAATGGATTTAAGCCGAACCCGTTATTGGAATTACAACGGAAGCAGCCAAGAAATTTATGATGAAAAACACGGTTACTCGATTTGGTGTTCCCAATCGTATCAGCACTGTTAATGGTACTCATTTTGAGTGCAAGATTTCAAGAATTTTACAAAGAATTAGGAACTAAATTATGTTATGCATATGTTGCTCATCCACAAAGTAATGGGCAGTCGAAAGGGCAAATGGTCAAATCATGCAGGGAATCAAAACTCGAGTTTTCAACGAGCTTATAAAGCGCTCGGGGGGCTTGGGTAAAAGTTACCCTCAGTGTTATGGGAAATTCGTATGACCGCTAGTCGAGCGACAGACGAAACACCCTTCTTTTTAGTCTATGGTGCCAAAGCCATAATTCCACCGGAACTAAAAATTCAGTCTATACGGGTCGAAAACTATACTAGCCTTGACCAGGAACAACTTCGAGCTAACGATATCAATCTTCTCGATGAAAAGAGAAATCAAGCTTTAATCCGTTCGACAGTCTACCAACAAGCCTTACACAAATATTACGATCATAAGGTCCAATCTAGCAACCTTGCTGTGGGTGACATGGTTTTGAAGAAAATTCAAACTCAGTCTAATCAGAACAAACTCTCCCCCCAAGTGGAAAGGTCCTTAAACGGTGGTCAAAGTTACGCGGCCAGGTTCGGTACGACTGGCAATAGAAGATGTTAGAATTCTCTCCAATTCATGAAATATCGACCAGCTACGAAAATTATATGTGTAAATTCCTATACTCTCAATAAAGTTTATGACTTCTTCTATCTTTGTTGTATCAAAAAGTTGATAAAAGAGCAAAGCTTTTTTGTTCTTTTGATCACTTTTTAATGATTAGTTTTTCTTACAGTGGTCGAAGAAAGGTAACATCACCTAGTCTGCACGTGATTCTGCCCACTAGAAAGAACTTCTTAGTGTCGATCTGTTCCTAACTCTTGCTGCCAACACAAGAAGACTAAATCTAACAAAATGTGATCGAAGAATTCTTCAACTAAGTTCTTTACTCTACTTTTTTTATTTCTTCATGATTATTTTTTGCATCATTGTTGTTCAAAATAATTGTTTAGTAAGCCAAGCTTAAGATATTAATTTTGAATATTTCTTCAAACACTTTATTCTCCTTACATTGGTCGAAAAATGGGAATGTCACATA
Source organism: Hsuehochloa calcarea (assembly GCA_036346395.1). NCBI lineage: Eukaryota > Viridiplantae > Streptophyta > Magnoliopsida > Poales > Poaceae > Hsuehochloa > Hsuehochloa calcarea. The sequence continues at coordinate 29,586,719 of CM070597.1, forward strand.
GTCGAATTCTCTCCTCTCTGAACGTAATCTTGACCACTAGAAAGAGCTTTCTAGCGTCGACCAGACCCTTATTCTCGCTGCCAATACATAGAATTAAGTTCAAAGGATGTGGTCGAAACTAAGGTATTAAATGAGCGCTTCTTCCACTGTTTCCTTAATTCAATTACTCCAACTAAGCAAATAGCCGGGTGCTAGGATAAATAGTTCAATTACTCAAACTAAGCAAATAGTGGGAGTTAGGATAAAGTTATGATCATGACTTTAATTCTTAGTCTTATATTTCAATTCTCATTTTTTTTTTTTGCCTTATGAGTTACTAACTACTAAAAAAGACCATTGCAGCAAATAAAGCTTTATATACATAAAAAGACCATTGTAGAAAATAAAGCTTTATATACATAAAAGGAAAACATTGTTTTTATAATTATCATCCTATTACAAACTACTCAAAAGAAGAAGGAGATCCGAGCTGTATCTCCTCCACAACCTTCTTTCCGACCGATTGAGCTTCTTCGACCAGCTGTTGGGCTTGTACTTCAGGGCAATCGAAATAAGCCTCAGCTGGAAGAAGATTAAGAGTACGATCGTGGGTTTTGAGTTTTGCAAAGGCAAAACTCACTCTATTTACAACCGCCTGCTTGATCGATTCTGCTTGGTTGGTCTTCAGAGTGGTTACAAACTCCCGCAGTGTCCCAACTTGATGCCCAATCGTGCTCGTATGTTAGACCACGGTGTCTTCAAGAGGAGTTACCTCCTCAACACCTAGGCCTCCGAGCACATTGTTCAGAGAGAGACGTTATCTTGAAGGTTGATCTTTGAGGCCTTCGTCTCCTCCTGGTTGCGAGTCAGAATCTCCTGGAGCTATTTTATTTATGTTGCTTGCTTTGAAAATAGAGTAACAACCAGTTAATAAAACTTTGAGTTAAGACTAGTATTTTATACTGGTTGTAGGTAAATAATTCTTACCGACCAAGTGATTGTCAACCTTCTTGACTTCTTCATCATGAGAGGCAACATCTTTGAGCACTACTCCTTCTATTGCTTTATTGCTTTATCTTTTTCTTTAGTGATACAGATAAACTCATCGATCACTATGCTCTTCAATTCGACTTCAGACCGAAGCTTGCCCGTATCTACTTCTTTATCTAAAAAAGAAAAGAAGTTAGAGAAAGAAAGAAAGTTGTCAAAATGGCAAATAAGAGTAAGCTACTTACTTTTAATTACATTCTACAACTCACAAGCTGCAGAGTTCCTCCTGCAAGTCCTTCAGCAGGTCTTCCTTTTCGACCTTTAACCTTTGCGACACGATTTTTTCGTAGTCGAGCGAATGGCTAAAGTCATTTCATCACTTTTAAACCTACAAGGAAAAAGTGATATGAGCACTAAACAAGTGGTCGAAAACTACTCATTAATAGTGACTAATTATCTCTTTGCCTATTCACGGAGTTCAGCCTTCTGCTTCCTCAGCAAAACAAGTTGCCTGTGATATTCACCTACAGTGACAATTTGTTCAAGAGCTTTCTGAAAATAAAAATATGCCATGAGGAAAAACAAAAAAGAGTAAACCCCAAATATGCAAATGTTTGGTATCGAACACTTACATTGATTGTTGATCGAATGCAGTTTCTGTACACAACCTCTGGGTCCTCAAGTTGATTGAGTTCCTTGGCCTTCTCCCACCGGTTCTCCTGGAGACGCTCATCATCAAAGATAAACCCCTTGTTAGGAATGTATTTGGGGTGGGGGGACTCAGTCTCGGGATCTAAACGACGAGGTCCCAATGGTTGAGGCTCCAAAGAATTTTGGAAAGAATGAGAGATCTTCTTCTTCTTCCTTTTCTTCTTCATGGTCGTTGTGAGAAGAACAAACTCCCCCTTGAGGCCTCGAAGGGATGACTTCGATGACCTCTTTTTTAGCACGGTGGTCGAAGCTCTCCACGACCATCGAATTAGCTACCCTTGGCGATTGTAATGACAAATCTCCTGTCCGAATGTTGATGACTTTGAAGAGATGGGTGGTTGAGCTTCTTGTACAACCTTCTCTTCTGGGTGAGCGGAGCTGACTTTGATCACCTAGAGGTTGTCATTTCTTTCAACCACATGCTCTGTTGCATCGGCAATGGCCTTCATAAAAGAAATGTAACTCTTCCAATTTCCCTTTTTGATTCGCTTGACAAGAGCAGGAGAAGGAGAAACTGATAAAGAATTATCATTGTAATAAAAGGGTACCTTAGCCTTAGGCACCTTGTGCTTAAGGTCTACAACCACCTCTTGAGTATCTTTGGCAGTTAGATCTGCTAAGAAACAACCTATGGCGGTGGTCGGTCGGGAAGTGGAGCTTGAACTCCCGACATCCTTCTTCTTGTTGACCACCATCACAAGACGACGCCTCTTGCTCAGAGGAACTCTGTCCTCCTTAGAGTCATCCTCAGCAGACCCCAAGTCGATCTCGAGAACATCCTCAGGGTCTAGTGCGCTAACTTGCTACAAAAGGTCACATAACTAACATCAACAAGTAGTTGAAATTACGACTACTAATCCCTAAAGATGAAACCAATACAAATATTGGTCACCTTTAGACGTCTTGTCCTCTCCTCTTGGATATGACTGCCAGAATTCGAGGAGCTCCCTCTATGGTCATAGGGTCCTTCGTAGATGAGCTTGACCCGAGTGTCAACCACTCTCTCTGGTAAGTCTACAAGTAGAAGAATATGATTCATAGATGTACTTGAATCACAAATTGAAAAGAGCATATTGATTATAATATTACCTTCCTCGTAGTCCCTGGTCGAATCACTAACCCCCGAGTACTCCCACATGGGATGTGCTCAATTCTTCAGGGGGATAATGCTGCGTGTGATGAAATCCTTCACCACATGTTATTTGGTTAGCCCTCATTCTCTCAACTCTTTGATAGCTCGAATGAAGGGGGCTAAGTGGTCGAGGTTCTCTGGACCCAAGTCCTAAGTCTTCTTTGTCTCTGCGGGCTTGCCCTTGAAGTACATACCATTGTCCTTGGTCACGGTTCAATAGAACCACTTCTTCCTCCATCCCGGCCATGACGACCGGGTGAACATGAGGATGTACTCCCTCGACATCTCGTTGGAAACCACAACTGCCAGCAATCGACCGGTGTTTACCCATTCCATAATAGTACTTGAAGAGGTCCAAATTTAGAGCAATTCCCAGACAGGCCTCGCACAAGTATACAAATACGCTCAGCATCGTGATTTGATTGCGAACAAGTTCACCGACTCCATCTCAAAGTGCTCGTGCACTCATTAGGAATAGGTGCCCGCAATCGAAAACTGCATTCGCGGTATGACTGGAAGACAGGGATCCTTCCCTCCTCCTCCGATGGCCAATGCTCTCCTTCAGCACTGGTCCACCTCACCATGACGTGCTTCGAAATCTTCTCCGCAGCAACCAAAGTTGTCATCTTCACAACAACCATCTCCGATCTCTCCCACTTCGACACGACTTCGACCATCTCTTTAAGGGGTTGAGTTGGATTCGAGGAGATTTATTTCAATTTGAAGATTTGGGGGAAAATGTGATCTCGGCGAAAATAGAGGAAGTAAGAACTCAAGAGATTGGAACTATTGGGGAAAGTAAAAACTCTAAGTTTACCCTCGGGGGCTATTTATACGCCAGTCTGGAGTAAAAGATCGTGGAATCCCAATAGTTACTAACCTCTTCGAGAACCGCTCCCAACAAACAGAAATTGTAAAAGACGGTTGGCATTCTTTATTACGCCTGTTCGGGAAAAGGGGAATTTATTTTTACAACTCAAGTAAAAATACTCTCTTGACCAAGTCAATTCCTGGTCGAAAGAAATACTAGGTGAAGACACTTAATCTTCAACCATGATCCTATGACCTCCTTTTCAGGTTAGTCGTTTTCACTTAAAGTTGGGGGTTAGATGACGATGATATAATAATATTAAGTTAATTAAATTATTTATTTGTAATATTAATTATAGATGATAATGTTTTCATACAGCCTTCAAGGGTACCACTTAGTATTAATAATGAGGGGGATTATAAATACCTAGTGGTTGTAAGCTATTCTATGACCACTATATATGGTCGTAGGTCATCCTACTACCACTTCATAATCGTAAGTTCTTCTACGACCACCTACTGATCGTAAGTTCTACTACGATCACCTTATGATCGTAAGTCTTACTACGAACACCCTATGGTCGATAAGGACCACCTACAAGTGGACTCAATCGACTAGGGACTTCATGCATTGTGCCTAATTATACACGACAGTAAATATGTGCCGTTATCCTTTGGTATAACTGTGTGTATTAATCACTATCTCTGGCATAACCACAAGCAGAATGTGGGATGTTGTTTCTCTGACAATAACTACCATCAACATGCGCCATTCTTCAACCGTTGAGGTGCCTTCTAGCATAAACAACTGTCACCCCCTCAAACGCTACATAAGAAATAACACCGGTAGATAGAAAGAACAATAACATGGAGCGACACAAGCAACAGAACAAGTATAAGTCATTAGTTCTAGCCTTTAACCCCCCAAGAAGGGTGCAGCCCATGTACTCTGTAACAAGTGAATTATCGTCATGGTAATCTTTCTTTGTTCAGATTCAAGTTCATCGATTTTGTAATATCCTCATTGTATTCTCGTACAAATATTCAGTATGTCCACAACAAGAAAATGTCTTCATTTTGATAGTATTCTCATAATATTTTCTCGGATAAACTCGATATAAAACCCGGGTTCCGGATCATCAACAATGGTTCTGACGGATGGTACATTGTCGTGAGCTCAAGAAGCTGCAAGAAGAACTAACATTGCTCATGAGGGCCAAGGGAGTGACCACAACTGAAGAGGTCTCTGAATGGAGGGGTAGTCAAGCAGAGATCGTTAAGGAAACTTGTGACAAGTGCCTTCGGTAGCTTCCTGCCCAGACCAAGCTTCAGGGAACCGATGCCTGAACTCAAGAGTTACTGAGGTGCTGCTACAGAATGCTTGTCGAGTTGGTTCAGAACTGAGTAGTCATTTACTTATGTGTCTACAAGCTCATAAATTCCTGTATACGACAGATTCTCTGGACATTGCTCCACAAAGACACACGACCCGAAAACTCGGCATTATCAGAGGCTGTGATCAAGAACGATTGGACGGTCCAGATGCCCCGGAAAGGCATGGCATGGGGAGAGAGAAGGGGGTCAAATGGATCAGAACAGATTCAGATTATAAGATGTGTTTGGATGGAGGGATCAAGTTGAACGACATGGTTCTGGGGTCAATCAAACGTTTGGTTGGGTGAATCCAAACAATCCGGGATAAGATGATTCCATCTAGGGAATATTGCATATTTATATTGTACCATCTTATTCGGCAAAATCGGTGAAACCACACTATCCCGCATCGCTTTGTCCATGTAAGGGATAGGGGCACCTCCCACTCAAGATGCTCACCAGCAGGCGACAGGGAGGTGTCGGTAGGTGGCAAAGCGGCGGCGGTGGACGAGATAGCAATGGGGAGGTAGCAGGAGCAGTGATCATCGCCATCATCATGGTCTTCTTGGTCAGAAGAGAACATGGCTAGAGGGTTGGATCTAGGAATAGAGGTGAGATTTGGGGGCTAGTGAACAAGTGAGATGGGCAGGTGAGGCAACGGCGATATACGAGGTGGCTGCATCTGTCGGTGGAAGAAAGGGAAAAAAAAAAGAGGAATTTGGGAGGCGAAGCAGCGAGGAAGAAAGGAAGAAAATGGGGAAAAATAAAAGGGAAGAAAAAGAAAAAAAAAAGTACTAAGAGGTAATCTCACCCATGTAAGGAGGAGGTTACCAAACTAACCTCATCCCCACTCGACCAAACAATATCTCGTATCATTTTAGACCATCTCATACAAGCAACCAAATATATTCTTATACCATTCTATACAACCAACCAAACAGACTACCTATATCATCTCATCTAAGATGATCTTATCCTACTTATATCATCTCATCCTATTCAACCTTATCCTACCAACCAAACACACCCTAAGTTCATTTGACAAAAAGGTAGGTGTGTAGCAATGTTTGCAAGCTAACATATGAACAACATGTTCCTGGAATTCTCCAGACATCGTGTTAGAGATCTGAACTCCCAAGATGGCAGTAAAGATGCAAAGACAAGTTCCTGATACATTTTTATTTGGTATACGTCTGTCTGCAAAATGTTTCGTCAGTTGGCCTTAATGCAGTGTTACAACATGGTTCTCTTTTGCTTGTCATGTAACTGAACATTCTAATCAGGCCCCAGATCAATCAGCAAACTATGAAACTACTGCTAAACTCCGGCACAATACACCCTAACACAACTTCGACATGTGCTAAAGAAATGACACCTTTTCCTTTAAAAACAACTCGGTTGTTTTACAGTTGCCCAAGGAATACATGGTGATTGGGTAGAGGCCCCGAGACCATCGGTGGTAGATTCTGCTAAGACCAATAGCATGCCCTTGGTAGCAAGCAACATCTGATCCTGGCAGCAGCTGGTGCAAGCAAACAGATAAATGCGCGTGCTCTGGTCAATGAAGTGTACAATACACCTATAATCTCTAGAATTAGCATATATTCAGGCAGGGTGTATTAAAACCATCCTTTTGGCCATCTGATCAATGCTATCATGCATTTCAACCTATGACCTGCAGATTGGATATGAAAGAAGGTAAGGCCTAATCTGGTGAGCGTAGTGTCCATCTTTAGTCAGCCAGATTCAATATCTCACCTGGTTCACCAAAGGAAGTGCATAAGTTTCCCATTCTGTTGACCATTTGGAAGATGACCCAGTATCCAAGGCACCATCCTTGAGGGATTTCAAGGCATTGCATTCTTCCGGAAACCCCTTAAAGAGCATCTGCACGGTTTTGCAATTGCAATCATTGAACAACTCTTCTAATGATAAAAACTAAGCCGCAATGGTAAATGCTTATACTAATTTAGAAAAATATTCCATAAATGACGCAAGTAGTCATACAATGAAATGAGATAGAAAATAAAAATACTAAAAGTGGTCCTCACCATAAGTTCATCGGCGAGCTCGGAAGACCTTGAGAAAAGAAGTCCATTTCTGTTTACTTTTACAAGCTCCTCAATGCTGCACACATAAAAAGGAAAGCCAGAGCTGGCTTACAACTCAAAACAACCCAAAGGCCAAAACCAAAACATAACAAATCAAACATCTAAGAAACATTTGTTACCAGGAGAATGAAGCAGCACAAACTGGTAATCCACATCCAAACATATCAACCACCTAATAACAACCATTTAAGTTACAATCCAGCAAATAAAAATTCTTACACCCTCTTCAAGAAAGCAGATACTTATGAGTAACCTTCATAGGCAGGTCTAGCCCCGAAGAGGATGTATGCAACGATACACCTAGATCAGCTGATCCTGTAATTGTTCAATGAATCAGCATTCATGCTACAATGTAAAATTCTTTTGGCAATTGATAGGTTTACCTAGCAATAGAGGATAGTCCTCTGATGCAAGCCACATAGTCCGGAAGGCAACACGTCTCAATTTCAACCTTTTTATCTGCTCCTCATATTTCTTCCTATCAGGTCCTTTACCTTTATAAATTGAAATTTATGAAATCAGAACAATACTTGAAAATTGGTTATTCAAACTAATGTAGCAGAATGCATGATACCAGTGATAATAAATAGCAATCTTGGGTAGACAAATCGCTTCCCATTCTTGATATCAATCCACAGTTGCCCCTCATCCATTGAATCCTCTTCACCTAAAGTTGCAGCAACACGTCTATCGTACATCAGTGCTGCTTCCAGAAGTATGCTGAAATCTTCGTCTGGTGTCCTGGAATAAATGGCAAAGATTTCTAATTTTCCTTGCATTTCAACTACCCACTCAACAATCGCATGTACTGAACATAAAAGAATGGTATAACTAGGACCACTCAGTTTAAGAGAACAGACCAGCTTGTGCTGCTCACAACAATTGCGGGTCTATTAGGCTTCAAGAAAATTTCACTGTCGATCTTCTTGGTAAAGACAATAGTGTTCCTGTCTTCCACTTCTTTCTCTAAGTAAGAGCAAACCACATAATTTTTTTTAAAAAAAGTGAAATAAGCTTATAACATCAAAAAAATATACGACATACCAATAGAGATGCAATCAGCATTGCCCATAGCACTACAAATGGAATTCCCCAGCCTGCTAAACAACTATTTCATGTCTTAGGTCACATATGCAGCACTGCAAGGAGGGGGAAAGAACTGAAAACAGATGCTCACCTCATGTTTCTCCATCAAGGAAGCAGGATGGAAAAATTCAGGAGATTGATCATAAAGAACTGTTGCTCTGAAAATCAACAGTTATGTTAGTACAAACTGGAGCATGTGCACGACAGCCTTTGAACAAAAAAACTAGCTGAAGTTTGATCGGTTTACTTTATTCCCCAATTTTGAGCAAGCTCATGCTGCATTGCTTTGGTAACACAAAAGGCAACATCAGCCATCCGCCCAAAGTGCTTCTCGAACCTAGAATACAGGAACACATCACTATATTAATACACATGATCAATATGCCATACCTAGCAGATAAACAAGAAGGGTACGAGGACTTACCAGAAATAGATTTTGACTATTATATGACTTCTGCCATGAGACAATCCAAGCAATGTATATCCAAAGTTATGCCAATCCACAATAAATTTAGCACCTCTTAGCCAGCTAGCCAGTTTTACAGCAGCCAATGTTGGAACAGAGGGTGGATTCTGTTGAGGAAAAAAATCAAATAACAGAAATCAGGTCGCTTATTGTTATTGCAAAACATGATGACTAATAACATGAACCTTTTCATTACAAAAAAAGATTTATATAAATATCAAACAAAAGGGACTCTAGGTGATTCAAATATATGTCACTAGTTATGACAGAAATATAATCTGCAACAAGATGAGACTGGAGAAGCTGTAGCATCTTAAGCTGCGCAAGAAGACATGACACTAACACTAGAGTTTACTTAGTATGATGGATGGATGATAAATTCTCAATTGCCAAATTCCCTATTTAAAAAATTTCTAAATTGATGACAGTGATAGTGAGTGCATATACTGTTCATGCAATCCTGGACTACACAGAGACAAGAAAGCTAAATGTAATTTTATTTCCACTGACCTGAACAACAAAGACATCAGGGCGAGGAATCTTAAAACAAAGGAACCAAATCAGCATGACAAACTGGATGGCAGCTTTAAGTAGCAGTGCCAGGGCACCAGATATCTTTGAAATTCCTGTTAACTGCACTGATTTCTGAAGATACAATTTTGAAGTTAATAGCAATAGGATAAAATAGAGAAAATAAGGATAGTTCGAACAATCAATACCATCTCATGGATGTGAATTGATGGATTTTCTCTCAATGATAGATGAGGATCACTTCCTGCTCATTTACACAAAGTAGAATACAAGGTCAAATCTCAAAAAAAGAAGCAACAATGAAAGCTGATGCAGCTTCCGCTTGTATGATGTTCCTTAAGTTGTATAGTAAGGATATCAATAGCTCCAACTACAATGTGGGAGTAGAAATCAACAGTACAATTAAATTGTGAAGAGCATAGTACCGCCATTTGCAACAATGTCCACTTCCATACCAGCCTGCCACAAAGAATAACGAACGACTAAGTCTAGGATAGTAAAACATAAAAACATATGCTGACACATCAGAATTGTTTGGTCCATGTTCTCGGCAACATGGAGCACGTGTCAGATTCACAACGTTTTTGCCTCTCGCAGAAAAAAAATGCTTGGTATATGTAGGACGTTTTTCCTTCTCATGACTTCAAAGCCTTTCTCAGCTAATACTAATTTTTGCACTTGCTGGATCACACTTTCAAGGGAGAACAAAAATAGCGGCACAAGCACAACTGAGACGAGGCACATGTTCTTCATTTTCTTATCCTCGCCATGATATAACTAAGAATCATGAGCCAGCCACGAGCAGCGATGAAATAGGCAAAGAATTCAGGCAGAACAATGAATCGCCATGCCGCGCGAGTTGGATGGGACTAGGCTCATCTAATCTAATCCAAACAAAACAAACACGAGGTGATGGATTTAGGAGGGGAGTACCTGGTTGGCGAGGGAGAGGGAGTGGTACTGCATGCGCGGGCTGCGCCCTATGTCACCGAGCACCACCACCGCCGCACGCTTCTGCCTCCTCGCCGCCATCGCTGTTGACCTTCGTAGTTTCGGGTGCAAGCAACCGATCGAGATTCGAGATATGCTGGGGTGCCAGGTTGGAGACGAGCCGTAAAGCCACTGAACCGACGGTCCCACCTGTCATAGTGATCAAAAGACACAATTGTAAATAGAGAAAATTGGGTATACACCACCAAATTATTCACGGTGTAGATATCTACCATCTTTAATATTATCCAAACTTCTCAAGTCTCCTCAATATACCACTTTGTTTGCTTCAGTCGCTTCTCCCTAACGGCGACTCTATTTCTCGCTCCCACTTGCCCTTATCTGGCTCGACCAGACCCAGCCGTGTCATCTTCTTCCTCCTCCAGACCCAGCCACGCAGAAGGTTGGGAGATGAGACAAGGCAGCGACTTGGGGCTGGACAGCTGGTCATAGAGGGCGGCGGTCACTTTAGGCTGGTCGTAGAGGGCAGTGACGGCATATGAGAGGATGATGGCAAGGCAAACCTTCATGGCATGCAGCTTGGAGGAGAGGATCAAAGCAAGGCGGCACTGGTGCGGTGTCGCAAGAGAGGAGCAGAGCAATGCCACTAGGGTCTGGAGGAGGAAGAAGATGGCGCAACTGGGTCTGGTCAAGTGGGATAAGGGCAAGTGGGAGCGGGAAACAGAGTCACCGTTAGGGAGGAGCGACGGAAGCGAACGGAGTGGTATATTGAGGAGATTTGGGAAGTTAGGGAGTGAACATAAGCTAGTAGAAACATCAATTAATATAGCAGAACTCAACTTGTACATATACAGTATAGCTTGATTTCTCCTAATGGGATGCTTTATTTGTAATGACTTAAGCCAAGCATAATACAGTATAGCTAGAAAAGTACCACACAAATTACCTTCTCACCTGTATTTTGATTGAAGAGGCTTAACTACAGATCAGTAACTACTTTGGAATTGAAAGCTAATTTGGGGGTACTCTACACACAAAGACTACTTTAATCTCTAAATCTTTAGATCTATATAAGCAATTCTTCATAAGCTTGGACATCACCTCAACCTCAAACTGTAAATCCAGAATCAGATCATGTTCCAGGAACAGAAGCTAGCTACCCAACAAACTAGCAATTCTTGAACATTTTTGGTTCTTCTGAATTGATCGGATCAGCAACTAGAGTCCAAATTGCACAACGGAAACTAAAAAAGAGGCCTCGCAGTGAGCAGCCAGCCAGCCTCCCGAGCCTTATCCTTTTCCCCTCTCCTCCAAGTTCCCCTTCCATTAAAAAAAAGTTCATGCCTACAGGAGCTACTCCCGCACGGCAGAGCTGCTAGCACTAGTAGCATCCTTCTCGTACCAAATTGCAAAAGAAATCCGTGGAGAGACGGATCAAGTTCATGCCTACAGGAGGGGAAGAATCCAATCACCTGGAAGGAGAGGAGGGCTCAAGGCGGGGCTCCAGACCGGAGGCTAGGGTTCCAGGCGGGACTCCGGGGCGGCGGCTAGGGGGACGCACGCGCCGAGGGATGGGCTCCAGGCGGGGCTCCGGACCGGCGGCGAGGAGGTCTGGAGAGGGCGGCGGCTAGGGTCCCATGCGATCGGGATGGGAGTGGGGAGTGGAGGGAGGGGAGTGGATTCACATCCTCTCTAGCGTTGTCACGGGTGGCCCATAGCGTACACTCTAGCGTTGTACTGTAGCATATAGGAACTGTGCCGCTTTTAACGTACCGACTGATATCGTGGGTTGGTTTTTTGGATCGGATGGTTGAGGATCAAGGTACGACTGAGTACTGTTGCTAGGGACTGGGAAAAATATCGATTTTTATATCCAGTGACAAAATATGGGTAAATAATCATCAATTTGAAGGGTAATTTGAAGGGTATTTCAGTAAGCAAGAGATTGATTCTTTCAGAGAATTGACCTAAGGCCGCTATCAATTTTCTACAATCATACAACTCTGATTCTGAGTTGATTTTAATTCTAAAAAAGGAGGAGCCGGTGCCTTTAGCTCAACTTCTGGTGCTCCGATTGAGAATTAAAGAGCAAGAACTCTATCAAACAGAATCTAAAACGAATCAAACTATTTCAATGATATCTTTACTATTATAAAAAAAAAAGATTTGGTGGTGGTGGCGAATCTGTTATTTACACTCTCTTGAGTTTGTGAGATCTTTTGTGGATAAATATGCACACATATATATAAGAGACTTGAATGATTTTTTAATGTATGAAATTTTTATATAACTTGTTGATTGGATGTTTTTATTTATAGGGATAATTATGTATATTGGTTTTTAAGTTTATAATTTATATTATATTTTATATAAAATCTGTTGTAACGTTGTGTGCGTCGGAAGGAATGTGGAGGGGTCGCACGCGGTGGCTCGGCAGACGGCGGAGCTGCTCCGGTCGGTGGTGTCGCAGCAGCGGGTCGGCGAGGACAACCAGGCGGCCGCACCCGCCGACGCAGTGCGTGCCGTAGGCAAGCAGCTCATCGATGCCAACCCTGTCGGTGAGCCCCGCTAGACCCTGATATCCTATTCGCTGTACTATGCGCTGCGCGCCTGCGCGCTCAGATGCCCAGAGCTATTGGATCCAGTTATATGTTGTGTTGTTCTGTTTTAGTGACGAGCCTCGATCGTTGTGCCACACCAGTGGGTGCGAGTCGTGTTACAGGAAACCTAACTGGAGCTGGAACTGAAACTGGAACTGGAACTTGTTGGACTGTAGACACTATCAATAAGTCTAGTCATACTTTGTCAGTGTTATTCATTTTATTTGGTTTTGACACACTAGTATGTATGCTAGTCTAGTGACACACTTTCTAAGTTAAGCTTGATGCATTGTCTCTACCTACACCCACAAAGTTTATTGTTGTGTGCCTGGTTCATGGGTGCGAATGCTTTTGGATTTAGTCAATGTGCAATGTAGCCTGTTAAGTTTATTGCCTCCACATGCGTTGGTGTTGGTGATTACAAAGTAAATGTGTAATTAAGCACTAACATTTGTGTAGGTTTGATTGTACCCATCTCTGGGTGCTATATCTTAGCACATTCCCTCTCCAGCTACGTCGATGAGCCTACAAAAGCCTAATTGAGCCAAAATTTTGCTGATCCAGTTAGTTCTCTTTGTGAGATGTGAGTGTTCTAGTGGGATCGTATATATTTCTGTGTAATAGTGGTTAGTGAAGTTGAATTAGGATGCCTGCACAGTGATATGTCAGTTTTTGTGCCATTAGGATTAAATCATATGCATTATAAGCTTTTCTCACTCCCTAGAGTATACTGTTTGCTTTACTTCTTGATGAATCTGGTTGTTGGAAGATGCTTTATGCCGAAAGGGGGATACAGTTATTCAGAAAGGAAATGGGGGAGTGCCATATCCGAGAATAATGTGTTTTTACCGCAGTTTAAGTGTGATGGTTAAATTCTGCTTTTATATGTAGTGTGACTGCTCGATTATATTATATTTAGTTACATGGGAATGCGGGGTCTCTTCCTTAATTCTCTGTCCTTGCCCAAATATACCTTAGCTTACAACTACTTTTAAACGACGTGGAATGCAGATCTTGCTGTGGGGAACATTGTGAGACGAGTTCTTCATATAATTAGAGTGGAGGACGAGGACATAGGGAATAGTGATGATGATTGATTAATTTCACAATGGAAATGATAACCGTCTTACCATGTCAGCTGTTATCCTTGCTGCGCGTGCGAGAAGAGCTCTCCGGGCACCCTCATTGCAAACTCTTCTGGAAAACATCTGTGACTGCCACTGAGGACTCAGATAAAAGCAAATGTATGTATCATATGTTCTATTTCTCTTCTTGATGTCTACTTAAGTCCATGTTCTTGATTACTTCTTGAGTCCTTGTTTATTTTAAATTGATGATTGCATTTGTCCATAGATGATCCGAAATAGGGCAAAGGCATATCATCCCAATTCTCAAGTTTGTCTTCTGGCATTAACATTCTGCATATTACACTTGAAAAATTGCAGATAAGAATTCAAAAGGTAAGAAGCTAAAGCATGATGTCATTGCTGCCATTGGTGAACTGATTCAAGAGATGGACACATGCTACGACCAGATTGCGGAGCAAGCTGTGGAGCTTATCCACCAAAAGTATGATCTTCCCTTGGCCAACATAAGAAAATTTTCACCTTCAAATATAGACCATTCACCATTCTAAGTATACTTTTGTCCCTCCTACAAATAGGTGCTATTTTGTCAGAAGTATTCGTCATGAACAAAAATTGAGCTATTCCATATTTTCATGTTCTAGATGCTCTGGGTTTATTTTGTTTTATTAACTTCCAAAAGAAGTGCAGAGAAAATGATTAGTGCTAGGAAAATGGTTTCTTTTCCAGACCTCAGAATGTAATGTTCCTCCTCTGAGATTAGTAAACAAAGGACTTTGGTATGCAGCATATGCTTCATTATGGGATTTAACATCTAGTTGCAAAAAGAATCGATGGCAATCATGTGGAACATAAGGAGATTCCCCTGCATTTATTGCTTGGAGGAGAGTTAAGCATTGGGTTCAATGAGACAGCGAGGGAGTATGTTTGTTGTGTGGACGGTGGAGGTGAGAGCACAATTGATTGGAACTTCACAATTAGGGGAAAGAACTATGCCACAGCTGTAGGAAAGAAAATGTTGTTGCTTCATATGGTGCTTCGAACAGGACTGAACATACCGAGAAAGATTACAAGCTAGCCAATTGTCTTCAATGAATTATTACATTTTTATAGAGATACTAAGTTTGTTTTGTTGTAAACCGCTGTCTACTGTCAATTGTAGCTTTGACTGAAACTTCCATAAAGATATTAAACTGCCAATCTGCCATTAACTTCAAGGTATCATTAACTCTTATTCTTTTGTGCCAAGTGACTCCCTGTTAACCTTAAGCAACTGCACAACTGCATCAGATGTGCACTTACGAGAAGTTAATTTATTTACTAACTGATGATTTTCTTTCCACAGCGAGGTAATCCTGACCCTGGGTAGTTCTAGAACTGTAAAGGAGTTCTTGTTAGCTGCAAAGGACAAGAAGCGATCTTTCATGTATATGTTGCTGAAGGTGCTCCAAGGTTTATACACAATATCCACTTTACTTTAATCGTTAATTTTCCGCATATATGCTCTCGTTTGTTCGCTGTTATGGCATTGCCGCTTTAATCAGATATCAGGGGCATAATCTTGCAAAAGTGTAGCTAGAGGAAGGTCAATAGACTAGCGTTATAACTGCTTTGGCTATTTTTGCTATGATCTCCTGAGTTGTCATGGTAATAATGTTGTTGTTTTTTTGTTTTAGATTTGTATTTCCTTTCAAACTATAATTGTTGATTTTCGTGGTAAATTGTAAAGGTGATTATTGGAGCTCATGCAATAATGGCAGATGGTGGAGTCATTGCACCAGTAGGCACGAACATGGTTGCACTTGCTGCACAACGGCACGATGTCACCTTCGTTGTCATTGCTGGGAGCCACAAGGTTGTTTTCCAGTATGTCATCCACTTGCTGATGACATCCATATAAGATTTTACATTTCTGAAGTAACTATAGTACCAGGATCATGTTTGCCTATTAACGTGAAGGCATACCATGCCTGGACTTCTAGTCAATATGCATTTGCCAGTTTCTCTGGGCTTATCATCAAACCTTTGTGGCATCTTTTTACTCATAAATGGTCAACCCACTCTAAATTAGATAAGGAGCAATATAAGTGTGCTAATATTGATCATCATGTTAAGCATGTTAATAGTGTGGCAGGAGGAAACTGCCTTATGGCTTAGTCCACAGTCTGTCGTCCCCTACACCTAGGGGGCTCGGCATTCATAATTTGGCAATTTTAGGGTGGGCATTGCGCATCATATGGCATTGGATGCAAAGGACTTGGTCGGCGAGGCCGTGGGGCCGGCTCAGCACACAGACCAGTCGGGCGGAGGAAGCCATGTTCAATGCTTCTATTTCAGTCACAGTCGGGAACGGCAAAAATTCCTTGTTCTGGCAGGACCGGTGGCTCGACGGTCGCACAATACTCAGTCTAGCACCGTCAATCGACAAATTGGTTAAGCAATCGATCAAAAAGAAAAGAACAGTAGCTCAAGCCCTTACAAATCACACATGGATTTTGGACATATCAGGCCAGCCAGATGCTCGAAGTGTCGTGGAATTCATCCAGCTCTGGAATAAACTGTTACCGATCCAGTTCGTCCAGGGTGTCGTTGATTCAGTTCTTTGGCGTTGTGAACCGTCCGGTCGTTATTCGTCCAAGTCGACGTATATGGCTTTTTTTTTTGCAGGATCAATCACGTGCCCGTGTGCGGAGGCCATCTGGAAAGCTCAGGCTCCTCTTGAATGCAAAATCTTCATTTGGTTAGTAATCCGCCAACGATGTTGGACGGCCAATTGACTTCAACGCAGAGGGTTGCCAAATCAAGGCGTATGTGTCTTCTGTGGTCATCAACAGAAGACAATGACCGTCTTCTAGTAGGATGTGTGGCGACGGCGCAAGTTTGGGCGAGGTCCTTAATTCGTGTGGGCTTGCCTTGCGCCATTCCGGTCGGCCAGACAACCTTGCAAGACCACTGGCTTGCCGCTCGGAAGTCGGCGTCTAAGTTGCAAAGAAAGGAGATTGATTCCTGTGCCATCCTCATCTCCTGGGCGATCTGGAAGGAGCGTAATCAAAGGATCTTTAATAATGAGTATGCATTTACCGAGCAGCTTTTCCAGTATATTCAAAACGAGCATCTCGCCAATGGCGCTTGGCGGCCGCTGCTCGTTTGGAGCCGCGCAGCTGCAGGAGTAGTTTTTTTTTTCCCCTCTTCCTTCCGGTTTGGCCAATAGTTTCTGGCCCCCGTCTCCCGTTGGTCCGGTTAGGATGACACCTCAAAAGCTAGAAATGTTTTCATAAATTTTGGCTGCTGAGAGTTGGAGCAGTAGCTAATCTTACCGGTTCTAATGTATACATGTTATGCAACATCTTAATAATTATATTACATTAGTACATTAGAATATTTATTTCACAAAGTTCCATTTTTTTCCAAGTTATTTGCCCTGGCAGCAAACTTAACACTTCCATGTTGCTCTGGTTGCAGCTATGTCCTTTGTATCCACACAACCCTGAGGTATTGCTGAATGAACTCAAATTGCCATCTGATTTGCTTGACTTGGGCGACTTCTCAAATTGCATGGACTTCATTACTTGGGACGGCACACCTCTTCTAAATGTTGTCAATCCAGTGTTTGACTATGTACCTTCAAATTTAATCAAGCTTTTCACCTTTGATCCGTAAGCTCTTGCTTAGAGCTGGCCAAACGGATCGTGCTTGTCGGGCCAGCCCGAGTCACGACACTACTGGCTCGGCCCAAGCACGGCACGGTCTGTACTATTCACGGGCCGGGCCGGGCCAGCACAACACGATAGCCCAGGCCGTGCCTCGGCTGCCACCCCAACACGACACGAATAGTTTTTAAATTTATATGATTTTCTTTCTATTTTTTAATACTTATATGGTTTTATTTTGTAGTTTTTAAATTTTATGTAGTTCATTTTATAAGTATATATAAATTTATTCTGGTTTATATATATATATATATATATATATATATATATTCTAGGATTGTTTTACATGTTTTTCAATTTTTCATGTCTTATGAGCTAAATGACAAATGGTTTAACGAACCGGCTATTTGAACATTAATAAAATTCGATTACATTTTCAATATGCTTGTCTCATTTTTTACAATTTTTATATGTATTTTTGAATTCTACACATTTTTATGATTTTTTGGAATTTGTCTTGGATTTTTCTAATTTTTGTTTGAATTTTGGGCATAACGGGCAAAGTGGGCCAGAATTGGCCCGTTGGGCTAAACGAGCTCGGACCGGCATGGCACGGCTTGAAAGGCCATCGGGTCATGCTTGGGCTGCCTAGCGACACATGGACTAGCACGACACGACCCATTTAGTTCGCGGGCTAGAATGAACCGTGCCTAAATGGCTTGTGCTGGCACGGCCCGTGCCGGGCCGGGCTGGGCCGCCCATTTGGCCATCTCTGCTCTTGCCGAAAGCTCTTTTCTTCAATTGAACGACTTAAAAAAGGTTGTGTGCATTGTCATTTTGATGTTGTTTGTTTTATTGTTGCATGTCAATGTCATGGGCGTGGGCTAGACCATCAAGTAGGGCATAAGCTGGCACGCGCATGAACTACTGTTCACACACGTGAATAATTTTGGTGGCACTGTAGCAACAGTGCACTGTTTGTGTCAGCCCACGGGTGCGTTATTAGTTAGGAAATAGAGATAAGAATGGTTAATTTCCTTATTAGTTAGGTTTACTTCCTTATAGATATATTCCATCTATTAGAGATATGTTTCTTTGTAAATAGAGATTGTTTCTTATGGCTCAAGTCGAGCCATTCCTATAAAATGAACAACATTGTATCTTCTTGAATCAACTAATAAAGATATCAAAAGTTCCTAGTATCTCCTCTATCCATTCCCTTGGGCGCGGCCGCCGGCCTTGGCATGGTCACGCTTCTTGGGTTTAGGGTCACCTAATTCGTGTACATGACAGTAGAGGTGTCATGTCAATGGATTTGGTATAAGTTGCAGGTTTACATAAGTCTAGCTTATATCCAACTTAAATGACTATCAAAATAATGTCCCTATTCCGTTAGTGTCAAGAACAGTCCAAATGCAATTCGTACCCAAGTGGTTAGTCCAAGCCTATCAATTAGTCCAACACCTCTGGAAGATCTTACTCCATTTATCGATCCATTTATAATGCCTCTAGTTCTAACGGCACACATTTGATTTAAACACATCACAGGGATAAATGTTTGTTAACACACGTGCCTTTGTTCTCCTTTGATCTCTATTTACTTGAGAGTTTGAGATGCCCAATGCCATCAGTATCAAGCTATTATTAACTTTTGAGGAAGCTACTAAAGAGCAGAACTCAGTTTTTGTTCATTGGTATTTCAGCTGACACAAAAGACATTGATTGTATTTCTGTGATTTTTCCATATTTTGACTGCAAATCTAACCCCAATTCTATCTGTAAAGCATTTAGGCATAGCATATTGGATATCTAAATCAAAATATAGGAGTTATATACTAAAGTAAGGTGAGCGCCTCTAGTTATATGTCATATCATCTACCCTTGTTTGACACTAGAAACACCCTCATGAAACAAGGTACTTAACTCCATGTATAGAGTTCCGGCCCTAAATAAGTTGTGCCATTTCATAACTTAATGTTATTATGCTTGAAGTATATCTATCAGTGGTAATTTTGAAACTTAAGGTTCAATTTATCGGTACTATGTCTGCGCCATATTATTTTCCAGTTGTTTTTCTACTATTTTGTCAAGCAATTCATGATTATGTTTTGATATTTCCCTTGACAGAGGAATGCATACTCCATCTGGTATATACCAGTCTATTGCCGAGTCTTACTCTGCTGATGATTTGGTTGTTTAACATAAGACATCTAAATTGCAATGATTATGTGCGTGCTTCACGCTGCGCAATTATGCTCCATGGAACGGAATTGGTTGTGTCTGTCACAGGGAGAACACTAATGCCTATTTTATATAGGTTACTGAGACATGCATACAAAAAAAACCCATCTTGCCCTCGTACAAAAAACCATCTTATCCTCGTTTATTTGGTCTTGGATGTTGTGTGTACTTTAGTTCATTTGTAGTAAATGACATTTAAAATAGGAACGAGAGGGGGTATGCAAAGGAAATAATGTTGAAAAGTTACCTCCAAAGTTGTAGAACAATATGTATCGAGAAATACAAATTTAAAAAGCTAGAATGACATGTATGTAGAAACGGATAGTATCATTGCCTTGAAGGTTGGAGTACGCTATTGGTGGTTGATTTTCTTGCGTGCTTGACATCAAATCGAACATTGTGGAGCAGGGGTGTAAACTTGTCATGTAACATCCATGATTACACGGTACACGCTGGGAAGTATAAATTCATTTGCTTACTTTGTTCGTTAAAACACACAAGTTTGCTGTAATGAATGGAATGACTCGACTTAAAAGCGACCCATTTAATGCATTGTTTGTTATTTAGTACATTGTAAGTACTAAAAATTATGAGGGCCCTCCTTAACAAGCACCTTTGCATCCGTATATCCTTATTTAGAGTGGTGAAAGAAAACAGCAAATTACAAAGTAATAGTTTTCTATAAACACATTGAACACTCGAATTTCTGGTTAAAGGCCAGAATTCAATCCTTAAAGCTATATGCTGAATGGATCCTTTGTGCGATGTTTTGAGGATTTCATCTGACTTTTCATTCGACAATTCTTAACATAGCTACGCCAACTAGTTTGTCTCTAAAAAAAAACTAGTTGTCCGACTAAACAAAAAATTGTGGCCGGCCAGGGCAGCTTAAAATATGACGCGCAACGCTGACACTGCAACAACCGAACGTACAAAACGAAATGCTAGTGTCTCGGATACGACAATTAGAGAGGTGAATAACTGTAGTACCTTCTTTTTAATTTATCGAAGAGTATCTACTATGAATTTAATCAGCAATCAAATACAACGTATTCATACAAGTTTGTCAACTAGTTGTAGTGATCGAAACAAATATGATTTGTTCAGTCAGTAACAGCTATTGTCGACAACCGGATGAACAATACAGCATGTGAACGAAGAAGGCGAAGTCGATCTGGTCGAAGAAGTTGCGATCACCTAGCCGAAAGGATTCGACTATCAGATTTCTTCCGTTCTACGACTTCATAATGTCTCGCACTGCTTGGAACGAAAACTAGTCAAAAACCACTCTGAACAAGAACTAGTCGAAGACAGATCAATACAAAGAGCTAGTCGAAGACACAACAACACGAGAGTTGATCGAAGACAGAAGAACAAGCCACTGGCGGTGACTAATCTTTCTTGGAATAGATATGATTTGTTATTACTCAAATATGTTTTGTGGCTATAAAGTGCTCTCACGGCACCCCTCACACCCTAGCACAAAAAAAAACCGAAAAACTCTCTGTCAAAAGCCATAACTCTTTACGCGTCGAAACCTTCAAGACGACACCTCCTGTAGCTTCGACCACGCATTATGCATTCACCTTTGATCTTCATGTGTCCTAGCGTGAGCACGACCACCCCGTGACATCTACGACCACCTGAACCTTGGATTTCCCCTCCTAGTTTCGGTCTTCCTCGTCATCGACTATGATCGTCTCCACGCTCAACCTGCATATGCAAAGATCAAAGAACGTTTTCCTGACACAAGTTCTCCAACTTGACCAATATAAGTTCGCATACGCATAACACACTCTCATTTATCAATAGACACGAATCAGATCAATCACAACCTTAAATTTCAGCTTTCAGAAAAATAACTTGAGATCACTATATAAAACTGGTCTTACCGCTGTGTATACATCGGGTACTCGAAGAAAACAAGTATTGAAGCACTCGAAGCCTACGACTACTTACTATAAGCGTACAACCACTTACCAGAAGCATACGATCATCGAGCACAAAGCCCACGACTACCGATCACGAAGCCTACGACTACCGATCACAAAGCTTACGACTATCGACCAATCACTGCAGCTTCGACCATCGACCAGTCGCTGTAGCTTCGACCATCGACCGTGCACTGTAGCTTCCTGACCTTCGACCATGCAACTCCGACTGTTCTTCGTACTCGTTACACACCTCAACTTACAACTGTGTACATTACTCGGAGCTTTACCACTTGGTACTCG
Source organism: Hsuehochloa calcarea (assembly GCA_036346395.1). Classification (NCBI taxonomy): domain Eukaryota; kingdom Viridiplantae; phylum Streptophyta; class Magnoliopsida; order Poales; family Poaceae; genus Hsuehochloa; species Hsuehochloa calcarea. Next base: position 29,608,670 of record CM070597.1, read on the forward strand.
GATATATAGTACTCGGAAAACTAGTACTCAGTATTCGGAGCTACAATACTCCTAGTTACAGTACTCGGAGATACAGTACTCAGAGCTACAGTATTCTGAACTATATTACTCGGTACTCGTAGCTAAAGTACTCTGAGTACAGTCGAAAAAAATCATCGAGTATCACCGATTAGACCACCCGATATAAGGTATGATCCGACCACTCATACTGAAAATTCAAAAACTGAAAATTTCACAACCATAAATATCAATATAACTTAAACATCAATTATTCATCGTCACAAAGTTTACAACCAATTCACATCATCCTTTACGAATGCTGATTTAACTTGTATAATCCGATACTAACCGTCAAGGAGGCAATCACAAGTAAGAAAGAAAAAACACCAACTGGCATTTCATGTCAGCGTCACGGCGCCAATCGGAAGTCGGAACGCGCATCACGACGCGTGTTTACCTGGGTCTCCACGGGAACCATGGAGCTCTCTTACTACAACGTACGCGACTCACGAGTTCACAGTTTCACACCATCAAACTCCGACCGAGAAGAGGCCGAGCTGTTCTCGAAATGGGAGCACGTGAACGTCGAGGTATCTCCTCTTTATCTCGCCTTAACTTCACATGACATCACGAGTGTGACTTTGGAGATTTATTATTATTATTTAATTTTTTAAATATTATTTTAAACTTAACTTCTCGCTAATTTTATTTCAGATTTTGATCTTTTTTATCATATCATCACCTGTGACGTGGTAAAATTGTGCGGTCACGCCACTAGTCTCAGCGTGACCCAACATACCACGCAAGCCCTCACGGGCGGACCGTGCCAGCATAGAGGGCTTGCGTGGCATCTGTCACGCTAATGTGAAGGGATACATCAATATGAATGTGTGCGCACACATCGGAGTTGAAAAACTAAAAAAACTTACCCCTGTAATTGAAAATAGCGATGAGCAAGTAGAAGCATGAGAAGAATCGTCCCTCGAAGAAATAGCTATAAACTTTGTGACCTCGGGGAATCTATGAATAAGACAACAACCAATGTCGATATTAATTTTGCAAAGAAAATTACCACAATCATCGATCTTGATCCAAAACCTGCATCACTCGCTGAATGAACGAAAAGATCGTATTGAGAAGATTGGAAGAAGACAATAGAAGCAGAATTATTATCTCTGAATAAAAAAGATGTTTTTGAGCTTGTAAGCCGCACGCCTCCCTATGTGCACCCCGTAGGGTATAAGTGGGTATTTGTTCGAAAGATAAATGAAAATAATGAAGTAAAGCAAGACTTGTTGCACAAGGTTTCACTCAACGTCCAGAAGTTGTTTATGAAGAAACATATTCCCCGGTTATGGGCGGAACCACCCTTTAGATATTTAATCTCAATGGGAGTCAACTTAAAATTTTGAAATGATATAGATGGATGTGATAACTACATAACTTTATGAAAATTTGGATTCATACATTTATATGAAGGTACCCGAATGTATCCCTGTCCCGAACCAAGACAGATCAAATGAAAATCTATACAACGTGGAACTCAGAAAGTCACTATACAGACTTAAACAATCAAGCAGAATGTAGTATAATCGCTTGAAGTGACTTTCTACGCAAGAAAGGCTAAACGAACAATAAGAATTTTATATGTGTATTTATACGACAATCTCAGGATGGATTTTGTATAATCTCAGTGTATCAAGATGATATGAATATCATCGGAACCTTGGAAGAAATTAAGGAAGCAAGCTCTTACCTGGAGTCGGAGTTCGAAATAAAAGATTTGAGTAAAACCAAATATTGTCTAAGCTTGCAGTTTTAGCATACCCTTGAAGGGATATTAGTGCATCAGTCAACCTACACTCAGAAAGTGTTAGAAAGGTTTGATTTTGCAAAGGCATACCATTCGAAAGTGCCAATGGTCGGAAGATCCTTACAGCAAGACAAGAATCCGTACAGATCTAGAGAAGAGGGGGGAAGTCCTGGGACCGGAATTCCCGTACTTGAGTGCAATAGGAGCACTCTTATATTTAGCAAACTATACTAAACCGGACATTGCATTTGCCGTGAACCTACTAGCAAGGTATAGTGCAGAACCTACCAAAAGGCATTGACAAGGAATGAAGAACATCTTCTGATACCTCAAAGGAAGCAAAGACATTAGTCTGTTCTACATAAAAAAAACTAAGACCTGTCTATGAATGGCAATGCAGATACCGAGTACCTGTCAGACCCGCATACAACTAAGTTGCAAACAGGTTATGTATTTCTATGTGGTGGTACTGTAATTCCATGAAAATCATCTAAGCAAAGTCTTGTATCGACTTCGACAAACCACTCAAAAATTATAGCACTATACGAGGCCTCACAAGAATGTACTTGGCTTCGGCGGATGATTCACCACATCCAGTAGTCGTGTGGATTGAATACCGTACAAACCATCGCTATTATCTATGAAGATAATACCGCTTGTGTTGCACTAGTACGGATGGATTATGCGAAGAGTCATCTCACAAAATATATCAACCCCAAGTTCTTCTATGCTCATGAACTGCAAAAGATGGACGAAATTAAAGTAATGCATACTAAGTTATGTCAAAATCTTGTAGATTTATTCACTAAGTCACTCCCATCATCTAGCTTTGAAGTATGCATACGTGGAATTAGAATGATGAGACTTAGAGAAGTGCATGATTCAAGGGAGAATCTTCACAAACTCGTTATTGAAACTTAATCACCAAGATCGAGTACCCAAAAAGTAAATCTTGGAGATTACATAAAATTTGGTGGATTGTACTTTTTTCCCTTGACGAGTTTTCTGAAGTTCCTCGGCTAAGGTTTTTAACGAGGCAATTCGTGCAATGCAACAGAACATGTCATGTACTCTTTTCTAAATTTTTTCACTGTTTTTATGGAGTTTTGACGAGACATGATAATATGAGGATGGGTGCCCAAGGGGGAGTGTTGGGAAACTATGGGCTCAGCCCATCAGCCGGCCCATGTATGGGCGTCCCATCCCAAACCCTAACAGAGTCTGTAGACTATAAATAGAGGGTGCTAGTCATTGTAAAAGGTGATCAATTGAAGAGCAATAAAAGAAGCAAGAAGCTCCCTACATCTTTGTGTTCAATCTATTATTATGTTCTTGTGTTCTTGCATTGTTCTTACGATTCTAAGTTTGTCTACGAGGTAATCGCTCGGACTGGACTCGCTAGCGACGGTTCCTCAACACGTTATCAGCACGATCGACTCTTCTCGGATCGAAAGGTAACCGTCGTAGCATGACACTCGTAGATTGAATCGTTCTTCTAGATCGCTTTCAATTCTGCAAATTTGGCTCTCTAGATTGTATCTTACGGTGCAAATTCACTCTAATCTACCGCGAGCTGACTTGAAGTCGTCGGCACAATGCCAATCGGTAGATTGCATGGAAAAGTCCAATGATAAGGAAGTAGCTAGTGTTGATGACTTAATGTATTAGAAATAAGAGAGAGAATAGTATGAGTGGGTGTTTACTAATAAATGTTGAAGAGGGAGGGAAGATAAAAATATTATTAAAGTCCAATGGACGCTTTATATTTTGAAAAAAATGAAAAAATATCCTTATATTTTTAAACGAATGGAGTAGTTGTTAATAACAACATAACTAAAAGGTTAAACAACCCGCCTAGTGGGCAGCAGGGAGCTCCAAATCATTGCACGTCATTGCGCGTGCATGCCTCCCAAGTTGCCCAAGGCGAGCCCATAAGAAGCCTCTTGGCTCCTCGCCTCCCCCTTGCCCTAATTCGCTAGAGCCTTGTCCCACCTGCTGTATGGCACCCGCGCAGCGGCGATGGCCCTGTCCTTGCGCTTCGCTAGGAACCACTTCAGCGACGCCTTCCTTGCGATCGGCATGTCCACGGTACGGCCGGCTCGGCGCTCCACCTCGACCACCGCCGGCGCTTACGGATCGGCTCGGCCGCCATCTGGCGTAACGGCCGAGCGCCACCACCCTCCCTCCGTGGAAGATGGTGAGCTGCTGTGCCACGCTCGATGGCAAGTTGGGTTGCTGGACAACAGCGGTCGGCGCACCCATGAGGGCCATCCGTCGGGCGCTGGTGTCACGTCGGCCTTGACGTATTGGCTGAGCACGCTGCACGCGACGGCAACAAGCGGCGGGTGATGGAGTCTGTCGTCGTTGCCATTGGTGGCTTGGAATACTAGACGAGTGGTGAGGAGGATGGTTAGTTTCACGGTGATCAATGCCCTTGGTCCACTAGTGTATTTGCCATCGATCGTAGTGGTTGCGGAGTTGGTTTTATAAAGAAAAGAGACCGAGACGAGAGGAAAACGTGGCGCAGCATACTGCGAGAGGGAGGGAGAGGGAAACGGTGCGTTTGGAAAGGTCCTTTTCAGTTGTGCGATCGATGAGCAACTGCCTGCTCGTTCCGGGAATGGAACACGTCGTTTTCTCTACTACTTAAAAGAAGGAATTGGCGGCGGTCCATCCTCCTTCAGGCGATGTGAGCCGTTAGATCTATTTTTCTTTGTGAGATGTGAGCCGTTGGATCTCGTTCTTTCTCGGTTCCTCCCGTGCGTACGGTTGGCCACCTATAACCTCCTCTGCACTCCCCCACACCCCAACTGCCCAAGTTGGTGCGCAAGAATCCCAAAGATTCTATCGATCTTTCCAAGAACGGGTTACCAGCGGATCACTTGCATTGTAGGCTGAGCACGACGATGGTTGACGAGATATGATTTTTTTAATCCGTAGCAAAGCACGGGCATTAGACTAGTCTTTCTCTATGTGGCTAGATGGATGGATGAATGAATGGCTCGTCAAACTAACCAGATTTCTAACCGCAGTTTTAAATAATGATTATGTGGTAAATCATTTGTAATTAATCGAATAACTACGATAATAATTGTAATTGGGATATATCATCGTACTATTTATAGTCATCAAAGAAAATTAAAAATTATACAGATCAATAAATAAGCCAGAGAGAATTCAGCCCAAATAGACAAAGGAATTTTTCGAGATTTTTTATTTACAAAAATTGATAAAAAATAAATAGGTTTTTAGAAAATAGTAAATAAAGTCAAAAAATTCTAGAAAAATACACAGAAATTCCTTGAATTAATTTAAACTTATTAAAATTATTTACAACTTAAGGTTTCCTTTTAATTTTGCCAAGAAATTACTTTTAGTTTTCAAGAAAAAAAAGAAAACCCCTTTTTAAAATCCAGAAAAACCAAGAAAATACTTAAAATTCTCTTTTTGACTTTAGATACTAGAAAACCTAATTAAACCAAATTTGAATTACTCAAAGTTTGATTAATTAATATTAAATTATTTTTTTCTCTAAAATCTCTCGTTAAGCTTTAGCATTTCAATAAAATCATATTTGTTATTGTTATTTTTTTAAAAAAAAAAGAGCTCTGAAAATTGGGATATTACAGGTACTCGATCGCCACAGTTCTCATCGAGCATAGAATAGGGGCGTCTTGGGTGGTATGCTCCAAATCCTAGCGTCGTGTAGTCCTTCCTAGCACTAGCTGGGATGACCGCATCGTCATCGGTTGATTCGTCGTCACCCCCACACCCAACTGTAGGCTGCAAGATGGATTGATGTCCGCTGGCGTAAGGCAAAATCAATAATCAGGACCTAAGTTGAACATGACTTACCTCCTCGATCTGCAATGCGGATGACCTACGGGGAGCGCTAGGACGGCCGCCAGTCTAACTAAGCCGTGCGAACGTTGAGCGCAGCAGTGATGCATCCCGACATATGTGCAGCTGGAAGATGGCATGATGTTAACATAACCGAAGGCAAAATAAACAATAATGACATAAATTGAATATAACTTCCTGCCTCGATCAGAAGTGCGGATGACTGACGTGGAGCGCTAGGATGGTCGTCGGTCTCATTACTCGTGTTGACCTAGGAGGTGAGCTAGGTCGGTCCACTCGGTGGTCATCCTGAAGCACGTCCTCTCTCGACTGACCACAACTCATGTTCTTGATGATTTGCTTCGACTCCTCGTAGATGGACTTGATTGTCCAGAGAAGCCCTAGAACGGTGTGATCATGGTTGCGAATGGCAGACCCGGATGCGTGTGAGATCCGCTGGACCCAGTCGAACTGAAATGACAGACAAGAGTTGTTCAGTAACAAACATTAAAAAATATCAACCTTGAATCGACCATAGGTTGTAAGTGTTTTACAGTGTCGTCATGCCGCGAAGCTCTGTGTCGATCAAACGAGTGCCGAAGCCTATCCTGGTGTGTAACATGCTCTGGATGCTCTAGCAAACGACGAGTGAGTCTGGTGCACGCCTGTGGTTCGTACTACTCAATGTAGTCATGGTAAGTCCCAATGTCGTACGACTGTTGCTCCTATAGAACCTCAATGTGCGCCGTCTTTGCCCAAGCCGTAGTCCATTGATGTTGTATTGCGTGCCAGTTCTCAAAATGTTGGCCAAGCCTCGATTGCCTGCATTCGAGAAGGATTTATAGGATAAGAACGGATGTAGGTAGCTACTATAAACATTACTCGGATGGAGTTTGACCCACAAGTGGACAGCTCACTCGAGCATCCTCCCGTCAGGAGGGGGCACAACATGGTAAAGATCGAGCTGTCGCATTGCACGCTGCAGCACGTAAAGCTCCAGCATATGGGGAAAATAAGGAGGCAGGTCGTCACCCAAAACCCGACATCCTGTGTGCATTGCATGGACAGACCATGCGGCACTACCGTATTCATGAACTGCGGGTTCGTTGATGGTTGTCATTGTACAACGTCTCAAACTTGTTGTAGAACATGGGGTAGCACCTCATGGCCAGTCTTTGGCCTAATGTAACTTGCCAACAATCCACCAGGTGCCCATAGTGGGCCCGTCTATCGGGTCATGGAACTCGGCGTACGGGTGCACTGCAATTCCGAAGGTGGGCCGCCCAACAGGGAAGTGCTCCCAACTCCACAACTACTGAGAGCACATAGCGAGCAGTAGGACCGGTTTCACTGCGGCATCGTGCTGAAGCATCACACAACCACTTGTACGTGGCACAAAGGACAGATGATCCAAAGCTGCAATGGGGCATCTCCCCAGTCTCGACGATGTGGACGAAGCTAGTGTACACCTGTCGATGGTTTAGTATCGATCTTACCAAAAAAAATGTTGGAAACTCTCCTTGAGTTAAACCACACAAAAAAAGACACGAAGATTTTATATAGGTTCGGTTCTTCTCCTGAGAGAATAATAACACAACTTCTGTGTTGTTCTATTGACTATGCTTTACAACAGGGAAGAAATCACTGAAACAAGGGCTTAATGACTTCTGTCTGTTGATCTTGTCTTGTGTTCGTTGTCGCTATTCCTTGTCCTCTCTCCACCAGCTTTACTCTTTATATAGCGCATGAAGGGTGGCAGTTGTCCCGTATTAAGAGGTATCTCACCGTTTGATGAAATACACACGTTCAGTGATGGTTATTGTCAAAGACTAATCCTCCCACGTCGTCCTACGGTTTGTCAAAGTCAGAGGCTTGATACGTGTAGTTACCCCGGAGAATAACAACACATATTAACCACTTTGTGTATTAAACACAGTGCATAAGTGTCCCTAGTGGATTGAGCCCATATGTTTGTAGACTTTTGGACTAAAGGGTGGTCGTAGTAATGTTTACGATCATGAAGTGGTCGTAGTAAGGCTTACGATCATGAGGTGGTCATAGGAAATCATACAACCACTAGGTAGTCGCAGAAGTACTTACTACCATATAGGGTGGTCATAAAATGGTTTACGAATACTCGGCTAAGCTTCTCCCTTATTTATGATAAGGGGTATCCTTATGAATAACATGAAAATATTGTTATCTATAAAAACAATTACAGACAAATAATTTAATTAATTGAGGATTATTAGATACTTGTCAACACCCAATCACCCTGTGTGGTGGGAAACAAGGCCCAACAAAAAAAGCAGGGCAGCGATGAGGTGCGTCCTAACAACCTCGTCTAATGCATTCGTCGATCATCGAGTGAAATGACTAAGCCAAAATCGAGGGATACCACGGGCCCTGTATGGGACAAGCTATACCGAACCGACAGCCAAGCAGGCATTCTAATCCGCTGGGCGACGGGTGGAACAAGCGCGTCTCCCGTGATCGACAGACCGGTCAAGAAGGACACATCCTGGAGAGTGATCATCAACTCTCCCCACCGAAAGTAGAAAGTGTGCATCTAGGGTCTTCATATGTCAACAAGTGCCTACATGAAACTCCCTTCCAGTGTGAAGTGGCGGCCAATGTGGAGCATCCTTGCAAAGGATAGTAAGCCTGTGTCCTAAAGGTGTGGGACATAACGAGGATCAAGCTCTCAGTAATGTCTCTCTAACCTAAGCACGAGAGATGGAGGACCATCCCCATCCCTGATGATCCACAATTTGCTACGGACCTATCGTGATATCCATCGTTGAATGGTTCGAGCAGCTCCGGTAGACGAGGCTCAGCCCCCGTTCTCCCACCATAGCCAGCACTACAACACTACTCGTTAACATAAAATGATAGCATTACAACATGGAAACAATGGAACTAAAACGACACGGAAAGACGCCTAGACTAATTTATTATAACTAATTAATAATGATTAAATTAATCACTTGCATTGTAGGCTGAGCACGACGATGGTTGACGAGATATGATTTTTTTAATCCGTAGCAAAGCACGGGCATTAGACTAGTCTTTCTCTATGTGGCTAGATGGATGGATGAATGAATGGCTCGTCAAACTAACCAGATTTCTAACCGCAGTTTTAAATAATGATTATGTGGTAAATCATTTGTAATTAATCGAAAGAACGGGTTACCAGCGGATCACTTGCATTGTAGGCTGAGCACGACGATGGTTGACGAGATATGATTTTTTTAATCCGTAGCAAAGCACGGGCATTAGACTAGTCTTTCTCTATGTGGCTAGATGGATGGATGAATGAATGGCTCGTCAAACTAACCAGATTTCTAACCGCAGTTTTAAATAATGATTATGTGGTAAATCATTTGTAATTAATCGAATAACTACGATAATAATTGTAATTGGGATATATCATCGTACTATTTATAGTCATCAAAGAAAATTAAAAATTATACAGATCAATAAATAAGCCAGAGAGAATTCAGCCCAAATAGACAAAGGAATTTTTCGAGATTTTTTATTTACAAAAATTGATAAAAAATAAATAGGTTTTTAGAAAATAGTAAATAAAGTCAAAAAATTCTAGAAAAATACACAGAAATTCCTTGAATTAATTTTAACTTATTAAAATTATTTACAACTTAAAGTTGCCTTTTAATTTTGCAAATAAATTACTTTTATTTTTCAAGAAAAAAAGAAAACCCCTTTTTAAAATCCAGAAAAACCAAGAAAAGACTTAAAATTCTCTTTTTGACTTTAGATACTAGAAAATCTAATTAAACCAAATTTGAATTACTCAAAGTTTGATTAATTAATATTAAATTATTATTTTCTCTAAAATCTCTCGTTAAGCTTTAGCATTTCAATAAAATCATATTGTTATTGTTATTTTTGTTTTTTTTTTAAAAAAAGAGCTCTGAAAATTGGGATATTACAGGTACTCCGTACTGGCCACGGTTCTACTGAGCATAGAATAGGGGCGTCTTGGGTGGTATGCTCCAAATCCTAGCGTCGTGTAGTCCTTCCTAGCACTAGCTGGGATGACCTCATGCTCATCGGTTGATTCATCGTCACCCCCACGCCCAACTGTAGGCTGCAAGATGGATTGATGTCCGCACAACGTAAGGCAAAATCAATAATCAGGACCTAAGTTGAACATGACTTACCTCCTCGATCTGCAATGCGGATGACCTACAGGGAGCGCTAGGACGACCGCCAGTCTAACTAAGCCGTGCGAACGTTGAGTGCAGCAGTGATGCATCCCGACAGATGTGCAGCTGGAAGATGGCATGATGTTAACATAACCGAAGACAAAATAAACAATAATGACATAAATTGAATATAACTTCCTGCCTCGATCAGAAGTGCGGATGACTGACGTGGAGCGCTAGGATGGTCTTCGGTCTCATTACTCGTGTTGACCTAGGAGGTGAGCTAGGTCGGTCCACTCGGTGGTCATCCTGAAGCACGTCCTCTCTCGACTGACCACAACTCATGTTCTTGATGATTTGCTTCGACTCCTCGTAGATGGACTTGATTGTCCAGAGAAGCCCTAGAACGGTGTGATCATGGTTGCGAATGGCAGACCCGGATGCGTGTGAGATCCGCTAGACCCAGTCGAACTGAAATGACAGACAAGAGTTGTTCAGTGACAAACATTAAAAAAATATCAACCTTGAATCGACCATAGGTTGTAAGTGTTTTACAGTGTCGTCATGCCGCGAAGCTCTGTGTCGATCAAACGAGTGCCGAAGCCTATCCTGGTGTGTAACATGCTCTGGATGCTCTAGCAAACGACGAGTGAGTCTGGTGCACGCCTGTGGTTCGTACTACTCAATGTAGTCATGGTAAGTCCCAATGTCGTACGACCATTGCTCCTATAGAACCTCAATGTGCGTCGTCTTTGCCCAAGCTGTAGTCCATTGATGTTGTATTGCATGCCAGTTCTCAAAATGTTGGCCTAGCGTCGATTGCCTGCATTCGAGAAGGATTTATAGGATAAGAACGGATGTAGGTAGCTACTATAAACATTACTCAGATGGAGTTTGACTCACAAGTGGACAGCTCACTCGAGCATCCTCCCGTCAGGAGGGGGCACAACATGGTAAAGATCGAGCTGTCGCATTGCGCGCTGCAGCGCGTAAAGCTCCAGCATATGGGGAAAATAAGGAGGCAGGTCGTCACCCAGAACCCGACGTCCTGTGTGCATTGCATGGACAGACCATGCAGCACTACCGTATTCATGAACTGCGGGTTCGTTGATGGTTGTCATTGTGCAACGTCTCAAACTTGTTGTAGAACATGGGGTAGCACCTCATGGCTAGTCTTTGGCCTAATGTAACTTGCCAACAGTCCACCAGGTGCCCATAGTGGGCCCGTCTATCGGGCCATGGAACTCGGCGTACGGGTGCACTGCAATTCCGAAGGTGGGCCGCCCAACAGGGAAGTGCTCCCAACTCCACAACTACAGTAGCACATAGCAGACGGTAAGGACCGGTTTCACACTGGCATCGCGCTGCGAAGCATCACACAACCCCTTGTACGTGGCACAAAGGACAGATGATCCAAAGCTGCAATGGGGCATCTCCCCAGTTTCGACGATGTGGACGAAGCTAGTGTACACCTGTCGATGGTTTAGTATCGATCTTACCAAAAAAATGTTGGGAACTCTCCTTGAGTTAAACCACACAAAAAAAGACACGAGGATTTTATACAGGTTCGGGTCTGCTCCTGAGAGAATAATAACACTACTCCTGTGTTGTTTTATTGACTATGCTTTACAACAGGGAAGAAATCACTGAAACAAGGACTTAATGACTTCTGTCTGTTGATCTTGTCTTGTGTTCGTTGTCGCTATTCCTTGTCCTCTCTCCACCAGCTTTACTCTTTATATAGCGCATGAAGGGTGGCAGTTGTCCCGTATTAAGAGGTATCTCACCGTTTGATGAAATACACACGTTCAGTGATGGTTATTGTCAAAGACTAATCCTCCCACGTCGTCCTACGGTTTGTCAAAGTCAGAGGCTTGATACGTGTAGTTACCCCGGAGAATAACAACACATATTAACCACTTTGTGTATTAAACACAGTGCATAAGTGTCCCTAGTGGATTGAGCCCATATGTTTGTAGACTTTTTTACTATAGGGTGGTCGTAGTAATGTTTACGATCATGAAGTGGCCGTAGTAAGGCTTACGATCATGAGGTGGTCATCGGAAATCATACAACCACTAGGTAGTCATAGAAGTACTTACTACCATATAGGGTGGTCATAAAATAGTTTACGAATACTCGGCTAAGCTTCTCCCTTATTTATGATAAGGGGTATCCTTACGAATAACATGAAAATATTGTTATCTATAAAAACAATTACAGACAAATAATTTAATTAATTGAGGATTATTAGATACTTGTCAACACCCAATCACCCTGTGTGGTGGGAAACAAGGCCCAACAAAAAAAAACAGCAGGTACGCGATGAGGTGCGTCCTAACAACCTCGTCTAATGCATTCGTCGATCATCGAGTGAAATGACTAAGCCAAAATCGAGGGATACCACGGGCCCTGTATGGGACAAGCTATACCGAACCGCGACCAGCGAGCATTCTAATCCTACCGCGAACGGGGTGGAACAAGCTGCGTCTCCGTGATCGCAGACCGACCAAGAAGGACACATCACGAGAGTGATCATCAACTCTCCCCACCGAAAGTAGAAAGTGTGCATCTAGGGTCTTCATATGTCAACAAGTGCCTACATGAAACTCCCTTCCAGTGTGAAGTGGCGGCCAATGTGGAGCATCCTTGCAAAGGATAGTAAGCCTGTGTCCTAAAGGTGTGGGACATAACGAGGATCAAGCTCTCAGTAATGTCTCTCTAACCTAAGCACGAGAGATGGAGGACCATCCCCATCCCTGATGATCCACAATTTGCTACGGACCTATCGTGATATCCATCGTTGAATGGTTCGAGCAGCTCCGGTAGACGAGGCTCAGCCCCCGTTCTCCCACCATAGCCAGCACTACAACACTACTCGTTAACATAAAATGATAGCATTACAACATGGAAACAATGGAACTAAAACGACACGGAAAGACGCCTAGACTAATTTATTATAACTAATTAATAATGATTAAATTAATCACAACTATTTAATTTAGACTAACTAACTACGACTAATAATTATAACTAATTAATTATGACTAAATTAATCACTTATGGCTAAAATATGCCTAAATTAATTACGACTAAATTAATTAACCCTAATTAATCAGGGCTAATTAAGCATTACTAATTAATTACAACTAGGAATAAGTCCATTTTAACCCTCAAACTTCCCGAAAGTCCACTCAACCCCCTCAACCACAAAACTGGTTTTTTACCCCCCCTAATCTTTCAAAACCGGTCAAATAACACCCTGAGGTGGTTTGACTAGGCGGTTTTGCATAAGTGGTAGGAATAAGTCCATTTTACCCTCTCAAACTTTCCAAAAAGTACACTCCACAGAACTATAAAACTGGTTTTTACCACATAGTATTACAAAATATATATAGAGAGAGAGCAACAGACAGAGGGAGAACAGAGAGCAGAGGAAACAAATAGGGCAAAGATGACGGTGAGCGGTGGTGTGGGAGGTGGCGGCGGCGGTGGGCAAAATGGGTCCCTAAGACCGTGGCGAGTAAAGGGGGTGCCGCGGTGATCCTAGAGATGGCCCATGGAGGCAAGGGTGCAAGGTTGAGCGGCCGATGCTAGGGAAGAAGAGGGGCGGCACGAGATGGCGATGCAGAGGGACAAAAAAGAGGTGAGCCCATTCTCTTTCTCTCTCTCTCTCTCTCTATATATATATATATATATATATATATATATATATAGGACGTCTGTTTCGTACTCCTAGGAGTATGTACTCCCACTTACAACATACCTCTTAACCAAATATATTATACTTCTTTATCACTTTAAGTATATTTAAATACCAATAATGAGATACTTCAATGTGACTTGCTTAAAAAAATTCGATTGGAGACCTTTATTTTTGTTATATAAACTTTTTCATATATAAAACACGTATGTACACAAATTTTGCTATAAAAAGTAGATTTTAATAAATAAAAATTCATGGAACTCATTTTGGGGTATCTTATAATCATTATTGAAGTATGCTCAAATAGATAAAAATGTATCATCATATGATTTAAGTGGTATTTGAGAAGTACGAGTACGTACTCCTTGGAGTTCTAGACCATCTCTCTCTCTCTCTCTATATATATATATATATAATACTTTCTACTCCCAAGTGTAGTTACTCCCACCTTTGATATACTACCTAAAAAAATTAACATACTCCTTTATCACTTTAGGTAAATTAATATACTAATTATAAGATAATCCAATGTGCACTGCTCGAAAAAATTGCGAGAGAGTCCATAGTTTAATTTTAACATATTTTGTAAATACCTTCAAATTCAAACATAAAGAGGAGTATGTCGAAAAATTATACATATCGCCCTAAAAATGTATAAATACCACATAAGTCACACATACGTACTCTCGGTTGTGCAAGATATGTGATTTGATTGAAAATTTTCCAGTGTAGCCCTTTATTTTTGTTATATACCCTTTTTCGTATATAAAATAAGTATACACATAAATTTTGCTATAAAAAGTGGACTTTAATGGAATTTTTCATGGAACTCACTTTAGGGTATCTTATAATTATTATTGGAGTCGTCATACGATTTAAGTGGTATATGAGAAGTGCAATTACGTACTCTCAGGAGTACGATACCATTTTCATATATATGTGTGTGTGTGTGTGTGAACGACATCAGACAAACCACCTCGGGGTGTTATTTGATCCTATTTTGAAATACTAGGGGTAAAAACCAGTTTTGTAGTTTAGGGAGTTAAGTGTACTTTTTAGAAAGTTTGAGGGGTATAAAATGAACTTATTCCTGCCACGTATGCAAAACCGCCAGCCAAACTACCTTAGGGTGTTATTTGACCCGATTTTGAAATATTAAGGGGGGGGGGTAAAAAACGATTTTGTAGTTGAGGGGTTAAGTTGACTTTTTAGAAAGTTCGAAGGGTAAAATGGACTTATACCTTATGACTAAATAATTATAACTAATTAATTATGGCTGATTAATTACGATTAGATAACTACCACTAGCTAACTAGCACTATTTAATTACGACTAATTAATTTAACACTAATTACACACTTCATAAAACATAATGTATACGGGAAAAATTATCTCCTCTAGAAGATCTTCACTTGATGTCGAACTTTCTCTACTAATACGACCGCTAAACACCACTCTAACACTCTTAGATCGCTCGCTCGATCCTATTTGCCTCTATACGCATAGCGGAATGTTTCGGGGTGGAGGAATGAGAGCGACGCTCCGGGTTTTATAGCCACGCGAACGAACGCGTTCAACCGACCACGAAGCAATGGGGGAATTGGATTCCCTCACATGACAACAAGTCATGCCGTTTTTCGCATGCGCGGGACAGGGAAAGATAGGGAAAAGACCGATAGGATGGGAGGGAATTGGATTCAACGGAGACCGGCCCAGGCGTGCGGCACAAGAGGCGCCCGTGGGCACGGACCATAGGAGGTTTGGTGTAAGATCGAGGTGGCCGACTAGAGGGGGGTGAATAGGCGGTTTTAAAAATCTTTCGGCTCTAAACCAATATATAATGCGGAAGCTAATAACAATTGGTTTTGCACAATTAAAACATAAATCAACTAGGCTTCCCTAAGTGCACCAACAATACAGGAGAGCAATCACACAATGATATATAAGCAATTAAAACAAGTAATGTAAATTGCTCAAAGTAAAGCACAAGTAAAAACAAGATGGACACGATTATGTTTTACCGTGGTGTTCGGAGACTTGCCGGTCTCCCTTAATCAACGTTGAGGTAAGCCCAACCACGTTGGACCGACTCCACTAATTAAGCCAACACCTCCGAGGTAAGTCCAACTACTTGGACCGGTTCCAAACCGAACCAACACCTCGCTCCACTATGGTTGCTCTTCCTCCACTCCGGAGATGGCGAGCACCAAACCACTCACAAACCGTCGGGTCTTCTCACAAGCTTCTTGAGAAGATCACCGGGCACGACGCCTCCACGCCGTCTAGGTGTCGGCAAACACCAAGAGTAACAAATTCAAACTTTCACTTGAACTAATCAAGTGTCAACGCTCACGTGGGTACACAATCCACTACATAAGGCAACAAATGCACTTAGAGTTTACTCTCCAAGCTCACCAAGTGCAACACAAGCACATAAAAGAGGAGAGGCTTGCTCTTAGCTCAAGAGGCTCAAAGGATGTTCACAATATCACCAGCAACCTCTCCCAACCGGCCAAGGTTCATATATATAGCCTACACACAAAAACTAGCCTTTGAGAGAAGATTCCCACAAATCAGTATAGGGCCGGTCTGACCGCCAACCAATGGCCGGTCGGACCGCCCTATGCACCAATGGCTAGAAAACTAGCTGTTGGGTCTTCGGCCGGTCGGACCGCCGCAGCTGGCCAGTCCGACCGTCCGATGAAAATTTGGCTAAGTTCCAAAACGGGCGCTCTCTGGAATAAACGTTCCGCACCAACCCCGGAACTTCCTCACATTGGAAATTCCGTTTTCTCAACAGCGGAACTTCCGGACAGAGAATCCAAGTCAAAGGAAATCGGTCCGACCAACAACATATGGTCGGTCCGATCGATTGGCCACCGGTCAGACCAGTCCACACCGGCGGTCTGACCGGCAGACCACAGAAGCAAAAACACATTTGCTTCACTTCAAATGGCCTAACATATTTGCCCAATTGAGTGCAATTTCAACAAAGTTTCAAACATGATATTCTCAGCTAGTTGCAAAACACATTTGCTAACATTTTAGAATACTCATCACAAGGAATAAGGTACATGGACTTACACCATTTGCAAAACACATTTACAAACTTGAGTCACATGCTACAAGGGTTACGCATGAGCTTCGACTATTTGCAAAACACATTCGCAAATAAATAGCATCATGCCTAGATGAGCTAGAGCAACCATATTGAGCTATCAACACATGACTAACTCAAACTACTAGTTAATAACCCTCTTAATAGTACGGTAATCTTATACTAGCAATCCGGTCTTCCAACCAAACACCAAGACCGGTAAAAGACTAGGAACACATCCTTAGCCCTAGCTAGTCATACATTTGCCTTGCAACTTCTTGAAGCTTGATAACGCACATCAACACTTCAAGTCCGGGTCATTAACTTGATAATCATCAACGCATGATGATTCTTTGCTTGACCTCCATCAACACATGATGGGTCTTCTCTTGTCTTGATGATCAACTAATGATCATCTTTTCTTGATAAGCATCAACTCATGATGCATCCTTTACACCAAGCTCTTGACTTGATGATCAACTCATGATCATCCCAAGTCTTCATCATCCTGGAACATAATCTATTCATGCAACTCATGAAAAATGTTAGTTCCACAATATGATTATCATTAATTACCACACTATACCATTAACTCATAATGACGGATCTAGATCTTTCATCCGGCCCCTAAGGGCACAGACGAGGCGGCTCCGGCACCCAGAGGCACGGACGAGCTGGCTTCGGCCCCCAGGGACGCGGACAAGAACATGTGTCATGTCCCCGCAGCAACGCGGTGTCATTTTTTGTTTTGATACGCAGAGCCCATGTTCCAACCATGCTATATTAGAAAAGAAGAAAAAACTCCGCAACTTGCTGCTGCTGTCAGCCTTAAATTCAGAACTTGCACGATATCATATTTTTTTATTATCGTTCAATGCTTTTTCCTCCCTTCTTCAACTCATCACTTGCCAAAGCACGTTGTTTGCGTTCGGCAACGCTCACCGGTGCCCACCCGGCCGGCCACCCGCGCGCGCGTCGGTCTGGACGAAAATAAACGCCAGCCGAGCCAATCCGGCAAAAGGCCGAAACACAACCGCGCGATGGAGACACGCGACAGCCACCTCTGCCGGTCTCAGGGCCTAACTCGCTTGTCTGCCACAAACGCCGCGCCGATCAATTGATGAAGTCGCTCGGCCTCGTAGCTTTCTATAAAGAACAGGTGATTAACGCGGCAAAAAGCTAAAGACGAGACGACCACTCCACACGTACACTTTAGCGGGCGCGAGACGTACGTACGTGGTTGCTTAATCTAACTAATCGCTAACTTTTCATAAGTTTAACATAATGGAGCCAAACCAATCTCGTAATCTATGCATGCTTAACGTATGAGCTTGCGCCGAGTTGTGGGTACATTATACTACGTACAGTGTACAACTTGCCCGCTCAGTGGCGGAGACAAGGGGGAGCCATATAGCTAGCTCCCCATGCCGCCAAAACTTTCTTTCAACATCCTTGATTTTCTATTAAAAAATGACATGTATTTTAACCCTTCCAAATATAAGCATGTACTATATTGTGTCTAAGCATTTGTTCGCACTACTTCCCACTATTCTTTTTGACAGTAGAGAGAGACTGATTTTCTAAATCTCATCCTATGTACAGGTAAGAAATTGGACCGCTTCTAAGTTTTAATGAGCACCACTTCCATCGGTTGTAGCACTTGTACATATCACAATATGTTGCATGTTGCATACATATTTGTTAGACCATGTGACTAAGGCCTTGTTTGTTTAGGCTTAGACTTTTTGGCTTATAGCTTAAAGCCAGCTTTTTGGCTTAATCAGCTTATAAGCCCCTCAGCTTTTAAGCCAGGGTTTGGTGTTTGGTAATCTGGCTTTTTATGGGATGTTGGCTTATTGAGTTGTGTGTGAAGGATTAAAAGTCTGAATTGCCCTTTAAGGGTTAAATGATCTGTTTAAGCATGTATTTAAACTTATTTTTGCATAGGATTTCTAAAATAGCATAAAATAGTCTAAATCATAGCATAAAATAAAGTGCAATATTTCAATCACAAAATTTCGTAAGTACATTTTGATTTAGATGTTGGGGGAGGGGAGGCGGCGCCGTCGAGGGATGGGAGGATATCGCGGCGCGAGGAGGAGGAGGAGTCGCAAGGGGAAGGGAGGGAAGGGCGGGCGCCTGAAGCGGCGGAACAACAAAAATCAAACGATTTTGATTTATATACAATGGCATTTGGTGGGTAATTTCAACGAACTTGATAAGCGGTGTTATTCCATTCCACAAAAGCCAAAAAAAGCACCTCTCCCACGGCTTATGGCTTTTAGGCTTAAATAGGCTTAAGCTTTTTATAAGCTGAATAAAAAAGCCACCCCTTTGTTTAGGCTTAGGCTTTTTTGCCTATAAGCCAAAGAAAAAGCCTAAACAAACAGGCCCTAAGTCTAATATATTTTAGCTGATGAATAACTGATAATGTTATTTATAGATATTATTTGAGGCGTGTCGTGGTGTGTGTGGATTTATGTCGGTCAAGTTGGGAAGAACTTGTGCTGGAAAAATATGTTGCTTTGGTCTTTGCATGTGCAGGGTAACTCGGAGGCGATCGTGGTCTACGGCGATGACCGGGAGATGGCTTAGTGCGAAGTCATGGTCCAGAGGGTCGAGAATGCTGGAGGAGACGGTCGGGCTCGAGTTGGAGCACATGGAGATTAAATATGGATGATGCGTGTTGAAGCTACGAAGATGCAGTTCGGAGGCTACGATACAAGATAATTTTAGGGTGTCTAAAATTGGATATTTTGTAATCAGATATTAAGTCTATGTACTGTGCTCTAGGACTATTGGGTGTATGTTGGTGTTTATATACAAACGTTAGAAGATCCGTTGGAGTTTTTGGGTATATATATATATATATATATATATATATATATATATATATATATACCGGCTATTAGGGTCGGGAGAGGTAGATGTTGACAGAATTTCTTTAGCCACTATTACGTACTGGCGGCGGCTGCAGTTGACAGCCGCGCGTTTGTTCACGCGATCTGAGAAATCAGAAAATTGGTTTTGGGTGAGCGCGCGACGGATGCATGCATGTTCTACGGATGAGGCGTTAGCGTTGTTCTCTGCGAGTTTTTGATTCTCTCGAGCGTACGACGTTTTTGCATTAATTCTCCTGGGCAATCATCCTCCGGAGGGGCACTACTATGCTGGTAGCATTTATTCCCGTGAGCATGCTTGATAGGTGGCAGATGGCCTTTTACTGTTGGGTCATTAAGTATGTAGAAGACAAACACTTCTTGCTTTTGAGTTAATCTTGAAAAATTCTCGAAGGTCCCTCGTCGGGAAAAAAAAACACTTCGGATTGTCTAGTCGGGTAAAAAATAATTTTCCGAGTGTAACCCTTGGAAAATATAATTTTCTCGAGTGCAAATATGGACACTCGGAAAACAGATAACACTCGGGAACTTAGGGAAAGTGTTGCTCGGGAACATTTCTGTCCCGATAGTTACCCCAAGTGTAAACACTCAAGAATCGTGTTTATTTCCCGAGTGTATGGCAAACAATCACACTCGGGAAATATAGCCACGTGGCCATCCTTTCCCAACCGGTCACGAAAATTTCCCCGAGTGTCGTTCGACTATGACATTCGGGAATTTTACCATTTGTTTCCCGAGTGTATGTCAAACAAGGCACTCGGGAGTTTTCCAACAGGGGTGTGCACCAATTTTGCACCGGTTTTGTACGTTCGATTTTGCACTGACAGAAAACTCGACAATCAAATAAACTATACATTCCATAGCAAGAAAAATACCACAAATCATTACATATATAGATTCAACAATATTAACATAATTCCCAATCTCACAATATATATATTGAACATCCACAACATTCGAGTTCAAATTCAAAAATCTAGGCATAAAAGCATGATACATATAACAGTTTCAAGTAGTAATTTCACACAATCTTATATGTAATGCATCAAACAAAAGCACTGTATCAACTGCTACTATTTTATTTGGAAAACAGGATGTACATTCACATTCAATTGCTCCAGCTTCTCAATCTGAGCAACACATCATTCATTCTCACAGTCTTGGATTTGAAGATCTTTAGAATTTCTAGCTTTAACAAGAGATGTTCCAGCGTCAGACTACGGTTCAGTTGGAACTTCTGCAATACAAAATATTGGTGTCAGCCAATCAATTGTATTTTAGTACAGGATCCTGAGTACTCGCTCTCCCCTTGCCCCTCCCATTATTATTTGAGCACGCACACATATATGCTACATCAACACAAGATTGGAGTGATGTATGTTCATGTTTGCACAACTAGATCATGAAAATAGCAAGCACCTGGTGGTGGCCTCTCGACAATGGACTCATCCACATGTGTACCATCTCCAGCATTAGCACCGGAAGTAGCTGGATTTGCCATTGATCCCGTTGTTGCCTATATTTTCATAAGAAATCGCATTCCTGATTTCTCTCATAGTATTTAGCTCAGCGGGCATAAAAAATGTTAATAGAAATCAGAATAGAAATCAATGGGAAGCATGCGTGCATGTGTATCAGCGGGTTAACATGCATGTGGAGTATGTATGAGCTAGCTATGGAGAGAGCTGATCAGCGGGCTAACATGTGCATCATAGATTGTTGCATCTGCATGCATGCATGCGTGCATGTGTATCAGCGGGTTAACATGCATGTGGAGTATGTATGAGCCCGCTATGGAGAGGGTTGATCATTGAACAGAGTATATAGCTGACCCTATATACTCAATTTCTTCTCTTTCTCCCCCTCGTTCTATTCTTTCAAAGCTGGAACTTCTCAAATTTTCAAATGTAATTTAAAAAAATGTTGTATAGTTGTGAACTTGCTAGTTCAATTTTCAGATCCTCAATTGATATTTTCTAGTATGTATGAGCAGTTGCACTACTCAGTCAGCACACACGAGTAAAGACATGCTTCTTCTACTGACAGAGAAGAGAGAGAAAGATAACCGTTACATTGAATCCAAAGTTGTGCTTCTTAAAGGTGTAACTACTCTTAACTAACCCCATGAGGCCATGACCTTTTGCAAAACGAGAGGTAACACTCAGCTTTCAGGAAAGGAAAAGTGAAGAAACTACATGTCCAATACACTAATGCAATGCAATGTAGTTTCAGTCTAGTTTCTTAATCGCCTACGAAATCACCAATCAATGGAATTGAAATGCAATTTCTTAGTCACCTAGCTGTATGGCTCCAAACTATGTTTAGTCATCAACCAAGTAGAAAGCTAATGATAACCATCATCATATTGATATGATGCACTTGTTATCTGTTAGTACATACATATTGCTTGGATTCGTACCCTCAACCATTCTTAAGTAACGGCACGATGTTTACGCACTACCAAAAACAACGTCCAGTTACTAACCAAGTGCACAGTTACCTCAAGATCTATCCATTTTATTTTTAGCTTTCTTTCAGTGAGCTCTCAAGCATTTATAAGAGACTAACAATATAATAATCAGTGCTCAATTACTAACTAGAGTAGATAATGCAGACAGTGATACCCCCGGTGTAGTGCCATCAAGTCGAGTTTGAAGTGGCTGCATATTTGTTTGCACATTGCCATACATTAGCCAAGTATTACTTTGTTATTGTACTTCCACGCTCCAACTAACCTAGATCATTTGCTCCAACTGCTGCCTAGCCTCGATTTCATCTTGTAGCCTCGCCTCAAGCTGAGAAACCTGTCAGTTGATGGTCGCAGTCATCCATACACACTTAAAAGGGTAATGATCAATTTTTTTGGATCTTGGAAGAAACAAAATTGGAAATTCAGAATTACCTTGATCTGGATCTATCTGAGGAGGATGGCGGCGGCTGGTGCGGGGTAGAGCGGGTGGAGGAGGGGGCGGCGGGGCGGGTAGAGGAGGGAGGGGGCAGGGTCTGCAAAAGTGGAGGAGGGCGGCAGCGGTGTTGGGTGTGGCGGCAGGAGACGAGGGGGAGGCGTCAGGTGCGGGGATGGTAGACGAGGAGGCGACGCCAATTTCAGCGCATGAGACGGCTACAGAGGGGTGGAGGAGGGGGAGACGGCGGCGGCAGAGGCGGTGGAGCGTCGAGGGAGAAGGAGGAAGAGGAGGACGGGGAGGTGGCGCGGTGGCAGGGGAGGAGAGGGAGGAGGGTAGGGGATTGGGGATTGATTTCGAGTGGGTACGTTAGGACAGGTTTTATCTGAGGTCGTCGGCGTTCGTAGCTGCAGCAGTGTCGGCAAATGAGGAGGAGGATGGAGGCCTTGGCTGCTGCGGCAGCAGCAGACGAGGAGGATGCGACGGCGGAGGAGGATGACGGTGCTGTTGGTTACGGAGGCGTGCAACAGACGACGACGAAAGAGGGGTGGGACGTCGATGTCAGGTGCGACAGCGGCAGACAAGGGCGCCGGTGGCGTCGGGTGCTGTAGTGGCCCCGATTTGAGTGGCTCTGCTACGGCGGGGCACAGCGTTGGATGAGATGGCAGCGAAGGCGGTGGAGGAGCGGGGCGGCGGGGTCGGGTGTGGCGGCGGGGTTGGGTGTGGATCTAAGAGGGAGGTGGAGGAGAAGTCTGCGATGGAGGTGAGGAATGAGTGCTAGGGTTAGCACTGCGGGGGTAACAAAAAAATGCGTGCGGTTGGGAAAAAAAGTGGCACCGCTACTAATTGGTATACTCCCGAGTGTCATTTGTTTCCCGAGTGTACGCATATGCACTCGGGAACATATTTTACCCCGTTTTGACTGCGTCGAAATCCCATTTCGAGCTTGCTTCCAAGCGGGCAAGGGCTTCCCGTCTTCGTCTCCCGAGTGTACTATAGAACACTCGGGAAATTAATGTCCACCGAGTGCTTTATGCCTTTCCGAGTACCCTAGTAAGCACTCGGGATAAGCCCAAGTGTTTCCGCTAAGACACTCGGGATATATATAAGCACTCGGAAAAGACGTTGTCAAAATGTTATTTTATCCGCACTATTCGTATTCATACTCAAATTTGATAAAACCATATACTTATTTTATTGTAGTATAGATAATTAGTTGGATAGAGATTTTTAGTTTAATGTGAATTCATGGTTTCAGGTGGAATAGATGAACTAGAATGGTTAAGTATCATAAATATCTTATCAGTACATAAGTTATGAGGATATCCGAATCCAGCTGAATTGAGTAGGTATTCGTTTTTGTATTCATATTTGTTACAACATTCGATTCATATTACTATTCAAAAGATTCAAATTTAAATTTGTATTCATTTAGAAAAATACGAATACGAAAATAGCACTATTCAATTCATATTCTAGGTAAACCAGATCACATGACCCACACACAACATCATAATAGCCAAAAACCAACCAAAATCACGGCGAAAATAGACGTGGGGTGCTCACATTTCTTCCCTCGCCTCGCTTCCCCACCTTTCCGTGTCCGGAAGAATATACTATGAGACCTCATCAACTTTAAATTCGTATTAGACCTTTTTAATCTCATGGCGTATAGGAAAATAGAATATGTCGACATACCGTGATTTAAAAGAAATACAAGAAAGAGTCTAAAGTAAGATTTATTTCCTCCGCGCCCCGCCCCGTTTCTCCGCCCCCCTCGCCTTTCACGTGCCGCTTTCCTGCACAAGAAACAAAAATTAGGCCTATCTTTACATCTCCAGCTGTACAGCTATAAAACAAAGGCAAACCTTAACCTCTTCGACCACCCGGGCAGACAAATATACGGCATTTCTTTTCGTTTCTTCCAGGAAGCAACCGTGCAGGAGGCAGCGAAGATTTTGGATCCTCGGGTGTTTTATGTGAGTTGGGTTTTTTCTGCTGAAAATATGGCCGCTGAGCAGAGTGCTAAGGCCGGCAGCAGCAGGTTCGCGGTGACGTGCGGCCTGCTGCGGCAGTACATGAAGGAGCAGGGCGGCAACGGCGGCAGGTGCATCGCCCCGATCGTGACCATGAGCCTCATGCCGGGCGCCGATGTTATTGGTGCGGCGGAGGCGGAGGCGGAGGCGGAGGCGAGGAAGACCATGGAGCTCTTCCCTCAGCAGGCTGGAACGCTGAAAGGCTCGCAAGAAAGGTTTGCACAGCAAACCAGAAACCCATACTGGCTCATTCAGTCTATCATGCATGGCATGTCGGGAGTTCTTGAAAATTACTGGTTTTGATGCTAAAGTTGTGATCTTTTTTTGTTCTTTGGAGGGACCCTGAGAAAGCGCAGCTGACCATCTTCTACGGCGGGACGGTGGTGGTGTTCGACGACTTCCCCGCTGAGAAGATCGATGGGTTGATGCAGCTCGCGGGCTCCTTCAACCCGCCGGCCGCCTCGGACGTCGGCGCCGCCGCGGCTGTCGTCTTCCAGAATGCGCTGGGGCAGCCTTGCTTGCCAGGTAACGTAGGAGCGCCGAGCGCGTACGATACTCATGCCTGCACAAGCCAAAAGCCCATACTTTTCAGTTTTCGTACAACGAACTGACAGCATATGCATCTGCTGTGTACGTTTCTTCAGACATGCCCATCGCGAGGAAGGCGTCGCTCCATAGGTTTCTCGAGAAGAGAAAGAACAGGCTCGCCGAGAGAGATCCATACCCGGTGGCTTCGGCGCCGGCAGAGGCGGCTAAGGAGTCGAGCAAGCCAGTGAAAGAAGGTGGCGCGCCGTGGCTCGGCGTGAACTCCATGCTCAGCCTGAGCTGAAGAATTTGAGGATGGTAGCTACTGAGAAGGGAAAGAAAAAAAATTAATACCTTAATTACTATTTTCCACGTGTATGCGGATTAATTATTTTCCCCATAGTTATTTTACTTTTTACACACCAGTTAATTGGCTAACTCAGGGGAATTCTTTTCATTCCCCTGAGTTTTATGCTAGCTAGTTGTGGTCGTTGGTTAAGCAGTCTGTCTGTCTGTTTGAGAATTCTTTGATGATGAAAAGAATTCTTTTCATGCTGATATATTATTGTCCGTAAGGATATAAATTAAAACTAGCCGACATATAGCTTTGTAGATTGAAATAAAAGGGTGAAAAGGGTTATATACCCTTTACACATTGTTTGTGTTGTTGTATAATGCAATATCTAAGCCGAAATATTTGATTTTTTTTTTAATTTGTTTGGTTGATATGTGAAAAAATAGCGCCATTTGTTCCTGTGATGGTATTTGAATCTTGATGCTAGTATCTGAAAAGCATGCATCGTCTCGCATATTCTTTCAGGGAAAATGTCTAGAAATACTAATTATAGCATAATAATTTGACAAAAGAACACAACCGATCAACCACAACGATGCCTGCCTGCCTTTGTTTAAAGCGTGTTCGTGGTGTCTTCAACAGCTCTTATGATGATTTTACTATAGACAGTGTTTTAAGTCTCATCTGCTTGCTGGCCGTGGTAGGAAGCTGCAGGAACAAGGACGAAAGAAAGAAGAAACGTGCATGCGTGTGTGTGTGTAGTGTAGTGTAGTAGTTACACGTCGTCTTCCTCAAGACTACGCGTCCATGTTTACCGTTTGAAAACTCCGGCCAACCTTGGAAACATGCCGGGTTAATTATTACTCTAAACACCGGCCGGCATCGTGACACATTTAACGCGGTCAAAAGTGGAAGTGAGGTAGCTAGCTAGAGAGAAAAGCAGAGCTGGTCCAATCAGCCTTCTCCTATTAATTATTATCTTGCACGTCTGCAGATTCTGGTGAAGTTTGAACACTCCCACTCCGATAGTACAAATGGAACCTGTGAATTTGGAAGATTTCAGACGTGCAACTCCAAATTGTTTACTAGCTAGTATCAGTTATTTATAGTTATTTTGCTGTCACCAATGTAATTTGAGAGGGGATACTTATTATGAACTAATTAGGATCGATCACTCTCTCTGCTCTCAAGCTTCTTTGCCTACAGGGCTACATACAGCTCGAGCTGCGCAGCCAAACATGTACGCCCCAGAGTCAGTAGTCCATTTCTTCTTCTTTTTGAACAAAGTCAATAGCCCATTTTTAAAAGAGAGTTGACCAGGGTACGTTTGTGGGATGAAGTGCGACCAAAGATTACCATAGGTTTGAAGGTATCATGGGTCTTAAATAAACTTATCATTTCCATCAAAAAAACCAAAAATCAAACCCATAATTGACAAGTATTGTGGTGCGAATTTTAGCCTCCACTAGAACAACGTGCTGGCGTACGCATACATACAGAAACGTGCAGCCTAGTCGTACATATGCTTAGCAATGAGCGATGGGTATTGGACGAGTGCCGACTCATCGATATGACCACGCTAGTCTGCTAAGTTCGTCATTGTGACTCATTCCAACTCTGGAAAAAAAGAAGAAAAAAATGGAAAAACATTGCATCTGACTGATTCGTGGTTGTGCTCCTGGAATCCTGGAGGCCCTTGTGATGATCACTACATGCATGGTTGACCCCGGTAGCCCATTTACTTTCAAAATCTTAAAATATCAAACTTGATTCACAGCTTAAGAGATTTTAAGATGTCAACACACGAGCTAGTAGGCATACACATAGCAGACGGCTGCGACGAATCAAATCAAAACAAGAACATCAAGATTCCAGCCCTACCGCGGCTGCACGAACCAAAGAAAGAACCAATTCAGCACATCACTCGTCGTGTGCTAGCTGGTGTCACAGATTTAAAAATCTATCGCCTAAATAAGGAACCTCCACTAATAATAGATCACGGGATTACCACTAGAACGAACAGACTCGTAGCGGAAGTAGAGTCGATGTAGCGTGTTGGTGCGGTGGTAGTCGTACTAGCCGCACATCTCCTCCTTCAGCTGCTTGTGATCGTCACGAGATGCGGATCATTCTAGTGCTGATGTTTTCCAATGTATTCACACATACGGGGCAGGGACACCATGCGCTGGAGTGCTAGTGCCGGCTACGTGGTATTGGATAAAGAAGGTGCGGCCACTAGGGTTTCAGGAATTCCGAAAAAAATCACTTAACCCTATATCACCGCCCCTCTATATATAGACATCCACGATGGGTCTCGAACTTTGAGGCCCATTAGGAACTCGTGTCCTACAAGAATTTAGATTACCATCTAAATTAAATTCTAGCCCTTTAAGCGTACAACCCTATAGGTTCACGTACACGTGGACATAGCTCAAGCACTCCTACTCATCCAGTAATTGGTAGCGGCCCCTAACAAGACATGCCGACTCCCAAGTATATGTAAAGATCATATGAGACGAACCTCAACAAAACTTATATGCATTTCCTTTTGCCTCATGATATCGATCAAGCTCAAGGCGTGTCTGTTCCATCCTTGTTGATTAGTTTGACCACTCTTTCTCGATCATGTGACTCAAATTCCCCAACTACGGTTAACTCTTTAACCGTGAGTAGCATTGCCATGCATTTCTGGATTCCGATCACTCGAGAGCCCTAGAGATACCTCTCCCATTGCACGGAGGGGCAAATCTTATCTCGATCGACCATGTCTCGTTGCATACATTATGACAAAACCCGAAAGGTACCTTTTAACTACCTTGTTACGAAGTAGCGTTTGATAACCCCTAAGTGAGCCATTAATTATGGAGTGCGACAACCTCAAGTCTAAGAACATGGCATACACATTGTAAATGAGACCAACTGATGATATGTAAGAATGCAACGTTCTTGCAGTGTCTCATGGTAGGTTGATTCAACCCCATGTTCGCTAACATGTGTCCATATTATTTATTTAATATCTCTATATCTATGACCCGTGAAAAATTGTTAGCAACCAATACATCTGCTAATCTATTCATATGTATCCTCATATGTTTTCTACTAGAAAACGTTTAAGAATAATCATCGGAGAAATATAGAGTTTCACAATCAAGGCACATGCTTGATAATAAATACTAACGATATTATTCTAGAAATAAGATAATATATTATCCAATAAATTATGTACATAAAGAAATATAATCATCTATATGATTGCCTCTAGGGCATATCTCTAATAAGCTGGTGCGAGTGAGAAAGCGAAATGTCTTTTCTTTTTTTAAAAAATTCATACCCAAAACAAATTGCTTAATAATTAATCGGTCGCCTTATACTATAGGATCTGTCTATACAAAATTCAATTGTTTTCTCAGTCCAAAACAATCAATTTTAGTTTATTTACCACTTCATTATATATAAATTAAAGTAAAGTAAAGTATTTATGTAATTTTTGTTTTGGTCACTCTAATTATACTTAAAAGTCTTAATAACATGTATTTCTATCGTATGTTTTAAAATCTAACCTATACTTTTAGAGGTCGATCAAAATATGGTAACGTGGTTACGAATAAAAATTCGACCATTTCGGCGAAAGCTGTATGACTCCGCACGTTGCTGAACCTGTGACTAATTTAATTCGACCTTTTTTTATATTGCCGGCCTCACGCGGCGTCTTCCCTTCCCATCTAAATATCTAATCCGAAAAGTCATTTGTTTTGTTTTTGGCTCCATCCAATCGCGGCAAGTGGGTTGCGGGTCGCTGTCCTACTACCCATTTCCATGAAACCAACCAAGTGTTACACATGACGCATGAGTCCCAGCTCAACTAGTACTAGCCCGTACGAGTTAAAAAGAAGATCCTCCAAATTAGGCTGAATTATATATATATATATATATATATATATATATATATATATATATATTACAATTGTTCGCATGTTGTCTAGTGCGACACAATGTAATCTAATATGTAGAATATGAACGATGTTTTTTGTGTCAGGTCGACAAAAAATACCTCTATGTTGAAATTTATGAATCGGATTAAACCAATTGTTTTATCGCTATTTCTATCTATTCATATGTATTGTCTGAGATGAAATTAATTCCAATTCAATATTTTGTTATCGGAGCCATACAGTTTCAAAGTCAGACAATACAACAAAAAGAAGTATTAATGGAGTTAGTTTTTCCATCTACCGCATGGAATTAATGGGTTCACAATAATTCTCATATCCTGCGAGGCCAATTGAAGAACAAGAAAAGACTAAAATCTGAATGCATCAGATTTCAAATTACAAAAATAACACTTGGTGGCCCCCCGAAATACCTGAGCATGAATAACAATCTTCGCCGAGTTGAGACGTCCGTTGTTGCCCGTTTGATTTGAGACGTCCGTTGCGTTCGGCTGCGTCTTCGCCGAGTTTGACGCGCTGTGCCGCCTGACTTGTGGTGCGCTGCGCTGCGCCATTTAATGCGCGTTGCGCTCGGCGCATAGGCTCTCTCGCCTCTCGCCTCTCGAGCTCGTCAGTTCTTCTTGCTTAAAAAAAAAAAACAATTCAGCTGCAGTGTTTTCTTACCAAAGTATGCATGTGGGCCCACCTCATTATGGCTTCGCCCTGTGAGACTTTTTTTTTTAACATGCGAGACAGCACACGAGCGCATCTCACGCCCTAAGTTCTTAATTTGCTGCGGAAAAATAAATATGTGGCTTCCCCCTTAGAGCTGGCCAAATGAATCGTGTTGTTGGGCCGTTTAAGACACAATACTATTAGCTTGACTCGAGTACAACACGTTTTATACTATTTATGAATCAGGTTAGCACAACATAATACCTTGTGTCGTGTTCGGGCCACCACACTGGCACGACGGGTCAACACGACCCATCACGACTCAAGCACGGCACGGCCCGTTAGGCACGACACTGTTTTAATATACATATTTAATTTTATTTTTATTTATATTATTTTCTTTCTATTTTTAAATACTTTAATATTTATATGGTTTTATTTTGTAGTTTTTAAATTTTATATAGTTCATTTTATAAGTATATATATATATATATAGGTTTTTTAAATATATATTTTTTCAAGGATTGTTTTACATGTGTTTTCAATTTTTCATGTCCTATGAGCTAAATGAAAAATGTTTTAGCGCGTCAGCTATTTAAATATTAATAAAATTCTATTACATTTTCAACATGCTTATCTTATTTATTATAATTTTTATATGTATTTTTGATTGTCCTGTGAGATGCGCTCGGGTGCTGTTTCGTTGCGTTCGGTTGTGGCTTCGCCCATTTTCCACGCACTGCATTGCTTCATTTTTTGTGCACCATTTAACGTTCATTGTCCTTGCCATCAACTCTCGCGTGTGGCTTCGTCGACTTTCCAGCCGACTTTACTGTTTTGGTTATTGTCCTCTCAGCAAGGATAAAAATCTCGTTACCGGCCAGTTTACCGGTGACTGGCCGGTAACGGTAGCCGGCCGGTTACCGGATTTACCGGAAAAAAACCGGATGAAATTCGTTTGAATTTGTTTAAAAATCAGTTAAAATTTGAAAACTAGAATTTAAATTTACTAAACCGGGAAAAACTGACCTGGTTTTCCGTTACCGGACCCGACCGGTAAACCGGTAACCGGCTTACCGGCCGGGATTTTGATCCATGCCTCTCAGCTTCGCCATAGATCACGTTGTTCATCTGCCTCGCTTCCTTTGTGGGTCCTGCTTTCCTCATCTCGCACCAGTCACTTCTCTTTCGGTCTACTCGCTTTTATCACCGCTCCTTCATCTTCTTTGCCTACTCCGCCTGTGCGTTAGCGTTATTGTTTACTGTTGTTTTTTTTTTCCTTTGTTACTGTTTACTGTTGTTTTTTCCATTGCTCTGGGTCCGTTTATTTATTTATTTTGCATTATTTTTTCTTGTTTAGGATTTTCCTTATTAGCTGTGACATTTTGGGGCAAACGACTTTGTTCTTCAGTGGCTTTGTTTCTGCGTATTTCATTCTACGTTGTTCTTCATAGAACAAATACTGGAGATACTTCTTAATGTTATCTACAGTATTTATCTGTATCATCTATAGATAACACCAAAGATAGTTTCTAGAATGAGTTGTCTTTTTATATATCTCTGTAGACAGCTCATCGATGTATAATGTGTTTTGTTTCTTATATTACAGTCGACTATTGTATGAGAAATGACTCAATTCTCCATATTTTCTTTTTTTCTCAACATCATCTCGTGTCATATGTGTTAAATCTTACGGACAGCTAACGTTACATCATCTCATGCATATCAATTTTGATCTGACCAACAGACCTGTGTTGTTAATGAGCCCATAAATGAAAGATGTGTAGTAATCAGATCCCAAACATTTTAAATAGTAGAATCGGTTGAAATTCCAGTTTGCTAAACATACATTGTATGTGTAATGCATTTGATATGAAGCCATTAATTTGCAAGATTAATCTATGTATTGTTTTATAACATCGCTACAGAATTTTCTAAGAATCTATGCTGATAGCAAGGTGTTTGAGATGCCAAACAGGAAATTGAACAGAGAATCCTAGATGACAGCTTATAGATTGTATCAGGTTTAACCACGGAATCTAACGATGCGAGGAGACAACACTTCACTACCACAAAACATGTTATACTAGACATCCCTTTGGAACCGTCTGTGATACTTATTTATCACAGACGGTTAACGAAGAACCGTTTGTGATACATGCCTATCACATACGGTTCGTATAAAGAATCAAATCATGACGGTTCTTTATTAAATATAAGAATAACAACGTCCTGAGCGGTTCTTGTAAAGAACCGTCTGTGATATACAAGCACTATAAATAGATGCTCCCCACAGGCCCCCTTTCCATTCCATTTGAGGCGCTGCCACCCTGCTACTGCTACCTCCTCCCCCGTTGCGTCACCCTGCTGCTGCCTCCTCCCCCGTTGCGTCACCCTGCTGCTGCTACCTCCTTCCATGCACATTGCTGCCCATTCCGTTTTGAGTTGTTACCCATGCCTCCTCCTCCCACATTGCGGCACTTCTGCTACCTCCTCCTACATTGCGCCACCTTGGAGAGAAGGGTAACGATCTTGTCGGTGTTTTAGAACCGATCTTACGTAAAGATTGTTTGATTCGGGGAGTCTCCTAGAGATGAGATCACGCAGAGCGATTGACACGGGATTTTTATACAGGTTCGGGCCTTCTCCGGGGAGAATAACAACCCTACTCCTGTGTGTGTGTGGTATTGACTGTATTCTCGACAATCAAGCCAGAAACTAAGACTATTACAAGGAACAGTACTTGTCTTTCTCCTTGATTGTGCTCGATTGGCTCTGTGTTTTTGCCCCCCTCTTGTCCTTCTGATTGATGCCTTTATATAGTCGTGAAGGAGTAGCCGTTTTCTCCTGCTGAAGAGGCGCCTAATCAAGCCAGTAATGGGCGCATGATGGCAGTAATTACCGGCGTATTGGCTCCTTCACGCCATCTGGCAGTTATCTTTTAGAGGTAATGGGGTATTTAAGCACTATTACTACGCGGAATAATAGTGCATGTGGACCGTCTGGATTCCTTAATCAATTGGACCCACTCGCTTGTAGGTTTTATTGATTATAAAGTGGTCGTGGTTGACTTAGTCGTAGCAGAACTTACGACTGGTCAATAGTCGTAGAAGGACTTACGACTGGACAATGGTCGTAGAAGGACTTACGACTAGGTAGTAGTCGTAGAAGGACTAACGACTAGGTAGTGGTCGTTGAAGGACTTACGACCATGACATAGTCGTAGTAAGACTTACGACTATGGGGGTGATTGTAGGAGAGCTTACAATCACTTGGTAGGCCCCTCCCTTATAAATATAAGGGGTACTTCTGGGGACTTCGTGACATCATATTTACCCACAATAAGAATCATAGATAAAAGATAAAATGAGGATTATCAGATCCTCGTCAGATCCGAACGATTGCTAAGAAGGTTCTCTGTCCATTGGGAATGGAAGTAGAAAGAATACATGCATATCCGAACAATTGTATCCTCTACCGTAAAGAGTATGCAGACATACATGTATGTCCGTGTGCAAAGTAACCCGATACAAGCGTAAGAATACTACTAAGGCGAAGCAAGGAAATCCTGCTAAGATGTTGTGGTATCTGCCTGTGATCCCACGTTTGAAGCGTTTATTTGCGAACTGAAAGGAGGCAAGATTGATGCATTGGCACTCGGAGGAGCGTAAGAAAGATGGGAAGCTCAGACACTCTGCTGATTCTGCCCAGTGGAGAAACTTCGATCGGACCTTCGAAGAGTTCGGTGCCGAACCGAGGAACATAAGGTTAGGGTTGAGTACGGACGGAATGAATCCTTTCGGTAACATGAGTAGCCGACATAGCACCTGGCCCGTGAATCTATGTATGTACAATCTTCCTCCTTGGTTGTGTATGAAGCGGAAATACATTTTGATGTCACTACTTATCCAAGGGCCGAAACAACCTGGAAACGATATTAATGTGTACCTAGCACCATTGCTGGAAGATCTTGTGACACTTTGAAACGAAGGGGTACAAGTATGGGATGCGTACAAATGAGACAACTTCACTTTACGCGTCATGTTATTATGCACCATCAATGATTTTTCTACCCTTGGTAACCTATCGGGGTTCAGTACAAAAGGAGCCAAAGCCTGTCCGCACTGCTTAGATGGTACCGAGAGTGTATGGCTGAACAACTCGTGCAAAACTGTGCATATGCGTCACCGTAGGTTCTTTCCCAGGATTCACCCATACCGCAAGATGAAGAAACAATTCGACGGAAATAAAGAGGACGGTTCAGCTCCAAGGGCTTTTAGAGAGAAATAGGTCTATGATGTGGTTAAGGATATCGATGTTATGCTTGGAAAGGGACGTAAATTAAGGACTCCGTAGAAAAACATCTGGAAGAAGCGGTCAATTTTTTGGAACTTGCCTTATTGGGAGCACTTAGAAGTTCGTCACTGCATCGACGTCATGCACGTGGAGAAGAATGTATGACATAGCTTGATTGGTCTCTTACTGAACAATGGTGGCAAAACAAAAGATGGTGTTAACGCATGGCGTGACTTGGTTGATATGAACATAAGAACCGAGTTAGCACCGAAAGTGACCGATAAAGGACGAACGTATCTCCCCCCAGCATGCTACACTTTGTCCAAGGCCGAGAGAAATGAACTGTGTCAAAGCTTACATGGTGTGAAAGTTCCGTCCGGTTACTCCGCCAATATTAAGAATCTTCTTTCCATTAAAGATTTCAAATTAATTGGTATGAAGTCTCATGATTGTCATGTGCTGATGACACAGACGCTTCCTGTTGCAATTAGGACTATCTTGCCAAACAAGGTCCGAGTGGTAATCTTTAGACTATGTTATTTCTTTAACTCAATTGCTCAGAAGATCATCGATCCCGAAGGACTCGACGCTCTGCAGGCCGAGGTGGTGACGACTCTATGTCATCTTGAGATGTATTTCTCTCCGTCACTTTTTGATATCATGGTCCATCTCATTGTTCACTTTGTGAAAGAGATAAAGATATGCGGCCTTGTGTTCCTACGTCATATGTACCCTTTCGAGAGATACATGGGAATTCTGAAGTATTACGTGCGGAATCGATCTCACGAGGAGGCGTATCATCGAAGGTTATGCAACCGAAGAGGTCATTGAGTTCTGCGTCGACTACATGGCTCAGGTGGAACCGATAGGTGTGTCTCTATCTCGTCACGAGGGGAGACTGGAGGGTATCGGGACCATCGGGAGGAAAGCAATCACTCCCGATCTCTTGTTTCCATTAAAGATTTCAAATTAATTGGTATGAAGTCTCATGATTGTCATGTGCTGATGACACAGACGCTTCCTGTTGCAATTAGGACTATCTTGCCAAACAAGGTCCGAGTGGCAATCTTTAGGCTATGTTATTTCTTTAACTCAATTGCTCAGAAGGTCATCGATCCCGAAGGACTCGACGCTCTGCAGGCCGAGGTGGTGACGACTCTATGTCATCTTGAGATGTATTTCTCTCCGTCATTTTTTGATATCATGGTCCATCTCATTGTTCACTTTGTGAAAGAGATAAAGATATGCGGCCTTGTGTTCCTACGTCATATGTACCCTTTCGAGAGATACATGGGAATTCTGAAGTCCTACGTACGGAATCGATCTCGGCCGGAGGGCAGTATCATCGAAGGTTATGCAACCGAAGAGGTCATTGAGTTCTGCGTCGACTACATGGCTCAGGTGGAACCGATAGGTGTGCCTCTATCTCGTCACGAGGGGAGACTGGAGGGTATCGGGACCATCGGGAGGAAAGCAATCACTCTCGATCTAGATACATACGCGCGGGCCCATTTCACGGTATTGCAACACATGACCTAAGTGTCCCCGTACATCGACGAGCACAAAGACATGGTACGCCAACAGAATCCAGACCGGTCGGAGGTTTGGATAACGAGAGAGCACAGCCATCGGTTCAACGAATGGTTAAAGATGCGATTCACTTGGAGGTCATCAAGTGATGAAACGCTGCTATAGTTGGCCAAAGGACCAAAATTTTCAATTGTGACATGGCAAGGATACGACATAAATGGGTACACGTTTTATACGGCAGCTCAGGATAGGAAGAGCACAATCCAGAACAGCGGTGTCCGCATAGATGCATTTCACGAGGGTTCAATCTGCGGGGCACGCGGGTTGAACTCGTACTATGGGTTCGTAGAGGAGATTTGGGAGCTCAATTATGTACTTTTCAAGATCCCCTATTTCGATGTCATTGGGTTAAACTTCGCGCAGGCGTGAAGGTCGACAAATGCGGCGTCACTCTTGTGGACCTCAAGCGTGTCGGATACAAGGGCGAACCATTCGTACTCGCTAAGCAAGTTGTTCAAGTTTTTATGTAACAGACCCAGCAAATAAGAACCGCCACGTAGTTCTTCATGGGAAAAGAAGGATTGTCGGAGTTGAGAATGTCGTGGATGAGGAAGAGTACAATCAATTTGACGAGTTGCCTCCTTTCGAAGCGACATCGGTGGAGGAAGAACCCAGTGAGGAAGCTAGCTATATCTTGCGTCGATCATCATGAAGGACTATATTTCAATTAAGCATGTATTCCATTGCAATTTGATGTTAACATGTGTTATGGACTTGTCATCTCTAATGTTGATGTTAATACGGACTTGTTAGAGCTATCAACTTGTTGAGAATATCATCTTTGAAACCTTATTGGAAATGCACACAAATGAGAAAATGTGTTTTGTCATTAGAGCAAAGTTAAAAGTGCATTATACGTGGCTGGACGGTCGGACGGTGCTAAATCGATCGATTGTCATGTGTCAATGATCGGACCGGCCACCCTTGTGATCGACCGATTTGGCGACGGTCAGATCGGCAATTAGTTGTGTTTCAAATGTATGAAAATGAGAACAAATTAAAACTTTTGGATGCATCCTTATTGTCATTTGAATTCTCTAGAATTTATCTCCTTGAAATGTGGACTTCAAATTCAATTAAGGTTATTGACTCGAAGTGTTGCAATTCAAGGTCTTCTACTCAAACCTTGTGATCATCCTCGGGAAATATTTTTCCTAAATTATTGATCATCTGGGTAACCTCCCTGAGAAATTTCATAATTTTAAAAAATTATTTGCTATTTCTTAAGGGCTGGTCAAACCTGTTGTCTCCCTGGTCAAACCCCCTGTCCAGCAGCTTGTGAATTTTCTGGCGGGCAATGCACTGCATGAGAAATTCTAGAAAAATTATAGACGGTTGATCTTGAAGTCAAGATCACTCAGTAAAAATTTTAGAATTTTTGGATCTGTGGAGCTACCTCTGTAAATTCCCAAATCATCTTAGCCTTTCAATTCAAAATATGGAATCACTGTTCCTCGGGCTCGAACCCGAGGCAGACTCTGACCCAAGTCTCGCGGTTCAGCTCAACCGCCTAACCGCATCGTGTGTGAGCCGTCCGATGGAGATCCTCCGGTCCAGATCTCGTACCCGTTCGGACCACTCGGGCCTTCCCGCTCCTGGATCCGAGCCGTCCGATTTGGAGATCACGGCCTGGATTGAGTGGCCGATCGGACCGGTCGATCGCCCCTTTCACTTGAACTGTGCGATTTGGAGATTAACGGACTGGATTGAGTGGCCGATCGGACCGGCCGATCACCCCTTTCACTTGAAACGTTCAATCTCGATTACTCACAGCACAGATCTGCACCGCACAAACGGTTCTTTAATGGAGCCGTCTGTGATGTGAGTAATCACAGACGGCTCACATCACAGACGACTCCATTAAAGAACCGTCTGTGATGTTAGTCTATATAAGTGCTTCGCTCGAATGGTTGTGCAGTTGCCCTAGTTCTTAACACTTCGAGAATCGCCGCGCCGCCTCCCCGATCCGCCACCCGGTGCTCCTTTGGCCGATTTAGTGCGTCGAAGCTTCGCCCCGCCTCGGCCATCCCATAAGCCGGCCGACGCTCCCCACCGTTGCGGGCCTCCACCGCGTGCGTCGCCTCCCCTTCGACAAGGAGCTCGGCGTCCTCACCGCAGGGGACCAAGTTCGAGCAAAGTACCCGTCGTTGCCCGCCTCGCCGACTCACTTTGAACTCAACCCCCCCACGGTCCACCATCACCATCCTCTCGCCGGGATAAGTATTGTTGTATCCTCTTGTGTGCTCTACCATATCTCCGTATGTATCCACGAGACTCATTGCATAGGCGGTGTCGGTGTGTGCTTAATTACTTCTTGGTCGCTTAACTATAACTACTCAATAATCTGAATGGAAAGACTCTCGGGTTGTTTTAAGTATTGATCAGGTGGTCTTTATAATTGCCACTTTGTTTGGATGCAATAGGTTGTTCTAAGGTTTGATTTAAGTTTTTACATGCGGAAGTAATGTCTTTGAATGTCCAACCATAGGTTCAGTTGATTGTGTTTTTCTTGACATGTCAAGACATTAGTTGTCAGCGTCACATAGGCACATCAAAATAGTTTCCAGGCTGGTGATTTAGGAGAAAGCAGATTCTTTTCTTGAGGTTTTCTGTGGTAGTCAATGGATGGATGAAAATAGTGGTATTGTTTATGGTGGATGGTTGGAGTGTTCTCACTTTAACAAGTTCTTGTTGTGTCAGTCTTTGGATAATTCATTGTAACCATGAACATGGACATCCATTCAGTTGTTACACTTTGCAGTTTCTGAAATTGTCTTGGGCAATTGATTCTTGGAACACAGATACATAGGTAGCCATTGATATGATATGCTATCGTTGATATGTTCGATGATTATTACTTGTGTGACTTCTTTACTTTGAAAGATTGTGAGCATTCTTGTATGCGTCTTAGCTGTGTAATATCTGACTGCGATACACAGATATGAACGGCATCATATTATTATATTTACAAGGCATATTATTATATTTACAGCGTCGAGAAGTAGATGAAGAAAGCGAGTTTAGTTCTTTGAGCGTTCTTTTGGATGTTCTGATTAGGGGTAAAATTTGTTAGTGTGGTTTTGGGGTTGTGTTTCCTTTTGTTTTAGTGTGTAGGGCTGATATCCCCAGGAGTTTCATGCATCGAGGGCAATTTCATATATTTTATTTACTACGTATCATGTATTTAGGTTCAATGGGTAACTTATATTTGATTATGTAATCATTGCGTCGTAACTTATATAGATGGCGGAGGCACCGTCTTTGCGCCGTCGCCGACGCCACCAAATCGTCTGGATCTCCGATCAAGGTGGTACGCAGCGAGAAGGCGAGGAATATCAAATTGCCCTCGGGCCACATGGCGATCACGGAGGTCGGTGGCGTCGGGATCCGTTGACTCCCAAGAAAGGTGCGAGATTTCGGACCGTCTGCGGGGTAGTTGCAAGGAGCAGGTCCCATCACCACCCCAACACGGAAGTCTCGGCGGATGTACAGAGAGACCGGTTGTGGATGAACTTTCGCCTCGTTCACTTTCCTGAAGCGAGGCGAGGCACGCGTGTGCGATGCGCGCGGCTGCTTTGGCGATGTCCGACGCGTGGAGGACCTTCAAGACCTTCTTGTCACGCGATGCGTGAACACGGTTGGGCGCCCTTCACGGCGCAATTTTGTCGCGAGATACATGGGGCGCCGTGCGAGATGAAGGCGATTGCGAATTTCAGGAGCAAAGTGCGGCGCCTGAGCTATCGAGCACAAAACACTCACCGCTATAGACTTCGGCACGGCTGGTGCGCAGGTAAAGCCACGCGATGGGCGGCAGAGGCGAGGCTGTTGCACGACCGTTTCTTGAGATCTCGAGCGAGCACGCTCGAGCACAGTTAGAGCGAGGGCATCGACCACGTCTTGAGCGACATCTCTTTCACAAACCCGGCAGACGAGGCAGTGTCTCAACGCCTGGTAAATTTCTCGAACCACTTAATTGTTAATAAGTCCATAACTTCATGGTGTCTACAATAACATGATGTCCTCTTGCAGGAAGCATTGACTTCCGCATCTTCCCAAGGTTCCTTCGAAGTATACAGGGAGAAGGATGTACTGTCTACGGCTCTGGGAAATAAGGAGCACCCGGGTCGCACGCGAGGCGTTGGAGTTTACGTACCTTGGAGGAATGGATTCCCACACAACTCCGACACATATAGGAGTAGGAAGAGATACAAGGGCCAGTACGATGCTCGGTTGGAACATATGATTGTTGGAAAATTTCAAGAACAAATAACAAACTTGCAGAACCAAGTAAATCAACTCATGCAGGCGCAAGCCACCCCTGTTAATTTGGGAGCAAGTCCTCCTCGACGTCGGAGTAGCGTCGCGTCCACATATAATTTTGGACATGACGACGTGCAATTACCGATAGACGACATCGAGGTAATGTACATCTCTGGAGTGCTCCAAAGATAGACCTATAGGACGCCTTAGCTAATTGTATACCGTTTTGTAGGAGCTGACGCCCTGCAAGCTCCAAGTGAGGATGGTTGGGTCGATTCCTATTGAGGCTTGGCGGGGTATGGTGTATCCATACCAGGAAGAGGCGATGCAAAGACCGGTGCCTAGGCGGCGCGAGGTTACGCCGAGTGCGGTGGACATGGTACATGACAATTTCATGGCCATCCCGCTGGAAATTCCCCCGAACGAAGAAATCAGAACACTAGGGGATGCCACACACACTTTTATCCAATGGCCCAAGAAGGACATCGCACTGGACCCTTCAGTGACACGATATCGACAGGACCCTGCCTCTCCAATAGGACTCTCGATGAGTCCGCCTCAACCAAAGCTTCAGAAGGCCGCCACATTGCTTCCCGTCGAGAAGACGGCGAAGGGACAAGACAAGCGTGTCACCATATCGGTCCCTGAGGCGTCTCACGGGAAGACGTCCCTCAACCGCCTCGTTAAGGAGAAATCGAAATCGAAGAACATTAAGGCACCTCCTAAACCCGTGAAATACTCCCTCGGAAGTCTGTTGGTCTCTGGCGCAGAAATAAAGAGCTCAGGAGTAGCTTGTCAAACTTTGCATGATTGGTACTTGCGCAAGACCCGAGAGAACGGGGGTCATACTGGAATCACCGTCAGATACGGGAGGGGGCATTTTCTCCACGAGCCTGGCCACTTCGTCGTGGGCTTCGAAGACTGATTTGACCTATACAACCTAACTGCCCTCGACACCTCACTTCTACGATGCTGGACACTGTAAGTGTGTACAATCAATTTCTACACTCACATGATACCGATAAATATCATAACTCATTGCTTATGTACAGATCTATTATGAAATGTGCCCGTCGAATCAAAGAACCGGTGGGTTTCCTCGACCTACACGTGGTCTCTGAGCAAACAATTAACCAAGACGCATCCTACG
The DNA here is from genome assembly GCA_036346395.1 of Hsuehochloa calcarea. Classification (NCBI taxonomy): domain Eukaryota; kingdom Viridiplantae; phylum Streptophyta; class Magnoliopsida; order Poales; family Poaceae; genus Hsuehochloa; species Hsuehochloa calcarea. The sequence continues at coordinate 29,649,854 of CM070597.1, forward strand.
TCGAGAATTACATAAAAATAGGATTGCTTGCTCTGGACGACAATGACTACATAATGGTGCCCTACAACCAGAAGTAAGTGCTTCAATATTTGCTATACAAATTACGTTTTAACAAAGGTTTATGACTATAGCGACATACATGAGTAGGTTCCACTGGATTCTTCTGATTCTTATACCAAAGAGGAACATGGTATTGTACCTTGATTCTCTACTCAACAAAAATCATGACTTCACCCTTCTTAAAGGAATACTCGACAGGTATGTTCATTTCCTTCGCACATAACTCTATTGCAGTCTTCCTTCGTTTGAAATGGACGAGGATAACTTTTTTGAATCATGTAGGGCGTTCATCGGCTATGTTGCCGAGGGAGGTTTATACAAGGGAACGAGCGCCGCACTGACTCACATGATGCGATTTCCGGTACACGCTACAACACAATAATCATATATCATACTCCGTAATATTGCGTCTCGAATTGACTGTACATATATATGTAATTCTATTTTTGCGATCTGCTAGCAAAAAGCGAGATCACCTATCGCATTCTCGTATGCCATCATATGCGACTATTGATTGCTTCTAGGGCCTTACGATCCCGGGCTTGTCAATCTCGTAATAATTATTTCCTAATTATAAATTTAAATATATATACTTAGTACTTTACTCCTACTAGCGACAGGGCTTGAACATAGAGTTACATGCACTCGAGATGGACCAGGTCATGCACGTTCGAGGGGAGCTCTGCGGCTTCATCAAGGCAGACATAGTTAACACTATCGAAGAGTTTCACGCCGTCGACACCGATGAACGACCTCGAAACAATTGATTCAATATTGTAATTCACTTTGACTGGTTGTAGTTCAATTTGTAACTCTAGTGACAATATATACTTGAAACATTCTTTTGTAATTGATTTTGAGTTAAATGATCACTTTGAGTTGTTAACAATTATCTGTGATATGTTTCTGCTTGCTAGTTTTCAGAGGGCATGGCTAGCAATTCCTGAGGTTAGCTGAAAATACGATAAAAATTAATTAGGTCTAAAGACTTATCACAGACGGTTCCAACCACGAACCGAAATGCAGTGATTCGTAATATCATGACGGTTTTCAACCGCTGCGTGATAACCGCCTGTTATCACAGACATAAAATTTCAGACAGTTCAAAAATCGTCTGTGATGAGCTTTTCTGTAGTAGTGCTTACTAGTGATTGTGGGCACTGACCGTAGACCTCAGAGCCGAGGATGATGGCGCGGGCAGCGCGGCAGGGCCGTTAGGTCAGCGCCAAAGGCACAACCAGCAGTGGGGATGGAGGATCGGCCAGGGGATATGCACTGACTAGGTGTGCGTGGCGCGGCCGTAGTTGTAGGGAGCGAGGATGATGGCATGGGTGGCGTGGCGAGGCTGGTGACGTAGGCCTCGATGTCGTCGCTGTGGACGACCTCGCCCGTCTGTGGCCGTCAAGTCAGGCCGTCAGTGAGGTCATCGCCAGCGATGGGGATGGAGGGCCACCTAGGGGACTGGCACTGATGTAGTGGTGGCACAACCAGATCTATACGACGGTGGTCTAAGAGGCGCGGAGGAGAGGGAGGGATCATTCCGGGGACTCGAGGGAAGTGGAGCGGGTGAGGGAGCATGGAGGTGGTGTCTGAAGATGGTAGAGAGAGAGCAGCGTAGTGGTGGCCGCGTTGTTGTCGTGAGCAAGAAGCGGTGGAGGAGAGGAAGGGAGTTGGTCGGGGATGCGAGACAAGTGGAGAGGGCGAGGGGGAATAGAGGCAGCATTAGAAGATAGGAGAGGGCGAGTGAGCGGAGCGGTGGCCACATCACCGCCTTGAGTGCAAGCGGCAACGTCGCCAAGGTGAGTGCGGCGCACAGGGGGAAACACTAGGGCTAGGGGTGTGTAGTAGTAGAGGTGGGGCAAATGGATCTGGGCTGTTAGTGCCGAATGGGCGACCCAACAGTTTTGCACCCGTCCGATTACGACCGCACGATGGAATTCGGACATTTGCCGACAACCTAGACGAGACCTTGATGTGATTTCAAAAACATGAGAGGGTTTTTTTTTTTTTTGGTAAAAATGGCTCCGTGAATGCTCCGTGAACTCACAATTCACATTCCCCTCCTCGTGATTCATAAGTGCAGCCAAGAACGGGCAGCCATAATAAAGGTTGATATGGTCTTGATGCCGTAAGATTTGTCTCGTGATTCATAAGCAGGCACGGTGAAAAAAAAAAAACGATACACATGTACAGGTTGGCAAAAAAATGTGAAAAATCTGTACGGCTTTCCTTTGCATACCTGCCTGAAGTACTGTTTTCGTAGTACTGCATGGCCTCATGCATGCATATTGGTGCTTGGGTATTTTGGTAAGATATGACAAAACCGTGCGCACAATGGCAGATGGCTTGTTCTTGGCGTGTAGATGCAGACCTACGATGATAGGAACATAGGATTTCCTATTGAGTTTTACTCGAGAAACTAATATGAGAACACTATAAAATAAAAACTATGTATTACAATAGACACATTGAGTGTTTGTATAAAAATATAAAAGGTGTTACAGAATTATTACAATGATCATGACTAATGAATGAATACAATCATGGATTTATAATTCTATATGGAACTTATTATTATTACAGAGAACGTATGCTACCCCTTTATAGTATTTGAAGCCATCGTAGTTAATACGGCTAAAGACACCTCTAATCTTCACGCACGTTCGTCAGGAGAGTCTTGAACCATTGCGTCCGTTGGCCAACTGTCGTAAATTGCCAAATGCGGCAAAAACTACCTTCCGTTAGTCACGTGGGTAACAGTTGGTGTCTCCCGACCAATTTGCTGATCAGAGATTATCCAAAGCAGTATATGGCTGGTCAGACAATGTTCATAGTTGGTCGTCCATGACATAAACTGGTCGTCGACCAGTTTAGCCGTAATAAAGGGAATTAAACTTCCTTTATAAACTGGTTGCAGATTCATAATTGTAATATAGTGTGCTTATATTAAGTGGACCTCCTTGACAAGAACTCTAATTTTGATCGAAAAAGATTGTAATATAGTGTGCCTATATTAAGTGGACCTCCTTGACAAGAACTCTAACTTTGACCCAAAAAGATTGATCTTATCAAAAATCCTCATCACAAGCCTTATCAAGGTGCATCATTCGTGCTTGTCGCTAGCTTGAAATCAGAATTAAAACGGGGAAAAAAATTTAAGGGGAAAAAGAGAAGAGAGGGGAGGTGTGTGGACCACACACTGTTGCTGAAGTGAGCCAGCGAACGGACAGCGAACCCACGACAACCTCGTGATCGAAATTTATTTAATTCATTCACTTAACACATTAAAAAATACTAATGGACGAGGTATGTCGACGGTGGGGGATTTTGGTTAAACTTCTGCATTTGTGCTATGCAATTAAAGTGGTAAATTTCATAAAGAACTACGCTTTACAAGTGCCCTCATCCAAATTTTTTTTTTAACAAAATCTGCGTACATGTGAAGCATATCTTTTTTATACGATACGTGAAGCTTGAGATTGCAGAGGGACGAAGCACATGGTGAGCTTCAGTTAGTTTGCTCGAGAAACTCGAGAAGCCGTGCACATCTTGTTTGAGAGGCATAAGCTTTAGGCAACTTCATGACGGAATTGAAAACTCCACCGAACTTGAGCGGCAACAAATCATATGAACCTGCACTACTTCCGTATAGATAGATAGATCCCTTTGAAGCAGGTTTTTTTATCTGATGCAATCCTCCTCCCGTCCAACGTGGCGCCAGTTGGAAGGAAACCAGGGTGAATCCCATGCACGCGCCTTGAAGAATGTGAACAGCTGTGGGGAGAGGGAGCCGTGGTCGACAAGAGGAAAAGAGGACGCACCTCCCCCACCGAACCGAGTAGAGATACATCACGGCAGCATCCGTCGCTGTCGTCCACCACCCCTTACTCGCCCGGCCACCCATGGCCTCAAAAATCACGTGTTGCTCGTGCCCAACAGCACCATGATGTCCCCATCAACCGCTAAAAAAAAACTCAAAGAAACGATGCCCATCTATCTGCTTCCCCACCACCCTCCTATAAAACAAGCCCCCTACGCTACGACCCGTCAAATCCCACAACTAGCAACGAGCCAACCACCGCAGCAGCACAGCAAGAGGCGAAGCCCAGCGGAGCGCATCTCGGTCGAAGCGGTGATATGGCCATGGCGGCGGCGGAGGGCAAGAGCCGGAGGTTCGCGGTGGCGTGCGGCGTGCTCAGCCAGTACGTCAAGGCGGAGCAGAAGATGTCGGCGGCGGCTCCCTTGCGCGCGGCGCCGGCGACGACGCTGAGCCTCATGCCCGGCGCGGAGGTCGTTCAAGAGCAGGGTGCGGCGGGGCCCGCGACGGCGCCGCTGACCATCTTCTACGGCGGGAGGGTGGTGGTGTTCGACGACTTCCCGGCGGACAAGGCGGCCGAGGTGATGCGCCTGGCCGCGGGAGCAGGCGCGGAGCGGGCGGCGGCCGCCCCGGCCCCGCGCGACGGCCCCGAGCTCACGGACCTGCCCATCGCGAGGAAGGTGTCGCTGCAGCGATTCTTCGCCAAGCGCAAGGACCGACTCGGCACGCGGGCGCCCTACGCCCGGCCGCCGCCGGCGACCAAGGACTCGCAGGATAAGCCGCCTTCTTGGCTCGGGTTGGGGAGCTTGGACGACGCGTGCGGCGACCGCCTCACCATCGCGCTGTGATTTGGGAGCTCACACCTTCTCTGGATTGATTAATTGGGCGCGGCGCGCACCGAGCGAGAGGATTTGCTCGTACAGGCGTTGTAGAGAGTATCACTGTATTCAGTATTCTTGTAAAATTCGATAGGGAGATTGAAAATTTTATGCCTTCTTGTTTGTCAAATTTTACTCTGCAAATCATGAATGGTTCATAAATTAACTTGGAAGAACACAAACAGGTTGCCTCTAACTATTTCTCTCTGACTTGACTTAGCAGTGTTATTTGGAATGCAAGAATCATAATCCAAAGTAAAGTCTCAATCCAGCAGTTTATATACGAAAGAGATAAGTACGCGACTAGCGCTCGGAGTAACCGAGCGCCAACATCGTACGCCACATCTTGTCATCCGATTTGGCGCTATGGTAATTAGTCGTCCGATCGTGGAACGCTTTTCTTTCCTTTTAAAACAAGCGAAAGTACTATACAACATCACACACTCCTGACATAATAATAAAACTCCTCCACTGATCTCATCTGGAAAAATATTGGAAAAATATCATATTATCACTGAAATTGCATGAAAATAATCTGCATAGAACCTAGCTGTGCTTAAAAACTAATTCAAATATACCAATCAAACAAATTTCAATGTTACAATATTTGAAAATAATAGTTGCAACATCTGAAAATAATTGCTGGAACATCAAAAAATTGGCAACATTTAAAACTAACTCATGAAACATTTTGATTTCATGTGTGCAACAATCGGCGACAATGGTTGTAATAAAAATTATTTTCCAACATAACTTCAGGAAGATGTATTGCAACAAACCAAATCACTTTCTGCAACAATAGGAGAAAGCTGATGCAACAATTCGAGAGAATACATGCAATATTTAAATGGTAAAGGGGCTGCAACAAATCAAAAATACCATTGTAACAAAAAAAAAATACATCTTATCGCAACATTTGTCTCTATGTACTTGAGAGAAAAGGTCACCAGCCTCATGTCATTTGCTCATCATCCGTCATCCTGACTTCTTCGACGGTCGTCCGATGCATTTGCTGCTTATGCACCCTCTCCTTGTCGGATTCGAGATAGGGGGGGATGATAGGGACAATTGTGGCTGTGGTGGTGAGCTTCACCACTGGTGAACTATCATAGGGCGGGGGTGGAAGAAGTGAGGGAGCACCGAGGGAGCAGCAGGAGGGAGGAACAATCAAACGTGAGGGGAAGATGAGAGTGAAGAGAGACATTTTCCTAGGTTGGATAGAGAGCTCTTTTTTTTTTTTTTTCTGGCCTTCGCTGCATTTGATAGGTCCTAAGATCCGCACAGATAGTAAAAGTTTGTGCAGTACTGAAAAGAAGGAGAGCTGAGATGCAATACAAGCGTGACTTGATCGAAATAGTTGCGCAGAAGACGAGTGTCCCCGTCTTCCGTATGTCCTATTGTTGTCCAGGATATAAATGAGAACCGGTCTAAAAGGGGAAGCACAACTCGTCAAAAGAAAACAGAGTATGTGGCGGAAGACTCGTGTACGCGTCGATACTCACGAGGCAACATTTCGTGTGGATTGCCATCTTAGTACTCCCTCCCTTGGCTCGCGCGAATTGGCATATTTGGCGGGTTTGGCCGGTGCTAAAATCACGTGCGGAGTCGACGACTGCTATTCAAAGCCCCGTTTGCTTTCCTCTTCCTCTTCCTCTTCCGATCGGCATCGATCAATTAGCTCGTGACACCGTTTCCGTGTGCAACGCAAAAGTGCGGATCGGGGTGGACGTAGTTATTAACCTGAACGCGTTTTTTCTTTCGCGGTTTGCATCCGGAAAGTGGTTTCTCTACACACACTGACGATGACGACCGGTGCGCGCCTACCACGCCTCGGAACAGTCGCCTCAGCCTAGTGTACGCGATGAGATAACTATATCCCGTCCCGTCACGCTTAATTCGCACGAGCTAGTGCTCTTGCAATTTGCACGATCTCGGTTCTGTTCACCGAGGGGACTTATGCTATCAAGCGTTGGGTAGTGGCAATGTCCACTTTCTGTCTCGAAATCAAACTAAAGGTTTAGACACGATCAGAGAAGTCAAAATTGGATCTTGCCGGCCAGATACATAAAGCAAGCAGGTTTCTACACGGAGCCCTGTCATGATGGCAAATCTCGCTGCAAATCTGCAGAGAGAAACATCAGAAGAAGAGGTGCTCCGTACTTGGGGGGACAAGAAGCATTGCATTAAGCAGGGAATAAACCTGTAAGACACGGAGAGTCAAATTGATGCAGCCTTAAACTAGTTAAAAATCCTCCCTGCAACTTCCCATTTCAAAAGAAGTAGAGTGCGGGAGTTTTTGACTCACTTAGTGTTTTTGAAACAAAATAATAAATATAGCTCATTGCGTTCGAAATAATAGAATTGACACTCCTACCGCACTCTTAATCCGCGAAAACCGTCTGTTCTACTCTAGTCCACGACAGGATGGCATACGAGCACAGTAAATGCTTACCACCGGCTATTTTGTAATTTTATACGGGCCAAGACTGTTTTTACTATTATAAATAAAAACATGTTAATCCAGCAAAAAAAAAACTCCGAAATTCGTAGTAACGAGTGCAGAGTCAAAAGGTGTCTGAAAAAAAAAGGGAGCAAAGTCAATTCGAACGACACAAGCACGCTACGCTTTCTTCCAAGTTCCGATTTGTTTCCCGCAAGAAATACGTGGCCTCTCCTCTCAGCACGTAAGAATCGCGCGGTGCCGTGCCCATTAGACCTGTCCGGCACAGCATGCACCCGGCAGGAGAAGCTAGTAGTAGCCTAGTACTCGCTGGCTGCGAGAAAAATTAGAAATCGACGCGAGAGAGAGAAAAAAAAAAACAATGGCTTAGCTGTACTCGTCACAGCTTATGAACAGGATTTGCACCACGCGTCAGATTTTCCGTGGAGCTGTACGTACGCTACGTCCGGGACCGGGGTTAAGCATCGGTTTTCCTGGACAAGATGTTGGACTACAGTTACTTACTGGTGGTACCAAGCACAACAAAACGGGGAAAAACTCGTTATTAATGACTTAATCGTAGAGGACTTGCATCGTTGTTCACATCCGTGCTTTCACAGTCCCTCGTTTAATTTGACGTGCTCGGTCCTTGCGAGCACGTGTTTCACCCTACGCTGTTGAGTCCCTTCCGTCCTATGCATAGTAGGTTCTTCAGTAAATGAATTCTTTAGACTACTAGTGTGTCGTAGACTCGGTAGTCTCGTAGATCTACAACTTTTAATAGAGCCTGGCCATATGGAACGTTCAACGAAGCGCAACGTCTGTGGCGAGCCACGAATTAGAGATAATGGAAACCAAATCAGTCAGTAACTTAACAATATTTGATAAGAGAACCAATACTATCAAATTTTGCTGAAATTTAAAAAAAGGCTAAAAATGCAAATTGGAATCACAGGGAACTATGGCCCACTTCATCACCCACCCCCTCCGCCACTGACCGATGTTGTTACTGGATTCCCCTTCCGTCTAATTTTCGTGGGAGTACCGAAGCGATACGGGTAGGCTACACTAGCTAACAATTTAAAAATTATACCATATAAACCAGAAAGTTATACAAACAAGGGATTATAGATCGTTACCATTAAACACGCAGTGTAGCGGAAGAAGAGTTAGAACAGTCTGATCCAATATCGAGTGTGTCAATGTAGTGGTCGTAGTCGATTGTCTAACGTCCTCGGCACCCGATTGTCTCCTCCAGCAACCTATCAGGTTCCTTGCGTAGATCGTGGATCGTCCTCGATTTAACAGCAGCAACCGCTAGTAGCGTCTCTGCGGTATCCACACGTCCAGGGGTGAAACGTTGTACGCCGGTGTGCTAGCACCAACGTGCACGATAGGATCTTCGGGAAGATAATGGCTAGGGTTTCGATGGAACAACTCTTACGTCCAAATAGCCCCATGCATCCCCTTATAAAGAGCCCATAACAGATCCTATTCGAACTCGTTTGTTCGAACCCATTAAGTGTTTGACCATGTAGATTTATGCGTAATTGGACGTCACTCGGAATCTCCTTTCCTACCACAAGTCGTTAGCGGTTCCTAGCAGAACATAACTATTCCTGAATACAAATAATATTATATCAGACGAACCTTATGCATTATGATCTGCGATCATATCCTTATCACTTACGAACAGCTCGTATCTCTATACGACCAATTCATATTTAGTCGCGACAAGTTCGTAACTTTTTATGACCAGTTAGTGATTATGCCCGACCAGTTTATGACCAGTTAGTGATTACGTCCAACCAGTTTACAACTAGTCTGTATCTCTGACGAGGACCAGAATCTCTAAATATTACTTTATTTAATTAAAGACTGTACATCCTTCGTGATCGTTACCCCTAAGGCTAACGACCCCTATGGTCGTAAGAATTTCACAGGTTACATCGTGGGTACCGTGGTCGGATGAGGTCCTGTACCTAATCCCCGACCGGATGACTACTCGTAAAAGCAATGAGCTGGTACTTAGATCTGATTGTAAGTATATTCCTCATGTGCGATGAATAGAGTATGTGGATATCATGGGATATGCTCCAGATCTTAGGATGATGTGACAATTGGCAATGACGTTAACGATTTGTCGTTTTGTGTGTTTTCGGCACAGTTGCTGTGCTGTCATGCCATAATTGGTCTGACCGACCAGGGCGGCGGTCAGACTGGTCCAAGATCGGTCTGACCGGCCCTAGCGGCGGTCGGACCGACAATGTCAGAAAGTGGTGGATTGAGTTGGGCAAAAAATAGAGGGTGTAGGCAAGAGAGGGGATTATATTGCACTTAGTCCCATAATTTTTGGAGTCTCCAGTCAAAAGTTCTATTGGTTTGAAATTTCCAGTAGGTTTCGGTTTTCAGAGGTTGAAAATCGACTAAGTCATCTTGGCGGTCGACCGCCAATAGCTAGCGGTCGGCCGGCCGGGGTGGCGATCGAGGCCGCCACGGGGCGGTCTGACCGGTTGTCACTTGGTTTGTCGCCCGTCGTGGCAGCGATTTTCGTTTGTTTGGTCAAAGTCATGAGTTTCAGGGCATATATGTTGCATGATGCATGTTTTGACTAACATGGGTCAAGTTGTGAAGAACTTATTCCCAAATTCTGTTTACTTGTCTATTGTTGTGCAGGTTGCTTGGTGGTCAACGACGGTCAACGGCGAGGATGATCGGGACTAGGCTTGGAGAGCTGAGGTCCAGAACGATCGACGATGTCGGGTGAGGTCAATGTACTCAAGCGTGGTAAAAGATGGACAAGAGTGACCTATTAGCTAATCCGAGGCGCAAGATGGCGCAAGGTGTAGCTAGTTAGGTCGAGGGGTGTTAAAGACGGCGCATTAAAATGCGTGCGTAAGTGTCCCATTTGTTTTGGGCCTTAACGGGAGCCCAATTGAGTCAAACGTCCAGAAGGTCTAAGCCTCCATTATAAATAGGAGAGGTAGGTGACTACACCTCTGCTTCGTCCCTTTTGCAATTCTTGTAAACCCTAATTTTCTTAGGGAGAGTTTTTGTGGAGGCTAGGGTTCTTGATAGTTTGATGTGATTTTCGTGTTCTTGGATTGAGCATTGTCCTCCATTGATAGAGAGGCTGTAAGCCCATATCATATCAATCAATCAAAGGAAAGTTTGATCAATGTTTTATCTCATTGTGTTCTTTTTCTCTATTTGATGATTTTGGGTTTTTCTTTAAGTCGTGAGTTTTTGCTTGGTTTCTTCACGTGATCTAGCTTGCTGTGACGTGTGGGAATCTATCTAGGATCATCTTGATCATCAATCATCCACGAACAAGAGTTTTGACCTAGTTTTTTTTGACCCGGTTTTGCACCATTCTTCAATCAAATCGAAAATGATCGCTATTCTTTCAAGAATTATCATAATCTTTGATCGGAATAGGTTCCTGATATCATAGAGAAGGTGTGTTCCAAGTTTCATCAAGTTTGGATTAGTAGATCAAAAGTTTCATCTAATTTCATCTTCGTCATCGAGGTGATCATTACATTTTGGAGGCGGCGATCGACCGCCTTGCGGCCACCGGATCGAGCCGCCGGAATCGGTCCGACCGCACTTGAGCTAGCGATCGGCCGCGAGCTAATCGTGATTTGTTATCTTGGGCTCGATCTTTTGTAGTATTGCTTAGGGGTGTTTATTGGAATCAATATTAGTCTTTCGCTGTACTGATATACTGATCTTCATAGCTTCCATAGCTACTGGAGTGAAATTGTGTTGAATTGAGTATTTGTGAAAAAGTGAGCGTGCGCCTATTCACCCCCCTCTAGTCGCCTTTTTGGTCCAACAGAGTATATATCTTATTTACTCTAAGCCATGCGACGTTTACAGCCCTAAGACACTGACAGTAACCAACATACGGTTGTTGTCCACTTCTGATATCAACCGCCGAACGGTTGATCCTTCACCAACTGACGTCTTCCTCCGATCAGTCGCAACGCTTCCAACAGGTGTCTCATCAAGAAGTAACTGTCACCACTTCATCAACTACTTAAAGGAAAATACAAATGGCAGAAGTCAGATTCAACTCAATCCAGGAGTTAGCAGTTGGATCTTCATTTGAAGCAATAGCATAGTGATCAATACACCACGTGCAATTAGGGCTAGCCCACTACCTTGTCAAGGGCACCCCTGTAAAGATCCAGTTCGCTGCAATAAAGAGCAATCATATTCTCTTCCAAGAACTCTTTGTTATTTTTCTCTATTTATTTCGTAAGATCGACGACTCGATCGTCGACAGCTTGCACCATCCGTGGGGATCAAGGCATTGAGTTATTGAAGCTTTCTTTGCTCAGGTAACCTTTGTCCACTTCCCTTCGCTTCATTATCACTCATACGGTCATGGCAGAGACTTAGAATGAGGAAAATTGATTCGACTTGGTGGACTACCCCGACCTTGACATAGACGAATGCATCCGTGCCATGGAACACAACGTGATGTCGTCATCACCCACTTCTGCAGCAGGATCAATAGCGAAATCGACCGAATGGACGAGGATTCGCCGCCACCATTAGTGGCGCAATCAGAAGAAATGGATGTTCTGAACAGTTCGTAACATCCAAACGCTTCTGCAAGCCCAGTCCATCCGATCGGAAAAATGGTGACAACAGCCAAGAACCACAATCAAAGGGTCAATATACTCTCAATATGGTCATGGGTGACCGATATTAACCGATAGTTCCTAGCAATTTCGGGGCCCAACCGACATCTAGTAACAATGTCGATGAAGCTACCATCATTCGTAGGTCACATGTGAATGATAAAACTTTGCATATGGTCGATAATCCGCCAGATCAGGCTGAGTCAACGACAAGGCCCACCAAAGGTGGTACTCTCCAACCGCTCTCCGTCACAGAGACTTCTTACAGAAGCGGTGGAAGGCTCTCCATTAGCTACGATGGAAGCTTGTCGGAGGATCATTGCTTGGCACAAAGTCAATGCGATCAGAGATACCGATCAAGATGCCATGATGCAATCAAAATGAACGAAGACTCGATGCCATCAACTTTTCGAAGAACGGCGAAACCAAGCCTTGAGACGATCAGCAATTTATCAACAAGCCATGAGAAGGTACCACAGTTGTAAGGTGCAACCTCGCAGCCTGGCTGTAGCGATCTAGTCCTTAGAAAAATTCAGAGCCAAGCAAACGCAACAAACTTTCTCCCAAATGGGAAGGTCCATACACTGCGGTCGAAGTCACTAGACCAGGTTCGGTACGATAAGCCATGTCAGACGGGTGTATTTTGTCTAATTCCTGGAACATTGACCAATTATGTAAGTTTTATGTATTGTTGTTCATTTCAGTTTCAATTCCTTTTTTTTCAATAAAGATGTATTTTCCTTTTACGTTGAGTGTTGTTTTTTATATATTGGTTATCCATTGTTTGGTCAAATGTTATACTTGTCAACGATCATCGAAGAAGATCATTTTCACTCCGACATCCTTTTTCAAGGACATCTTTTACTTTTTGGCTCCGACACAGTTACCAAATGTCACAAATGTCCAAGTCGTGATCGTCATAGTGATGTTCTCATGAAGCTGCCCTACATTTTTTTCTTAAAGAAGGAAACAAGTAAAGGGGGTATCACACAAACAATTAGATTTAGTTACTATCATGCTTAAGGATTGAAAAGACTATCTCTCTTCATTTTAATAATATATTCTACTCTTGTTTGGCTACTGGTCGGGACACGGAAAGTCTCCTAGTCAAAATCTCTCCTCTTTGCATGTGGTCATGCCCACTAGAAGGAGTTTTCTAGCTATGGTGCTTTTTCTTATGATCCTCACTGTTAGTCGGACTTGAGCATTAATATATTTCGCGAAGTGTTATTCATGTCTTTGATTCTTACCAACCTTATGATCAGCTTGGATAATATGTATAAATAAGAACACATATTATTTTTTTTGCTTACATTCTTGCACAATTTCTTCTTAATAGACAAGTCTTATCTTCCGACCATAGAATTTTTGGTATTTCGATTATGGAGAACAGATCAACAACTGGTCGAAGTCATACACTGGTTCTGACCAAATTGATTTTCTAGTATTAATACGATCAATTCAGCCACATAATCAGCAAATACTTTATAAAGTGGTAGTAAGTTTTACTCTTTTTCTTGGCTTATTGATTCTTTAGTAAAGTTCTTCTACTACACAAGCAGTCAGGGGCTAGGAAATATACGAGTAATTCGTAAGTTAAGAAGACAAATACAGACCTTATTGAGGACAAAAGGTAAGTTTTTACATTTTTCATATTCTACATCAAGCTACTCTTTAGGACCACTAGATTGGTCACTGTGAACCGGTGATCCGACCTCTTATCTCTTCAATAACCTTGTTTTTGAGAGGCGTCGTTTTCTTGAATAACTTGGCTGCTTTCTCCTCTGAATAGTTGAAGTATGCTTTGACAACTTGGAGGAGAATGGAGGGGTCGGAGGCTTTGAATTTTGCCAAAGCAAGGCTAACTACGTTGGCCACAACATCCTTCATTGTCTGTGCGTGATTCTTTCGAGGAGCCTCAAGTAGACTTTTGAGGTCTTCGAGTTGAAGGTCAAGGAAGTTTATCTTCTCCACTGGATGTCTTAGGAGAGGCAATTGCACTCCCGACCCCATATCGAGGAGCATCTTATTGAGAGCATTAACCTTCTCTTCAAGATTCTACCTGAAAGCTACTTCCTTACCGCCCTCAAACTCAAGAGCTTTCATTAATTTTTGGAGTTGCTCTACACGAGTGGATCAAAAGTTAAAGAAATATAATTGCAATATTTGCAAAATCTGGTCGTATCTACAATCGATTACCTTGAGCTTTCTTCTCGGAAGCCTTAATGGCTTCTTTGTGCTTGAGGGAGACTTCCTTAAGCCTGGACGACCAGTCTTTGATCGACTGGTCTTTTCCTTGCATTCCTCCTCAAGCTTTGCTGTAATGGCTTATATAGCCTCAGCTTCTTTTTCAAAAAAGAACCAAATAAGTAAGCGAGGAAGAAAAAAAGAAAACTATCTACTTTTTAGCTTAGAATTTTCTTTTTCCAAGTCTACTAACCGCTGGGTCAGCCCTCCGACCACATCGAAATTTTCCACCATATGCTACAAAAATAGCAAACTTCTTTGAGTTTGCTAACAAACTTTGAAGAAAAGACTACAAAAGTGATCGTAAACACTTACATGGATCGCCATGTCCACATGCCTGACATAGATGGCATTTGGACCCAATCTTGGCTGTCGATATAAAATTCTTCCCCAAGCCTCATTAAGATTTTCATCATAAAAAATCCGAGGACAATGGGAGAAGTTGCTAGGATAAGGAGAATTCTTCAGCAGTGAAGAAATCTCCACTCCTTGTACGGACCTAGTAGTGGTCAGAGTTTGCTGGGATCCTTCTGGAACCTCAATCTCCAACAGGTGTCTCATCAAGAAGTAACTGACACCACTTCATCAACTATTTAAAGGAAAATACAAACGGCAGAAGTCAGATTCAACTCAATCCAGGAGTTAGCAGTTGGATATTCATTTGAAGCAACAACATAGCAATCAATACACCAAGCGTAATTAGGACTAGTGGCACGGCCATGCACTTTCTTTATTCGACCTCATCGAGGGTCCCAGATATATCTCTCTTGTCATGTTAGGAGAGGCAAATCTCATATCCGATCAGCACATCCCTCCGCATGTTTCATAGCATATCTGAAAACTAACTTTATAACTACCTAGTTACGGAGTAGCGTTTGACAACCCATAAGTGTACTATTCCACATGTAGAAAACCATGCTGATATCAGGTCTAAGGATTATACATTATCATTACTTGGGACCAACCGATGACACCAAAATCATAATAATCTCAATAGTATTGTCTCAAGGTGGGTCAATCCAATACCATGTTCTCTAACATGTGTTCATATTATTGATTCGATATCTCCATATCTATAACCGGTGAAACATGATCATCAATAAATACATGTGTTGGTCGATAAGTCACTAGTCTCCCGACCAGTGACATCCTACTAGAGATACATTAGAATGACATCGTATAACTTAAATAGTTTCACAAGTCATATACTTGTTAATCTTTATAAATAATAATTAATTGAAGGAACGTAATAACATTTATTCTATAATTTATAAATACAGAGGTGATACAATAACCCTCTAGAGGATATGACCTAACAACTACAGTAGATAGAAGGGGAATCCGGATCGGCAAAAGAGGGTTCTCCTACGTCAACGGCGACCATCGGGCATGCTATAGTAATGAATAATCCGCGGCGGCTACTAGGAAACCCAGATAAAACCGGCATCGAATCTACAGGTACTAGTGCCATATCGCCTAAAACTACACTAGGAGACGAGAGAAATTATTCATGCATTGAGGCCCTGGACTGGACTGGAGTGGACTGGAGTCAAACGCCGGATTTCTTGGACAAGAGGTTGTACCAGTGGTAGCAAGCACAACAAAAACGGGGGAAAAGCTCGTCAGTAATGACTGGTCGTAGAGGACTTGGCCCGCTAGCTGTTCATATCCGTGCTTTCGTTTGGCGTGCTTGGTACACATGTTTTGGTCCTCCAGTGCTGAGTCCCCTACATCGTATTATCATCGCCTTATGCATCGCGCTCCGGTAATCTAGTAAGAGCCTATACGGGACGCAGAAATTTTGTAAGAGAGAGAGAGAGAGAATTCAGAAGGGACCAATCTTCTTCTACAAAGCTTCTGTAAAATTCCTCTTCTTTCTGTTAAGAAACCGGGCCCAGGACTCCGGAGAGTCCTGGCCCAGTACGGGCCCAGGACCCCGAAGAGTCCTGGCCCAGTTGAACTCCTCATCCCATAGTCTATAAATAGAGGGTCACCCCCCTCTCATTGTAACCCTGATTGTTCAGAAGGAATAAAGCGAACTCGAAGTCCCGCATATCTCTGTGTTCATTCTATTGTTGTGTTCTTGTGTTCTTCATCGTTCTTACGATTCTGATCATTGTATACGAGGTACCCGTTCGGACTGGACTCGCCAGCGACGGTTACTCAACACGTTATCAGCACGATCGACTCTCCTCGCATCGAAAGGTAACCGTCGAAGAACGACACTCGTAGATTGAATCGTATTTTCTAGATTGCTTTCAATTCTGCAAATTTGCTTTCTAGATTATTTTTCTACGGTGCAAATCTGTTCTAATCTACCGCGAGCTGACTTGAAGTCGCCGACACAATGTCGATCGGGAGATTGCATGAAAGATCGGATGTTGATTGTACCGTAGATTGCAAATTCGTTATAATCTACCGCAAGTCGACTCGAAGTCACCGACCGGTAATTGCACGAATTGCATTGGATGAACAGTGATTTCTCATGAACAGTATCACATATGCACAGTACAAACATATGAACAGTAAAAAAAAATTGGCCGCCAGGGCCGCCCAAAGTCGGCATCGCACGTGCACTTGCCGCCTCGCCCCCTGTGCGCCACCGCCGACCCCCACCGGCCAGCAGCCGCAACCATTACTTGAAGAAGGGGAGGGGGAGGGAGAAGTGCCGCCACTGGCCCCGGCTCGAAGCCCGAAGCGCCGGGCCGCCGTGTACCTCATAAGCGCCGAGCACCGCAAGACTTGAAGCGCGTCCGCCGCCGCACCAAGGTCACATCCCAGTCGAGGCGTCGACGCCGAGCCGGCCGCCGCCCCCGCCATGGATCATCGCCGCCCCGGCGCCGGCCCGTCTGACGCCTAGCACCACGCCTTGAAGCCCGCTCCAAACCGGCATCGCGCAGAGCACGCCGCTCGCCACCACCGCAAGGCGCAAGGACCCCATCCACCGCCGCCCAAGGCATCATCATCATCATCATCACAGAAAGGGAAGGGAGAGAGCTTGCACACCGCCGGCGTCGACTTCGGCAAGCTTGAAGCCGGCCGGCTTAAGCCGCTCGCCGCCCCCCGACGCCGCGGCGCTGCGACGCCGCCCGTCCACGACTTCCAGCGCCCGGCGCTTCCACCCGCCACGGCCGTCTTTCTCAAGTCGCGCGCCGGTGGCCAGCCTGGGCATCAGCCGCCACGCCTCTCGGACGCCCGGCGCCTCCGGCTACTGCCGCCTTGCCCGCCCGGTGGAGCAGCGGCTCCCATGAAGGAGCCGCCCGAAAGTGGGACTCGGGGGTAGGGGGAAACCCTACCCCGAGTCCTCCCGCAGATTCTTATATCGCTACTACGACCTTTTGGGCGGCCAGATAACTCGAAAGAAAAAACGAAAAAACCCGAAAAAAAGGCTGTTTTACAAAAGGCCCTCAGTTTTCCAGTAAATTACGAAAAATTTCTCGAATTGATATTTTCACGCTTTAGCCTCGAAATTGCGAATTCACCGAAAATTCATATTCAAACGTAAAGGGCCCGGAATTCATTTTTGAATCGGTTTTGCATTTGAAGCATTTTTTTACCTTGTTATTATTATTTCTATGCAATTTATTTCTTGTATTCATTGTTTTTGATTATTTGCGATTATTAATATTTGTGTTAATCATGAAAATAGCGATAAATCATGAAAATGCATGGAAAAATATTTAATCACTGTTGGAAGTTCGACGAGCATTATGAGAATTTTGCAACCATTTTATGTAAATTACAGTGAGAACCCTATGAACTTTTTGCATGAATATGAAAATGATCGCATCACGAACCGAAGTTCGAAAGAGTTGGCCCAAGATGGCTGTAATTTGCAGATCTTCACCTCGTGATAAGGTAATCACGGATAAGCGGAAGATTAACAAGACCCTCTCTACCTTCACCCGAATGCGGTGCAATCCGACGCAATTATTGTCAAAATGGCTACAAGAAGTATGCCGCATTAATTGACAAGTGAAAATTGCGAAAGCACAAGATGATGTTCTAAGGAAGAACTACATCTCACGACCACCTAGTAGCAATGTTGGCCATGAAGCCAATACTAGTAGCTACAAGGTAATGAAGCCTCTCACGAAGGAGAGGGCAAGAAGGGTAAAGTTGTGAGTCGCACGTAATTGGTGTTTTTACAGTCTAAGAAAGGGGCAAAGGATAGCATGAGGCACACCTCACCATTGCAAGCACGGAAGATCCACACCCATTAGTTGCACTTATGGATGTGGACTGACCTAATAGTGACCCCATCATGTCTCCTTTTGGACATAGCGGCCACAGTAGTAATTGCCCAAGAGGAGAAGATCGCCATGTAGCGATTAAGGCGAAGTTTCGAATACTTCACGATTCGATCTAGTGCACGCATTGCACTTAGACCCTTTACGATCACTTGCATTTTGTGATTATGATGAAACTTTGAATAATGGTTGTAGGCTCTAGAAGAGCAAAGCATTAAATTCTTATGATGAGTCCTGCAAGACTTATATTTCCCGTATTTATGATAGCAAGTTATGTTCTAATATCTGAAGTATTTTTATTTTATGTGTTCTTTGGATTTGCTACATATTAATAAAGTACATTATATTAGATCGCATGTAGCGCCTATGGAGGAAGTGTGCTTAGCGGTGGCGGCACAATGAATACCACCTTGAGAGAGATGGAATTTTTCAACAATCGCATGCGGTGATACATGTATAATAGGCTTAGGAAGGGCCACAATTATACTCCGACGGACACAACTTTGGTCATTAAAGAAGCCTTGTTGTGCCCATAATCGACTAGAACTCTCAAGAATATTAGCTAACGGTTCCACGCAGAGATCAAGAAGAGCATGGTAAGGAATACCGCTCATTACAGAGCGTGATGAAAAAAAAAAAATTGGTATTAGAATGACCTCCTTCATTTGAAAATGGGCTATACTACACTAATATTAAGGCATTTGCAGCCTATACTGCCCTGAAAACTATATTTAGAAGCTCTAAACCTCTTCTATCTCTGGCATGATAGATTATGTCACTTAGGTCTTAGGATGATGAGAAATATAATTAACAATTCACAGAGACATAGTGTCAATTTAAAGAACTTCCCGAATCTTGAAGATTTTGTGTGCCCTGCATGTACCATCGGGAAACTGACTACTAGACCCTCTACTCTGAAAGTAAAGGACGAAATCCTCGCATTCTGGACCGTATCCGGGGAGATATTTATGTCCTAAACAGCCCTATAAGGGTCATTTAGGTATTTTATGGTGCTTATCGATGCTTCCTCGAAACGGTCGCACGTTTGTTTAATGTCTACGAGAAACCCCGCTTCTGCAAAGCTAATCTCGTAGATAATTAACATTAAGAATAATTTCCCTTATCATCATGTGAAGTCCACCAGAATGGACAACGCCGGAGAATTTACTTCAAGGGCATATGATGATTATTGTGTGAAAATGAGAATTAAAATTGAGCATCCCGTACCGCATGTCCACACCCGAATGGACTAGCGTAATTGTTATTTACCAACTACATGTTATGGACACGCATGATCCGCACGCAAAGAACTCTCATCAATTTTAGACCACCGACATATAACATCCATTCACCTATGCAACTAGCGCAAGGGTCAACACTGAAAATTTCTCATCTTTGAAGGTTTGGTTGCAAGGTTTATGTACCTATACCACAACCACAGCAAACTGAAATGGGCACTCTCTAAAAGTCTGGGATATACGTTGGTTATGAGACATCATCCATAATCAGGTATTTGGACCCCACGACTAGAGATTTGCATGTAGCCCGCTTCGCTGATAGCATATTAGATGAGAATTATTTCTCGTCATTAGGGGGAGGAAATCAACCCTTGATGTAAAATGTCGAGAAATAGAGAAGTCCAGAAGAAAATTGAAGTCTAGAAGATATTTGAAATACATGCATATGACCCGCTCACTAGTGAAGCAAATAGAGAAGTTTAGAAGACAATTGAAGTCTAGAAGACAATTACAGTCCAGAAGATAATTGATTTGAAAGCATTAGCGAATCAACTGCCTAACCACTTTAGTGATTTGAAGAGCGTGACCAAGTCGCATATGCCTGTACGCAATGCACCAGAGAGGGTTGAAATACCGATGAAGGTATCCCTAATCCCGTCCTAAGGCCTCTGAAAGGACGAGAACTCCGGCCCCTCGAATCCGAAGTAACCGGGGACGCCTGGTGAAAAAGGATAAGAAGGACTTGACACAGCCGATCACCAAAGTACCCCAGAATCAGAAGGGGAGCCGGTTGAGACTGCACCTGTGATGGAACCTTCGAAAAGGCATACTAGAATTGAACATCCCCATGAAGGAGACATCGGTATGGATGTGCGCACACATCGGATTTGAAAAACTAAAGGACTTGCCCATGAATTGAAAGTAGCGGTAAGCAAATAGAAGCATTAGAAATATCGCCCCTTGAAGACATAGCTATAAACTTTATGATCTTGGGAGAATCTATGAATAAGCCAACGACCAATGTTGCAAAGAAAATTGTCACAATCATCAATCTTGATCGAGCCCGCATCGCTCGTTGAATATAAGAAAAGGTCGATTAAGAAGATTGGAAGAAGGCAATAGAAGCTCAATCGTTCTCTTTGAATAAAGAGAGGTGTTTGGGCTCTGTAAGTGCACACCTCCCCATGTGCACCCCTGTAGGGCATAAGTGGGTATTTGTTCGAAGAGAAATGAAAGAAGCAAGGCTCGTTGCACAAGGTTTCACTCAACGTCCGAGAGATTGTTATGAAGAAACCTATTCCCCGGTCATGGGCGGAATTACCTTTAGATATTTATCTCAATGGCAGTGAACTTGAAGTTAGAAGTGAAATTGATGGATGTGGTAACTGCATACCTTTATGGAAATTTGGCTTCGGACATTTATATGAAGATACCTGAATGTATCCCTGTCCCGAACCAAGATAGAGCAAATAGAAATCTATACAGTGTGCAACTCAGAAAGTCACTATATGGACTGAAGCAATCAGGCAGAATGTGGTATGATCGCTCGAAGCGACTTTCTATGCAAGAAAGGCTACACGAATAATGAGAATTATCCCTGTGTATTTATACGACAATCCCAGGATGGATTTTTGTATAATCTTAGTATATGAAGATGATCTGAATATCATTGGAACCCTAGAAGGTATTAAGAAAAGCAAGCTCTTACCTTGAGTCAGAGTTCGAAATAAAAGATTTGGATCAAACCAAATACTGCCTAGGCTTGCAGCTTGAGCATACCCCGGAAGATATTCTAGTACATCAGCCAACCTACGCTCAGAAAGTGTTGAAAAAGGTTCGGCTTTGAAAAGGCATATCCTTCGAAAGTGCCGATGGTCGGGAGATCCTTGCAGCAAGACAAGGACCCGTACAGATCTAAAGAAGAGGGGGAGGAAGTCCTGGGACCAAAATTCCCATACCTGAGTGCAGTAGGAGCACTTATGTTTTAGCAAACTGTACTAGATCAGGCATTGCATTTGCCGTAAACCTATTAGTAAGGTATAGTACAGAACCTACCAAAGGCATTGGCAGGAAATAATGGACATCTTCCGTTACCTCCAAGAAAGCAAAGAACTTAGTCTATTCTACGAAAGAACTAAGACTTGTGTATGAATGACTATGCGAGATGTTGGGTTCTGTCGGACCCACATACAACCAAGTCGCAAATGTGCTATGTATTCCTATGTGGTGGAACTGTAATTAAGTGAAAATCGTCTAAGCAAAGTCTTGTATCGACTTGACGAACCACTCAAAATCATAGCTACTGACGAGGCCTCACAAGAATGTGCTTGGCTTCGGCGGATGATTCACCACATCCAGCAGTCATGTGGATTGAATACCGTGCAAACCCCACTATTATCTCTGAAGATAATGCAGCTTGCGTCGCACAAGAGTAAATGGGTTATGTGAAGAGTCCCCTTACAAAGCATATCAATCCCAAGTTCTTCTATGCTCACGAAATGCAAAAGATGTACGAAATTAAAGTACTGCATACTAAGTCATGTGAAAATCTTGCAGATTTATTCACTAAGTCACTTCCAATATCTAGTTTTGAAAGATGCATACGTGGAATTGGAATGATAAGACTTAGACAAGTGCAGAATTCAGGGGGAGAATCTTCACGAACTCATTATTGAATCTTGATCACGAAGATCAAGTACCCAAAGAATAAATCCTGGAGATTAAATAAAGCAGGGTGGATTGTACTCTTTTTCCCTTGACGAGTTTTCCTGAAGTTTCTCGGCTAAGGTTTTTAATGAGGCAATTCGTGCAACACAAACAGTAACGCATGACATGTACTCTTTCTCTAAATTTTTCCCACTGGGTTTTATGGAGTTTTAACGAGACATGAACATGTTGGATGAGTGTTCAGGGGAGTGTTAAGCCGGCCCAGGACTCGGAGAGTCTGGCCCGATCTGAGCCCAGGACCAGAAGAGTCTGGCCCGCTTGAACTCCTCATCCCATAGTCTATAAATAGAGGGTCACCCCCTCTCATTGTAACCTCGATTGTTAGAAGGAATAAAGCACTCAAGTCCGCGTGATATCTCTGTGTTCATTCTATTGTTGTGTTCTTGTGTTCTTCATCGTTCTTACGATTCTGATCATTGTATACGAGGTACCCGTTCGGACTGGACTCGCCAGCGACGGTTACTCAACACTTTCTACAAAGCATTGGAGTCAGACACTCGCAAAAGCTGGGCCTACTTCTCCAAAAAAGAAAAAGAAAAAGAAAAAGAAAAAAGATTGGGCCTAGCTGGGCTTTCTGCGCTCTTCTACTACTCCTACTTGTCATGGGCTTGGGACGAAATTATTCCTAAAATTAGTCCATGGGCTAGATTTCAATCGTGCTTATACGGGCTAGTTCCAAACCATCGCCATTGCCGTTCTTCTTCTTCTCCTTCATTCCCCCGACCTCCCCGGCTCTCCCAGCCCCCTCCGCCACTTCCTCCTCTCGCCGATGGTCAGTAGCGCATTAGCTTCGGAGCTCCCCCGCTTCCTCCTCCGGCTGCCTTCATATCATCGTGTTGCTCTTGTTTGAGTCGTCTCCAGCCGCCTCGTACACCATGCACACCATGTGTTTGCGCAATTGCCTGGCCGAGCTGCTCCGCCGCCGTGGCAAGGGCCAGTGTCAATTCCGCTGCCCCTACCAGCTATCTCCCGCGCGCGGCATGACGCGCGGCCGCAGCGTCAAGGACCGGAGCAAGAAGAAGCGCGTGCACGCGCTCGAGGTGGCCATCGAGCGGTGGAAGGTGGTCTCCAAGGTGCTCACCGTTGTCGATGCGCTCAAGAAGGAGGAGGAGCATGTCACCCCGCTCAAGCGCCTCGAGATCCTGCGCCCTCAGCTCGGGCTGACCAAGCCACACAAGGTGGCCCACTTCGTGCGCCACTCGCCGCAGCTCTTCGAGGTCTGCCGCGACAGCCGCGGTGTCATGTGGGCCGGCCTCTCGCCGCAGGCCGAGGCGCTCGTCGAGGAGGAGGCGCGCCTTCTGGAGGAGCACTCGCCCACGGCGGCCCAGTACGTCACGAGGATGCTCATGATGTCGGTGGAGCGGCGCCTAGCGATTGAAAAGATTGCTCACTTCCGGCGCGACATGGGGCTTCCTTACGATTTCCGAACACGGTGGGTGCACATGTTCCCCGAGCAGTTCAAGGTGGTCAGATTGGAGGATGGCGACTACTTGGAGCTTGTTTCTTGGAATCCAAACTGGGCGGTCACTGAGCACGAGAAGAAGGTGGCAGCATTGGCCAGCGATGCCAATGCCGGTCCACCAGGACAGCTCTCGCTTCCATTCCCAATGAAGTTCCCGCCAAATTTTACAAGTTACTACAAATTCCGAGGAAAAGTTCATCATTACGTGAAAACGGGCAATACCGAGCAGTTTCAGAAGACAACCTACCTATCCCCTTATGCGGATGCAAGAGGATTGACTCCTGGCTCGCAGGAGTTTGACAAGAGGGCAGTCGCCGTGATGCACGAGATACTGAACTTCACATTGGAGAAGAGGCTGGTGACCGACCACCTCACGCATTTCCGTCGTGAGTTTGTTATGCCACAGAAGCTGATGAGGTTGCTCCTGAAGCATTATGGTATCTTTTATGTGTCTGAGAGGGGGAAGCGATTGAGCGTATTCTTGACGGAGGCATATGATGGGACAGAGTTGATAGAAAAGTGCCCGTTGGTGCGGTGGAAGGAGAAGGTCCTTCAACTTACCGGTTATAGAGGAAGGATGAAGAATCTTGGAAAATTTGATGAGCGGTCCGATTCAGAGGACTACTTGTTCGGTGGTGGTGATGGTAGTGCTAGTGATGATGCTATATTGGATGTGGAAAGTGAAGATTCAGATGATATCTTGGATGATGGCGCTCTTGCAGATGATACTGAGATGAATTTAGGGGATCTAAGTGATTGTTACAGAGAGAGAGAGAGAGTGAGTGACATCCATTTAATAATTTAATATAAAGAGCAGTTTTGTATTTTTGGTTCCTCAAAAATCAAGCTCACAAGTGCATGCGATCATTACTTTGAAGGTAGGGCTATGCTTGGTTTCTATCTTGATGCATAGCTCTGGATTTTCCGCCCACTCATGACTTGGAGTCTGTATATTACTCAGACTGCAACACACTGGATATGTCAGGCTTGCATACTGCTAAAATCATGTTCCCTTTATGTTATCTGATGAAGATCAACTGGCTCTGCCTTTTCCTTTTGAAAAGATTAATGTGACAAATTTGCACCCAACACACTGTGTACTGAAGTCATGAGATTATCCAAGCAATCTTCGCTGAAACAGACATAGCTTTGTCTGATTTCAGCATTCCAGGAGGTGATGGATTCAAAATTCAGATATGTACATTACTACTTCTCTGTGTCATTGGCTATTTTTAAACAAAGTCTTCACACATAAGCAATGTGTGCTGTACAAACAACACAACTCATTTGCAAGAATGAAATCTTTTAATGGCCTAGAGTGATTTGCTTACATTTCCAATGTAATTACTAATAAGGCTATAGAGAATGACATAATAAAATCTATATAGGAGAAAACTTGAAGTTAGAGACCATACTCTCATATACATGTATCTTGATGGTGTCACGATTAGACTTGCGAAAGGGTGCTGAAGCAGCGGAATAGCTAATAACGAATTCTTCATCTTGATCCAGTTCTTCAACTCTAATGCTCATGAAGAAACTCTGATTGTGGAGAAGCAAAAAAAACTAGGCTACACAATTTTCTTGGTGAAGAGCTTTTGCAGATGTTGTTCCTGAAGAAATGCCTCTAAGCTTCAGTAGGTCGTTGTGGATTCTATAGTTTTGCCATAGAGTGGATGTGCTTTAATAAGTGCACATTGTGTTGTTGGATTTGCTTCAGTCTGTAAACTATTAGATGTGTTTCAGGAGTTATTTGGTCTCCTCTGTTTGTTTTCTTCTTTTATAACATCTAAGCTCTAGACTGTAGAGTGACTCTACTGTCTACTCCGTTACGAGGAAAAAAGTATAATTCATTTCTTTTACAACAAAACGAATACACAAATACATAGTGAAATTATTCTCACACTACTGTTGTACACTTAGAGCAATTTGGCCAAAATAATGGGCATCTGAAGTTATGCTATTACTTGGCATATATTTCTTTTTGTCTTTCCATTATGATATTGTCATCTCTTTCACTGGCCAGCAAATTCTTTGACGGCTTTAAAGTGGTATTAGATGCTGTGCCTATTGTACTGGTCATCTCTTGCCCAAGCGTGTTGGTTAGGGTCCTGAAGGTACTATTTCGTGCTGCATCCTGCATGCATGTAGCAGAAAGAAAATCTACTTGGCAAAATTAAGCAACACAAATACTATTCCTTATTGTTCCGCATTTGCGTGCTAATTGTAACCGTCATGTGATATGAATGAAAGCTCTCGGCTTCCTCTTAAAAAATACTATTCCTTTGTAACATCTCCAAATTTGAATGTTTCCCACGTTGTGTAAAAATGTGAAAATTTTAAAACTTTTTGATTCGTCTTGGTGACATTCGAACTTTCCTGGATTTTATTGGAGTTATTTGTCGAGTTATGGATCTTAAGATCAATTTAGGGAAATCAAACCGGAGTTTAAGAGAAAAGAAAAAGAAAACCGCGAGAATATGGTCCGGGTAAAAAACTACCTGGCCAGCCCGACACTCCCTTTTTCCTTTTCTTTTCTCTTCTCTTTTCTTTTCCCTCCTTTTCTTTTTCTTTTTCTTTTTCTCCTTTTCCATCCCAGGCCGACCCGCAGCCTCGGCTCTTTCTTTCTTCCTTCCCCACTGTGCACAGCCACCCTAGCGCCATGCCACCCTACTTGCCCCTTCCACGTGCCCATAGGCGGAACTAGAGCGAAAATGACCGGGGTTCACCACTTCACCATATATATATAACAACATATATAATTTTCAAACAACACTTTACTAAATAGTAATTTATGCGGCAAAAAACTGCAAGAGACCGGAGGTTAGACTGGATCAGGGTGTACAGCTTTTGAATTAGGGGGTGCACGCATAGTATATACACGATAATATTTACTATTTTTTTAAAAGGACCCGGTGTCCTGTGACACCGGGTGGGCCACACTACTTCCGCCCATGCATGTGCCTCGCTCGCTCGCATTGGCGCCGTCATCGTCGCTGCTCACCTGCCCCTGTCATATCGCCTGCGTCTGCGTCGTCCTCTCCCGTAGCATCACCAGCACTGCAACCATGTCCCCATCCGTATCATTGGCGTCCTCGCCCTCCTGGCACCATGCCGCCCGTACCTTCGCTCACCCGCTCGCCTCCCCTACTTAACCCATACTCGGCCACATCTTCATCCTCTTGCGCCTCCATTCACTCCCCATGCCAACTTCCTCCTTCCCGAGCTCATCCTGAGTCGCGATATCACCATGTCCGCACCGGCCGCCGGCTATACTGCATCGTTCCGATTGAAACGGAGGTCCTTTCCCACGGCCGACCGTGTCACGCTGTGTTCCACAACCCCACGCTCAAAATCCCTCAATAAAATTCGGCTTACGTCCACCAGAGAGCCGCACACCGCCTTCTTCTCCAATTTCGGCCGAAAGCCGTCGCTACCGCCGCCACCCTTCCTCCGGTGAGCCCCGCGTCAATTCCTCACGACTGGAGCACCCATACGCCTCCCTCGGCCTTCCACAACCACCGGGTGGATCTCTCCCTCGCCCGGACGCCACCCCCACGATGGACCACCCGTGCCGCCGTCGGCTCGCATTGCCAGCCCACCTCGGTCCTCCTCTCCCCCGACCAACCGCATGTGTGACACCGCTGCACCTACCCCCTCTCTGGACATCCACTTGACTAGTGGGCCCCATTCATTTGGGAGATTAAATCAAGGAGGTTAGGTGTTAAACAAAAGGGATAAGTGCACTGAGTATTTAGCCCGAGGATGGATATTAATTTCGATTTACATATTTAATTAGAGGATGATTTAAGAGGAATAGTATGGGTAATTAGAGGTCAGCTAACAGTGAGCAATAAACTGCTATCAACTGAATTGCAAAGACAAATTTACTTGGGAATTATACTAAGATAATTCGTTTAGGCCATCACTAAAATGATAATAACTTAATGAATTACGTTAATTAGTATGTCATTGAATGAGGATATTAACTTGAATAGTTCTTGGTTAATCGCTACGGTAAGAGTAAGATGGCCTAGGCATTTTGCTAGGTAGTTCCAATACAACTTTGACCCACTCGAGTAGATGATTGGCCAAGACATGTAGGATCGTAGGCCGACCATAGATAATTAGCAGGTCACTAGGAGATGCTCCTAGTGTCGCTTAGCATAAGGGTTAATTAGTTAAAACACCAACTAGATTGTAGTAGTGATGAGCATTAACAGAGCATTAACAGAAAACCATCACTGAGCTAGTGTAGTGTAAGTAACAAAGACATGCAACTAGGTGTTAATTCAAATTGAGAAGTTATGGACCAGATAGGATTTTTATGACTCTCACTAGAAGAAGATGTGTATGAGATTATGACTTAGCGTATGGTCAAAAGAGCAGTAGAGCTATAGTCCATTTTTAAATACTAATTGATTCATTTAAAATAAACAGGGATCATACCAAATGTTTAAGCAAACAAATGTAGTGAAAAGATAAACCAAGGATGGTTACTAGGTCACGACAGAATAAGATAGAGGCGATGATTGAATAATAGTATTGACTAGTTGGACACTAAGATTATGAATAAGGAAATCTAAACTACCACTGAACCTTAGGCCGCTAACATTGTCTTGTTGAGGGCTACATTCTTCAACAAGCACGAATCTACTGAAAACCTGGCAGGGCTGTACCCCTTACACGTAACTAGGTTTTAATTGGAAGTAGGAGATAAAGTATAAAATTCAGGGCATATAAGATTAGTAGTACCATTAGATAATCAGGAAGGTTGGCGGTAGCTACGACCTAACTTAATGCCAGTAATAGTACTAAGTGATAGGGTTGACCGCTAAACAAGGATTAGTAGTTAAAAGACCGTAGGTCTTGTACTGTAGTTATCTACTTAACTAGAAGTAGTCGTTTAGTTAACTAAGAGTAGCCAAGAGCAAGTGTTATAGCTAAGGATCAACCTAGTATGATAAGTTTACTTTAGTGTATGCCAAAGCCACATAAGTAACAAAACTAAGTATAGGTCACCTCAAAGATGAAACCGGAAACCATAGACACCGTTGAGGGTGTAAGACTGATGTCTAGCTAATGCTTGGAAGTTCCGGCTAAGGCTCATAGAACTACCTTGATAAATATAAAATAATAAAAGAAATCATTAAGTGAACTAGACCCCATATGTCAGTGAGACTTATGTCTACCCTATGCGAACCCTGAACCTATGCATAGGTCTCACCTGACTATCATGGAACTTCATCGGTAAATAGAAAATAATAACTAAACGAATCATTAGAACAGCTAGGCATCGTGTGTGAGTAGCGGCGGTATGTTCTCAACTAGATGATAGCAGTGCAACCACCAAACAACATCACCTAGGCTCTAGCTATCATCCATCGCTATTTCGCTCTTGGTAAAAGGACAATTCATGATCCGAGGAAGGATTAGAGGATCTTATCTAGCAAGGTGATCACTCCCATCTAGGTAATCGGTGAGTGATATTCCTATGAATATTCTCTCCCTTCCGCTGGAGTCCCAACTCCTTGCACCAGCGGACTTTGCGAGAGCCCGACCCCCCGCGCCCTCACTCTGGATCAAACGGTCACCTAACCCTAAGTCTGGTTGTGAACCCAAAACGCCACCACTAGACCAAATGAATAAAGTTTGGATCTATCTACTTTGGACTGAAGTATTTCCTTCATTCCAAACCTCCCGGGATGTACTTCATTATGTCTGCAGTATTTCCTTCAACAACTTCCTTTGAATGTACTTCATATGTAGTATTTTCTTCATCAACTTCCTTTGGATATATTTCGTCTGAAGTATTTCCTTCAGCAACTTCACTTCAGTATGTCTGGTTCCATCTTGACTACATCAATCGGAGGATAAAGGGAAGAGGCGAACAAGAGCTAGTCAAGTAGAAACACAAGTGCTATTCTCTGTAAGAGTCTTAGTCTTTACTTGATCATCAAGAATACCATACACACAGGATTAGGGTTATTATTCTCTCGGAGAAGGCTGAACTGTCTAAACATCCGTGTCAATCCACTCTGCGTGATCTCATCTCTAGGAGACCCCGAATCAAACAATCTTTACGTAAGATCGGTTCTAATACACCAGCGGTTGGCGCCGTCCGTGGGGATCTTAGGTAATCTCTTGTCAACATACTCTTTTTCCAATCTCATGCAAGCATGGCGGGAGAATGGAGCGAGGAGAACTGGTTTGACTTGGCGGTTACGCAGACATCGACATGGATGCGGTTTCGACTACTGGCCGAGTGATGCATCCACGATGGTGATGTTCCCTCCGGAGATTATTCTCCAGAAACCATCCCATCAATGGAGTTGAGGAGGATCCTTATCCCCCAACGATACGTCCTCTGAGGAGCCAATTCCTCAAAGGACAAGGGTCAATCCAGGACGGCGCACCGGGAGGACTCACAACACGGAGAGTTTTCCTCCAAGTGTTCAAGTCCCCTAAGGCGGTCCGACACGGGTGAGACAAGTTCTACGAGCCACCATTCGAGGACTCCACCAACATCCGGTGATCCTCTCGTGGTAACTCCGGAGAGGGTGGGATCAAGCATGCTTTCCCTACAAATCGGCCAGTCTCTCCGCGGATCTCATTTGCGGACGGAGGCGATTATAACCGGAGTTCCCTACCGGAGGGATTACTCAGAAATCGCCAGATGGTGTCTCTCGAGCACTCCTCAAGCGGGGAGGCCTCAAGCGCAAGTGAGAATCATCAACGGGAGGTCTTCGTCCTTCCCTCAAATCAGAGTCAGCCTCATGGAGGCCGAAATGAGAACCCTCCCCGAAGATCACGCACTGCGCCTCCTCGTAGTAATGGCAAGGGAACCGCCGTGTGAGAGAGAACCAACACTCTGATGAACGCGAGGGAAATCCTCGACATTCTCGCACTCCACTGAGAAGGCCTCAAAGATCTGAGGAAGAGGATTTTGAGGTCATTCGAAGAAAGAAAATTGCAGCCCAGAAGAACCTGCCTGGGCGCATTCAACATCAGTCGCAGGAGGTACAAGAACTCCAGGACATCAACGACTTGCTCGAGAATCCCAATCAAGAGCTTGCTCGAACGCCAGGGTATGATCTCTTTGCTGAGGAGATTGCGCAAAGGCTTCGAACTGTAATGACAAGACTCGAAGTACCTCGTCAACAACATTCAGGTAGTCGTAGCAATGCGACTTCCTCGCCTACCGATCAATCGAATATTTCTCTGCGAGGAATCGACACGGCAATAAGTCACATCGATCCTCTACCGGAGAAATACTTTTCGATCGGCCGATGATCAAGTAGCCCTCAGGAGGTGATCATTCACTACCCGGAAAGAAATTCTAACGGGTGGAGTACGAGTATTCCCCTCGAAGAACTGAGACCTACAACAGACAAAGTCACCGCTGTTAGGGTATCGTCGTATACGATCACTGGCGACATTAACCCTTCTTTCCTACAAAGAAGGCGCTAAGAAGTAATTCTGGATCTGGGCATTTTCGCCGACCTTCGAGCGGTTATTTGGCACCTCATTTTCGACTAGTGAACATGGAGAAATTTGATGGATCTCAAAATCCCATCGAATTTCTTGAGATCTATAACAATTGTCCAAGCAGCAGGAGGAGGAGAGCATGTAATGGCGAATTACCTTCCGATCGTTCTTGAAGGATCCGCTCGATCGTGGTTATTAAACCAACCTTCGAGTCGATCTACTCTTAGCAACACCTCTGCGATCTTCTACAAGCAAATTTTCAAGGCACATACAATCGCCATACAGGAAAGGAAGATGACTTGCACGGATCAAATGAACAACAACGAGCCTTTGCGTCAATTCATCAAACGCTTTAGTCGAGGTTAAGTAATTCAATTAGGAAATTTCGACTCCTCGTGATCGGGGCTTTTAAGCAAGGAGTCCGTAGTAGAAGAATAACGGAGGATATTGCTTTGAATCCTCCTAACACCGCTTCGAACTCTTGAAATGGCGATCGATATGCAACCGCTTACGAGGCGATCGAATGGAACAATACTATCGATCGAAACGCACTGCGCCGAGAGCGGGTGAGGTTGGTAAGGACAAAAAGCAAAAAGTCGAGTAAGAAAATAAAAATCAAAATCCACAAACCCGATGGTTTCAAGGAGGTCTTGGTAGTGAAAGATAGAGAGCCACAAACCACCAAGTCATGATCCTCGATCAAGGCAAAGGTAAGCGCCTGATCGTAGGAGCGACAAACCAAGAATGGTGTCCTTTTCACAAAAAGAAGGACATGACCTCCTCAATCGCGCCAGTTTTCCAAAGGAAGCTCGAGGACTACTACAATGGCAAAGCACCGCTCCCTACTCTCGAAAGGTAGGACATACGAGTGGCCAAAAGTCGTCGGATGATGAGGAGATGTCGTTCCAAGATCCGCAACATCTTTGTTGAGCATATCTACGGAGGATCATCGACATACGACTCCAAGCGACAACTTAAAGTCATTTGACGAGAGGTAAATTCCATACATACTCCTCTCGTCAATAAATTACGAAGTGGTGGAAGTTACCATCTCTTTTGAGAAGGACGCATTGCGATCACTATGAGTCGATCGTGTCGATTTCCGATTGTGGTGAACCCACCATCAACAATCGCTGTCGGGTCAATCGAGTGTTAGTTGATGGTGGCGATTCTTTGAACATATTATTTACTAAAGCCACGGGCGAGATGCAAGTACCGGGACAAAGGGTAAAGGCGATGCGATATTCCTTTCATGGAATCGCATCAGGTCTTGAACCAAACCCATTGGCCAAGTTTCTCTTCCTTTAACATTTGGCTCACCAAGTAATTTCGTGACACGAGAAAGTCTCTTTTGATGTGGTCGATTTCGTCACGCATATAACGCCATACTCGGACGACCAACTTTGGTAAAATTCTTAATGGCTACTCATTATGGGTATCAATGTCTTAAGATGCCAGGTCCCAAAGGAGTGATCACAATTCAATGTGACAAAAGATGGCGTATAGTGCGGATCGTCGATCCTCGAGATGGTTGGTCAAATACCAACTCGAGATGAAAGTCGACCCGACTAGCAAGTCGAAGCCTAAAGCCGCACCAAAGCCGAACGACCAAGTCAAAGAGGTTCCTCACGGACGCAGAGAAACCCTCGAAGATGCTCGCATTGGGGAGACTTCGTTCAGTATAGTTGGAAGTTAGTCAAAACGAGATTTAAAAGTTCGGAAATCGCATTCGGTAAAAAGAAAGAAGTCGAGGGAGAAAAGAAATAGTTTTCGCTGAAATTCTATTTAGCGGGGTTATCGTGATTTTCCGCAACCGGGCCGCATCCACGACTCAGAGGCCCAAGAGGCGGCCAGCCCATGAAGTGGCCGGCCATAAAGGGGCGCCACTCCCCAAACCCTAGCCGCCCCATTCCTCCCCACCTAGCCGCCACCCCTCCCTCTCCCTGGTTGGGCCGCCTCCTCCCATGGTGGCCGGCCTTTGGTGCTCCCGAGGTTGGTCTCCAAGATCCCGGCGTCTCCTCCGATCTGTCCTCCGCTGGTCGTTTCTTCGCCGTTGTTCGCTGTGGTGTGGCCGGCCAAGGAAGAAGAAGGGAGACCAGCGGGGAGTGGTTCTTCGTCGTCCTACGGGTCTTCAAGGGTAACGAGCACCCCGGTTAATTGTTTGATCAAGTTTTATTGCGGTAGAGATCATTTGAGTCACGTCGGTTTAGAGTTCCAGAATTTACAGAATTGATCAGAATGTTGCGCGGCTTGTTACAGTACTTTAGAGGCCGAATTTGGAGTTTTGCCCTTCTAGAGATTTGTTCCTGGTTTCGTTAGCTTTCTTTTGGCATCAAGATGAGCAAAATCCGACCAGTAGTTTGAGAGTTATGAATTTTTCAATACGAACTGTCCAATCTGTCTGAAGTCTGTGGTCAGTAGATTTGTCCCTCGTTTTGTTCAAAATAGAGGCCGAATCAGAAGATTCCCCCAACTAAGTTATTGTAGATCTTGAAATTATCTTTCCAAGTTGATAAAGATCATTCCATTTGGATCAGTAGGCTAAAAGTTACACTATTTTCTTTACTGCTGATCTGTTTTCTGGACTGACGTAGATGGGTTAGATTTAGCAGTTAATTACCCCTCTGTTTTGGCCGAATCAGAAGATTCCGCCAACTAAGGTTTTGTAGCCTGATCAGTTAAGAATCAGTGAGCACTGGTTTCAGGTCGTTTAGAGTTACAGATAATTATTGGCGAATTTTCTTGTGCAACTGCCCGTAGAACGATAATCTGAAATTTTGGTGTAGATGTCAAATTGAACCCTTGGGATGAGTGGGTTGATTAGAGAGCATCGTAGTACACTTGTAGCTGTGCCATATTCGATTATCCGTGTACGTGGTAATACTTGTGTAGGCGGTGAGACGGTGGGTGGAAGGACACCTTCGTTGTATCACAACACGTCACCACACGGAAGGCAAGTGCAAATGTTTAAATTGTGTGAATTCATTGTTTTCATGTTAACTTGGTAAATTATGAATATTCTTGTGATTTGAGTATGATGTGGTAGAGTTCAATACCTTATTCGATGATACATTGAGTTATATGCCAAGTTATGCTTTTCATTCCATGCATACATAATTCGATTCTTTGTCCACGGAGTGGAAACTTGATCAAGTCCCATTAATTCCAATATGGGCATGTAAGACCTACCATTCCAATGTAGGCGTTTGGACATTCCGTATGAAACGTTCTTCATACGGACTTGGATCCCCGCTCTTTGTTAAGAGCGGGCTTAAGTGAACACCGACGGTGTGTCACTAGTTATACTGCAGTATAAACATGTGGAAAGTCCATTCTCCTTCAATGCATTCATTCATTCATACCATGCTTTCTTAAGTTCATGAAGTCAATGATGTACTTGGAAAATTGTTCCGATTCAGTATTCTTTGGGAATGTATATGTTGTGCTTTGAGTTTCGACTCACTCTTGCTTTTATTTATTTTAGGTGAATTCGTGAAACGGTTGCTAGCGGGAGGGTGTAGTCCAGCACGTTCCTTGCACATGAATAAAATAATCATTCGTTAAAGTTCTATTTACATCTCTTCAGTTTTATTTATAATGTAATGGGCTGTAATAATTGTCACTTGGAGGTTCATTAATATCGCTTTGGTTAATTCTCGTTTAAATTTATAGATGAACTGTGATTAAGCCATAGATTGTTATCATGGTTAATCGTTTCTTTAGCATTGAATGCGATGTTAATCTTATGAATTGAATAGTAGGTTGTCTTGTTAGGTGACATCTTGTCTTCCGAATAGACAGGGTGTTACAGACGTTGTTGAAGAAGTCAATGGCAAAAAAAAACTCGATAATAGAGAATACATAGCAGAGAGGAGATTGAGCTTTGGATTAAAGACAAGCTATCAATGATATGTGATCGTCGAGTAGTTAGGAGCATACCATCGTTGGTGAGTGACATGACATCACCGACGATGGTAAGAAGATTCTCCTATCGTTAGACAACGACTAAGGCAGTCATATCGACATCAGTGAAGATGGAAAGTCATCACAGTCAGTGAGGAAGCCACATCATTGAGTTGGACAACGTTGAGGAAGAGGAGCAACCGACATAGGAGAAGAAGACATCGTGTATATGTATATATATGCATGCATCCTACGAATAGAAGCATAGGCGTCGAAACAAAGGAAAGCGTAATTAGTCGATTTGGAGTTCCGAGTCTGATAATTACGCATAATGGTAAACAATTGCAAGTGCAAAATTTCGAGGAATTTTATGACGAGTTGGGTACCAAGTTATGCTATGCTTCATTGCACATCCCCAAAGCAATGGGGCGGTCGAACGTGCAAACGGCCAAATAATGCGAGGAATTAAAACTCGAGTCTTCGACCAGCCTGGTTAAGCGCTCGGGGCTTGGGTACAAGAATTACCCTCCATATTATGGGCGGTCAGACGACCACCAATGAGCAACAGAGAAACACCATTTTTCTAGTTTTGAGTCGAAGCCATGCTTCCTCGGAGCTAAAATTGCGGTCGACACGAGTTGAAACCTTCAACAACTCGGACCAGAACAACTTCGAGCAGATGACATTAACCTACTCAAGAGAGGAGAAACCTAGCCTTAATCCGTTCGGCGTCTACCAACAAGCCCCGCGCAGATACTATAATCGTAAGGTCCAACCTTGCGCCTTTTGCCGTAGGTGACTTGGTATTGAGGCTGCCAATCCAAGTCTAATCGGAATAAACTTTCCCTAAATGGGAAGGTCCTTACACAAATGGTCGGTAACTTCGGCTGGTCGGACGACTAGCAATGGAAGATGGACAGTTCTCTCAAACTCTTGGAACATCGACCGCCACGCAAATTCTATGTGTGACGGTTTCTCGAGCAATAAAAGTCCGTGTTCTTTCTACCTCTTTTTGCCTTATTTTTGAGTAGTGCTTTTTAATCTTTCGACTATGATATGAAAACACCCGCTTTTCTTTACACCGGCCAAACGCGAGAAACGTCATCCGTGAAACTTCTCCTCTCGCATGTGGTTCTCGCCCACTAGAAGGAATTTCCTAGCATCGACTGCTACTCATTTTTGCCGCCAATACAAAGAGCTCGGGTTCTATCTAGTCGTAATGTTCTCAAAGCCAACTCTCTCAATCTTAGTCTATTTTTTCAGTAAATTCAAAAAAATATTCTAAGTAGAGTGCACTTTCTTACATTTGTTCGACCACCTTTGGTGTACTCGATTTGTTTTAACTGGTCGAAGGAAGAGACACACCTAGTCGAAGTCTTTCCTCTCTCGCATGTGGTCCCGCCCACTAGAAGGAAACTTCCTAGTGTCGCTCGATCTCCTACTTTTGCTCATCGAAAAGACTTATCAAGTCCACCAAAAAGGACGAACGAATGACTAAAGTCCTCTAAGACGCTTGTTTAACTCAAGTTGCTGTTCTTGGTTTGATTAAACTAGTCTGAGATGGGAACATCACCTAGTCGAAGCCTTTCCTCTCTCGCAGACGTGGTCCCGCCCACTAGAAGGAACTTCCTAGTGTCGAGTCGTTTCTACTCTTTTCGACCAATTGCTTGACAACCGTAACAAAAGCTATAAGTTAAATAAACCTCTTTGTTTTTTGAAACCCCATTTTAAACACTATTTATTTAGATTGTCTAAACAATCTAAGCAAATAGTCTGGGGCTAGGATAAAGTTATTAATTTAACTTCAATTCTTAGTCTTTCATTCGCTTATTATCTTTTGAGTTACTAACTACTCGACAAGATGATTTTCGTGAAATGAGGCGGATCATATATTACTCATCAACAAAATTGTCCGCTTTACAAGGTAGTTACAAGATTACTCAAGGGGGAGAGCCTAACCGCATTTCCTCCGCCACCTTTTTACCAATCGATCGCATTTCCTCAATCGCACGACTTGCCTCGATTCGAGATAAATGAAGTCGCTTCGATTGGTTTAACATTAGGCGGGGTCTTGAGCTTTAAGTTTCGCCAAAGCGTAACTCATCGCAGCCTTCGATCGCCTCCCTTATTGATTCAAATTTTGATTAGTCTTTGAGTGGTCACCATTTCTTGCAATTTTCCGACTTGTTCCCCAATGGTACTTGTGTGAGCTATGGTATCTTCTCGAGGAGTTTTTCCTCGAATGTAGCTCACTAAGCACATTGTTCAGAGAGTGATGTTGCCTTGAAGACTAGTCTTCATCGACTCCATCTCCTGTTGGGTACAAGTCAAGCCTCGTGAAGTTTTTTGTTTTCGACCACTTGTTTCAAAAGAATAAAATCGGTCAAACAAAAATAAACTTCGGAGGAAGATAACACAAAGATAATTATAGGTAAAAGCATTTCTTACCTACTAATTGAGAATCCAGCTTAACCTCTTCTCGATGGGAAGCAATAGTTTGAGGTGCTTTTCTCCCATGCTTTGATGTCCTCTCAGATTCATCTTAGCAATGCGGATGGACTCATTGTAGATCAAGGTTTTTCTTGGATTTCACCTCGAGGCTTCTCAATTGGACAAAGAATTTCAACAAGAAATTGGCATTAGAAAAGGAAAATACTCAAAAGGATAACAGTAAAGATTTACTTACTGTTAATTGAGTTCTAAGACCTCGAGTTCTTGATCCTTATTCGCGAAATACGGAAAACTCCTGAATGACCAAAGCTTTTCTTGAACTTGATCGAGTTTCCGTGATCTTTTTCTTTATCCGAGAAGAAAGGAGAGTCTGCAAAGGTTAAAGATCAAAAGCAATCTTAAGTTCGTAACTTATCGCTTATTTTTTCCTCGCAATCTTTTAGATGCGAGATAGTCTCTCAAGTCTATCGAGAGGACTAATACTTCGTTCCTTAGCCTCCTCGACTCTTCTTTTTCATAGTCGAGTGAGTCACTAAGGTCTTCGTATCACCGCTTAACCTACAAAGAACAGAACGAAGATAAACATCACCAATGGTTGTAAGTACTTCTACAACTACCGACCTAGTCGTAAGTTTTTCTACGACTACGATATGGTTGTAAGTCTTTCTACGACCACTACCGGTTGTAAGTAGTTGTAAGCTTTTTACGACTAGTACTTTGTCATGAGTTTCTTCCATGACTATTCTCGTAAAACATTATAATGAGTATTTAAGTCGAAAACAATTATGAATGATAAGTGACTTACCATCTCTCCGCCTCTCACAGAGTAGTTCTTTCTCCCTGTCTTAGTTTAAAAGTTGTCGATGATACTCATCGACAACAAAGAATTTGCTCTAGAGCTTTCGCAAAAGAAAACAAAGGAGAAGAGAAGGAGAGTCACATATATAAGTATATTGAAGATACTTACATTCATAGTCGTCTAGCAAACATCGAATATACAAGGTCCGGTTCTGCAACTTATCTATCCTCGCGACCTTGTCCCACCACACCTTCTCAAGGCGCCGTTATCAAAAGTATTCTCCGTATTGGGAATATCTTTGGGATGGGGACTGGTCACGAGATCTGTAAGGTAAGACCCTAACGGAGGCGGGCCCAAAGAAGTCACCACGTGGTTGAAATTTTCTCCTTCTGGTTCTGTGATTTCTCTTTGGGTAGGGGAAGGAACGCCTCCTATGATTTCCTTCCCAGAGCGGTGCGCAGGCTGGTCACCACCTTGACCAGAGGCTTCCACAGCTGCCTCTGTTGTTTCTACGACCTCGATGGTCGAGTGACCACCTCAACGAAGAATGGCCAAGAACTTCAAGGGTCGAGTTACGACTTGGCAGAGATGGGAGTCACTCTGGGAGTCTCGACTTCATCGGCCACCTGGGCCAAGGGTGATGCTTCGATCACCTCCATTGATACCTCTCCAGTAAATGAAGGAATAGCAATGGACTTCTCAGCAGAAGCATTCCCGGGGGCTGAAGGAGTCGGACTGAAATAAAGAAAAGCAAATCAGGTTGTGAAAAAGAAAAAGGTAAATGTCGTTCTTACGCTTTAGTACATTTCACATACTCGCACTCGGTCTTAACCAGAATTTTGGAGTAATCCTCCGACGGAGGACCTCTTCTTCTCCACGACCACGCCCGGTCGAGGTTCAACAATTAGCTCACCACGACCACATCCGGTCGTAGAGTTTGAACCGGAACCGAGCTCGGTTTCTCGATCTTACGGATGGACGAGATCGCCTCGACCATTCCGTATAAAGACGCCCTCGATTGCGTGTTGTGCTGATGCAGCATCGTCCTTCATAAAAGACATAAAATCTTTCCAGTTCTCCCTTTCCAGTTGCTTAATAAAACTAGGAGTGGCACCAACTGCGAAAGATTCCGTGTCATAATAGAAGGGTACCTTAGCCTTGCGAGGTTGGCGCTAAGAGGTTCAACCGCTTCAACCTCCTCGGCCCGGACGAGTGCGGCCTCGGCTTCAGATACAACTACAATGCCGCAGCCTTAGAGGTCCGGTCGAAAGACCCGAGCTCGAGCTTGCTCCCCTTATCGGCAGATTTTACAAGTCGACGCCTCTTCGAGGAGGAGCCGAGCCTTTGTCTTCGACAACCCGGTAGCCAATAGTCATCGAAGCGACTTCTTCGTCGTCCTGACGATTTTCCATGCCTACTTTCTGTAAAGCAAAACAGAAAAAGAAGAATCACTAATTAGTCGTAAGTTTTTTCTACGACTAGTACCAAGTCGTAAGTTTTTCTACGACTTTTTCTTGATCGTAAGATATTCTACGATCACCATTAGTCGTAAGTATCTTCTACGACTATAAAGTCCTAAAGAAAGAATCGATTTTGATTACCTTTAGGCGCTCTATCCTTTCATCTGCGGACAAAGCCGCAATGACTTGAGGAACCGCCCTCGGAGTGGCGGGGACTTCTCTGATGAGTCCGACTGGAGTCAACCTCGGCTGTGAAAGATCGCGTAAACAGATAAAAATATTAGACAAGGTTGAGAAAGACCAAACGGAGAGCTAAGTCGATAATTGCTTACCCTCCTCGTAGTCTCTGGTGGGGTCTCCTCCCCGAGTACCTCCACATAGGAGATGCTCGTTTCTTCAGAGGACTAATTCGGCGTGTGATGAAATCCTTCACCACATGCCATCCGTCACCCTTCTTCCTTCAAGTCCTTAATAGCTTGAATATAAGGGCTAATCCATTGATATCTTGTGGGTTGAGTCCCATGAAGATTTCTTTTCAAGCACCTTCCCCGCAAAAGAAAGGCTGTCTTCAGAGGTGACCTTCCAGTAGAACCACCTCTTCCTCCAGCCCGGCCACGAAGACCGGGTGAAACTCTGAATGTACTCCTTCGACTTCGAGTCGTGGAGCTTGCACCACGACTTCCGGCGATTCGGTTTGTCGAGCCATCCCATAATAATATTGAAACATTTCGAGATCCGCCGGAATCCCAGTGCACGCCGCATGCATACACGAACACACTCAACATGGTAATGGAATTAGGACCTAAGTTCACGGGCCCACCCCAAAGTGTTCGAGTACTCATGTAAGAAAGGGGTGGGCAGGCAATCGAAGGCCGCACTCACAATATGCTTGAAAAACGCGGATTTGCCCATTTTCCCCGATGGCGATCTTTGCCGATAGCGGAATCCACTTCACCAGAGCCTTCTCTGGGATCTTCCCGGCATCGACCAAGATCTTGATCTTAGCCGCATCCATCTCCGATTCCTCCCATTCAGAAACTCTCTTAGCCATTTCGCTCAAAAGCAAGAAGTTTTTTGATTGGGTTGGCGGCGGAGAAGATGAAACCTAGTCGAGGACGGAGAAAGCAAGAGCTCGAAGAACAGCGGAGTGATTTGGGGGAAAGGTAAAAACCCAAGTCTACCTCCTGGTAAGTTTTTATAATCAAGACGATCTCCGCCGCTTCGGAAACCGTCTCGGCTATAGGTCTATGAGAGATGGTTGTACCGCTTCGGGAACCGCTTCATCGGACAAGTCTATGAGAGCCGGTTGCAATTCCCCAGATGGTCCGTTCGAGAAAAAATAGGTGCGTATTGTCACCTCCAAGCGAAATTACATTCTTGACCAAGTCTTTCTAGTCGAAGGAAGTATCAATCGGAAGAGTTTTTTCTCCGATTCCCCTACTACGACCACCAGACGGTCGTAGGGGTTTTTTATGACTTTTTGATAGTCGTAAGCAACCTTCCGACCAAGCAAATTCTGGTCAAAGCAAAGACTCAAATGTCGAAGAGTTTTCCTTCGACTATCATTCTACGACATTCTCATGGTCGTAAGTCCATTTACTGAAACCTTTACCAAGTAAGTTACTTTCACTTGAAGTCAGGGGGCTAGATGACGAGGATCTAATAATCCTCATTTTATCTTTTATCTATAATTTTATTATGGGTAAATATGATGTCACATAGTCCCGTAAGTACCCCTTATATCTATAAGGGAGAGGCCTAACAAGTAATTGTAAGTTCTTCTACAATCACCCTCATAGTCGTAAGTCTTGCTACGACTATATCATGGTCGTAAGTCCTTCTACGACCACTACATAGTCGTAAGTCCTTCACGATCGCCACCGGTCGTAAGTCCTTCTACGACCGTGTAAACTACGACCACCTTATAATCAAACCTACAGGCGAGTGGGTCCAATTGATTAAGGAATCCGAACGGTCTGCACGCACTATTATTTCGCTTATTAATGGTGTGTAATTACCCCATTATCTCTGGAAGATAATTGCCAGACGGCGTGAAGAAGCCGAGGCGCGGTAATTATCGCCATCATGCGCCAAGCATCTTGGATTAATTAGGCGCATCTCCGCAGGACAAAACGGCTACTTCTTCACGACTATATAAGGGCATCAATCAGAGGGATAAAGGGAAGAGACAGCGAACAAGAGCTAGTCAAGTAGAAACACAAGTGCTATTCTCTGTAAGAGTCTTAGTCTTTTACTTGATCATCAAGAATACCATACACACAGGATTAGGGTTATTATTCTCTCAGGAGAAGGCCTGAACTGTCTATACTATCTTCTTTCAAGGTATCATTAGATATGCTTAGTCCCATTTGAATTATTTCTTGTTTCAAACACTCTTGGTTTTATTGACTTTCATTTGAAGTGTCTTCTTCTGTTTCAAGTGCTTTGGATTTATTAGATTTCATTTTATTATATTCAGGCGTTCTTGCGTTCAATCGTACTTTGCGTAGCTAGAATCTGAAGCCATGACGAAGCAACAATCCGAGACAGAACAGGAACAAGACCAAGGTTATCAGAACATTGAGCAAGGCAAGTCAACACTTTGATCATTTTGCTCTTATATTTAAATGCAATTTATATTATTTTCAACTATGAAATTGCATTGCTATATTTTATACATATATGCTGCTTTAGCTTGTAGTTAATACCCTAATTGATAATTACGTATAAATTTTCAATCCTTGAATTTGGACATTATCCCTTGTCACCCTAGGTTAATGGAATACTTGATAGCTACTAAGTATATACTTAAGAGTCATGCTTAGATTTGCTTAGTGACATTGACATGCGGGCAGTAAATTGCCTCGACATCATTAAACATTTGAAAATGGTATTGGACAGTCGAGGTTGGAGCCTGGATGGTATGTTGGACTAGAAAAGTATTTATAAACAAAAGTGAAAACACAAACACAGGCGGCTGGAAAAAGTGGATGGTGTTGGAAGCACGACAGAGTGGGTATGTGGATGTACTGCCCGAGTCAATTAAGGACCCGGATCTTGCGATGACCTCTTGTGTAAAAATAGTGTAACCACAAGTCTATAATGGGTACGACCTGACTAACTAATTTATTCGTGTCCTTGCAATTTCACTATTGGTGGGTGTGTGGTGTGGGTTAAGGGTAATGGAGCTACCGAATCACACGTCGCTAGTGGGAGACCTCCTGGGGGCGTGGCCTAAGGAGATGTTACTTAGCGGGTGGAGTTGCGTTGAGGTGGGGCATTGTAAAGGCTTTTTGACATTCATCTTAGCCGCACACCTATGGAAGTGTGTCAAGACGGACATTATAAGTTTATTGTCTCTTGTGGGTAAAGTGTACGAACTCTGCAGAGTGAGAAAACTATCTGGATAGTCATGCCAACATTCATGGGCGGTGTCGAGAACTTGCTTGAAGTAGCTTTCATTTTTATAAAAATAATTTGTGGGGTGAGATGAGAGGATGAGTTGGAGCCTAGTGATTGGAAATATTAGATTGGAGCCCAGAGATTTGAGATGGCCTGGTTGAAAACCAGTGATAAATAAACTTATATTAGTTAAAATGTTATGTCTTAGGAATTGCTTACTAACTATTCTAATTCAAATTTAGCTTTGTGCAAATAAAAGAACTATAAACATTCCTTTGATTAGCCTTGCATATTATATAACGTCATGGCTCACGAGTACGATTGTGTACTCATGCTTTCTTAATATATTATTATTTAGTAAGCATAAAAGAAGACTACATGGACGCTTATGAGCATTCGTCAAGACTGAAAAACAAGAAGGCCAATAATTAGATCGCGGGCCCCAATTGATTGCCTGTGGGTATATCGTGAGAGTTCCACGTGTTCCACTTTAAATCTCGCTTCCGCTGTTGATTCTTTAAAGGTATTTAGCCTGTCCGGCCATTCTGAAAGTCAAAAGATGTAATGTATATTTACGCTTGATTATTATTATGCAATAGTTTTACATTTTTCGTGATATGTATTTGATATCCAATGATGTAAATGTGGGCACTGGCTACTGATCTAGGGATTGATGACGTGAACACAGAAGATTCCAAATTATAAATTTGGGTCTGACATCCTCACTACATTTACTCCATCTTTTCTGTGTTTTTTGTGACAAGACTGTGACTAGAGGGAGTAAAAAAAAACTATTACCTGCGTATGTATCTATTATATTATTAAAGCGATAGAAAAAGTCACCATGTTCGCTCTCAAGGACTAAAAAATCCCACATTAATCGGTGGAAAAAGAGAAATATTTACACCGTTGATTATAGTGGGATCAGATTATAGCGATATAGATTAAACGAAAGAGTCCATCTCAAATACAATGCAAAAATAACTGAAATGCAGAATAAAAAATAAAATAAAATAAGAAATTTAATTTTAATATGAATTCCTAAGTAAAATCACTAGATAAAAATAAATTGGAATAAAAAAAATTAAAAAAGTAATTGGAATAGTATACTAATTCCAACAAAAATAACTAGAATTTAGAATAAAAATAAAATAAAATAAACAAAATAATTTTGATACAGATTACAAAGTAAAATCACCAATAACTATAATTCTTAATATCTCTCTCTCTCTCTCTCTCTTTATATATATATATATATATATATATATATATATATATATATATATATATAGTATATATATATATAATTGGATTAATTTCCATATGAATTCCAAAGTAAAATACTTAAATAAATAAAATTCAGAACAAAAAAACATCATCATTTTGGTTTCCACATGAATTCCTAAGTAAAATACTAAATAAATATAA
Organism: Hsuehochloa calcarea; assembly: GCA_036346395.1. NCBI lineage: Eukaryota > Viridiplantae > Streptophyta > Magnoliopsida > Poales > Poaceae > Hsuehochloa > Hsuehochloa calcarea. The sequence goes on from CM070597.1 coordinate 29,694,556, forward strand.
CTCAGAATAAAATGAAACAACAATAGAAATTGTATTACTATACGAATTTCACCAAAAAATAAATTGATTTTGGAATAAAAATAAAATAAAATTAGAATTTGATTTTGATACGAATTCCAAAGTGAAATCTATAAATAACTGTAATTAGGCATAAAAATTAACAATTGGATTAGTTTACGAATTCCAACAAAAAAAATAAATGAAATTAGGGACAACAAATAAAAGAAAATTTATAATTTGATTTTCATACGAATTCCAAAGTAAAATATCTTAATAACTAAAATTTTAAAAAAATTAAATATAAGTTATAATGAAGATATCGTGAATGGTGTCAAAGGAGACCACGAAAGAGTGCAATGACGTCGATCTGTCCTACAAGAAAATATTGATCCACAAGGAAGCGAATAGCCGAGGCAGCGGCGAGGAAGATGAGAACAATTCCATGCTGCTCACCTTAGCTATTTGACAAGGACAATTCTTTGCTTGTAGCCGTTGAAGAAAAGACCAGTCCTTGTGAGCGAATGGTATTTTGTAATACCTCATAAACATAGTTGGAAGACAATTTGTTCGAAATCGTCGAAATTCTATTTAGCAGGGGTTATCGTGATTTTCCGGCAACTGGGCGCGATTGAAGAAAAGACCATGAAGTAAAAGGAGCCGCCCCATTCCTCCCCACCTAGCCGCCACCCCTCCCCTCTCCCTGGTTGGGCGCCGCCTCCTCCCACGAGGTTGGTCTCCAAGAATGTGTGGCGGCCAAGGAAGAAGAAGGGAGACCAGCGGGAGCACGGGTCTTTAACGAGCACGGTTAATTGTTTGATCAAGTTTTATTGCGGTAGAGATCATTTGAGTCACGTCGGTTTAGAGTTCCAGAATTTACAGAATTGATCAGAATGTTGCGCGGCTTGTTACAGTACTTTAGAGGCCGAATTTGGAGTTTTGCCCTTCTAGAGATTTGTTCCTGGTTTCGTTAGCTTTCTTTTGGCATCAAGATGAGCAAAATCCGACCAGTAGTTTGAGAGTTATGAATTTTTCAATACGAACTGTCCAATCTGTCTGAAGTCTGTGGTCAGTAGATTTGTCCCTCGTTTTGTTCAAAATAGAGGCCGAATCAGAAGATTCCCCAACTAAGTTATTGTAGATCTTGAAATTATCTTTCCAAGTTGATAAAGATCATTCCATTTGGATCAGTAGGCTAAAATACACTATTTTCTTTACTGCTGAGAAGTTAATTACCCCTCTGTTTTGGCCGAATCAGAAGATTCCGCCAACTAAGGTTTTGTAGCCTGATCAGTTAAGAATCAGTGAGCACTGGTTTCAGGTCGTTTAGAGTTACAGATAATTATTGGCGAATTTTCTTGTGCAAGAACGATAATCTGAAATTTTGGTGTAGATGTCAAATTGAACCCTTGGGATGAGTGGGTTGATTAGAGAGCATAGTACACTTGTAGCTGTGCCATATTCGATTAGCTATCACAACACGTCACCACACGGAAGGCAAGTGATTAAAGAATTCAAGTTAACTTGGTAAATTATGAATATTCAATGTGGTGATATGATGATACATTGAGTTATATGCCAAGTTATGCTTTTCATTCCATGCATACATAATTAGTCACGGGAGTGGAAACTTGATCAAGTCCCATTAATTCCAATATGGGCATATTCCATGTCGTTGGACATTCCGTATGAAACGTGACTTGGATGACATCACGGGTGTGTCACTAGTTACGATGGTCAATGCATTCATTCATTCATACCATGCTTTCTTAAGTTCATGAAGTCAATGATGTACTTGGAAAATTGTTCGATTCAAGTATTCTTTGGGAATGTATATGTTGTGCACTCACTCTTGCTTTTATTTATTTTTAGGTGAACTAACGGTTGCTAGCGGGAGGGTGTAGTCCAAAGACGTTCCTTGCACATGAATAAAATAATATCGACATCTTGATTTTATTTATAATGTAATAATGTAATAATTGTCACTTGGAGATGGAAAGATTCATCATGGTTAATCGTTTCTTTAGCATTGAAGATGATGAATTGAATAGTAGGTTGTCTTGTTAGGTGACATCTTGTCATCATTGAGTTGAAGAAGACAACGTACATAGCAGAGAGGAAGAGCTTTGGATTAAAGACAAGCTATCAATGATATGTGACATAGGAGCATACCATCGTTGGTGAGTGAGACATCGATGGTAAGAAGATTCTCCTATCGTTATGATCATATCGACATGAAGATATATGCATGCCACATCATTGATGGACCTACATAGGAGAAGAAGACAATAGAATGCATAGAAGCATATGCGTACATAAACAAAGGAGCAAAGAGCTCGGAATAGAGATAACGCAGTGGTAAGGAAAAAGCTTGGGGCCACTAGAGAGAGTGCGACGGGTGTCTCGGAAGGGATCGACGATATTTGCACGCATATACGTGTAGATGTCAAAATGGTCACCATTAAGCGATAATTTGAGAGAAGTAGAAAATAACTATATAGTAGAGTATTGCATTGAAAGTGGTAGCGCTGAGAGATATCGATCAAGAATTGGGCTTGCTCTTGGAGGTTGAAGCAGGAAAATTGTGACAGGGGGAAGAGATGGAAGACACATAGTTTGGTGGGGCAACCGACGTAAGGGAAGATAAGTTCAAGGTAGGTCGCCCATGGTGTATCGGTGTATACGTGAGCAAGATGCTATAATATCATATAAGCTAATAAGATAATTTTATTGCACACATAATCAATGTATTACTTGAGATTAACATGGGTGCATGTGCATGCAACCATTTTGGAAAAGAGTTAAGGGCATGCAACTACATAATGCATACATAATGGAGAGAGGTTAACTTATTATACTCATGATTTTTTTTTTCCCATCAAAACTCATACTTCAGTCATGTTACTCAAGTTGCATTTTTTCTTCGAGTTTCTATTGTCATTTTCTAATGTTTATGATATCTTAAAAATCTAAATAGCTACAATATATAAATATATTCTGAAGCATCTAAGTTATATCATTTATCATTACAAACTTTAAAACAAATCTAGCTACGCAAACGCACGGATCACTGCTAGTTCTGCTTATTTATGCTGATAATTTACAGCGTTACCATTGAAATTCTCCTTCTCCTTCACAAAGAGTTCTCTTTGTTTTTATCAGGAAATGTTTCACTTGAGCATTCACTGACCAGCCCATGGAGAGATCCACCACCTCTGCCGCAAACATGCTCACATGGCGATCAGAGGCACGGCTTAATGCAACCACATGGGGGGGGACGGCCTCTCATTTATTCCCTGGATGGCTGCAACCATGAATGTTCTTATTGCACTTACTGTAGATCTCCCATCCATATGAGATGCTTATTTGGATGGAGCCATGTTCCTTATTTAAGGCTTCACACGGCTATGCGTTATGGAGAACCTAACAACGGCGAAACTGTGGCAGGTTTATGAGATTGACCAGCGCAATATCGTCGGCACAGTCCGGATACTCTCTCCTCGTTCAGATCTCATGGACTTGTATGGGTTATGCTGCCCTCTCGCCACTCGAAGAAACGATCATTTCTCTATGATTAAACTTGGAACAAGAAAGAGCTCCAATATCTTTTTCCCCCCTCCCCATCAAACGCATCCTAATTTTAGTGTGTTTGTTTTTTCGAGGCATCTTCATGATTACGTTTTGTACTTTGCTTAAACTTCAAGTATTGTGGATGATCTCCTGCAAACCGTGGATATGAACTGGATTAAGCCCTTATGGCGTACTTGTGGACCATCATCGAGTCGAAATTCCTCTCATCGTTGAGGCTGTTGCGGCAGTGCCATTATAGCGTACTGTATGAATTCGCACCATGTCAATTAAATGGGGCTGGAAGGAAGTGGTTGCAGGAGACTGCCAGAAATCTAATCAGAACATTAATTTGCTTCTATCACTCTACGTGTTCCATAAGCAGGTAGTAGTGGTATATCTGCATCTCACCAGCAAAAAGCCATTCGGCTGGCTGACTCCCTTTTGGCGTCATTAAATCGTCGTCCTCCTCCTGATTGCGACTGGAATTTCTTCCAGCGTTGCGACATGTACCTGAAAACGAAATTCAGATTAGCATGATACAGTGAAATCGAGTTTTCGAGTGATGTTTCAAGTCGAACTCCCAACTGCACATATGTACCAAAATAACTGCTACTAGCAAGAGAAAAGATAATCCTTGTTGACCGGGGTCAAACTGATGCTTTTGCCATGAATAAGCTGCAGTTCTTGTCCCTGTCAGATTGTCAAACACGCATATCTTTATGTAACACTGCAACGAGCATATGGCGGTCAGAGTTTCTTAAACAAAAAAGATTACTTATCCGCGCCTGCCTCCCGTTCAGAAATCAGAATTTGTTAGAAAGTTCGTGATTGCTCGCGCCTGCCTTTGTGTATGCAACGTGCATATGGCTCCACTGAAGAGCCAAGAGGCAAGGCGCCAATGCGCACCCAGTAATGAGATGGGACGGATAGTAGGCAATGAGATTACTCGAACAGTGTTTTCAATCATTCGAGTACCATCGGTGATGATGGTTAGCAGTTGAAGCGATCGGTATGCTCGGACACCCCTAAATGTTTAGCTATTTATGTACATGCCTTTGCAAGCTATAAGTTTGAATTGAGTTTAGACTTCGTTGTAATTCGACAATACTTAAAAGAATTATGTGCAAAATGTATTCCATGTCATCTATTCATATTTTGTAGAATAACTTTTTTTTCTCTACCTATGTGTATGGTACTGTGTGAATTATATGAAAGTACTTTATTTTATTTAGCTCTTAGAAATTTCTTCAGTTTCTAACTCAAAAATCAAGTATCTGATTCTCCGTCTGTTTGTGCCGTTGCGATCATGCGGGCCATGTGACACACTACTAAAAATTTATGGAATAGATATACATTTCAATAAATATTTTCACACATATTTAAAATATATTTATCAATGTTAGTATTTGTTATCGTTATCACTCCATAAAATAAGTTGTTTTCACAACTATTTTTATAAACTAGACAATTAATGGGAAAGAAAGCACAACTAATTATATAGAAACGTTGAGTATTATGTTAGTATAATATTCATAATGCATTGCTTACATGGCACTTACATTCGATTAGCTAATAATCACTTGACAGTCGTCCTTTCACCCATCTCTTAGAATCAACAATGCACCCCACGTAAATTTTCTACCACCGCCACTGCAGCTAATTAAGCCGGAAAAAAATGTGATGGGAGAGGGCCTCACCCTCCCCATCAGCCGTTGGATCAACCCTCTCAAAAACGATTCAACGGCTGATGGGGAGGGCCTCACGTGATGCCCCCTAGCAAATTTCCTTCCAATTAAGCAGATCTAAATTCTGTTAATCTTTTCCGCAACCCTGTTCTTCAACAGATAATCTTAAACCCACTAAGAAACCATCGATCAATCTGGTCTGTTGGCACAATGCAGGGAACAAGAAGGGCTTCTCTGGAAAATTTATCAGAAAGGGCTTCATGCTAAATCAGCCTGCCTCTTGCAGACGAATGCGATTCTTTTAATTGCTTCATGGAAAACTTGCTGCTTACAGCGCTCTCATCTAATGCATGGTGCCAAACTGCTAGCAATATGTACCAAAGAGATGATCAACGAGCTAAATTCTGAATGAAGATGTGTGTTGGCAGGAATGGCCTGAAGGCTCAACCGGTTTTCTGACAGTAGTGCTGCGGCTACTGCTAGGGAAAACAATTTCGGCGAAATTTTACTGAAATTTTACAACTTTTGGTAATTTTGCCTCCCTTCAAAAAATTTCTAATTCGTTCAAAAAAAAATTCAGGAATATTCGAATTTGTACAAATGACATCCTAAATTTGATTTTGTACAAAATTCGGTCTTTGGTCAGAATTTCAAGTTCATATTTCATCCTATTTAAAAAACCACCGAAATTTTGGTGATTTCGCCCCCAACAAATTTTTTCAAAAACGAAATTGTTTTCCCTAGCTACTGCTACCTAATAAAGAGGCTATCCATGAAGTCTGATCGGCCTCTTCGTTGTACCACCATGCGATCAATCAATAAGGTCCGGCTAGCTAACCGAGCTAGCTAGCGAGACAGAAATGCCAGATCCAATTCATTTCACCTTCAACCGTACGTCCAACTGCATGTAGTAGGAATGAATGCTAGCAGCACCTCCAGCCGCTACTGCTACTACAAAAAAAAAAAAACAAAAACAAAAAACTGAATGTTTCATCATAGACAGTTGATCAAAATCGTCTGTATTAAATACAATCACAAATAATTTTAGTTAAGTGGCGTCTGTGTTACTGGCTGCGTTAAAAATCGTATGTGAAGAGGTAATATCACAGACAGTTCGTGTTGAAACCGTCTGTGATGATGGTAATATCACAGGCAGTTCGTGTTGAAACCGCCTGTGATATTACTAAATATCATAGACGATTCTTGTTCAGAACCGTCCGTGATACTTCACAGACGATTTTATCATGAACCGTCTGTGACTTCCCGTTCTCATCACAGACGGTTTGTCATACCATAGTTTCAAGTCATGGTTGGCTTCAAGTCATGGTAAAATCAAAGTCTGTGAAGTATCAAAGACGGTTATGAATAAAAATCATATGTGATTCGCGGCGTGGGAGGGTGAAATTTTTTGAACACGTGCGCGGGAGGCAAAATATTTTGACGTTGTTCTTATATATTATAGCCACCCCCACCTTGTCTTTAATCAATTTCTCCCTCTCCTCTCCCCACACTAAGCTCCGGCGACCACCCTCGATTCCCCGATGCGGTTCGGCGAGGAGACGCAGCCGATAACGATGAGGAGGAGGGATGCGTAGGAGCTCCTTGTCTGCCATAGGAGGCCGACACGCGTCTGCAACCTGCTGTTTCACAGCGCCTCCGGTGAGCTAGCGTTGCGGCTCGACCAGTACCGCTAGATCTGGCCGCCCCCATCTTGGCCTCAGGTGAGCACGAAGTTTTGCCCCTAAATCCCCATCTTGGTTTCCTTTTCACTCTAATTCCGTCCTCTTTATCTTGTCAGATTCCATTCTCAGTGAGAACCCCTATCTGTGGTCGATAAGAGAGACCGATTCGGTTTGAGATGGATGCCTCTACTCGACCTCGTCTTCATTAGAGAGTGAGCTATTGATTGAGAGAGAATATTTTTTAATTGCCTTCTTGCAAACTATCGAAAGAGTATATGGAAAATCCTGTCCAGCAATTGATTGGTCTGGCTCAAAATTCATTTTTTTGCAATAATTTTTTTTTATCACATACGGTTTTTACTAAAAAAACCATTTGCGGTAGTTTATTTTCACATATAGATCTGAACAAAAACCGTCTGTGATAATTGACTATCACAGATGGTTATTGTTCAGAATCGTCTGTGATAGCTGTTGGATTAATTGGGCTTGGACCATTTTAATTTAACAATTAATCAAATGAAATTCCTAGGCCCACATGAAAAATTTGATTAGTCCCATATGGAGAATTGAATGGGAGTTACACCACTTTAAAAGGTGGAATGTGGTAACCCCCTTGTGCAATTGGAGAGAGCTCAGACATGCCTTGTGCTTCGCTGCTCTTCCTTCGCCGCTTCTTTCTTTATTCTTGAGGAGGAGTAATGGAGGCGGTTGCTAGTGACTAATGGTGCAGATTACTAGTCTCTTCGCTTTTTCTTTATTCTTGAAGGAAAGGCTCTCTACTCCATAAAGGGATCTGAGACTACTCTGTGCATTCGGTTCTTTGTTGTTCTTGCTCTCTGTAATCTCGGTTCGAACCTTGCTTGAAGGCTCAGGCGAGTAGGCCTCGAAACTCCGTCCGGTTGAGTACCCTTTCGGGTAGACGGCGATCAAGTTTTTGGGAGCGCATTAGCGATCGCTCATCTGTGTCTTCGTCTTCATCACGGTGGTGAAGCGCTCGCGATCTTGCACGGCGAACATCTTCTTGCATCGCGTTTCGTCTGCGTCACGCCTCGATCGACTACATCGAATAGGCCATCATGTCGATTGGTGGTAGCGGCGCATCCGGTGTCACGCATACATCGCCCCGCCCGAGGGTATACCACGAGAACTTATCGATGTTTCATGCGCTATGAATATGTTAATAGAATCTGCTGTTATCCTGTTCATTAGCGAATATGAATACATCATTGTTGAATCACTCATGCTCTTATTTGTCATGTTTTATATGCTTAATTTCGGATTAAAATATGCCAGAAATTTGACTAGATATTCAACAATCCAAAAACTTGATAGGTCTTTTTGGTAGTTGGCTTTCTTTGCGTCATAAGCCGCACCTCGGTTTGATGGTTCCAATTTTAAGAGATGGCGTGCACGTGCTATCCTCGTGGTTTCTTGCCATGGAATGTTTTCATGTTGCACAAGGCAAGCCCGATGGGCCTCTATCTGCTGAGACCGACGCAAGTTCAATTTAGCGGATAACTTGTTTCGAGGTGCACTTGTTAACATACTGGCAGATAACATTGTGGATGTGTACATGCATTTGCCTACGGGCAAAGAGATGTGGGATGCACTTGAGGCCAAGTTCGGAGTTCCCGATGCTGGCAGTGAGCTGTATGTCATGGAGCAGTTCTATGACTACAAGATGGTCGATGATCGTTCTGTAGTAGAACAAGCTCATGAGATTCAGGCGCTCGCAAAGGAGCTTGAGCATAATAAGTGTGAGTTCTGGATAAGTTTGTGGTGGCGGTATTATCGCCAAGTTACCACCTTCTTGGTCGGATTTTGCTACCTCTCTAAAACACAAGAGGCAGGAGTTCAGTGTTACTGATCTCATTGGCACTCTTGGTGTTGAAGAGAAGGCGAGGGCAAAAGATACTCGTGGTAAGAAAGTTGCTGCTGAGGGAGGTTCTAGTGCCAATTTGGTACAGAAGAAGAACCCTCAGGCTATCCACAATAAGAAGAAAAATAAGCCTTTGTCAAGCCTAAGGCTAATCACGAGTTTAAGAAGAAAAGCAAAGGAAAGGGCGGTTGCTTTGTGTGCGGTGATTCGGTCATTGGGCTAAGGATTGTCCGGACCGCAAGGATAAGCGAGAAGAAGTCACCAACATGATTATTAGTAATCTTTGGAGGAACATCGAGTGCGGTAATTATTTACCTCTGTTCTCTGTTTGTCAATCACCCGAGTGGTGGGTTGACACTTGGTGCTAATATTCATGTGTGTCTTGATATTTCCTTATTTTCATCTTATCAGTCCATCGAGGTTGCTCCTTGTTGATGGGGAGCGGATCGCATGCACATTGTTCATGGTGTTGGTATGGTCGATCTGAAGTTTACTTGGGAAAGACCGTGCATCCAAGAACGTCGACATGTCCCTCTATAAAGAAGAATCTCGTCACCGGATCTCTCTGTGTAGAGATGGTTTTAGGCTTACATTTGAGTCCAATAAATGTGTCGTGTCCAAGTATGGAACATTTGTTGGTAAAGGTTATGAGAGCGGAGGCTTGTTTCGTTTCTCTTTGATGGATTCCTATAATAAAGTTGTGAACCATGTGTGTAACGATGATGATGAATCTAATGTTTGGCATTCACGACTTTGTCATGTTAACTTTGGGTGTATGGCGCTTAGCCAATATGAGTTTAATCCGAAATTCACTTTGGTCAAAGGTTCTAAGTGCCATACGTGTGTTCAATCGAAACAACCTCGCAAGCCTCACAAGGCGAGAAAAGAGGCGAGAATTTGGCATCGTTAGAACTCATTCATTCCGATTTGTGCGAGATGAATGGAGTGTTGACTAAAGGTGGAAAGAAATATTTCATGACGCTTATAGATGATTGCACTAGATTTTGCTATGTGTATTTATTGAAAACAAAAGATGAAGCATTTGATTTCTTTAAGATCTATAAAGCTGAGGTAGAAAACCAACTCGAGAGGAAAATCAAGCGGATAAGGTCTGATCGTGGGGGAGAGTATTTTTCAAATGAATTTACTTTATTTTGCGAGGAACATGGAATTATTCATGAGAGGGCGCCTCCTATTCTCCCGAATCAAGCGGGGTTGCGAAAGAAAAATCGCACTCTAACTGATTTGGTTAACGCCATGTTAGACACTGCGGGACTTTCTAAGGAATGGTGGGGTGAGGCTATATTGACCGCGTGTCATGTCATGAATAGAGTTCCTACAAAGAATAAAGAAGTAACACCATTCGAGGAATGGGAAAAGAAGAAGTTGACTCTCTCATACTTGCGCACCTGGGGATGTTTGGCCAAAGTTAACGTGCCAATTGTCAAGAAGCGCAAACTTGGACCAAAAACCGTAGATTGTGTATTTCTTGGTTATGCTATGCACAGCGTGGGTTATAGGTTCTTAATTATAAAAACTGGAGTACCTGACGTGCGTGTTGGTACAATCATAGAGTCCAGAGATGCTACATTTTTTGAGAATGAATTTCCTATGAAATGTGATGTACCTAGCTCATCTAGTCAAGAACCTATAATTTCCTTGATTCTTTTGTGCCGATAGAACATGGTGAACAAGCGCCTATGGAAAATCCGAGGAGGATAACAATGAAGGGACTCGAAAGAGTAAGAGGCAGAGGATTGCAAAATCTTTTGGTGATGATTTCATTGTATACCTCATGGATGATACTCCAAGAACCATTGAAGAGGCATATTCTTCTCGACGACGACTCTTGGAAGGAAGCGATGCGGAGTGAGATGGATTCTATTATGTCTAATGGAACTTGGGAGATCGTTGACCGTCCTTATGGGTGTAAACACAGAGGATGTAAATGGGTTTTCAAGAAAAGCTTAGGCTGATGGTACAATTGAAAAGTACAAGGCAAGGCTTGTGGCCAAGGGTTATACTCGAGAAAGAAGGCGAGGATTTCTTTGATACTTATTCACTGTTGCCGATTGACCACAATTCGAGTACTACTTGCCCATTGCTTCTCATGGTCTTCTCGTCCATCAAATGGGCGTTAAGACAGCTTTCCTAAATGGAGAGTTGGAGGAGGAGATTTATATGGATCACCAGACGGGTTTGTGGTAAAAGGTCAAGAAGGAAAGGTGTGCAAGTTGTTAAAATCTTTGTATGGCCTAAAGCAAGCACCTAAGCAATGGCATGAGAAGTTCGACATAACTTTGACATCTGCTGGCTTTGTTGTGAATGAAGCCGAGCGGATGTGTGTACTATCGCTATGGTGGGGAGAAGGAGTGATCTTGTGCTTGTATGTTGATGACATATCGATTTTTGGGACCAACCTCAATGTGATTGAGGAGGTCAAGGACTTCTGTCCAAGAGTTTTGAAATGAAAGATTTGGGAGTGGTGATGTAATTCTTAACATTAAGCTCGAGAGGAGGTGATGGTGGGGTTACACTTGTGCAATCCCATTATGTGGAGAAGGTCTTGAGTCGCTTTGGTTATAGTGACTGCAAGCTGTTTCTACTCCTTATGATCCTAGTGTGTTATTGAGGAAAACCGAAGAATAACAAGGGATCAATTGAGATACTCAGTTATTGGCTCATTGATGTATTTAGCTAGTGCTACGAGGCTGACATCTCGTTTCTTGTGAGCAAGCTAAGCGGTTTGTTTCAATCCGGAGATGATCATTGGCGTGCTCTTGAGAGAGTGATGCGCTATATAAAGGCAACCATGAGCTATGGTATTCACTATCTTTGGGTACCCAAAGGTACTAGAGGGCTATAGTGATTCAAACTGGATCTCGATCTTTGATGAGATAAAAGCCACGAGTGGATATGTGTTCACACTTGGAGGTGGTGCTGTTTCCTGGAAGTCTTGCAAGCAGACCATCTTAACGAGGTCAACAATGGAAGCAGAACTCACAGCATTAGATACCGCCACTGTTGAAGCTGAGTGGCTTCGTGAACTCCTTATGGATTTGCTCGTGGTTGAAAAACCGTCTACGCTATCCTAATGAACTGTGATAATCAGACTGTAATTATCAAGGTGAACAGTTCTAAGGACAACATGAAGTCATCTAGGCATGTTAAGAGGCGGTTGAAGTCTGTCAGAAAGCTGAAAAACTCCGGAGTGATAGCACTGGACTATGTCCGAATGACTAAGAATCTGGCCGACCAATTTACAAAGGGTTTATCACGTAATGTGATAGATAGTGCATCAGTGAGATGGGCTGAGACCCACATGAGTCATACCATAGTGGTAACTTGTTCTACGTGATCGGAGATCCCGTGAAGTAGGATGATGAAACAAGCTGTTGGTTGACTGGGAGGAGAGACCTTTACAGGGCTCATTTCTTCAATGATGCGCTTCTTTCCTTTTCTGTATGGCAGGTTGGTTTTACCTTAATGTGATCCGAGTGGCTTATTTAAAGCAGAGATGTCGGCCTACAGGACATCTTAGAAGGAACACACCTATATGAGTTCGACTGCTGGTCACAGTCTATGAGATTTGGGTGATCTCTAGATACTCATGAACAGGCCTGGAGTATGACTTATACGCTCCAACCAGAGGGGATGCTTTAGGCAGCCTAGTACTAGTAAAGGAATTAGGTAAAACTTGTTCACACAAAACTGTCAATTCAAGGCATAGTCCATTGTTCATTGTGAATGAGTGTAACTTCTTTCCTAGGTGGATGTTCAACTTAACAGTCTCCATCGAAACACTGGTATATCATAACAACAGCAGGACTGAGAGCATTTCTTGTGTGCCTTGAAATTTGGTGGGGATTGTTGGATTAATTGGGCTTGGACCATTTTAATTTAACAATTAATCAAATGAAATTCCTAGGCCCACATGAAAAATTTGATTAGTCCCATATGGAGAATTGAATGGGAGTTACACCACTTTAAAAGGTGGAATGTGGTAACCCCCTTGTGCAATTGGAGAGAGCCTGTACACGCGCGCGCTCGCTCGCTCGCTCGCCTCGCCACGCCACGCCACGCCACGCCACGCCACGCCCGCGCGCGCGCCGCCGCGCCGCGCCGTCCGCGTGCCGTGCGTGCCGCGCGTCGTCGCGTCGCGTGTGCGTGTCGCGTGTGTGTCTTGTAGCGTCTGCAGCGTGTCGAGTCGCGGCGCGTTTTCTTTATCTATTCAAAATCAAAGCGACCGACTCGAAAGCGATAATGGCTGCGATTACTAGTCTCTTCATTTTTCTTTATTCGAGGAGGAGTAATGGAGGCGGTTGCTAGTGACTAATGGTCTGCGATTACTAGTCTCTTCGTTTTCTTTATTCATGAAGAGGAAAGGCTCTCTACTCCATAAAGGGATACGACTACTCATGCATTCGGTTCTTTGTTGTTGTTGCCTCTCTGTAATCTCCGGTTCGTAACCTTGCGCGCGAAGGCTCTGGCGAGTAGGCCTCCAAACTCCGTCCGGTTGAGTACCCGCCGGGTAGACAGGCGATCAAGTTTTTGGGAGCGATTAGCGCGATCGCTCATCTGTGTCTTCGTCTTCATCACGGTGGTGAATCGCTCGCGATCTTGCACGGCGAACATCTTCCTGCATCGCGTTTCGTCCTGCGTCACGCCTCGATCGACTACATCGAATAGGCCATCATGTCGACTGGTGGTAACGGCGCATCCGGTGTCACAGACACTGGCCCCGCCCGAGGGTATACCCTGAGAACTTATCGATGTTTACGTGCGCTATGAATATGTTAATAGAATCTCGTTATCCTGTTCATTAGCGAATATGAATACATCATTGTTGAATCACTCATGCTCTTATTTGTCATGTTTTATATGCTTAATTTCTGGATTAAAATATGCCGAAATTTGACTAGATATTCAACAATAGCTTTTTTCACAGACGGTTTAAAAACCATCTATGATGACCACATAATATCACTGACTTTTAAAATTAGACGATTTAGAAAACCATGATGATGATTTTAAATCGTTTGTGATTACCTTTTCTGTAGTAGTGAGCTAAACTATCTCTCTATGCATATTACTACTCTCTCCGTCGCTCGATATAAGTACATGTTCTTGGAAGAATGTTGTCACACGTAAATCCATTACAGAGGTCAAAAGACGTAGCTATTGACTTATTAGAATACTTTCATTCCATACCCTGCTTGAATGCTAAAAAAGGTTGATGGACAGTTGTAGTATATCATTAAATAAATGTATGTATGGTCCAATAACGTTAACTTTTTGTTTTTAGATTTAGTATCTCTTTTGTAAGTATAGTGGGCTTGGACTTATAGATGGAGTAGTAACGTGCCATTTCACAGTAACAGATTAAATTTCAAGCCTATTTATGTATATGCCATCATATACCAAAACAGATGGGAGTACATGTTCTTTCCACAATAAACATGTTAGTGTCACGGCACACTCCAGTAATTAAGAAAATAAAAGGGCTAATATGTATATCTTGCACATTTTATTTCTGAAAGCATTGGCACTGCACATGTTGTTGCAAGTTGGCAAACCCAGAGCTTATAGCTAGCTAAAGCTTAGGTCTGATCCAGTGGTACTCCAGGACAACATGTCAGACTCAGAGCAAAGATGCATGCATGAACACCATAGCAGTATACACTCCACCATGAGTCCATGACCATACCTCTGTCTGACTCTGCCTGGCTGCTTTCTCCCTAATGGCATTAACTGACACCGAACCACCCAGTCAACCACCCACCGTCTCCTTCCCAACCGAGCAACTCCTCCCTATATCTAACACTGAACCCTCTCACCCTCACCACTGCCACAGCTCGAGACTATCCCTACCATTTACTCCACTAGCTAGCTAGGGGTAGAGGAGGAGAGGCCATGGCGCGGGAGCAGGCGCTGCTCTCGACGGAGATCGTGAACCGCGGCGTGGAGCCGTCGGGCCCGGACGCCGGCTCGCCGACGTTCTCGGTGCGCGTGCGGCGCCGGCTGCCGGACTTCCTGCAGTCGGTGAACCTCAAGTACGTGCGGCTGGGGTACCACTACCTCATCAGCCACGGCGTGTACCTGGCCACCATCCCCGTCATCGTGCTCGTCTGCGGCGCCGAGGTCGGCAGCCTCAGCCGCGACGAGCTGAGGCGCAAGGTCTGGGGCGAGGCCACCTACGACCTCGCCACCGTGCTCGCCTTCCTGGCCGTCCTCGCCTTCACCATCTCCGTCTACATCATGTCAAGGCCCAGGCCCGTCTACCTCATCGACTTCGCATGCTACAAACCGGCCGACGAGCTCAAGGTACATCTATGAATATGATCGATCCATACGTGTTTAATTACATACATTTACAGGAGTTGATCGGTATTTGGATGAAAGCATGTACTCATATATTCTAATTTGCACGTCATATACTTTGTCATGGATGTGTAGGTGTAGCACAAGCGAAGTTGTTTGGTAGGATTAATTACGTCATGCTCGCTGCTTAACAAAATTGCTTTACATACACACATAGATGCTTTGTTCCTTCACTTATTTCTTGCTTGTTTGTACTTCTAGTCTCACAAACAAAAAATATAGATCACATGTCATATGTAAAAAAGTTAGATCGGACAAATGTTTTGAATTAGATGCGTTGTTTAATTTGTGGGTGATTCTCTAGTGTTGACATAATTGTTAAGGATTATTTGGAAGACATGAATTTTGTACATGGATCAAATCCTCCGAAATTCCTTCACTAATCTTCCAAATGGGACACAACTAGAGAAGACGTAGGGGAAAATCATCTCCTAATACTAGCTTTAGGCTTTAGCTAAGATGCTGCCGTACTTGAAGAGTGCAAACGATTGTAGTTTTAGAACTTGCAAGCGTGATAAACCTAGTAAAATGGTAGGTGTAAAAGTTTTTACATCCATACATGAACCATGCTACTTAGGCTTCAGACATGCTTTGTAAAGCCAAAAACCAAAAAAAAAAAAAAAACTAAGAGCATGAAAGTAGTAGTATTGCTCAATGCAATTAATCAAGAACTGGCAGCTCTTTTGCTAGTTCATGCATGGTTGCATGCTGAGATAGAAATCCCAGCTGGTAACCGCCGGGGGCTGGGATCCAAAATTCCGGCCAGTTTTTCCCAGTTTCACAAATTTAAATTTTAAATTTTAAAATTTGATTGATTTTTAAGCAAATTTAAGCGAATTTCGTCTTGGTTTTTTTTTCTCCAAAAAATCCGGTTACCGGTAGGTTTTTTCCCGGCCGGCAACCTGGATTTCCACTGGGAACGGTTTTTGGATCCCTGTTGCATGTCACACATTCTTCAAAAGTATACTACTGTTAAAGAATAACAAGGCCGAAAATTGGCACATAATCTTGATTAGTCATATATCACAGTACTTACCCCGGCCAATCCATTAATATGGTCATAGTCTAGCCAACTAGCAACCACCAGTTCAGACTTCAGAGGCAACCACCAGTTCAGGCTTCAGAGGCAATTAATGTTGCAGAAACTTGATACAGATATTCATTGTCCAAACACTGACAAATAAGGCCCACAAGACAACATGCTGTGAACCGTTCATGAGGTTAATTTGGACGAGTCAGATTCAAAGGAACACGAGGGCCATATGGATCTTCGACACTTTGTTAACAAGTCCCTCACATATGGATTAATCATCATTTATCGTAGGTCGAATCCGCATGGCCTTATGGACCTGTTGGATCCGATCCATGATCCATCTGATCTCATCTAACGGCAGCTCGTCTGAGAGTTTATATTAGTACTGGCACCCAGATACTCCTGCTATATAGATAGGTGTGCACAGTTACGGTTCCTCTATTAGAGTATTGTTGAACCGGCGATAGCCCATGGTTATCGACCTTAGTGTGAGAGAATAATCACAGCAAGTATATAAGAGACTTGATGATTTGTTTATAAAGTTCGGCAAAGCTTACATCTCCGAAGCCAAATCACGGTGGTTCCATCGAGTTTATTTTTTACTCTGGTATATATTTATACCCTGATTATATGTTCCGCTCGGCTCATCGTCTTTCACCTTGTTGTCGTATGTATGGCTTACGAGCCATACGCAACAAGTATTATGGTCTTAGTTTGCGTAGAGTCTTGCAAATGGTGTGCTGGAGTTAGCAGGCTAGCTCGCTGATGACTAAAAAAAAGTATGAGATGCTCAGGTTGTACACGGAGGTTTTCGGTTTTAATTTAGCGCAAGAACTTGGAATCGTAACATGAGATGCATATGAAAGTTCTTGTCATTTTTCTCAGACAACAATTACTAGCTATTTCTTTGTAACAATCAATGAATGGATGTGCTGCATTACAATCGTACAGGTTTCGAAGGCGGAGTTCATCGATCTGGCGCGCAAGTCGGGCAAGTTCGACGAGGACAGCCTGGCGTTCCAGTCGCGGCTGCTGGCCAAGTCCGGCGTCGGCGACGAGTCCTACATGCCGCGCTGCGTCTTCGAGCCGGGCACCAACTGCGCCACCATGAAGGAGGGCCGCGCCGAGGCGTCCGCCGCCATGTTCGCCGCGCTGGACGAGCTCTTCGACAAGTGCCGCGTCCGCCCAAAGGACGTTGGCGTGCTCGTCGTCAACTGCAGCCTCTTCAACCCCACCCCCTCGCTCTCCGCCATGATCGTCAACCACTATAAGATGCGCGGCAACATCCTCAGCTACAACCTCGGCGGCATGGGCTGCAGCGCCGGCGTCATCGCGCTCGACCTCGCCCGCGACATGCTCCAGGCCAGCGGCGCGGGCCTCGCCGTCGTCGTCAGCACCGAAGCCGTCTCCTTCACCTGGTACGCCGGTAAGCGCCGCTCCATGCTCATCCCCAACGCCTTCTTCCGCGCCGGGTGCGCCGCCGTACTGCTCTCCAACCGCCGCCGCGACTTCCACCGCGCCAAGTACCAGCTCGAGCACATCGTGCGGACGCACAAGGGCGCCGACGACCGCAGCTTCCGCTCCGTGTACCAGGAGGAGGACGAGCAGCGGATCAAGGGCCTGTCCATCAGCCGCGACCTCGTGGAGGTCGGCGGTCACGCGCTCAAGACCAACATCACTACCCTGGGGCCCCTCGTGCTCCCCTTCTCGGAGCAGCTCCTCTTCTTCGCCGGCGTGCTCTTCCGCCACCTGTTCCCGTCCAAGACCTCCACCCCGCCGCCGGCAACCTCCAACGGGGACGCCTCGGCGGCTGCGCCCTACATCCCGGACTTCAAGCGCGCGTTCGAGCACTTCTGCATGCACGCGGCGAGCCGCGACGTGCTGGAGCACCTGCAGCGCAACCTGGGGCTCCGGGACGGCGACCTCGAGGCGTCCCGCGCCGCGCTGCACCGCTTCGGCAACACCTCGAGCAGCAGCATCTGGTACGAGCTGGCGTACCTGGAGGCCAAGGGCCGCGTCCGCCGCGGCGACCGCGTCTGGCAGCTCGCCTTCGGCTCCGGATTCAAGTGCAACAGCGCCGTGTGGCGCGCCGTCCGCCGCGTGCGCCGCCCGGCTGGTAGCCCCTGGCTGGACTGCGTCGACCAGTACCCGGCACGCATGGACGCCTAAGCAGACAAACGATCGAGATCATCGCGTCGCACGCAAGGGTAAGTGCAGTGCAGGCTAATGAATGATACGTACTACTATGTCATAGGACACGATTCGCATGTAACATGCATGCAGCTAGTGTTACTGGTGAAGGTTTGAGCTTGGTTAATTTGTGTTGGTGCTGCAGCAGTTAATATACTATCGTAATGCGCAAGGACGACATGT
Organism: Hsuehochloa calcarea; assembly: GCA_036346395.1. NCBI lineage: Eukaryota > Viridiplantae > Streptophyta > Magnoliopsida > Poales > Poaceae > Hsuehochloa > Hsuehochloa calcarea. The sequence goes on from CM070597.1 coordinate 29,713,156, forward strand.
ACGCGCCAGTGTGCGCGATCTGTTGGAATTTGTTGTTATGCGAACTTATTATCTATGTGCAATTTTATTATCGTCTTAACTTGTTTAAAGTTGGTGCTCGTCGGATTCGGATTTTCTAATTCTGAATTATCTGTAAATATATTGTGTTATTCCCTGGTTTAGTAGGTAGTGCTCACAAGGCACATTACTGAATCAATTCATATAAGGTGTAATTTAAGACATTCAAAATATTACAATCTCAGAGTGACATAGACCACGTCAGATCAAGTTTTACGTAAGGTCCGGGTAGACCAAATCGATTATATCACATAAAAGCACGAAGCTACATCGGAAGTAAAAGAGGGGTGAAGCTTATCTCTCCACAGGCAAGCGACTGAGATGACCTGTGTACGACGGATATTACCCAAGAGGTTGGACAATATACGCTGTACGCAAGTACCAAATGAGTCCACTTAGACTATGGCGAGATCTAGACTACAGACTATACTACTCCTCGTCGTTTCCTTGTCCATCGACTTCAGGGTCTTCGTAGTAAGCGTAGACCCCTTGATCCACATCATCTGGAGAGTTTGGGGGAAGAGCGAGAATGAGTACAACTTTCATGCTCGCGAGCCAACACACAATATGCAATAATATACATACATGGCTTAACAAGGAATGGCTCGGGTTCTTTTATTTGCTAAAGCAACATTTTCGATTATCATATTTACAAATTCCTACGACTTAGCATTTTAAATAAATTACATTTTATAAAAAGAGAGTAAGTGCAATATTAAATAACAGTAGAGGTTCCCTTTATCGGAACTCTACACATGCATCATTTTATTGGAGCTACCTCCGCTCCTCCACACCACTGAGCTCAACGGCTCAGAAAAAATCTAACCTCAAACTAGATGAGCCAACCTGGTTGTCAACCTCAGGCTAGATGAGCCAACCTAGTTGTATTCCACCCACAAAAGGTTTTTGAAATAGAACTAACTCAAGTTAAGATCTCATGTCCGCCTTTGACCGTAGGCACGGCTGTTTAAACAGTTTAGACTTTGCAGAGGTTGTACACTGTACCCATAAGATATAATCATACTCGTTACCCCACATGATTTCTTAGTCATATAGTTGAGCGATCATCACAGTAACATTTCAAACTACCTCGTCCCTTTCGTCATCTCACCCCTATGGGTCACTCCCATAAGTTATGCGGGATGTCCACAACAACGACTAGCGCAGCTGGCCCTGGCCACAACGACTAGCGCAGCTAGTAACTTCACCCTACCTCGGTGTCCCTTTCAAGCCGGAACATATCCCGTCGCTTGCACACTTTCAAACTCCAATTTGTGGGATGACATTCAGGGTTTAATAACTTTACTAAGCCAAGTTGCACTTTGCAGACTTGCGGTTGTACTTGTTTTACACAAGAGGTCATGACATGATTAAGTCCTTAATCCATCTAGGCGGTTCATACCACATACCAACACTCTCGTGCACGACGACACCCACCACTCTTTCCATCCGCCTAGATGTGGTACTAGCAAGTTGTTTAGGGTTTTGGGGGAGGAAAACAAATTAACGCAACACACCAGTCATTTACATCCAATGACTACCCAAAATCACCTTCATGATTAAAAAATGATGATCAGGATATTTATTGTCCTGGTACTTAAGAAAGTCTGGCATGTAGCTTAAGTACAACCTATGCTAGTATTTACCACATATTTACTAGGGTGACATGGAATGAGGGATTCAATTTATCAAAGGATGGGTAATACGTAATTAATCATCAGATGAGTGTTTAACTACCTTAAGCTTTAACATATATTTGATTACAGAATTAAAGCATGCAACTTTGATATTTTAAATAAATATAATTTGCATGAAATGTAGGCTCAAAATGATCAAAGTATTGACTCACCTTGGTTAAAGGTTGTAGGGTCCTGGTACTCCTGAGCTTGGACGAAGGGGAGGTCTCCTACGTCTTCGAACCCTAACCGGACGAAAGTATCGGAAAAAGACACAACAATAGAGAGAGAGTAAATAAATACCAAACTCATAACAAATGGAATCCAAATTGTACAAGACTAGTGCCATTAGCAAGATCTTGAATTTAGAAAATTTCAGAAACAAGTTTCATAATTTTTGGAGTTATAATGAAAAAGATATGAAATTTTGAAGATTTTTTTATTGAATTTTTAATTGAAAAAGGAAATCAGAAAACCGAATAATCCCCGTACTAACACGTGTCGGGCGCATGGGGCTTGGTCCACAACACAATACGCGTGGACTGGGCCCATGCGCTCAGGCGTATGGTCCACGTCACAGTGTGCGTGGTGTCCATTTGTCAGCCTCACACGGCACTGTGCTGGGGGGCCCACCTGTCAGTGCGGCGTAGGGGAGTGGTAGAACGGGCGACACATCGTTTCCTTTGCGCGCGGAGAATGCGAGGGGGAGGGAGAGGCGGGGGAGGAGGGGAGAGGGAGGTGGCGCACGGCAGCGAGGAGCGGGAGGAGGAGAGGAGCGCGGGCGCCGGGTGAGGTCGGAGGCAACGTGGCAACGACCGAGGCGCGGAGGCAGCGAAGGCGGAGCGTCGACAGCGTCGGAGATGAAGGCGGCAGCGGCAACGGAGAAGAAGGGAGGAGGCGGCATGGAGGGAAAAAAGGGAGGGGTGCGCGCTCGGCTTAAATAGCTGAGGCGAGGGGAGGAAGGAGAAGACCAGGCGTGGCGGGAGCGGGGAAGAGGGAGAGGGAGAGGGAGAAGGGGGGCGGAGGCGGTGGTGGCGGAAGCGAGGGCGAGAAGGGGGCCCCAGGGGCGTGCGGTGCGGTGCGGTGCGGCGCGAGCGATGGAGGCGGAGTGCGCGGCACGAGGTGCGAGAGGGGAGGGCGCAGGCGTCGGGAAGGAGGGAGAAGGAGGAGGTGCGGGCCTGGGCCGGACTGGGCCGAGGCGGCCCAAACGAGGTAGGGTTTTGAAATTTTTGTAATCTTTTTGCAAATTTGATTTGAAATTGCTTTGCAAAATTTCAAGGACGCCGCTCTTCCAGTTCCCTATCCTTCCTGTCGGGAAAAAGGAACTTTAGTCGGTGCATTCAGCACGCAACGAATTCAGTACGCAACTTTCGCTCCAACCCATCTAATCAGGCATCCCTTGGCTATCAGATAGCTGCGGTGGAGGGTTGGAGATGCCCTAATGCTTGCTAGTACAGGTGTGTAATGACTAATAATGACATGATATGCAAAACAAATTGAACAACTGCGCATTACATCACTTGCGTGTCAGTAAAAGTGTGCCACCGATGTCGTATATTAGTAGTTTCTGCTTTTGTTGTTTTTATAAATAACGTTTTAGAATTTGTGCGGTCAAATGCTTTTGAGTTTTGAGTTCGAGGTTGCATTGCGAAATGTACGCAAACAACTATTGCCTGCTACATTCTTTTAGCGCTCCATCTCAAGCAGCTGTTCGCTTGTGTTGTACAGTACAAAGTAGAGAAAGAGAAATGAGACAATAGTAAAATGGGGAAGAAAAGGATAGGGTCTTCTTCCTTCGGTTGGTAGGCTAGGCCTCCCCCTCGCCGCTCGGTCGTCTAGCCCTTTTGGTCGCCCTTCACTGAGACATGCGCGGTTGTTTTTCTCTTCTTTTTTCTTCTTTAGTTTGTCAGTTTCGCTTTAGACCTATAACATCCTCATTTTTTTCAAACTCAAATTATTTGCATTCAATTTCAAAATCAAAATTTGCTTTTCAAATTTCTAAATCTTCGATCTCACCTGGTTCGAGCCCGATCCGGCCCGGTTCTTCTCTGCCCTTCCCGGCCCAGGGCACCGCTCCCTCCGCCTCTTCCGCGCACGCCACCGCCCCCTTCCGCCAACCACTGGCTTCCCCTCGCCACCTCCCTTCGCTGCCGAGCAGCAGCGCCTCCCCGCCCGATCCGTCACCGCCCTCCTCTCCAACCCCCCTTGCCCGCCACCAGCCAAGAAGACGCCCCCGCCCGTCCCTCACCGCCCTCTCCCCACTAATCCCCTCGCCCGAGCCGCGCCCGAGTCTCTCTCCCTCCTCGCCTCCGCTAGCTATAAAAGCCGAGCCCCGCCTCCTTCGCTTCCTCCCCCTCCACTCCACCGCCTTCTCCACTCACCTTCGTCTCCTTGGAGCCGTCGCCGTCGCTTCATCTCCCGTGTCGTCGCTTCGCCTTCGTCGTCGCCTCCTCCGGCCTCCTCCTTCGCCTCTGGCTCCGGCCTCCGCCCCGGCGCCCCTTCCTCCTCCACCTCCGGCCGCCGCCGTGCACCCCTCCCCCTTGCCTCCCCCTCTCTCTTTCTCGCCCGCTCCCTCTCCCCCTCGTTTTCTCCGCGCATCGGGAGAAGACGAGGCGACACGTTTATCGCTGTCGTCGCGCTAACAAGTGGGCCCCGCCCCGCGTTGTGTCTCTGACAGGTGCGCCCGTGACACTATGCCGTGTACTCGTGGACCCGTAGACCCGCGCATTTCAAATCGGCATATGATCCACGCAACAGTGCCCGTGGACCGGAGTGCATGAACCCAGTCCACACTACAGTGCCGTGGACCCATGCACAGTGCGTGCCACGTGTCAACACAAGAGTTTTCCAGTTTTCTGATTTTTGTTTTCAATTAAAATTTTATTAAAAAAACTTCAAAAATTCATATCTCTTTCTTTATAACTCCAAAAATTATGAAACATATTTCTAAAATTTTATAAAATCAAGATCTTGCTAATGGCACTGGTCTTGTTCATTTTGGAGTTCTTTTATTATGAGTTTGGTATTTATTTGCTCTCTCTGCTGTTGTGTCTTTTTCGGTACTTTCGTCCGATTAGGGTTCGAAGACGCAGGAGACCTCAACTTCGATCAAGCTCAAGAATACCAAGACCCCGCTGCCTTTGACCAAAGCGAGTCAATACTTTGATCATTTTGAGCCTACATTTTATGCAAACTATGTTTATTTAAAAATTAAAGTTGCATGCTTTACTTCTGTAATCAAATGCATTTTTAAAGCTTAAGGTATTTAAATACTCATTTGATGATTAATTAATTATTAAGCCATCATTTGATAATTTAATCCAGTATTCTTTGTCACCCTAGTAAATATGTGGTAAATACTAGCCTAGGTTGTACTTAAGCGACATGTTAGTCTTGCGTAAGTACCAGGACAATAAATATCCTAATCATCATCTTTTAACCAAGAAAGTGGTTTTAGGCAGTCATTGGATGTAAATGGCTGGCGTGTTGTGTTAATTGGTTTTCCTCCCCAAAACCCTAAACAACTTGCTAGTACCATATCTGGGCGGATGGAAAGAGTGGTGGGTGCGGATGTAGCACGAGAATGGTTGGTATGTGGTATGAACCGTCCAGATGAATTAAGGAATTAATCTTGTCATGACCTCCTGTGTAAAACAAGTACAACCACAAGTCTGCAAAGTCTAACTTGGCTTAGTAAAATTTATTGAACCCTGAAAGTCATCCCACAGCTGATGTTTGGAAGCGTGAAAGCGGCAGGATGTATGTATGCTTAAGAGGGACACCAAGGGAGGGTGAAGTTGCCAGCTGCGCTAGTCGTTGTGACCGGGGCCAGCTGCGCTAGTCGTTGTGGTAAACACCCCGCACAACTTATGGGGGTAACCCACAGGGGTGAGATGACGGAAGGGGCCAGGTAATTTGAAACGTTACTGTGACGATCGCTCAACTACATGACTAAGGAATCATGTGGGGTAACAAGTATGATTATCTTTTGTGGGTACAGTGTACAACCTATGCAGAGTCTAAACTGTTTAAACAGATACGCCTACGATCAAAGGCGGACATGGGAACTTAACTTGAGTTAGTTCTATTTCAAAAACCTTTGTGGGTGAATTGAAAAGCGTGGTGGGCTCATCTAGCCTTTGTTTTGGATTTTTCCTCGGTAGCCTTACCCAGTGTTGATAGTCGGTGGCTGTAGCCGTTATCAAAATTAAGCATGAGGTGGAGGTAACCTCCGCTGTTATTTAATATTGCACTTATTCTCTTTAATAAAAATGCAATTTTGTTTAAAATGCTAAGTCATAGGGATTTGTATTTATAATAATTGAAAATATTGCTTTAGCAAATAAAAGAACATAAGCCATCCTTGTTAAACCTTGCATGTATACTATTGCATACTGTGTGTTGGCTCGCGAGCACGGTGGTTGTGCTCATTCTCGCTCTTTCTTCAAACCCTCAGAAGCAGAAAATATTGGAGATTACAACTACTACGAGGAACCAGACGCCTGAAGGTCCAGGAGTTATTGAAGTGTAGTTTAATCCTTAGATGTTCTAGTCTCGCCCCAATCTAGACGACTCCGCTGGTACTTATGTGCATCCTATATTATCTGAGTTTTCAGGTAATATCGGATGTACACGGGTTTCCCCAGTCGCTTGCCCGTGGAGAGATGTGCCCTCACCCTTTTTGCTTCCGTTGTCGCTTCCGCTACTTTGTGATGTAATCATTTGGCATATTCGGCCTTTATTGTAAAACTTGACCCGATGCGGTCTATGTAAACTCTGATGTGTTAAATTAATGAATAGTATGGTTTTACGCCATGTATGAAATGATTCAGTGATGTACCTGTGAGTGCTACCTACTAATCCAGGGAATAGCACTGTGCTTTCACAGAGGATTCAGGATTAGAAAATCCGGGTCGGACTGGTGGCTCACGCTGGTGGCCATGGGCTGCACGCGTTGACGCTTGGCACGAGCTACGTCAATGGCTCAACCTACTCATCAACGTGGGGCCAGGTCGTACGATGGTGCGTATGCGCAGCCAGCAGCGTCGTCGCCAGCGCTGTGTCGAACATGCGCACCGTCGTGGCGCTTTGTGCCCAGGACAACATCATTGGCACATTCAACCGGCCTAGTACAACCCGCAGCCAAGTCCCAGCGGAGATCACAGCTCATGGGCATCATCCTCGGGCTCTCACAAGGCGCCATGTACGGCGCCTACTTCATCAAGAAAGGTGAGTCCACCTCGGCGACGTATCAAAGATCTTCCTTGTCCTGATCCTCAACTCCTCTGTCGGCCAACTAGTCGGCCTCGCCCCCGACACGTTCTATGCACCGGCGGGCATCACCAGCATGGTATCCATCCTAAAGCGCCAGCAAGCGATCGACGAGGATGGCACCAAGTGGCGTACCATCAAGGACGGGAGGCCCATCGACGTGGAGCTACGAAAAGTGACGATCACGTACCCGAGGCACCCAGACGTGATGATGCTGAACGACTTCTCAATGAGCATGAAGGCTGGGAACACGGTGGCGATGGCCGGCCCGAGCGGGAGTGGCAAGTCGACGGTGGTGTCGGACCCGGATTTCACCAATCCAAATAATCTATGAACACATTGTGATATTCCCTAGATTAGTAGATAGCACTCACGGATACATCACTGAATTATTTCATATACGATGTAAACTGAACCAAACATTATATTGCAAACATCAGAGTCACATAGACCGCATCGGGTCGAGTTTTATAATAGGGCCAAACATGCCAAATGCTTATATTATATAAAAGTGGAAGTGATTGTGGAAGCAAAAAGGGTAGAAGCGCATCTCTCCATAGGCAAGCGGCTAGGGAAACCCATGTGCATTCGATATTAACCAAAGATTTGGATAATATTGGATACACGCAAGCACCAACGGAGTCAGCTAGACTGAGATGAGACCTAGACTAAAAGAACTACACTACTCTTCATCATCTTCTGGGCCTCCAACTTCTGGATCCTCGTAGTATGCATAGTCCCCGTGAGTTCCTGCTTTTGAGGGTTTGGGGGAAAGAGCGAGGATGAACACAACTTCGTGCTCGCGAGCCAACACACATAATGTAGTAATAATACATGCAAGGTTTAACAAGAATGGCTTAGGTTCTTTTATTTGCTAAACCAATGTTTTCAATTACATTATTTTAAAATTTCTACAACTTATTTTGATTGTAGTTACCTCCATCTATTAACATCACTGCGTACGACAACCTAGGAAAAATCCAAAACACGGGCTAGGTGAGCCCGACACATTATTCATCCCACCCACAAAGTTTTATAAATAGAACTAACTCTTGTAAGTTCTCATGTCTACCCTTGATCGTGGGCACGACTGATCGAACAGTTTATACTCTGTAGAGGTTGTACATTTTTACCAACAATAGATAATCGTCTTGATATGCACACATATTTCCTTAGACATGTGAATCAAGAAGAGATTACCACAATGCCTTCCTCAGTATTTGTTACACCCGCTAAGGTTTCACCTAAGAAGGGTTACGCTCCCACACTTACATCAACCCTTACCTAGACCCCCTCTTGCGCCCATCTTAACAACTTACACCCACACAGATTTGTAAGTCATGCACCCCTACCCGTAACCACGAAGGTCCACGACGTAGCAGGTCATCTACCTAGTGCAACCCGTACTAAGGTACACAAATTATTTAACTAGGTCGACATCATTATAGACTTATGGTTGTACTGTTTTACACTGGGAGGTCATCACATGATTATGTTCTTAGGGTTATTTGGGCGGTTTATACTACATACCATATTTCACATACCAACATTCATTGGGCTACATCAGCACCCGCCATCATACCATCCACTATACCAGCCGCCCAGAAGGGGTAATAACAATTATTAGGGTTTTTGAGAAGGAATATACATTAACTCAACCATGTCAGTCATTTGCCCACAATTATTGCCCAAATCCAATTTTATGATTTTAAGAGATGATGATTAGGTCATTTAATGCCCCGGTACTTAAGCAAGACTAGCATGTCGGTTAAGTACAACCTATAACTAGTAATTACCACATAGTTACTAGGGTGACATGGAATAATGGATTCAATTGCCAAAGGATAGTATAATAATTAATTAATTGTCAAATAGGTATTTAACTACCTTAAGGTTTAACATACATTTGGTTAAAGAATTAATGCATGCAATTTTGGTAGTTTAAAGGAATATAATTTGTGGAAATGTAGGTTCAAAATGATCAAAGTATTGATTCGTTTAGAGTGAAGGGAGAGAGAGAGTATTGAAAGTCTTGTGCTTAATCGAAATGGAGATCTCCCGCTTCTTCGAACTCTATTCGGACGAACGTACCCAAAAAATCCACAAGCAAAGAGAACAAATAAATACACAAGAAATAAAAATGTAATTCAAATTATATAAGACCAGTGCCATTAGCAAGGCCTTGAATTTAGATAAATTTAAAAATAAAAATCACTAGAATAGGAGTTATAACGGATGAGAACGGAGCTTGTAAAGTTCTGGCTTCGAGTTCTGCTGGTTTCGAGTACTGTTTCTTTCTAGCACTGCGAGTTTCGAGTACTGTTCGTTTGAGTACTGCTCACTTCGAGTTGACGCAGTCGGAGGGAGGTTCGGCTATAGGATGTAGTCGGGAGGAGCTTTGACTACACGACGTAGTCAGAAGGAGTTTCGACTACATGTGATCGGAAAGGGTTTCGACTACACGTGGTCGGAAGGGTATCGACTATATGTGGTCGTAAAGGGTATCGACTACATGTGGTCATAAAGGGTATCGACTACATGTGGTCGGAAGGGGTTTCGACTATACGACGCGGTCGGAAGAAGTTCGACAACGCGGTGTGGTATGAAGGAGTTTCGACAACGCAGCGTGGTCGGAAGGAGTTTGACAATGCAATGTAGTCTGAAGGAGTTTCAACAATGCGACTACCTGATCATGGACGTGGTCGTAGACGTAGTCGTCAACGTGGTCGTAAAGGAGTTTCGACCGCTCGGCGTGGCCGGAAAGACAAGGGGGAGAACCAGGCACAAGGAAAGGGGTTTTACTAAGACCGAAAGGGAGGTCGGATGAGGTGGTCGGCGGACGGCGAATGGCGGGGGCTCGCGGTCGGAGACGAAGGAAGACGGCGGTGAAGAGGGTCAGATGGGATTGAAGGAGAAGAGGAAAGACGATGGTTCTTGTGACACAAAACTGAAATTGAGTGAGGGGTTCGCTTCAAGGAGCTGTGGGGTATGAATTGACGCGGGTAGAAGAGGGGCTGCACTGGTGCGGCGAGAACCAAAAAGAGGCGTGTGGCGGCTTGAGCAGGCAACCACCACAACACGAGCGAGAGTGCAAGAATTGGGAGAAGAAAGGGGGTTGCTCGGGTTCTTCTCTACTGACACTTACCAAAACGAAGGGGAGACAAGGGAAGGCTCAGAGCCCCTTTTATAGCCGAAGGGGAGGGAAGGAAGAGCCATTAAGGAGCTTGGGTTGGCGCACGGTCCTGAGGACTGGGCGGCATGGGCACTTTGCGCGGTGATGACTTATGCGCCCTGGGCAGGTGGGAGTGGCAGGGGCGAGGCGACAAGACAACGCAGGCACATGCTGGCTACGCGACGGGGCGGGGATCAGGTGCGGCGGCCATGGCACGCTGGCATCACGGTGCGGCAGAGCGGGCGCGGCTGGAGCAGGTGGTCGGTTTGGTCGACGGGACGGGACTGGGCAGGGGAGGTTGCTAGAGTCAAGAAAGGTAGGAGCGGCCTGGCGATGGGACGGGACAACGCGCGTTTTGGCAGGCGGGCGGTGGTGGAGGCGACGCGAGCAGTGGCGCAGCAAAGGGCGCCGACCACCACGGCGGCAGGACGGGAGCAGGTGGCGGCAGAGGTGCCAGAGGGCGGCGTGCATGGTGCAGGCGCTTGACCGAGCGGCGCGACACATTGGCTGGCACATGCCGGTCGGGGGAGAAGAAGGGCAGGGAAGGCGCTGGTCTGGTTGGGTCGGATGGGAGGGGGAGATGGACCGGGGAAAATGCCAAGAAGAAGTGGGCTAAACCCAAAAGGAAGGATGAGCCGGTCTAAGGGGAAGAAAGTGGGCTGAACCCAAGGAGAGAGATTTGAATTTGAGGTAGAAGATTGAGATTTTTGAAAATACAACTTTAAATTGAAATAGATTTTTGAAACCAACTCACAAAAATAATTACTATTTATAATCCGTGAATAGATTGTTACAAGGGGTGTGGCTCGTGCAGCGGGTCTACGACCCTGTGGCGGGAACCGTGATGGTCGGCCGGCGTGGACGGGCGGGAGCTGGACCTCAAGTGGCTAAGGGGGGAGTGCGCCATGGTGGAACAGGAGCCGGCCCTGTTCAGTGAGTCCACCAGAGAGAACGTCGGGTTCGGAAACTCAAAGGCCTCGTGGACCGAAATCGAGGAGGCTAACGTACACAAGTTCATCGCTGGCCTACGCCAAGCCTACGACACTCAGGTACTACAAACAATTTCAATTTCCTGTAACAAAACAAGGAAGCACATTGGGGAAGAATGTGCTTCCCCAATGTGCTTCTCGGAGGAAATCATGGTGGCACACCGCCTCTGCACGGTGCGCGAGGCCGACCGCATCGCCGTCGTGAGCGACGGGAGGATCGTCGAGTTCGGCAGCCACGACGTTCTCCTAGCGAACCACCGTGACGGCCTGTACGCCGCGATGGTGAGGACGGAAGTGGAAGCACAGGCGTTCGCGTAGAAGACTACGGATCGACTGCAATGTTCAGCAATTTGGACATTCTTGACGTATTTTTTGTGACAAAATTTTATTAGGAACGTATATCTTTTCTTGACTATTATTGTACCATCCATGTCAATAGAATTTTTCATAAATGCTACCAGATGGGATGTCCGTGTTGACAATATATGAACTCCGGACGCCTGGCAAATGATACAGAGAAATGGGGAGAAAAAAATATGAGGAAGAAAGGTTGTACCAAATAAGATGACAAGTATCGCTTGATGAGACGGGCGAGCCGCTGTTTCTGATGGCATTAGCTAAGCGGATTGATGTGGTCATGTTATCACCTTGAGATGGATTTGGTGAGCAGACTGTATGGTGGAACTGTTCTAATAATTGAGCGATTTATTTTATTCATGGTGGTGCTGAGAATTATGTGAGAGAAAAATAAGAATCCATACCAGCTCCACAAACATCTTGCATAAGCATTTGTCTTGTGCAGATTTATTATCTTATCTTCTTATCTTTTTATTTTATCTTAACTAATAAAAGAAGAGATTTACCCTCGCAACGGGATGAATCGTCCCACCCCTACTACATAAAAGAATGCTACAAACCCGCGCAGTGGAACCACCATGTTAGCGACCCCTGCCCCACCCCACCCCTACCGCATGCACCTCTGCGCTCCTACCGCCGCATCTGCTCCTCGCATCCTATTCTGCTCCTTTCACCTTTTGTATCAAACCCGTCGTCCTCTCTCTCTCTCTCCACACACACACGACGATGACGGGCGGCGGCGGCACGATGACTAGCCATGGCGGGCGATAGCGACACAGTGACTGGCCATGGAGGGGAACTGAGGGAGGAGGCGGCACTTCTTCACCGACGACGACTGCTAATATCGGCATGGCGGCCACCTCCTTAGCTAACGAAGCCCTGCCCTTCTCTACCGTTGGCGATTCCAGATCTAGGCACAACGGCTCCGAATTCGTCGTTTCCAGCCCTATGGCGGCTAGCGACCACGGATTTGGGCACGGTGGCTCGAGATTCGTCATCTCCACCCTTCCAGCGGCCAAATCCGGCGTCGTCCACACCTCCATCGAGTGGATCTGGTCGTTCTCCTTCGACAAGGAGGACACGGGCCCGTGCATCTCTACTATCTTGTGCACTCGCATCCACCTCTAATGCAACCGCATCCGCGATGGATCCCGCCCCTTTGTGCTCGCTGCTCCTCGCATCCGCCTCTAACGCCGCCACATCCGCAAAGCCCCACGCCTCTGCGTCAGCCGCTCCTCACATACATGCCACTAATGTCGTCACTCCTCTCATTTATGCCGCCACCGCCCCTAATCATCCTCACCTCCCCATCAGCCCCCACCGAGCAAAACTGACCCTTGATACCTCCGCCTTTGCTCCCTCCCCAAAGCTTGCGCCACCGCGAATGCCGCCCCACCCCACATCTAGCCATCGTCCCCCATCTAGCTGCATTAGGTGGCCTGAGTAATCAATTCGATGGCATGGCAGTAGGTATGAGGTGGCCAGGAGTGTGTGCAACATGGCGTAGTGTGACCCGCGCAGTGGTAGTAGAGGCAGCGATGCACACGTAGCACAACCACCTTCCTCACCCATTTCACAGACACTAAGGATGACACCCTCAACGTTCTCCACGTCGAGCCCAACAAGGAGCTGTGTAATTGCTCTACTCTAAACCTCTGCAAGCCATACATGCATCTTTTAGTTGTTGACGAGGATTAAAATCTCTATGTATTACTTTAATACATAATTAAAAGACCATATGTCTCCATTGTCGTAACCCCTAAGCTTACAACCCTCGTGGTCGTAGGAGTCGTAATCCCTAAGGATAACGAACGAACTCTGTGGTCGTAAGGATTCCAGAGATTACTTATAGGTATCCTGGTCAGACAAGGTCCTGTACCTAGTCCCTGACCAGATGACTACTCGTATAACAATGAACCAGCATCTGGATTTCGCTCTCAGCATATTCCTTATCGTGTGATGAATGGAGCACATATCATATTGACTCCATACTACATGACGTTTCATGGTCCTAAGACACTAGCAACAAACTACCATGCGGTTTAGTGTCTCGCAGACATTAACTACCGAGCGGTTAGTACTTCATCAACTGTTGTCTCGCTCCGACCGCGACACTTCTAACAGACGTCTATTCCAGGATTAACTGTCACCACTTCATCAACTACTTAAGGAGGAATACGAATGGCTAAAGGCAATCCCATCCAATTCGGAAGATCAAGAGACGATTGGATTTCATCTGAAGTATTAGCATAGCAAGCACTACACTTAGTGTAATTAGGATTAGTCCATTGCCTTGTTAAAGGTACCTTCTATAAAGGATCCAGTTCATAGCAATAAAGAGTAGCCTCATTATCTCCCAAGAACTCTTTGCTATTTTTCTTTGTTTTATTTCGTAAGATCGGTGAATTGATCGTCGACAGTTGTAACATTTGATGTTTTTTATCCATGTGTGTGCTTGTAGTACAATCATCAATCCCGAACTAGTAGTCTGGGATGCGGTCCGACGCATGCCCGCATTGCTAATGCTGGTCAAAAGTGTTGCCTATCACATGTGGGCTGTGGCCAACAACGCCCGTGGTTGATGTGTTTGTCATTCTCCAAGTACGTCAAATGTGTTTGCTTACTTTTAGTCCCGGACAGTTGAGTTGAGGGTCAAATTGTTCTTTCTTTTAACACTGGTCGGCTTTATTGAATTTTGGTTAAAGATTGCTAACTTTACGTGATTGAATGCTGAAATCATGAACTGAAATCATGGTTGAGTTGCACTGACATTGGTTTTTCTTAAGTACATATCTCTTCGTAGAAACATGACTACTTTGTACTTGTATGTAATGATTTTATGGCACTATGTCTTTGCTTACTGGCTTATCGACCAAATTATGTACTCTTTTCAACATGGACACAATTTGTTGTACATTATGCAAATATAATTTGAAGTGTTTTTTACATCATTTATATATGAAAACTTACATTATTTTATTTTAAGAGTTTATAATTTGTGATATTATTTATTTGACATCTGTTGCAACATACAGACACTCTGTAGGTGTAGTGGTGTCAGTGGTAGTGGTAGTTGTAAAGGTCCACAGGGATCGGTGTATTAATTGTATGAGACAATAAGTACTAAACAGTTTTAGTTACAGGGATATGGAGTACCAATTAATCATCGTTAGTATCTCTTGGCAAATTATACAGCTACAAGCGGATATATCATATATGTCAGGCTCCCCCTAGCTAATAGTGGCAGAGATCAAACTTACGTTGTATCAAAACATTCCACCCCTCACCAACCAACAGGAAAATATTTATTACAGTAATTTTACTATAGCAAAAAACACTATATAAAAATATTATATCTGTTGATCTGAATTTTTAATTTTTAACTGAACGGTAGAAATTATTTTCTAATACTATACACTGTAGACCATTTATTTGAGTTAGTCCTTTACAGAGTAATCTCTTTGGATACTTTTCCTAAGCAACGACGGCACGATCAACAAATATGCCATCTTCATTTATTAGTGATCCGGACCCAAATTCCATTAAACAGTACTAGTTCCTACATTTAACCCAACTACTAGTACAAGTTTATTTATTAAGGACCAATGAAATGATAGTAATAGTACCGTTGTTGTAGAATTGGATATGCCTGCACGCTACCACTAAACCCAAATCTTCGCATCATGTTATAATAAAATCCCCGTGGCCTCCACTGAAACACAAAGCTGGACCAGATCAGCAAGTGAGGATAGAAACTTTTCGGAAAAAATCCATTAGCACAAGTCATCTGCCTTTTAAATTTTCCTTCATATCTAATTATTGTTTACTTAAGAACTAACTCTTGCTTGGGTGGCTAGTGGTGGTGATTGTACCCTCAGCTCACTAGAGTTCAAACTCCAGGTTTGACTATGTGTATTTTCTTTCAGTGGGAGGCGATGTGCCCGTCGCAAGCGAGACGTCGGTGGTGACTTTGTAATTTCTTTATCAAGCTCCGCTCATCCAATCTTCTGTAGGTGTCGTGTGTGTGAGTACGTGCTTATGGTGGTGTACATATGTGTGGGCGTCTATGTGTTGTATTGGGTGTTTCATAAAAAAATATGGTTTACTTTGTCCCTACAAGTTAAGTTGACATGCAATAACCCTAGGCCACATGTTATCACTTTTGTTGTGGAAGTTTTTGTTATCTTTGGTATTTGTTTTAGTAGTATCAATACTTGTTTCGATGATGCTAATATTTATTTCGATTATTTATGTGATTTTGGTACTTGTAATGCACCATTTCATTACTAATATTTCAACGCTAAAATCGTGTATTACAAATACCGAAATCACTCAAATAATTGATACAAGCATTGATATCACTTGCATAATTACTAAAATCATTTAAACAAGTGGCAAAGATAATTAAATCACAAAACAAAAGTCTTTTGCTATCTATCAAATATGAGATAAATAGTTATGGATTGAAGACTTCCGGTGGGGGCGCTGGTGGGCGGAACGAAGCTCGCTGGAGACGACGCGGGTTGAAGAAGAAAACTATGCGGAAGGGAGACGGGTGGTTGGGGGAAAAGATAACGCTGGGCGTGTGCGGCCGTGGGCGTTCGATCCGTAACTACCCGTAACCACGGAACGAATGTTTCATCCGTAGTCGCACAAAAGGAACGGCAGATGCACGTACAATTTGGCACGTTGCCAACATGCGAGGATGAACTGCGTCGTGTGCATTATCTAGGCCGGTCGGTCAGTTCAACGTGTCGACCACGAGCGCGCGCGGGGAAACCCAGACGCGGCGGCAACGAAGCAGCAGATGGATACGTGCGCGCGGACGCGGACGCGGAAGCGGAAGAGTAGAGGCCAAAACCGGACGCGTATTGACGCTGCGGTTTGGCCAGCTAAATTTGTGCGCTCTCGCGCAAGCCGTGGCATGGCGTGGTGGTGGCGTCGACCCGCTGCGGGCTGACGGCCCATCGGTTGCGACGCCGACTCGGCACCGGTTCCCCCCTGGTTCCGCGCTTCGAGACCCCCCACCCGTTGTATTTATGTGCACAGATACTGCTCCTGCAACAGGCTGCTGATTCGTAGCGCGTAAGAAAATGATGATCAAGAAAAAACACGTAAAAGCGTGCAATTGATAAGGTCATGCACTGTAGCGGTCGCATTACAGCAACATGTTACAGCAGCAACAACAACACGAGGACCAATTCTGAAAAATCCAGTATACGTATACCGTACAAGTATACACTGTTCACTTTCTGGTAGGATGGGCCCGTGGGTTTCTCATCCCCACACGTCAGTGAGAAGTGAGAACGACGCCATCGTTTAGCCTCGCCTAGCAGCGGGGAGCTGACATGCGGGCCAGGGAGTCCGACCCAAGCTGTCAGGGACAGTTACGGGCAGTTGGAAGCCTCTCGTCGCCAACCTCGTCTCCTTTTTATTCTTCCGCCTTGGAGAGCCCAACCGCCGCTTGGTGACTCCTCCCCTCCCCTTCTCCGCCCCGCGCACCGAAAGGTACTACTCCTCTCCCTCCCTTTCCTACCACCTGTTCGATGAAATGGCGCAACCACAAAACTTGCTTCTTGTTTCCATATATGCTGCGCTCGTGTTGTTGATTTGATGCCGTGCTTCTCCAGTGACCAAGAAAACGTGTTCTTGTTCAAATTGATGCGTGTTTTTCTTTTTCAAGGAATTTAGGCTGCTTCTTGGTGGTTCTGTAGGTGCTCTGGTTCTTGTTCCTGGAGCAAAGGGCAAGAATTATCGGGCTGGGTAAGTTTGTTCAGTTGGATGGATTTTTAGTTCTCCAGCGGTTTGCTTTCCTTGTTTTCCGGGATAATCCAAGTAATGGTTTCCTCAATAAGGTGGTGTAACTTAGTCTGTAATTTTAATTTCTTGTTTTCCGGGGTAAGGATAGCCGAGTCTTGGTAACCTCAAGGTCACATGTGAATCAACCCATTGACTTAAAGTTTGGAGAGCAAGGCCCCTATGTAGTGTTGCTTGACATATTGTTCTCATTGCAATTTCAATAATGAAATTGGGAGCTATGCTCCTGATTCGGAAAACAAATACTGTTCTCGTGGAAATTTGAGTATAATTGACCGCGTGAGGCATTAATCCCATTTTTGTTTTTAAAAAACTAACAGAACGTTGGTGTCATATTCAGTCTAGTAGTTTCCCTGCTGTAAGTTGAGGACTTGCATTCCCGGCCTTATAGTTTAAGAACCAAAATACTCATCCCTCCCTAGAATTGCCGTTTCTTCGCTTGTTAGGTCTCTCCTTTCCTGGCCTCTAAGTCAATAAACCCATATAGGATGGCTTATTCCATGAATTAGTCAGGATTTTAGTTCCCAGTCTTCTTGTTAGGGGACTGGCATGGGAATTGGGAAAGTTGGTGGCTTTTTGGGTGCCCATGTTCCTGGCCACGAAGCTAGGGCTTTGCAAGAATTATTAGGTTGTGTTTTGGTTGTGGGGTCTACTAATCTTTGCTGGAAAGCTAAGAAACGTTGATAGGCTCCTTTCTCTTTTCCTGATACTTTCACTTATTCAGTTAGTCCTTTCCTTCTGTACATTAGAAAGTATTTGATTAGACTTTTTAACTTTTGTAGTTGGATATGTTTCTGTTGTATGTGACTTTTTATGGCTGTGTGAATGGACATTGCTAGGTGTTTAGCAATGGTGTGGTTGGGATTTCTTGAATAATTTTTCTTCTCAGGCCTCCTTGTTATTTGGGCTCTACTTGAGTGTTTTGTTTTTCTTGTCCTTTTGGTTGGTGTTTTGTCACGTTGTATTCATTTTGTGGTTGCAAATGGTCGGTGCTTGGGACTGCATAATTTCATACTAATTGTATGTCCATATGGTTCCTTTTTGTGGTTCTGAAGCTTTGTCCTACACCATTTTGTTTCTTTAAAATGGTCAAGCTTGTTTTCTTAAGTAGGAGATTGCTTTAATGGAGTTTACATCTATATTCTCTGGAATAATTCTGTTTGTATTGAGCTACCAACTGCAAGTCAACACCATAATGTCACTACTGAATCAAACCCCATTCTTTCTGTACTTAGTTACGTACCCCCTTGTATTGCAAACCATGATCAAGCCAACATTTTCAAGTTGGGATCCATCCCTCTGGAGGGGGGGATCTTTAGTACCTTGAATGCTGCGTTGTTTGTACATTTTTTGTTGGGCTTACCAAGCTTATATTCCCAACCCAATCTGTTTATCGAACTGTGCTATACAAACTGATTTACTTCTGTTGGGGGCTAAAATTGCTCTCGAGGATCTGTTGTGCATTGTGGGAAGTAAAATTTGTTCTTGCACATTAATTAAATAACACCTCTTGCTTCTGCTGAACATTTCCCAGAAAAAAAGGAGTTGGCATTTTTTTTTACCATAATATGATGTTATCCACATTTTCTTTTGTGATTCACTTTATTTGATGATATTGAATTGCCAGAAGAATAATTGTTTGGTCATTTGTATTGTTAGCTTGTTCTTTTGTTGTTGTATGGGTTTTATTATCAAACTGCACTGTATGACATTTAACTTGTCACTACCTTTTTCCTTTTTTTCAGAAAAAAAAAGAATAAGCTGGTTTGAACAATATGGCATCTCTTACTCCAGGGATACTGTTAAAGGTTCTCAAAAATATAAACTCTGATGTGAAAGTATGTGGAGAATACCGGTCCATTCTTCTCCAAGTTATTAGTATAGTTCCTGCAATTACTGGTTCAGAACTTTGGCCAGACCATGGTTTCTTCATAAAGGTTTCAGATTCATCGCACTCGACATATGTTTCTTTATCAAAGGAGGACAATGAACTCATTTTATCAAACAAACTACAACTTGGCCAATTTATATATGTCGAAAAAGTTCAATCTAGTATCCCTGTTCCGGTTCTTGTTGGGGTCCGACCAGTTCCAGGAAGGAACCCTTGCATTGGGAACCCGAAGGACTTGATGCAAATGTCAACTCCTTCTGGGGTTTTGGAAGCACGGGATCATCAAAAGAAGACTACCAAGTCAGCCGAATTGTCTGAGAGTGAAAAGGAAAACTCTCAGAGGAAAGTAGTTATCAAAGAGCAGAAGGCCGTTGTTGCTTCCCGTTACATGCTTGGGATATCAAGCAACAATGGAAAAATTACCAATCTGAACTCCAGCATTGATAGTGACAAAACTAATGGAGGAAGTAGCATATGTGAAGCAAATCAAAAGTCAGTTCCTCCAAAAGTCAAACAAGAGCCAAAACATCAGGTATGCTTAAGCTCATAAGTTTAATTGAAGTACGATGGAAGATGTATTAACAACAAAACTATGAACCATTATATCCTGGATTTGAGGTTCCCCATTCATCTTCGTAATTTAAGCTGAATTGTTCCATTTAATATGGGCCTTTCAGAGGTAGCAGATATATACTTTTTTTGAAGCCAGTAGCAGAGATATACTAATTGTTATTGTATGAGATCTGATAATGTGCGAGTTCTGCTAAATTTTAAATAAACAAAGATATGAAGTAAAAAATGTCTCTAGGATGGTTAGTGATTACGTTTGCTGCTAGTATTGCAGGAACGACCAAATACTACCTCTCCCAATCATGCTAAGTTAGTTTCTGCAAAGCAAGAAGTTGATAAGAACACATGCAAAAATAGTGGCAGTTCACCTAGTCAGAGTGGTTCTGCTATAGTGAAGAAGCAAATGCCCAAGGATAGCAAAAATGAATCTGTAACTGAAAGAAGCTCACCGCCAAAGGTTTATAGGAGTTCACCACCGACGCCAGCAAGGACTTCACCACCAAAGCTCAGTTTGCCAGCAAAGCAGAAGGGTGCCTCCAGTCCAATTCCTTCTATGTCTAGTGTAACAAGAAGAGTTACGGAAACAGTCTCCTGGGACTCCCTTCCGACAAGCCTAATCAAATCAGGAAAGGTATACTTTTATCATTTGTAAATTGTAAGAATGGATCGAGTTGAGGTCCTCATGACTTGCAAGTCATTACTTTGAACCATTCGTTTTATATGCTAAAAGGATAGTCTAGTAATTAGTTAAGCTTCGCTATGCGCTAAATTGTTATAAACCATGTTGCGTTTTCATTTCTTTTGTGTGAATAGGCTGTTGTCAGGAGGAAGAATATTGCTCTTATAGTAGCAGCTGAGGCTCAAAGGGAGGCTACTGCAGCTGCATCTCTTGTTAAAGGCCTTGAGTGAGTAGTTCTACGTTAACAGCTCATATATTTCTTATTTATAGCTATTTATTCCTTTTACTGACTAATAGTAAGATAAGTTTCATAATTTGTGGGGACTCCCTTCTGTTTTCGTTTTGAGCAAGGCCTATTCCCATTTGACAAATTCCTTCCATTGTGAGCTGGAGCTGCAGAGGATCCTAGATTGTTTATTTATTCTGAAATGAAGTACATGCATTACCTTTGCTATCGATTGTGAAGAAGGAATCTAATTTTTGTGTCTGTTTTTTTTTCCAGAATTTTTGCTGAGATAAGGAAGTCCACTGAGGAGGATCCCCATGCTACAATTACCAAGTTTTTTCAGCTAGACCGGCTTATCATTCAGCGAAAGATTGTTTGGAAAGATCACTGGCCAGAGTCTGGTAAAGAAACCCGACCAGAGAAGGAAAAGCCTTCGAGAAAAGCTTCTGTATCTCAGAATAAAACTGTCGCTAGTGCAGCAAAGAACTCCGATGATGCTTACACTAGTGAAAAGACTGAATGGGCCAGAGAGGATGGCTTCAAGGAGATCTGCAGGTCGTGGATTACTCTGAAAAAAGAATCACAGTCATGGTTCTTGAATTTCTTGGAAGATGCTCTTGAAACTGGATTCAAATTCGAGGGCCGAATCAAGAACACTAGAGAACGAGTACGAGGACAGTCCAAGAGCGGAGATGGGCAGATTGCAGTCCGGTTGTCGCAGCTCAAGGAAACAAGCAACTGGCTAGACGAGCTGCAGAGCGAGGTGGACAAGTCTGCGGATGGTTTGGTTGAAACCATTGAGCGACTGAAGCAGAAGGTGTACTCGTGCCTACTTGGAACTGTGGAAACCGCGGCATCAGCTCTTGAAGGTAGAACCGGTTATTGCTGAAAGCTTTTGTCAGAGCTGGTTGTATTTATTTTTTGGCTTGGAACCAGCTGAGGCATTCTGTTGTATAAGAGCACTGCAGGTATACAACACTCAAGAACCTGATGCGAAGGAGAGTGAAGAAGAATCCAAATTATTTCAACTATACAACATAACGTAGGAGTGAGGAGTGAGGTGTAAATAGTCATTGTTCGTTCAAGTTATACATTAATTTATTATTATTTCACATTGCCTCACGTTGCGTGTGAAATGGCGATTTCTGCTGATCTTCACGTCTGGTCAATACAAATTGATGAATCTATGGTTCCCCTGCATTTGCTGCCCTGCGGTCATGCGGTGCAGAACATATCAGCTCCCAAATTACCTGGAGGTTGTTGGAGAATGGCGGTAAGTCGGTTCAAGATCGAACATCCTTTCAGCAGAAAATTGCGTTAGTGCTTCCAGTGTCTTCTCCCTGGCGTTTACAGCAAGCACCCATGCCACTGGCCACTGGGTCGCCCAAATTCAGCTCGGCCATGACGCAAGCTCAGGGTGGGGATATTAATTTAAAAGATAATTATTAAAAAAAATAGTCTAGTTGCAAAAATAAACTTAGTACGAAGCTAGAAGATCCAAACAAAGAGCACTTTCAGCTCTAAAAATCTACATAAACCTCCAAGTCATGATAATAACTTAGCCTAGATATAATCTCTAGGAGTGAATTTAACAAGCATCTTCTTGCAATGGCAGTTGATCAGTGGACCTATGAATTTTCAAGCAACCAATTGTTGGCATGCTTTAAAAGGTGGAATTTTGTATAGGGCTCAATAATTTATTTATTTTTTGGCTGCGGTGAACTAATTGCCTTATTGGCCAATAATTTAATCCCAGTCTTAGAAAACTTTGCTACTTGAACTCATATACACTAAAATTTCATCTTCACAATTGGGATAATGATAATTAAAAAAAAAACCCAATCCCTTCAACTACATCAAGTGCTATGCTCACCAATCAAAGGATTAGGGATATAAATTGATCTAATCACAAGGAATCTTAAAGGATCAGGGACAAATTATGTAACTAATCACAAGGAATCAAATATCATCCACACCAATATACCACATACCTTCGGTCTGCGTATGTAGCAGATGGATCGAAGGAAAAAAGGGTGTGGAGAGGAGCCTCAAGGTTGCGAGGAGACCGGAGTGAGCGCACCTGCGCACGTATAGACACGTCGCAAGCACCGGTAAGCAGCGGCGAACGCGCAGAGATCGACAGGAGTTCGCTGCCAGTGCCGGGGATCCCGTTGCCACCCATGCGTCACCATCTCATCCTCTGCAACCTTCTCGATGTAGGGCCAGGTAATGACTAACCATAGTACCATGTCCATGAGCTTCCTCTCCTCCTTGCTTGCTTTTTCCCCGTGCTTCGGTCCACCGGTCCTGCACTAGTTTTTTCTGGAGCTGCCGGCATCCAGGACAACCTATTTAACCAATTAAGAATGCCGTGTCAAACTGCTCGGGAGTAAGAAGAGTGAAGTAGGAGATGAGACGTGGTTTCTTGATGAATTAGGCAGAGAAAACATCGTTGTGGATGAGGCCATCCTCTTGTCCGGAGATTCTCCACTGTGAGGCACTTCCCGTGCAACACGAGCCAGGCAAAGAATTTGCATCTTGTCGGGGTTTTAGACTTCCAGATAGCCTTGGCGCCAGCGAACCCAGTGTTTGCCGCAAACATTCGACGGTATGCTGAACGTGGCGCGTGGCATAGGGAAAAGGGGTTAAGGGTTTTAGACTTCCAGATAGGAAAGGGGATTTTCCCTATGCCACGCGCCACGTTCTCTGGCCGCACGCATGCCCGCCGCGATGCCGTGGCGTGGTGTGTTGCGCTGCCGCCGCATCCGGCCTCGTCTTGCCGTGCAAGCCGACGAGGAGAGAGGTCCTGGACGGATTGGAATCAAGTGCAGTTGGTGTTGTGACTGCAACTTCAGCGCGGATCACCACGCGGATGCAAGCAGACGCTCTACTCGCCGCACGCCGCACGGACAATCCTTCCTATCAAGCAGCCGCCGCCTCCCGCTCCGTGCGCCAGCGCGCGTGCGGTTGGAGGTCGCTCCACGTGAGTCCAGTCTGCGGGTGGCCCGCTGTTGTAGTCTTGTAGGTAGGGATGACAACGGGAGGAGAGGGAAAAAAAAAATCCTCGTTCCAAGTTTTTATCTCCGTTCTCTTCAGATGCTATTCTTATTTGTTCTCTGTTCTTATCGGGTTATCGGGGCCCTATAGGAACTCAGGACCAAAAATTGGATCTCCAACATCTCCTATACAAACAAACACAGAGACAACAGAATCAATATTCCAAATAATTTAATCAGTACTTATCAATGTCTGGCTAAGCAAATCATGGATGATGTCCCAACTCCTAAGCAAATAAGCAAGCAAACCCTTGAAGATTTAAGCAATGCATAACTTGCAAGTTCCAAGCACAACGCACACACAAAACAGAGACATACACTGATACATAGGCCTTGTTTGGTACAGCTTCCACTCCCAGCTTCTCAATCGATTCTCGTGGAGCCGTACCAAACATCTTGATTCTTAAAACCACTATATTCTGCTTCTCACGAGAAGCTGTCTCGAAAATGAACTAGCAACGAGAAGCAGCCTCCCAGCAGATTCTCGTGAGAATCCAACCTTCAGAAACAAAAATACCCTTTGAAGTTGAAGGTTTTTAACCGCAAACGCCACTGAGTTACACAAATACAATTGAAGTATTAGACTCAGGGGTGATATGGTCTATTTGCTTCTAATCCTCACTCGTATGGTTTTTGGAGCCAACCTACCAGCCAAACTGTTTCAACAGACAGCTCCATATTATCATAGAATCAGGAGCAGAATATGAAAAATGAGAATCTGGAATTGTACCAAATAGGGCCATAGTTACTCAGTTCATATGAGTTAATAGAAATACTCACACACCAAATAGAGGCTCACACATAGACAATACTGTCGGAAGCGGGAGCAGCGGGACCGAGGAAGGATCGGAGGAGCAACGGGACCAACGAAGGGGATGTGGAAATACCGATGGGGGAATTGGGGATTTGGAGGCGGCGGCTGGGAATGGACAAGGCCGAATGCCGAAGGGTGAT
This sequence comes from Hsuehochloa calcarea, assembly GCA_036346395.1. Taxonomy (NCBI): domain Eukaryota; kingdom Viridiplantae; phylum Streptophyta; class Magnoliopsida; order Poales; family Poaceae; genus Hsuehochloa; species Hsuehochloa calcarea. The sequence goes on from CM070597.1 coordinate 29,737,871, forward strand.
GGGGAAGGCGCCGAATGGGATGCTGGCATGCTACTACTGTTAGGGTCACGAGTCGTAGTTACGACTTACGACCTACGGGGGACGGGACTATATGGTAGTAAGCTAGTGATCTATACATATCATAGGGTTATTAGGGGCTATGTGGATAGCGGGATAGGAGTAGAGGAATGAATACCTAACTCTTGTTTCACCCGATAGAGAATTGTATTTTTATATAAGTATCCCAACGAGGGAAGAAATAACCGTAACTTTGAATCCAATGAGTGAATTTTCCGTCGGGGGCTAGGAATGAGGCCATTGCCATCCCCTACTTGCAGGTGCCGCCGTGCCGAGGCGCCGGCCGTCCAGGCGCGCCTTCACGCATGGTGGTGCCGTCTTACTTTCGTGCAGAGCTGGTAATCGTATGCCGCAGCAGTTAGGATTGGGTGGGCCGTGGGTGGCATTCGGTCCAATAGGCGGCCCCGGCACAACACGCAAGTTTCTTATACGGGCCGGTCCACAATTGCCCAGAACAAAGACCACAGGCCACGTGCAGGGGGGAGGGGGTCAAACAGTGCAGTGCAGTGCATAAAGCAAGAAAGAAACCAACAAAAAACGGCGGGGAGGAACTTGAACAAAAATGGAAAGCAGCAGAAGCACAAAAGCAGGTCGGTCACACAGATACACATGTGCAAACGCGTGCTTAATCTGGACAAGACGACCAGCCAAGAACCAGGGGTCTGCCTGTGTGCGTATGACAGCTTAGTTCCTTCGTTCTCTCGAAGCGAAAACCGGTCAATGTTGGACTCAACCATTGTGCCATGTTGACGCGTACTACATACCTATCTACCGTCCAAATCACATTAACCGGAAATCTCTTATTTGACCGGCCGGCGTGTTGCGGCTGGCCGCCGGCCAAGAGCCAGCCAGCAGAAGTGCGCGCGCGCGATTACGAGATCACCGCCTCGTGCGTCAGTCCGTGCATGGATCGGTCGCTCTGGGCAATTGCCGTGCGCGTGCTCCGAAACAGGTATGCTTTGCCTAATTCGGCTCCGAAACATACGTTAGGAATTTAGGATCGCTTTGGTTGTAGTCGGTGCATGCATTCACCGGGGAATTTTTTTGGGCAGTTATGCACGACACGTTTCCAACTCGTATTTGCACAAATGATCACTGCGAATATGTATTCGCAAATATGGTATCCGTTGACGCACGGTCGTGTGGCAACGACTCCGCGCCGCCACGTCGCTACCCGAGCCAGTCCATTGCCACGTGGCAACGAGTGAGGCAAAGCGTGGCATTTTTTATTTTATTTTATTTTAATTGTTTTGCATAATTTTTGTATAATTTTTAAAAATTGCAAGTGGGCTTAAAAAATTATGATTTTTTTGTGGAACCTCCTAACACATTGTACTTATTTATGTATTTTTTTTTAAAAAAAATTATTCATTCTGAATTTTTCTCCAAAATTCATTTAAGTATACTGTTGGTAGGAATTTTGTAATATAAAAAATGAGGTCAAAATATTATGAATTTTTTAAAAGCACCTTACACAATAGACTTGATTGTGTAATATTTTTCAGAATTTCATATATTCTGAAAAGGTCTCTAAAATTAATGTTTTATATTTCAAAAATAGAGTTTCATGATTTCATGTGCCTTGAAATGTGTGAAGTTTAGAGGTAATCAATCGTAATTAGTTAGTTTAGAGGTAATTAATTAGTCGCAATTAGTTAATTCACTAGTAATGAATTAGTTTAGTGGTCATCGTTACGGTATATTAAATAAGTGGAAATGAAGTACTGGTAATTAATCAATCGTAATTAGTTAGTTTAGAGGTAATTAATTAGTCGTAATTAGTTAGTTCGCTAGTAATGAATTAGTTTAGTGGTAATTAATTAGTTGTAATTAGTTTAGTAGTCATCATTACGGCATGTGTAATAGCAATGGGAGGTCGACCTTCTCATCTTTGCCTCACGCAGACCAACGAGCGCACAATGAGAGCTGGGGAGGGGGGCGGGGATTCTGGGGCTTAGGGTGAGGAGACTTCTCTGGCTACGGCAGGATGATCTCTGGATGAACGTGCCCTAGCAGCCGGGTGGCGGCGAGCACGGGACAACGCAATGAGATGTGGTCGCTGCTCGATGTAGGGATGGGGATCCACCCAACGCACGCCAAGACGAATAGCGTCTCCACTCGAGACGGTTTCCCACGACGCCGACGGTCGACAATCTCCCATGACGCCGATGCCCACTGAGCCCACGACCGCTATGGCCACGTAGGCCGTCCGATGGCAACATCGACAGGGGGTGGACCACCCTGTCGTGGAGAACCGAGCCCCCCCCCACCCCGACGCATGCGAAGACGATGGCCTTAGACATGCGGAGACGGCAGCTCCCTGCACGACGAGTATCCTCCCGACGCGTGCAAAGACGATGGCTCCCCACACGATGAGCTCCTCGGCGTCGGCACCCCCGAGCCCCTCGTAGCCGGTGGCTGCATCGGTGGGTGGTGGTCACCCCTAGGCAGAGCGTCCTCGCGCGGGCCGAGGGGGGGGCAGGGCGTGGCAACTGGGGACCGGGGGGAGGGGGCATATCTAGATCTAACCTTCAGGGGGCGCCGGTGGCCCATGAGCTTCTACCAAGGGGGGAGCACCGCTCCACAACTCCAGAAGTCCGCCGGAGGCTCGCTGCCACCTCAACGGCCACAGACAGCTCGTCATAAAATGCGCTCCCTCAGCAAGAACAGGAAGAGAGGGGGGGGGAGAGGGAGGGTAGGAAGGAGGAGGAGGGAAGGCTCGGGAGGGGGATGGGGGGCCACCGGCGGCGCGGGAGGCGGGGCGCTCTCGAGGACTGCGGCGTCGCCTCCCGAGTCGCCTGAAACGAGCGACACGGGTGCAGCTCGTTTTTCCGCAAGCTTGTTTGTATTTAGTAATGCTGAATGCTGGTTCCTCTATTCTCATGACGGCCAATATACTGACATACGCTGTGCATATACAGACACATGGGCCTCTAAATTGCAGAAGGGGTAGATATATGACCCTAAATAGTTAATAGTAGCTTTTGTGGGTATCATGGGGATATTTTTACGATCTTAGGATGATGATACAATTGACAATAGTATTGAAGGTTTATCGAAACATGCATTTTCGGCACAGTTCAGGAAAATCGGTATGACCGCAATTGAGGAGAGGTACCGCAATTGATGAGCTGTACTACCACAGCCCGGTAGTATCAGATTCTAGATGGCGGTACGATTTTACCAAACAGCATGTTTTTCAAAGTTTCTTCTTCCCCAAGAATCGGTCAGACCGCAATTTAGGAGCGGTACTACCACAGTGCGGTAGCACCGATGTTTACGGGTGGTATTACCGATTTTGCTCTGTTCGCTGGCTAGCTTGGGGGCGTTGTTTGTATTTTAGGTCTTTTTCATGGGTTTTAATGCATATGTGTTGCATGATGCATGTTTTGACTAACATAGGTCAAGTTGCGAAGAACTTATTCTCGGAATCGATTTTCTTGATCTATTGTTGTGCATGAAGCTTGGAGGTCAAGGACGGTCAACGGCGGGAATGATCGGGACTAGGCTTGAAGATCTGAGGTTCAGAATGATCGAGGATGCCAGGTGAAGTCAGTGGACTCAAGCATGGCGCAAAATGAACAATGATGACCGAACGGAAAGTTCGGTGCGGCAGGTTGCATCAAGTGGCGCGGGGTCGGTGTAAGTGCCATGGTGGTTTCGGTAGGAGCCAGATGGGAGAGACTTGCCGACATGAAGAGAGCCCTTGATCAACCCACATGAGGCAAAGCATGCGATTGCTTCATGAAGATTGGACTCGGTCTTTGGAGAAGGATCTAGAAATGGTATTTTGATAACTTCACCTAAATACCGCCTTGATGGCTTTTGGTTAAACCACGGCGCAAGACGGCGTAAGGAGAAGTGGTTTAGGTTAAGAGTAGATGAATACGATGTTTTGAAAAGTATTTGTGAGTGAAACCCGTTTGTGTGTGGGCTTAACTGGTGCCCATTTACGTGTCTTCCTCTAAAGGCTAGCCTCCACTATAAAAGGAGAGGGTGCTGGTTGTGCACCTCCCAACACTTGCATTAGAAAAACCCTAGTTTTTGTTTAGGGAGAGGAGAGGGAAGTGGAGAGGTTAGGGTTCTTGACAGGTGGATTGATTGAGTGCTCAAGTGTTGAGTTTTTATCCTCCATAGTGGAGTAACTGTAAACCAACTTTAATCTCCAATCAATCCAAGCAAGATTCTTCAAGACGACTCTCCTCTTGTTCTTTCTCTCTCTTTGGTGATTTTGGATTTTTGATGATTATTTGGTTTCTTATCGAGATCTTGCTTGCTGTGATATGATAGACTTAAAACCTTCTTGCTTAAAAATAACTTTGAGATGAGTAAAGTAAACAAGACCATGTTCATTCTTAAGCATGGCAATGCCTTCTTGCTTGTTCATATTTATGTAGATGATATTATCTTCGGTGGTTCTTCTCATGCTTTTGTTTTCAGTTTTTCTAAGACCATGTCCAGGGAATTTGAGATAAGTACGATGGGAGAGCTCAACTACTTTCTGGGGCTTCAAATCAAGCAATGGAAGGAAGAGATCTTCATCCATCAGACAAGTACACCAAGGATCTGCTCAAGCGCTTCGAGATGGGTCGCTGCAAGCCGATCGCCACTCTCATGGCGACTTTGACTTCTTTGGATCCAGACGAGGAAGGAGAAAATGTGGATCAACGCGAGTACCGCAACATGATTGGCTCCCTCCTTTACCTGACGGCCTCAAGACCGAACATCCACTTCACAGTCTGCCTCTGTGCGAGGTTTCAGGTGTCTCTGAGGCCTTCCCAACGCCAAGCCGTCAAGCGCATCTTCAGGTACCTTTACTCTACCCTCTAGTATGGCATTTGATATTCCTACTCATCTTCCTTGTCCATTCGAGGGTTTTCTGATTCTGATTTTGCGGGTTGTCGGGTAGATAGGAAGAGTACCTCAGACACTTGTCACTTCTCTTATTTCTTGGTCTTCTAGGAAGCAGTCCTCTATTGCATAATCCACTGCATAAGCTGAATATGTAGCTGCCGCTAGGTTATGTAGTCAAATTCTGTGGATGGTGTCCACCCTTAAGGACTATGGGTTAGCTTTTGCTAGTATTCCTCTTCTCTGTGATAACACTTCTACCATTAATATTGCTAAGAACCCTGTGCAACATTCCAGGACCAAGCACAATGGCATTCGCTATCACTTCCTTAGGGACCATGTAGAGAAGGGTGATATTATGCTAGAATTTGTAGAGTCTGAGGCTCAATTAGCTGATATCCTTACCAAGCCTTTAGACCAAACTAGGTTTGCCACCTTAAGGAGTGAGTTAGGGATAATTTACCCTTATGGGTTGGTTTGAGGGGAAGTTGGTTCTTTTCTGAGCTTTTCTAGTTCATCTAATCTTTCTTTGATCTTTTTCTAAACTTGCTGATCTTTTTAATCTTTTTAGCCTTTTTGCGTTTCTTGCATCTCATTGTATCATATTGCATTCATATGAAAATCACAAAAAGATGCATTGTAATATAAGCTTTACTGCTTGTCCTTTAAATTAATGAAGTTTTTCTTATTACCCCCCTTGAGTTTTAGTATTTCAATTCTTGCTCAATGTCTTGTCTAGTTCTTTGACTTGCTAGAATTACCATGCTTCCACATGTGTAACTCAGTCTTTGCTTAAGAGCTAGATTTTTAAGACAACTTGAACTAAAAATTGTAAATTTTGGATCTTTTAGCTAGTTGCATAATTAGTGATCTTTTTGTGACACTGACCATGTCAAAATTGATTTGTTAGCTCTTGAATATAGGATTGAACATTCCTTGAGCTTCTTGCTCCTTTGTGAATATGAAATTGATCTTGTACAAAAGAAAATTTTTAAGGTTCTCATGTAATTAAATTATGCTAAACTATTATCACGAGACTACATGTCAAAAACATGAACTTGGAGATAGTTTGATGATCCAGACGATCTCATGGGGTATGCTTGTCAAAATTGACATGAATATCAAGATTTGTCGCCTTGGTTGAAGTTTAGGAAGAGTTTGTGGATGACTCCTAGTCCAGTATCTTCTTTACTAAGATAGACCTTTAATCAATGTCAATATTAATTGTAAATGAAAACTGCTAGTAAAAATTGGGTGATTGAGTTACTTTGAGTAAAATGATTCACTTTCAGAATTTTTGTCTCTAGAATGGTCTTTGTTAGCTTCTTGATCTCATATCGACATTCTGTTATGGCCATTGTCACTTTATGATATCTTTTGATGAACTTGCTAATTTTGAAGTTTTGCTTAAATTGTTACAATTCATCGCTTTATCTTGAGCCTTCTAGCTTAGTTTTGATATATATGTCTTAACATGATCTTGCTAGCACCTTCAGGCTTGATAGGTATTGAGTAATAGTAGAAATACTAGCTTATTCTTTTGGGTAATCTCCAAAGCTTCTTGTACTAAAAATTGAAATATACAAAAAAAAAATGAAGTCGCTCCATTACATTTTATGCATACTCTTTCTTATGTTTTTTCCTCATTTCTGTATTTGTGATCTCTAGATGAGTGGAAGGCATGATTCCTTGATGACTACATTGTCAAAGGGGGAGAAGATATAATAAAAATGTTAAAAGGGAGAACTATCTGGAGAAAAAGGGAAAAAATAAAATCCTTTGAAAAATGATGATCATAGTGAGGGGTAGTTTGTTTAATTTGCATTCTTATGATCTTATTATCATTTCTGATCTTGAATTGTAATTCTTAGAACCTCACAATGATCAAAGGTCAAATTGAACAATTGTTCTTTCATATGGATATTAAGTGAGATTTTTTACTCTTATATGGCAATTGAAGCTTTCTTGCTTTTTTGCATTATCTCGCTTGCTTATGCTAATTTGATTCCAAGTTGGTCATTTCCATTGCATTCTCTTTCTTATGTACCAAGTTGTGCATTTGCGCGAAAACATTTAGTTATTTCTGTTTTCAAACCTCAAACTTTCATTCTTAGGAAATTGCCAATGTGTTCATCAAGGGGGAGATTGTGGATATCATGAGAATATTCTCATGATCTTAGGATGATGATGCAATTGACAATAGTGTTGAGGGTTTGTTGAAACACGTGTTTTTGGCAAAGTTCAGGAAAATCGGTATGACCGCAATTGAGGAGTGGTATTACCGCAGGGCAGTCTGACCGCAATTGATGAGCGGTACTACCGCAGTACGGTAGTACCGGATTCTAGATGGCAGTGCGATTTTACCAGAGAGCATGTTTTTGGAAGTTTCTTCTTCCCTGAGAATCAGTAAGACCGCAATTGAGGAGTGGTACTACCGCAGTGCGGTAGCACTGGTGTTTACTGGCGGTATTACCGGTTTTGCTCTGTTCACTGGCCAGCTTGGTGGCGATGTTTGTATGTTAGGTCTTTTCATGGGTTTTAATGTATATGTGTTGCATGATGTATATTTTGACTAACGTGGGTTAAGTTGCGATGAACTTGTTCCCATAATCGATTTCTTGAGCTATTGTTGTGCAGGAAGCTTGGAGGTCAATGACAGTCAACGACGAGAATGATCGAGACTAGCATTGAAGAGTTGAGGTTCAGAACGATCGAAGATGCCGGGTGAAGTCAGTGGACTCAAGCATGGCGCAAAATGGATAATGATGACCGAACGGGATGTTCGATGCGACAGGTTGCATCAAGCGGCGCGGAGGTCGGTGCAGGTGCCATGGTGGTTTCAGTGGGAGCCAGATGGGAGATACTTGCCGACATAAAAAGAGCCCTTGATCAGCCTATACGTGGCGAAGCATGCGATTGCTTCATGAATATTGGAGCCGATCTTTGAAGAAGGATTAAGAAGGGGTATTTTAGTAACTTCACCTAAATACCACCTTGATGGATTTTGGCTAAACCACGGTGCAAGACGGAGCAAGGAGAAGTGGTTTAGGTTAAGAGTAGATGAAGATGACGCTTTGAAAAGCGTGTGTGAGTGAAACTCATTTGTGTGTGGGCTTAACGGGTGCCCATTTAGGTGTTTTCCTCTAGAAGCTTGCCTCCACTATAAAAGGGGAGGGTGCTGGTGGTGCACCTCCCAACCATTGCATTAGAAAAACTCTAGTTTGTGTTTAGGGAGAGGAGAGAGAAGTGGAGAGGTAAGGGTTCTTGAGAGGTAGATTGATTGAGTACTCAATTGTTGAGATTTTGTCCTCCATAGTGGATTGGCTATAAACCAACTTCAATCTGTAATGTCCTGAAAGCAGTTTAATTGATTTTCTTTTCAACGAAGTTTTCAACCAGCGAAAAATGAAGTTAGGAGGGTTTTTGGTGAATCGTCGACAACCTGGGCCATGGGCCGCAGCTCAAATGGCCCAGGGGGGCCCAACCGGCCACAAGAAGGGGGGGAGGTGCCACCTTCCCCCCCTAACCCTAGCCGCCGGCCTCCCCTTCCCCTCTCCTATTTGGCACCGCCCTTTCCCCTCCCTCCTCTCCTTGGCAGCAGGCTCCCCCATCCCCCTACCTTCCCTGGCGCCTTCCCCTCCGCTCTCAAGTCACCCCCTCCGTTGCTGCCATTCCCCGGAGGTTCCCGGTGTTGGCCGCGTGCTGTTCTGTCTGTCTGACGAGAAAGAACTGTCTGTTTGTTCCTCAATTTGACCTTGTTAATGTACGATTCAGGACCTCCACCCATTTAGGTTACTGTAGCATTTTAAATAATCTTTCCATATTGATAAAGAACACCTCCATTGGATCTGTAGAGTGAAAGATAAAGATATGCCCTGTTCTTTGCTGCTGAATGATTGTCTGGACAGATGTGTGTCATACGTTTTCAACTGCTGGTTAGCCTATTGTTTTTGCAGATATAGTGAATCTTGTCAACTAGAGTTTTGTAGACTAGTTCGTTAAGATTCATTGAGCACTTGTTTCACTTCATTATGAGTTACAGATATTTAATTATGATTTTTCTCGTACTGCTGCCCAGTAGAGCTATAAGCTGGCTGAATAGTTGGATTGTCGGTTTGAACCCATTGATTGTGTTGGATAGTTAGAGGGTTAGGGTAGGACATCTGTAGCTATGTCTTACCTTGTTATCCTTATTCTGAATATATATTTGTGTAGGCGGTGATGCGGTGAGTGGAGGGGCACCTTCGTTGCCTCCTGACACGTCACAGCGCGGAAGGTAAGTACCTTGTTTGATTCTATTGAATGTTGATGATTGAACGTGGATGTAATGCTAGACTTGCTAGTTATATTCATATGCTGAGTATTATTCTTTATTTTCATGTGATAAAAGTTCATTTCATGTCATCCATTCTATTCATGCCATGTTTTCGTTGTGACCACAGGAGTGGAAATCAAAAGACCCAACAATTCCAGTATGGGCATGTAAGTCCCACCACTCCAACGTGGGTAATCTTGGACACCCGTATGAAATGTTAGTCATACGGTATTTGGCTCCCCGAACTTTGTTAAGTACGGGCTCAAGTGAACACCGACGGGTGTATCACTCGTTATACCGGTATAAGTTATTGAGCAGTCCATTCCTTCCAATGCATCCATTCATTCCATTCATACTCATAAGTGTTCAGAGATAAGTTCATACTTTTTATTGAGATTGAATAGTTCATAACCTTGAATGTTCAATTGGTTGATGTACTTGCTGAATTTTGACTCATTCTTGTTTTCTTTATTTATTTAGGTGATCGTTGATGATGACTCTGTTGGAATGGAATAGACCTGCACGTATCACACAGTTCACTACAATTTACTTTCATTAATAGTGTCGAGTATGACTTTCAGTTGTTAATTGAAGAATTGTAATAGATAAGTTTACTACTGCATGATATTTCTCTCCACGTTTTATTTTCTTGTTAAATGATGCCAGTGGTTCACTTCAATTATTTCTTGATTATGTTTGATGAATTCAGTCTTTATTCCTGCCATGCTACTATTAAAGTTGGTCCCTTTATGTACTTAGACGAGTTTAAGTTTAAATTCTTCCACAATTTGGTTGTATGTTAGTCATTTAGATAACATCTTAGCTTCCGAATAGTCAGAGTGTTACAGTTGGTACAAGAGCGGGCTTTAGGTTAGTGGTTAATAAAAATATATTAAATTGACACACTGTGCACACTAGGAGGGAATGTGTAATTCATTACTTCCGCATTTCCATTGATGTGATTCGATTAATGATCCGTTGTTGAATTGTTTTATGCTATGTTGTTGTTAATCTATGATATGACGTGATATTCTATATATTCATAACTGATTATATTGGTTGTGCTTGTTGATAACAGGTGTTAAGAAGTTGAGGTCGTGGTTGTTACTCTGGGATTCACCAGGTTACACCACCGTTCGTGGTATGTGGTTAGAGGAGTAGTTACCCCGAGTACCCTAGTTCCAAGTGTTGAGCGTGAGTTGCTTTAGAAAGTTGTTCTCTTCTCTGGTGGTGGTTGATGAATTTCTCTTGGGTTCATGGTTCTTGGTAGTTGGTGAGTTTCAATAGGTCTTTAATGGTTCTCTGAAATAAATATTGTTTTTTGACTGTTAAGTTGCTTATACTACTGGTGATCTTCGTCAATTGGCAATATAGATATTTCTATGGTTGTTCCTTCTTTCTCATTGGAAAAGAGCGACTCATTTACTCGTTTGACAGTTGGGATAATGAGAGTTTTATGTTGGAAGTTCGTTAACATGAGAAACCTTTGGCTCCATGTATTTCTTTTCGATCATTCTGTGTGCTGAAGTTTAATGCATGTCTTTTCTGAAGAAAAGTGTTAAAACCCTTTTGGTGGTGCCTTGTTGTGATTAAGTCGGAGATTGTAATCAAACAAAATGGTGGGCTACGGGTTTCTATTGACCCCTATTTATTTTTCAAAATAATTCTTATCTTTTTACTGTTGAGCCCTCTTTGCTACTTATAAAAGTTATTATTGACAAGATCGTTTTCTTTTATGATAGTCCTATCTTTCTAGTTGTTAAAGGAGGCCTAGTTATCCGTTTGGTATTTTGGGAGAATGGGAATTATCTTTTACAAAGTTCATTGAAGAAAGTTTTGACTCTGCCCGTTTCTTTTGAAGTAGTTGGAGTGTTGGAGTTTAGAACCTCTATTTGAAAAACTTTATGCTTTCGCCACATTGATATTTCTAACCTTCAAAGTCAATAATTTCTTCTCATTTGGAGTTTGGTCTTCTTTTCGTTCGGGTCATGTAGGCTCAACTGTGGACTTCACATATGTTCTCTGATTTAATTGCCTAATGGGTTTTCCCCTTGGTCCTATGTACATTGCGAGTGATAAATGACTTTCTAGTTGGCGAAATCGTTTTCATGTGCCTCTTCTTTTGAGAAAGATTCAACCTATTCTTTTCGCATGGGTTTTCGAGGTGTTTTCTAATTGTTATTGTGAGATTGATGTTAATACTTGTAGTAAATTGATCGCCTCTAGTCATATCGCTTAAATGAGAATACTTCAAGTTTAGTTTTCGTGATCTTTTTGGAGCTAATGAATATTCTGGTACCTAAAATTAATTTAAATAAAATGGTGTATGGGAATGTCTTGTTGCTTCTTCAGATTTTCGTGTGATTTAGCCTTAAAGGCTCCTTGGGTTGAGTTCGCAAAGTGAAGTTGCAATCAAAGAAATTTTTGTTGATTTCTTCAAGAGGAAATTAATCTGTTTGCTTTCCGTGAAATCCTGTAAACGAAAATGTTTCGAGTTTTGTCGTTGAGATCATTTGGATCTCATGTTTCATGAGTAGATGAACGGTTCCGAGCAAATTTGGCGTGTTAAAGAATTTTGTTGGTTCTTAAGTAGTTCTGTGGGTTGGACTAAAGAACTTATCTTGTTCGTTGTGGCAAAGTGTTGTTATTGTCAAAAGGGTTAAATTCAGTGTTGAAGGAAAGAGTGCAGTAGAAGTATTTGAGAATAGGAGTCAAGTTTTATAACCCGTGGTTATTTGGATCGTGCATAAACTTTCTGCTCTTTCCGCACAAGAGATGTCGAGTTTCAATCGCAATGTCATTTTCTTATTGGCTGTTATTTGCTATTCCCTTTTTTGAGGGATGTATGCCCTCATCTGTGAACTCAACTTTCGTTTTCTAAGATCATCATTATCAAATCATTTCTTTTGGTTTCGTGCTCGCTGTGAGGAGCAATGTTTTCCTATGTGATGAAACATGTCCTTGTTCGCCTCTTTCTTTTGAGAAAGGAGCCACAATTCTATGTTGTAAAGTTTTACAAGGCGTAAATTAGCAACTGTTTGGTGATGGTTAAATAATTGTAGCGATGAGATTTTGCTACCAAGCTATTGGGGGGATAGTAGAAGATGAATTGGTTTTGATCTATACCTCTTGGAGGAAATTTGATTCAATGGAAGTTTGACTTCGAAGTAAGTCTGAATAGTGTTACGGCCGAATAGAACCTATGGTATAGTGAGATTCCAGAACTTCAGTTCATGTTGAAAGATCGAGGATTATCGAAGGTATGAAAACCTTAATTAAATTTTTTTAGGGTAACACAATTGGATAGTATTGCGAGATTATGTGGGTAACTTCTGATGATGTCAATGAGTGAGTATGTTAGAATGGTGGGAAAGTTAGAGATTTAATCCGATGATTTTACTATCTGTTATAAGAGAAATTTGTTGTAGAGGTCTTGTAAGTTAAATCTGGGCTTTGCGTTTTTATGCTAGACCTTTGGTCACACAATGATTTTGTATAGAAAAAAATGGAATAATGGAGTTTCCTAAGCAGTGGAATGATCATTGATAGAACCCTTCTGATGTAGTACATAAACGTGTGTAGCAAGGATTTTGAGATGTTGTTTTTGAATATTGGAGGTACTGTGATTGAGTGGGACATTCTTTTGTGGTGCTTTGGGTGCCTTCTATCAAATTAATTTTGTTAATAGAATGAGTTACCTAGAGTATTCTGTTGATTCAATAGAGCCTCTTCACAATGGTGTGGATGATGTATTTTAGTTTGAGCATAATTTGAGGATGTATAATTAAGAGGTTTAAGCTCATGTGGTATGCGATGAAATCGAATTTCAAGGTTCGAGGGAAGTTTTATTCCTAAAAGAGAAACTGAGACTCGGTTACTTCTTGAGTCAGCCATTCCATACCGAGTGCGGGAAGCACAACAGCTTGATCAGATGCTCCAGCGAGTGAGGGAGCGTTTTGTTGAGGGCAAACAAGGCCACTTCAGTGTAGATGAGTCTGGTGCATTGCGTTTTAAAGGTCACCTCTGTGTACCACAGGAGGCTCAAGTTAAAGATGAGATTCTAAGGGAAACACATCGTACTCCGTATACCGTACATCCTGGTGAGACCAAGATGTACAATAATTTAAAGAAGAATTTCTGGTGGAAAAGGATGAAAGTTGATATCGCTCAATATGTAGCATCTTGTGGAGTTTGTCAGCGGGTCAAGGCTGAGTATAAGCGACCAGCAGGTTTGTTGCAACACTTGGAGGTTCCAGTCTGGCCGTGAGATGATATATCTATGGATTTCGTAGTTGGTTTACCTCGCACACAGCGAGGAAATGATGTTTTTTGGGTCATTGTGGACTGGTTCAGTAAGTCTGCATATTTCATTCCTATTCGTACAACAAATTCAGCAAGTGATTTGGCTCCTCTGTATGTGCGAGAGATAATGCGGTTACACGGAGTTCCTAAAACTACTATTTCTGATCGAGATGCTAAATTTTGTCTCCAAGTTCTGGGAGAGTTTGCAGAGTGCCCTGGGCACACAGCTTCGTCTTAGCACCGTATTTCACCCCCAAACGGATGGTCAGTCCGAACGCATCATACAAACTCTGGACGATATGCTCAGATGTTGTGTTATGACTTGGAAGGGAAGCTGGGAAGATCATTTGGCTTTGGCAGAGTTCGCCTACAACAATAGCTATCACGCTAGTATTCGAGCTGCCCGTTTGAGGTTCTCTATGGGCGAAAGTGCAGGTCCCCGTTGTGTTGGGATGCAGTTGGAGAGTGAGCAGTTTTGGGTCCCGATTGGGTTCAATAGACAGTGGCCAGAGCAGCAGAGATCAGGAAGAATCTGTTGGCTACTAGAGCCGACAGAAGAGCTATGCAGATGTCAGAAGGCGAGATTTGGAATTCGAAGTGGGGGACGAGCTTCTGTTGAGAGTATCGCCCACCCGAGGCGTAGTGCGGTTTGGTACCAAAGAGAAGCTTAGCCCGAGGTACGTTGGACCATTTCCAATCATGGCACGAATTGAGAAATTGGCATATCGTTTGGATCTTCCTGAGTCCATGCGGGGAGTTCATAATGTGTTCCATGTTTCGATGTTGAGAAAATTCCTGAAAGATCCAGAACATGCTATTCCCTTGGAACCTTTGAGAATTGAGCAAGACCTTACCTTCGAGTCCCGGCCAGTGAAAATATTAGAAGAGTTAGAACGGGTTCTGAGGAACAAGACCCTGAAGTATGTTAAGATTCTTTGGTCCCGTCAAACTGAGAGAGAAGCCACCTAGGAGCTATAGTCCCGCATGGAAGAGCAGTATCCAGATCTGTTTACCTCTGGTATGTATATTCGTTGATTTCAACATTGTGGTATTCTGACCTTAGTTTGTTTTCTTTGTCGTTAAGAATTCGAGGTCGAATTCCGTTAAGGGGGTAGAATGTAATATCCTGAAAGCAGTATAAGGGACTTTCTTTTCAACGAAGTTTTCAACCAGCGAAAAATGAAGTTAGGAGGGGTTTTTCGGTGAATCGTCGACAACCTGGGCCATGGGCCACAGCTCACATGGCCTAGGGGGCCCCAACCGGCCACAAGAAGGGGGGAGGCGCCACCTCCCCCCTAACCCTAGCCGCCGGCCTCCCCTTCCCCTCTCCTCTTTGGCGCCGCCCTTTCTCCTCCCTCCTCTCCTTGGCAGCAGGCTCCCCATCCTCCTACCTTCCCTGGTGCCTTCCCCTCCGCTCTCAAGTCACCCCCTCCATTGCTGCCAATCCCCGGAGGTTCCCGGTGTTGGCCGTGTGCACGGAGGAAGGAAAGAGGTGAGAAAGGAGGAGATGAGGAGGGTGCAACTTCGTGGGTTTTTCTTCAGCGATTTCTTGAGGTTCTACAAGGGTAACCATGGCTTCCCCTCGTTGTTAGATTCATAAGATATGATAATTCGATTTGATTAGTTGGATCGTTTTGCCTCTGTTGTTAGATCCAATCTGTACAATAGGTTGTGCGCCCAGTTTCGACATCTTACAATCAGAATCTGGTATTTTCATCTTCGAGAGTTTTATATCCCTGGTTTTTATATTTTCATAGCCACCGAGATCACGAGATTCCGCCTTACGGTTTAGGAGATATGAATTTTTTCTTTGCGTGCTGTTCTGTCTGTCTAACGAGAAGGAATTGTCTGCTTGTTCCGCAATTTTGACCTTGTTAATGTACGATTCAGGACCTCCACCCATTTAGGTTACTGTATAATTTTTAATAATCTTTCCATATTGATAAAGAACACCTCTATTGGATCTGTAGAGTGAAAGATATGTTATATTCTTTGCTGCTGATCGATTGTCTGGACAGATGTCTGTCATACGTTTTTAACTGCTGGTTAGCCTATTGTTTTGACAGATTTAGTGAAGTTTGGTATGTTTCAAGTTTCATGAAGTTTGAAATTGTTGATCAAAAGTTGCGCAAAGTTTGGATTTTGGTTTCGGACTGATTTTCCTGTTCATCATGTTGTTTTTACTGTTTATCTGGTAATACCGCTACTGTTCACCGGTATCACCACTGTGCGGTAATATTACTACTGTTCACTGGTATTACCGATACTGTTCATCAGAACTGTGCATAAGCGTGTGTTTTATGTTTTTGGTTGTTGTGTTTTAGGGTTTGAATTGGATTCTATACAAGTCTTGTGCTATGCTGGTATATTGATCTTCGTAGATCTCATAGCTATTAGAGTAAAAATCATGTCGAATCCGATCATAGTAAAAAAAAGAGATAATACCTCTTTTCAGCCCCTTCTAACCGTCGTTCCGGTATAACAGCTTTCTTCGGCCATTTTGAAGCTGCTGGCGTCTTCTTTCTCCTGATCATCTCAATCATCTTTTTTTGGGTGATCATATATCCGATCATCTATCTTTGCATGACGTGTCATCCACCGACTAAATTCGTCTGCAGTTTGAGTATAACATGGCCTGCTACTGGTCTGCACGCTCAGTTTCCAAAAGTCAATCTACAAGTCATCGCACATGGCGATCTGCGCGTACATACTATATCGATCAATGATCGTGTATGCAACAATCATGGAGTATACTATTCACGCAACTATATGAAAGTAGCAACCACCAATATATTAATTAATATACTACTAACTAAGTGGCCGTGCGTTGCTATAAAATATCTTATAAATGTAATCATTTATCAATTAAGTAGATATAATATATCTTAATTCGTCAAAACGCATAGAGCAGAGCAGAGGCGGAGAGGAGGAAGTAAGGTTCGTCCAGATCCGGCCGATAGAAGCGGCGACGGGGCGGAGACGCGCGGAGTAAGGCAGAAGAGCGAGGGTAGAGTCGAGGGAGGAGAGGAGGAGGAAGAGCAGATGGCGTCGCATGGTCGGGAGAGGAGGAGCAGGGACCGCACGATGCGAGAAGATAGTTTGTTGATAATATGGTCTGCATGTCAGTAGATAGGGCCAGAAGTTGAAGAGCGAGGAGAACGGACGATCACCGATTTTAATTTTTAAATAGTAAAGATATTCCTACCGTCCTAGTAGAAAGCCCCCACCCCAATATATAATCTTGGTCAAGGCTTCCAAACCCAGATAACTTGACCACCTCAAAACCTTGTGCGCAAGAGCTAGCTGTTTCTTGCCAAAAAGGGGATTTCGCTTATTTTATCACTAACAAGCTACCATGTAGGTCTTCCAAGTTGCAACCTCCACTTATTCGTTCTCTCTTCCGGTACTCTAGTTGATTACGTTGAACTTAATTAGCACCACATTAATTAATTAGTGGTAGAGTAATCTCCGGACAAATAAGCAAAAATACTAGGAAAGGACTGCGAAAATATGAACAGGCGTATTAGTCAGTTGTAAGTACTTTTACTGATTGATCTGTCTCTAGTCTTGCGTACGTTCCCTTTAATTCTACGGTCGGTCTCCGACAATTCAAAGTTTTCTATCACATTCGTTGTATTATTATTCAAATGTTTCAAGTTGAAAAATCACCATGAGCTAGATAAAATATCATATATTCATGTTCCAGCTCTTTCTCTCTCTTAAATCTCGACAAGTGAAGACTGAAGAGTATGCATCCATGTAGAATAATTCGGAAGCTTATTTATGAGCGTTTTTTTTTCCTTCATTGTTGTGCTATAGTACATGTAGAAGAAATGTAAGCGAAATTTGCCCTAAGCTTAATGTCAATTTCTCGAAATTAATTAACTAGTGCATGCAAGTTGGTGCTTTGCGTATATATGTACTTAATAATAATATATTAGCTTGTCTAAGTATTGTCACAGTCCAAGAGTCATATGGCTAGCTCGATGCGTATGCACGGTTAATTTGTTTACACCGATTAATCTATGCATGGTCGACAGGAAATATATATATAGCAAGCCAAATCGCCAGCACATTAAGGGTAATCAATGTGCCTTCCTTTGTTGAAATTTGACGGTCAATTTGAATTTCAACAAGCTCGCCACTCTGTCTAGTACTCCTTTGAAGGACTTTTCCCACGTACGAGTACTTTAATTGTTCTTTTTGTAACAGGCGCTACGTACTGTTTGTCTCTACGAATAAAAGAAAGCTATAGGTACATTTGTCTATAAATCCGTGCTATTTTCTGAAAAATCAAATCCGTGCTGCGTACTTTCACATTTGGAACGCATATATACTTAATTTCTCTTCTTTTTTTAAGAATAATAATTTGCTTTCTACTACTATATCATCTCAAGTCAAATAATTTAGTACAGTAAAATAAGCCAAATCATTTCCCCTGGCATTTCTGAGAGCTTTGTTAATCTTACGTACATTTGCAACTCCAAACGTGCTAATACCTTCCATTCTACTCAGCTTAATTACCCTGCAGGTTCATATATATATGCGAGCTGTTCAATTTTGATGCATGACAAATATATGCTATATATCGTTGATTGATCCGCCATTTCAAACGTAACTTCGTGGTAAATGTATGGAACAATCAGGAGCTAGCTGTGGTGTTTGCGCAATCATCAGTACCAAATATGCTGATCAATCATATATACGACTACGTACTAATCCCCACCTAACCTTGCACTGAGTGCATCATGCATGTAATTGAACAACTTTACCAATGGAATCGAACGTAATCGAATATACACACACGTTGTGAACGCATTCAAAACGACTACTGAATTAGTAATAAATACGGTCAACGTAGAGGTCAAAGCTCAACATATCTCCAATATAGTCAGGGTCTTCAAAGGAAGTTCAGATGAAAAATACACTTGCTATGTGTCTGCTGATCAACCTAATTCTTGATTTTCTTATATATGCCGGGTGCATGTTCAAGGTCAGCCCTACCTAGTCTTGGTTTCTTGAGTTCAGAAGCGCGCATACATACACATTGTGTACTCCAGTTGATCAATACAGTGATCTAATTAATAAAGTTGGTTTGGTTACTCGATCTCATACCTAATCATGGTTATTAAAAAACCAGTGCTGAAAATTTGGTGCTGCATGCCAGGGCGACATATATAGCTTTCATGGTATGAAAAGTGCGATAAAGCTAGATAATGATAATTATTTTTTCCTGAGGAAAGCCCCCAAAAAAAAATTGCACTGGGTTTTAATAATTGCAGTCCTACATTTGCATGGAGTATCTTCCAATCTTTATATGCGGGGAAAAAAAACATAGACAGTATTACTACTGAAGCTAGGCTGTATATAGTATAATACATTGTTCTCCATGGCTAGCTGCATCATTATCAGTTATCGCAACGGTATTCTTCGTTTTTTTAGTTGGGTGCCTATTTATTCCTCTTAATTGATGTGTTCAATGTCTAGTTCCTAGTATGTATTCTCAACAACCTAATCTTTAAAAACTTTTGCCTTAAGGAGTTCAAGATTCTTTCACTCAGGGGGGCCTACCATTATGATAAACTCTTGCGGACCCCAGAGCTCCCACCTGTCCGGAAACCCCCTACCCTCGGTCCTTCCCCAGTTCTTCCTCCCTAGTACCACTATCAGCGTCGGAGGAGAATCAATCCCATTCCCAGACGGCCAGAGTGACTTCAAGTCTTCAAGTTGTTGGGCCGTGGCTGACTTCAAGTCTTCACGTTACTGGGTCGAGCCCACCCAGTTTTCTTTCGCCCATGACCCAACCGACCAATCGTACATGGCCTCAGGCCCTCAACTGCCTCCAGCCGGCGTGGTGGCGCTGGTACTGGTCGGCCTACGGTGCGGTGTGGAGTCGAATGAGCCAAGGCACTCCCCATCCGGCCTCCTCCCAAAGCCCGAGCCCCCAATCAACAACTCCCTAGCGCGGGCGGAGTGAGCGGTGGAGCAGAGTTAGTGTCGAGCGGCTCTGCTCCCGGGGGGCATGGCGAGCGATGCGGAGTGGGAGCGTGGCGGCGCTGCTCCCAGAGCGCAGGCGGTTGACGCTGGTGCCGGGTGTCTGGCAGTGCGACATTGCTCCCAGACGGCGCAGCGTGGGTTGCTATACTCTCGGGTGCGTGGCGGCTGTGACGAGGATGTTGGAGGGAGCGAGGAGCCAAGGGGGCCAAGGCATTCCACATCCGGCCTCCTCCGAAAGCCCCAAGCCCCAATCGACAACTCCCTAGCGCGGGTGGAGCGGGCAGCGCGGCAGCCGAACCCTAGCGTGGCTGCGCGAGAGGCGCTACGGCAGAGCAGGCTCGTGGTGTGCGTCGTTGCTGAGCTGGCGGGCCACGCTCGTGTGGAGCGTGTTGCGCCTGCGGCAGGCCGGCAGCGGTAGAGAGGCAGTAAGTGATTAAATGTTCTTCTCAAATCACCCTAAATGAGTAACATGAGTGCTTAATGCATCTAGGATGTTCGCATATTCTAAAAGTAATTCATTTAATTAGTTTGTTGAGCACTAGCTTGTTTTTTGAAAACAAGTTAGTTGAGCAATAAAGTAATTAAAACACGGGAACTTGAATATATGATTAGTTCATTGAGCAACACATTCTATTGAGTGAGTGAGGGCCTAGCGACTAAACCCTAGCGGTGTGCAGCGAGTGCTGCCGCACACCCAACAAGGAAGAGCAGTCTGGTGAGGCAACGATGCACCGCCATACCTAAGATTTAATCATTGGTCCGCCACTTCTTTCACCCCAATAGCTATATCGAGCTATCAAGATAAAAAAGAATCATTCAAACAAGAACAAGGCAACAAGAAGATCAAGACTCGCCAAAATCCCCGTTGGACTGGTCAGATCGGGTGAAAAGTAGCGGTCAAATTGGATGAACAGTACAATCAGTCCATAACTGAATTTCAGTACGATTTTAAAACCACAAATTGATCCAACTTTCGATTCACAACTCCAAACTTTATGAAACATGAAACACACCTTATATAGGATGTCAGAAACCTATTCCAATCAAAAATCTTGAAAATCATTGACAAAGTTCTGATATTTTTCCGTTTGAGTTAAGGTTTCACCAAAACTAAGCCAAATATAAAAACAATGATTAAGAAGAACTCGCAGGAGGAATCAATCCAAGATGGCTCAGGTTGGTTTCCCACATGTCCTAGCACCCTCAATCACAACAAGAATCAAGCCAAAAGCCATTAAGAGCAAAAACGCCCAAATCGCCCTTTATTCGACTAAAATCGGGCGAAATCGAGAAGTTGCAATAGAAAACACTTAGATGGATGGGATCTAGTCACCAAGAGATATATTTATAACTTACACGTCCTAGGTACAAATCAAGATCAAGAGGGGGGAAGGAACACAAAAAATCAAGCCAAATCAAGAAATCAATACTTGAGCATATGAGATGACGACTTGGACGGATTTGGAGATTTGGTTTCTTCTTGGAGATGAATATTTACAGCCACTCCTTTGGGAGGACAAAGCCACTAGGGCGGCGCATACACAAGTGACCTCATCTATCCCAATACATCTCTCGAACCCTAGCCTCCTTCTCTCTCCACTTTCCTAAAATTTTCATATTATGGTTCCTTGGTTTAGATTGATATGCAAATCCTACACTACCCCCTTATAAGGTGAAGGCGAGGTCTAGAGATAAAACCCTAACGAACATCCATTAAGCCAACACACAAACGGATCTCACTCACGCATCTTTCTCAAACCGACGTCTTCATCTTTAGCTCCATTAGGCCAAATCCATCATGCTTTGCCCTCCATGAAATATCCTTGACCTAATCCACTTAGGCCACCGCCATGGTTTCACACACCACCACCTTTCTGGTATTGGACAATTGACCAAAATACCCCTCTATCGACCTTTCCCAATTCCATCATATCGAAGCATCACCCATACTTTGCATCATCCATGTGGCCCTAATAACTTCCTACCAAGCCTCTCACGTGTTCGGATCCCATTGAACCATCCTCGCTTGCAAACAGGCCCAAGTCACTTGGCGTGCCATATATCTTACCATGCACCATGATCATACTCGGCTTTCCTGATCGTTCTGGACCTCAGCTCCTCCCTGAGCTTAGTTCCAATCCACCTTGTTGTTGCCCATCATATCCATCACCGGTAGCTCCCGCTTCGGTTCCTTGTAGTCTCGGCTTGTAACCTTCCCAGTAGCCTCGATCATCTTCCAATGGCACCTTGATCGTTCTGGACCCCAACTCCCCTAGCTTAGTCCCGATTCTATCTGCCTCACCATAACGTAGCTCGTAGTCCTACAACCATCACCGACAACCAACTCGTCACGTAGCACCGCACGACAACAAAACTCATCAATTGACACAATTGATGAGTCAAGAACACAAACCTTCAAAGCTTCGCTCCGGAAACATCACTTTACCTCAAAAGTCATTGCTCAAACTTTGCCTTCCACGGTTCTTGTCCATCTTGCACCTTACTTGAGTCCAACCATCTGACCCGACATCCATGACCGTTCTGGATCTTGGTTCTCCTAACCAAGTCTCTGTGCTCATCGTCGTTGACCATAATTGACTCCAAGCCATATGCACAACAATCGACAAAAAAATCGATTTCAGGCATAAATTCTTCGTAACTTGACCCACGTTAGCCAAAGCATGCATCATGCAAAACCTATGCATTGAATCCCATGACTTTGGCCAAATCCACAAAGTTCAAGACACTCTTGTGCATGACCTCATCGACCGTCGGGCCAGTCAACCAATGTTCGGTCGACCATACTGGCCTGATCGACCGCCACCCGATAACGGGGGCGGTCAGACCGCCAACCAGTGTCGCCAACCAATGGTTGGTTAGACCGCTTACTAATTCCAGAACACACTCTATCTGGACTTTTCGGCAAAACTTTATCTTGTTTAGCGTCCAGTCCCTATTTTCAATGGCACCTGGTGCAAACACATCTCTAAACACTCTCACATAGTGTTTGGTGTCCATTTCTCAAAAGCTCCCACCGCCGATCTGACCGCCCTATAGGGCCAGTCAAACCGCCAGCACCTTGACAGCAAATCCAACAATTTGCTAAACCGAGGGTTTAGTCTCTAAACTACTCGACACCGATGCCAGTTGTTCAACCCCAAGATTATGACCATACCACGTGATCCCCGCAATATCACTACTGTACTAGTCTGATTTAGTTCTCTCACAATTAATTATACTCCAAGATTTGTAGCATAGTACACACTGTGCCAAATTGCCAATGACCTTGTTGTATGGAGAGCCACACCAGAAATTAAATTAATCAATTACACCGACCATGGCTAATTCAGTAGTAGCAGTAATACTTTCGAAATAAATCTACGCATGACCGGTCATATATACTAATACTGAAATATCTTTCCTAAATGCAATGGGAATATGCAGAAACAAAACGCCCCTCCTCGCAGGCTGCCACTATTCGGTCTGTTGCTTCCATACTGCGGCGAAAAGGAAAGAATAGTCCGCATTAGCGTAGCTGCGGGCTAGCTAGCCGGTAGCCGCTGACGCTGACGGGCCATGGCAACCAAAGGACAAGGATGCATGGCCTATTTCACATTTTCACTTCACAGAGAGAGGGACAAGGAAGATATAGGCCATAGGCATGTAACCAAATTTGCCCAAGCATGGGCTACACCATTTTCCTTTTCCTTTTCCTTTTCTCCGGTCCAAAGTTTCGTTCAAGTTCTCTCGATCAATAGGCGCGCCCTTGAACGGTACATGGTCATCGTTCCGTGTCATGAATCCATGCTCAAGAGGAAAACTAGTAAGAACATATGACTAGGCCACGATCCATCAAAAACGACGCGACTAATTTACTACCTGACAGATCAGTACATAATATTTAAACTTAGTTGGTTTTGTTAAGAATAAAATTAACCAAGAAAGTGAGATGGAAAAATGCATGATCGGATGTTATTACAGAGTTAATGCATGCATGGGCCTAGTCGCCTCCTCCGGCTCCGGTGATATCTTGGCGTGCATGGATGCCACCTAGTAGTTTATGTGGAATTTTTTTTCTCTCGCAATGTTTCCCTCCACTTTCTATGACACATAGTGGAAGTTCACACGCTACAACCCTCGCTAGCTTCCCTATAAATGTACATCACCGAGCCCCCTCGGAATCGCACACCATAAACTCAACTATAGCTCCCTCCTACCCCGGCCGTGTCACTACACATCACCTCTCGCACAGATAAAGCACTAGTTCACCTTTCCATCGATCATGGCCCAAGCACGGTGCACGAGGGAGGCCGTGCCACCGGTGTCGAGGGTGGCGATCATCGGCGGCGGGATCAGCGGCCTGGCCGCGGCGAAGCAGCTGGCGGGGCACGACCCGGTGGTGTTCGAGGCGACGCCGTCCATCGGCGGGGTGTGGAAGCACTGCGTGTACCGCTCCACGCGGCTGCAGACGCCGCGCCCTGACTACGAGTTCTCCGACTACTCGTGGCGCAACCGCGACGACCCCACGTTCCCGACGCACGAGGAGATCGTCGAGTACCTCGAGGGCTACGCCGACAGGTTCGACCTGTGGCGCTACATCATGTTCGGCGCCAAGGTGGTCGGCGTCAAGTTCCTCGGCGGCGCGGACGCCGGGTTCACCGAGCTGTGGAGCGGTACCGGCAAGCCGCTCCAGGGCAAGCCGATGTGGGAGGTCGGCGTTGCCGCCACCGGCGACTCGGACACCGTTCAGGTACCGTGTGCATGCTTTGACAGTCGTGCTGTGTCATCCCTTGTTCTCACTTGCACGTCTCACGCGCGTAGTCTGATTTCGTCCGATATGTATGGTACTTTGCATGTGCAGTGGTACAAGTTCGAGTTCATCGTGATGTGCACGGGGAAATACGGCGACGTGCCGCGGATGCCGGTGTTCCCGCCGGGCAAGGGGCCGGAGGTGTTCAAGGGAAGGTGATACACTCCTTGGACTACTGCAAGCTCAGTCCCGAGGAGACCGTGGAGCTCATGAGAGGCAAGAAGGTGGTGGTAGTTGGGTACAAGAAGAGTGCTATTGATCTAGCTCTTGAATGCGCGGAGGCAAACCAAGGTAAAAACAATCATATTATGAAGTAAAAAAAAAACAGCATTAATTCGTGTATTGCTACCATTAATTTACAAAACATATTCATGGTTATATACACCAAGGAACCATGCATATTGTAGTTACCTAGCAGCCAGATAATTAAGCTGTCATATGTTTGTACGCGCATTTACAAGGAAATCGTAGAAAAAGGAATATGTCAAGCAAGTTCACACAAAACTAACTCAAAAAGGATTATTTATTTTGGAAGCATCCAATCATTTGACGAACTGGGATAGAAAATATCGCATACCATATTTGGTGACATGTACGTT
The DNA here is from genome assembly GCA_036346395.1 of Hsuehochloa calcarea. Taxonomy (NCBI): domain Eukaryota; kingdom Viridiplantae; phylum Streptophyta; class Magnoliopsida; order Poales; family Poaceae; genus Hsuehochloa; species Hsuehochloa calcarea. Next base: position 29,762,802 of record CM070597.1, read on the forward strand.
GCAACAGCTAACGAATTCGGAGACCCAAATCTTAGTTGGGATACTCTGTCCGAGAAAAGGTCACTCTTGTCATGATCCGTCGTACACTCCATGTAGACAGTGTAGCTGCTAGCTAGCCTCTTGCATTTACGAGTTCAAAGTACACTAAACACAATACGTACGCATACTTTGACTTTTCAAGATCCACGAATAAGCTACACATACTAGCTAGAGACACCAGTTGATATTTTTTTTCTTTCTGAAACTCAAGCATCACTCCATTGTTTTTGACCGCATACTGGACTATATCGAAATGTCTGCAGGTTTGACTAGAGCAACGTACACTGCAACAAAAATAATCTGTCGTTCTAAACAACCTTCCAAATTAACTTGATTATTCGCAGTTGCTGACTGGGTATCTTAGCTAGCTGCCATTGTACCCTAGCTAGCTAACGAACTCTCTAATAGAGTATACATTCAAGCACGTACTGTTCCTTAAGAGAGAGATATATATCTACTTGTAGTACCTACTAGTAATCTGTGCTAGTACCAAATAGTTTGACGTTTGACTTGGCCGGAGACTTGATTTAGAATCCTTGATCATTTAGATTTAGACGATTGACTGGATCGACTGATTAATTAAGCGTGTGCATTAATTTCTGGTTGCATGCATGGTTATGCAGGTGAGGGGGGCCAGGCGTGCACGATGCTGGTGAGGACCCTGCACTGGGTGGTGCCGTCCTACTCCATCTGGGGCTTGCCCTTCTTCCTCTTCTTCTCCACCCGCTTCTCCCAGTTCCTCTACGAGAGGCCCAACCAGGGCCTCCTCAGATCGCTCCTCTGCCGCCTCATGAGCCCACTGGTATGAAGCATGCATGCACCTTGCATTCTTATATACGTACGTACGTACGTACGTGCAACACACACACAATATGGATAAAAATGCATGCCGCATAAAAATGTACATTTTTTAATATAAAAAATGAAAATAATAATTGATTTTTTTTTGTTTAATTGGTGAGCAGAGGGCAGGGGTGTCCAAGTTCATTGAGTCGTATCTGTCGTGGAAGCTCCCGCTGGGCAAGTACGGGCTGAAGCCGGAGCACCCGTTCGTGGAGGACTACGCGAGCTGCCAGATGGCCATCCTGCCGGACGGCTTCTTCGAGATGGCCGACCGCGACCTGATCCGGTTCAGGAGGGCCTCGGGGTGGTGCTTCTCCGAGAACGGCCTAGTCCTCGAGGACGGCACGGAGGTGGAGGCCGACCTCGTCTTCCTCGCCACCGGCTTCGAGGGCAAGGACAAGCTCCGCGCCGTGCTGCCCGAGCCCTTCCGCGGCCTCGTCGTCAACAAGTCCAGCATGATGCCGCTCTACCGGTACGTACGTACGCGCCTGCTGCTAATTAGTAATTAACATGCATGCAGCGTGTTTTAACATGGTGAATCAACCGCGCGCAGTGGGACGATCCACCCGCTGATCCCGAACATGGCGTTCGTGGGGTACGTGGAGAGCGTGTCCAACCTGCACACGTCGGAGCTGCGGTGCCGGTGGCTGGCGGGGCTGCTCGGGGGCCGGTTTGCGCTGCCGAGCGTGGAGGCCATGGTGGGGCACGTCGACGGCGAGGCGGAGGTGATGCGCCGCACCACGCGCTTCTACCGCCGCCACTGCATCTCCACCTACAGCATCCACGACAGCGACGGCATGTGCGCCGACCTGGGCTCCAGGGTGCACCGCAAGGGCAACTGGCTCGCCGAGCTCCTCGCGCCCTACAGCAACCAGGACTACAAGGAAGAATGATACGCGTGTACTACTCGTATGCATACGCGCCGTCGAGTGCGCGCGTACGTACGGTATAATTCATTCCTTGAGTCAAAAAGATACGCTGATTACTATACCTATACCTATACGTATACGTGTACCTGTACGTAGCGTCTAATAAGATCAATTCATTATTTATTTATTTATTCTAGTGCATATGTAAGTCGTTAAGGATGACTAATAATCAAAAGGACTAGGTCGCGATCATGTGTCATGTGAACCGAGGAAGCGTTCGGGAAGGACTCGAGACCTCGAGGTCTCGTCTCGCCCGCGACCGCGAGAACGGGACCATGTGGAGTCCGGAGCATGTAGTTCGGTCCGTGTGTACACTTCAAGTACGAAAGGGTAGTACTAGCTACATAATTCGTCACGCCCCTGTAATCCATTTTTTTTGTCGGATCCAGTAACTACTAGTGGATCTATTATAACTATGCAATAAATTCGTTTATGTAAATTTGCATCTCTCCTCTACCGTTCACTTTCTGTGTGACTGGAGCTGGGTCCGTCTCTATTGCAGTTTTCTTTGTACTAGTAATTTTTAATTGGTTCCCTGATCTACATTCATTATATATATATAAACATTGCGCAATCGAACTCCTCTTCAATTGACGATTTAATTCGGGAGCTGTTAGGGCTCATCACACGCTCTCTCTCTCTCTCTATATATATATATATATATAGTTTTTTTCTTACTCCTGGGAGTAGTTACCGCCTATTCCGTATCTCACAACGTAGGGATCTTTTATACGAGTATATAAGACCACTTAGGTGGTATTAACACCTTTTCAAGGGTGGTATGTATATTTTTTACATATACTCTTTTTTAGTACGAATATGAAGGTATTTACAAAATATGTTAATAACTATTGACTCTTTTACAAATTTTTCATGTAATTCGCATTGGAGTATCTTATAATTAGTATATGAGTATACCCAAAGTGTAAATGAGTATGTCAGGTTGTTTTAGGTGATATATCAAATGTGGGAGTAACTACACCCAGAAGTATATATATACCAATCTTGACAGTTGGATCTGAATTGAGCAACCAAGATTAATGCGGGCTCCCACCTCTGAACCATTTAATCACTTTGCATGCTCCCACCTTCAATGCATATTCATTAATGCGTCTTTATTAAACACCATGCATGCTCCCACCTCTAACGGTCAAGATCCAGATCCAACGTTCAAAATTGGTTTTAACACATTAGCACTGAATTACCCATTAGCACTATATATATATATATATATATATATATATATATATATATATATTACATTTTGTGCATTGTGTATAACCTGTGTTGAGCCCTACAAGCAAAACAACAGAAGTACATAACACCATGTGCGCCCAGCAACCAAATTATTTATGGTGTTTTCACAAAGTCAAGTCAAATTGCTTCAAAATGGCACCTAAAATTTAATCAAACCAATTCAAAACAGTCAAATTATTCGATGCTTAAGTACCAACTAAGTAACACTTAACTAAGAGTTGATCTGATCAGTACTTCAAACAGTTGCTGATTATATATCTCCCTATCATTGTACATAAACAAATTAACACTAGCTATACCTAGGAAGCTAGCTCTCCCTTCGAGTTGTTACATCATCCAAAGTCAGATGCTAAGTAGTAATTGACTAGATTGATGTATATATGTATATACTGTAGTATAGTTCATCCCCAGGATTCATGAATGCACGCTAAGACTTTTGATGGAGGCAGATCGATAGGGCAAGTTGAAAATAAATAAATAAATAAAAGATGCAACTCTAGTTTGCAACTTGCTCGTGCATGTTGGGGGTCAACCGGTCAAAAGCGTGGGTTGCACATAGCATTGTTTTGACCATCAAACTACTTATAGCTATCAGATATAATTGTCTTTTAGACTAGTTCAGTTTCGGCCTCCGAAAGGGCCAACTAGCTATCACAAACTCGTGCAAATGCATCGAAGATGTCCCTAATTTGCACACTAAACATATCATCTGGTTTATCCACTATGATTATAGATTTATAGTCAGTGTGTATTTAGGATGTATGAACTTTTAAAAGCATCCAATACATCTTCAATTTTACCGGATGATATAATTAACACATTCATTGATTGACATTGCTCTGGTTGGTGATCGTCCTATACGTACGTGCATGTACGTAGATGCTTTTGTTTGTTAGGAGATATGCATGCATCTCTAGCTAGCTACTAGTACTAACTAAAGTGACAACGAAATGTTAAATGCATCTATTTCTTCACAGGCGTGGACGATATACGCATTTGATCTAAGGTTGAAGGAGAAATGATCATTAATTCTAGCGTATCTTCAAATATTCCTGCAAGTAGTTTTTTTAAAGGAAAACAACTAGTTGTTTTAAAAGTCAGGGATGAATATATGGCGCTAGGAAGTTTCATCCGATTTTTAGAGAGTACATGGCAGACACACACTACACTCACACCACTTACGCACACACGCGTGCGCGTCCTCTACACACGCTGAAAATTTATCGGATGCATCCAAATCCTCGCATTTTCCCATTGAACACGCACGCGTGTGTACTCCTAAATTCGGCCTATGCTAGTGTCAAGTCTGGGACTTTGATGCTGGTGGACTGGGTGCACACCTGCACTCGCACGCCAACTTTCAGCTTCATGCAATTTTCATGATACTAAACATAAAAACAAAATTTAGGCTTTGCAAAAAACAACAATTTACAACGAATGGAAACGTGGGTAGCATATGGGGGTGTTTGGAACATGTTTCGGCTTTTTGCTCGAAGAAGCCAGAAGTCATTCCAAACACATAGCTTTTCGCAACCGCTTTTCCCCGAAGCGGCTTCACATTACAACATGCAGAAGTCGGAAGCCGAAAGCCGCTCGCGGGGAGCTTCTGCGGCTTCCTGCAGCAACTATTCCGCATTTACCCCTGAAGTTGGGGGTAAATTACCTGCCGTTTGCCACTGAATAAAAAACCCCAAAGCCTCGCACTGGCTACCTCCTCCCCCGCCCACGCACCTCCATCAGATCTCACTTAAGACATCGATCTCAGCCGTTCGATTCGGTGCAACAAAAATAAACCCAAAAGTGTAATAATTAGTTTCTAAGTTTGCAATAAATCTTGACTCGGATGCAACAAACACGAAATAAATATTTGATCTGCCAACAAAAAACCAGCAACAAAAAGTCATTAGATCCCACTTAAAGTGATTGATCTTAGTCATTCGATTTGATGCTACAATTAGTTAATGAGGATGAAAAAACCTAAAATGAAAACAAAAAATTGCAATAAACCAAAATCATTGATGCAACAAATCAACAACTAATTGCAACAAAATTTTTTATTGTTGTAACATTGGAAAACCTGTTGCAACAACACCAACAATTTGGAGGAAAAACTGAAACATTTTAGAAGGATTACCGCAACAAGAAACCCACTCTATTGCAACATCTCGCTACATAGAGCCATAGAGGTGTCGGTCTTGACGATGTGAGTTTGCCGATATGAGCTCAGTAACAGAGGCATGCGTGATGGTGGTCACAGCATGGCAGGGCGTGGAAGGCTTTGCTGCAGCTTGCTAGAGGAGCTTGACCATAACTCATCAGAGCAATAGAACGACCTCAATATATGGGCGATGGTGGCCTCACACGAGGAACGACAACGAGATCGCGAGGGCTCCGATTTGTGACTTGCACTTGGGCTCTAGCTGTGGTGGCATACAACGAGGTAGAGAGAGGGAGCGAGCGAAAGAAACGGGGAGAGATGCAGCGCTTTACTAAATAAGGCTTGTGTGGATATGTGTGAGAGAGAGAGACATTTGTTTGGTAGAAGAAAGAAATAAATAAACAAGGGAGGGGAACTAAAGCATGTACAGTGGTGGAGTGAACGTGGCGTTTGATGCATCGATCGGACGTCCGTTCCCAAGCATTCCCCTGGTAGAAAGCGGCGATCCGAGGGCTTGCACAAAGTGAACAGTGGAATAATAATATGTGAGAGAGGAGTCAGATAAGTGGCAGAGGGAGGTTGCAAGGGAAAGTTTCACTGAGATTATAGGTTTTATAGGACTAGGAGATCATTAACTAGGCTTGTTGGGGGAGTCCCCCGTTCAACGCCTACATCGGTCTGATCGACGTCAACGAAAAAACTAGCAGCGCGACATGGTAGTTACGCGAAGCGACGACAACGCGAAGTGTGGCCTTGGTTACGTAATCGAGCCCCTCTACGCAGCTGGCAAGCGCAACGTCGGCCGGTGGGCCTAGCATGGGCAACCCGACTCAACCAGAAAAGATGGAGCTACCCTTAGGGTTTCCCTAAAAATAGGATCATTTATGTAACTTCACATTCCTCCTCCTCCCATCCTATAAATAGGACTTTATTGTAACATGAGGGAGAGGGCCACTTGTACATCATTCACTCTTGAGCAATACAATTGAAGGGAGATCATTGCTTCGTTTATGCTTCATTCCCCATTCGCACATTTCCAGAGGTTGATGTAGCCGATCGGGGGTGCCAGAAATCTACTGTCTAGACGCGTATCTATAACATGGCTCTCAACGTCCTACCAATATCATGTGCATGTAACATTGCAGAAGTAGCATTGAGGCTAATGATCAGAGATAGATTCCCACCAACCACAAGCTACCTAGGGCACACGTTGTTTGGTGAGCTTGACTCATGAACTCAGCAATGCAACTGACAGTAATACTTCCATTGAATTGGCAGGTAATTGAGTTACTGAAGAGCCGTCAAGTTGATGTACATATAACTAATATAAGAACATAGAAAAATAACCAAGAAATAGGCAAGAAAATGCTTCGAAAGATCTATGTATGTATATACATATACGTGAGTAATAACATTAAATACGTACGTACGTACGAGGTCCATGCATAGGGTAGGATCCCAATTTTGTATCGGAAAATCAAGCTAATACCAACATTTAAAGCACCTTAGTAGTTATTACCATATTCACCGTGCGTACTGCGTACCATATTATAACAAGTTTATACCAAGCTCGTCATGCACGTTACGCAATGTTCCTAACGTGTAGATCAATGCACTTTCGACGAATATTTCAGACCAACCAAAAATAAATTCCCCGCGTATTTTCGCTCATTCCATTTAAAAACCGATAATTATTTTTCGCTCACTTTATATATACGGAGTGAACTTAATTCACCCTTAAGACAGTAATCATTTACGAATGAAGACGTAGCTAGGACCAAATCCCTCTATTGTTTTTCTCTGAGTACCTGAACAGCTGAACAGGAACCGAACGGCCAAATGGAAACTTGGAATAATTCAGAATTGCGTACGTCCAAGAGTCCAATTCCGCTCCGACGCTGTACATTCTGTGCGCATTAACTAGTATACCTGCATGTGTGTATATGTCCAACTGTGTACGGTGCACATCTGTTTTGTCTTTGAATGCGTATACTAGCACGTGCCTAACAGTCGAAGTAAGTACGTTTCTCAAAAAAAAAAAAAGTCCAAGTAATAAAATTCAACATGCCCAGACCCAATGGCACGGCTGCATGCAGTTCGTGATTTGATTTCCGCGCGCGTACGCACGTTTTGCTTGTTCGAGGAACATCCTAACCGTCGACGTCTCGCATGGCCCTTGATGTGCACTGCCAGCAGCAGGAAGCAGCAGTCAGAATTATCTCGAATTCGTGATCCGTCCCGTCAGTGCCGTCACCGTCGACCAAATTCGGGCTCCGATTATGCCGCGCGAGACCGGTTGCTGGCCCGTGAGCCGAGGATTCGGCCCGCGATTTCACACGACCAAATTGGTGATCCGCCGCCTTGCCCGGGCCGTGTAAAGCCGGATTTTGCTGCCTCGGGCGGGCCATTTTGCGAGTCTCGGACGTGCGCAATGCAACAGACGCCGCATGATGGCCCCCACGGCCTCGGCCCTCGGCCTGGGAGCGCGGGTTTTGCCGGCCGGTCCGGGCGATTACAACAGCAGAGAAAAGCGACAGCCGCGCGTGACTCGTTTATCGTTATCCTGTCCTCGAAAGCGGAAGTGGATAAACATGGCTCGCGAGCGTTGTATGCAAACGCAACTGACGCCGTCCTGACAGGTGACAGCCACAAAGCCAGGCGTGACAGCGGACTCCACTCTTTTTACTCACTTGTTGAAGAAAACAAATTTAATTTAACCAAGCTGCTCTTCATCTCATCTCATCTCATTACCTGTCTAATGCAACATGAGAGTCATACATCAGTCAATTTATTCCGTGGAAGAAAATCCCGATCAAGTTATCCCTGCAGCCCTTCGTCCGTCCGTCCGCCCGCCTGCTTGAGATTTATGTGCGGAATGCGACACAGTATCGACCCGGGTTACAGCGGTATGCTATGAGCAATTGTCACATTAACTGCAAGGCTGCTGGTGTCTCTCTCTCCTAGATATATTTTGAGGATCTCTTGATAATATTTCTAGAACTGGAGAAGTAACACCAGTCATGCTAGCACTACCGTTGTTCCTTTCGATTACGACCTCGTTAGAAAATCTCCTGGCAGTTCCTCGCAAAAAAAAGAAGAAAGAAAATCTTCTTGCAGCTAGTAGTCTAGTACTGTATCTCAACCCCTGTAAGTCTGTAATATAATGACATTGTTTAGCACACGTATATCGCTGAAGTAGACTTTTGGAACACACGTATATATGCTTCTGTTGCAGGCTAGCTTGTAGCTAGCTAGGTAGCTTATGTTTAACGATATAAAAATCCCGGAGCTTCTTAGCGAAAATAAGCTAACTTTAATTTAGCCCAAGTGGGCACGAACTCACCGAGTTGATCACCACGATCGAGCTGGCCCCTCTGACGCCTTCTGATTTGATTGGTCCAGCTGATCCATGCCAAGTCAGCATTCCCCCCCACGAACTCGGTCGTGTGATGGCAAAGTAAAGAACGCGTGTCGTCGTTACGTCTTGTAACTGGACGAACCATTATTCTATGGAACGGATTGTTTTGTTTATCTGACCTAGCTAACGAATGTTTCGGGCACGATATTAATTTGGTCAACATAAACTGATGGGGAATTAGTCTAATCACATGCCAAACTCGCTAATTACCTGGGCTAAAAAGAATGACACGTCACTGACAGTTCCGTCCCGGAAAAGGCCAAATCCGCCATGGAATTGGCTCCCTGATCTGTCTAAACCACGCGTTAATTAATCAACCGATGGAACGGCATCACATCGATCGATCTGTGTCATGCCAGTTTGGACGCAGCCGTCCGCTGGATGTGCGTTGTATTTATATATTTCCCACATGCATGTATCATGTGCGTAACTCTAATTTACTCTAATCTAATCTAAACACGGTAACAAACCGTGCGCTTAGCGATTACGTTTGGCTGCTCGAATCGATGCATGCGGATGAACCAAGGAATGTCCACTTTCGTAATCTCTACTACTTAAAAATATAAATCCGTAGTGATCCGTTCTCTCTATACCCTTCCACCCTGTCCCTCTCTACTCATAAAAAAGAGGTCTATACCTTCACTTCTTCCGCAACCACCCAAACCGCCGCCTCCTCATTTCTTCTTCGCATGCACATACTGATCAAATTCATCACCATTTCACTCCTTCCTGTCTCGCGGTCGTGTCCCCTCGCGCTACGACCCGCCAGGTAGCGGGGAGGGGAGTCGGCGACGTGGTAAGGCGGTGTCAAGGGCGAAAGAATGTCCACTTTCTCAAAAAAAAAACCATTTAGATATCTGTTTATATGAATTTTCTAATATAGAAAACGAGGTCCAAACATTATGAATTTTTTCAGGCTCTTTACACAGTGGACTTGATTGTGTAATATTTTCAGAATTTATATATTCTGAAATTATCTCGATAAATTAAGAGTTTAGGTCTCGAAAATTAGGACGAAATGTTTCAGAAATTAGGGTTTTATGATTTCATGTGACTTAGAATGTGGAAAATTTAGTACCACATGACTACTCTAGGTAAGAGATACTACCTCCTCCACACATCTGTCACCTGTCGCTGTTGTCCCCCCTTGCCTGCAGTGCTCGCTTTTATGGGTGTGCGAATCTCTGGACCCAACTTACGATTGATTTGCTCGCGCGCCTCCACAAAAAATTTATAATTTTTTGAGCTTATTTTCTATATTTAAAAATTCCTCTAAAAATATACTCAAATGGAAAAAGTCTGCTACAGTGTTACAGCCCCTGCTCTGTCCCCATGCGTAGCACCTAGCTGCTGCGTTCTCCAGGCGCAACAGGTGGGAGGAGGAGGCTAGATTTGGAATTTTCAGGTAAGGAGGGCTTGATTTGGAATTTTGGATGAACAGAGGGTCAATAGTGTCCACATTTCGTCCTCTTCATCCTAATCCTCCTCTGCACAACCGCCTCCTGCTCCGTACTGGCCGATCAAGCATCGCTACCTACTCTTCGCTTACCACCTTGACACTGTCACCGCCTCCCCCGCCCTTCCACCTCCTCGTCGCAATGTTCCTGGCAAGGGTTGCAAAGGCCAATGGTGGTCGTCAACGAGTAGTCCTCTTCTTTGCCAGCCGGCAAGGGCTACAAATGGGCAACGCGTCACGGGGGGGTAGTTGGAACCAACTTCAACTTCTAAAAGTACACAATCTATGAGCTCAAAATTTTTTTTTGGTAGTAGTAGTAGTAGCAGGTGATGTAATATGCGGAGTTAATGTTTCTGTTTATATGTGTGAAGAAAAATGATATTTATTATGCGATTTAGGATCCCGTCTACTGATATATATTACTATCTTTTGAGGTTCCGTTATAACACACGGTCACCCTACTAGTGTAGTAGAAGTAGTACCTACTTGACTTCTAAGTTCTAACCATAACTAAAGAATTCGAGATTTAATCACATGGTCGAGATCTAAGTTCTAATCGGTTGTCCTGTTCCTGTTGTGTCGGCTCTAGTAAACATTCCAATTTTTGCAATACCAAATGTTGGCACGCGTTGTTACGGCCAATTAATTTTGGGTTTCGACCAAACAAATACGTGGTGTTAACAACATGTTAGTCCCGTTTAATTTGGAACTGATTAATCGAATTACATACGAAGTGTTATGTTTCCTACAAAAAAAAACATTGTGTGATTGTGAACATCTTGTGTTGCAAATACACCCTTGATCTCCATGGACGTTGGATGCATGCATTGATGCCGCATTAGTAAAATAAAACGATATATATATATATATATATATATATATATATATATATATATATATATATATATATATATATATATATATACGGGGGGGTTGATTAGCCAACCTATATTGACTTGACCATGCATGCAACCCGAAAGGGACGTAAGCATGAATGGGATTAGCGCAGGTGACGGTTACAGATGGACGCGTGTGTCACGTTCTGAAGGTTGTTGAGCTGGATGCAATCGTTCGTTGGCACCGCGCGTACATATTGATTTTGTTTGGTTTAAAAAAAGGAGACTAGACTAGGACGGCCCAATCGTACTGGGTTGAGTGGCAAGCTACGAAATGTACGTCAAAGAGATATTTATTCTAGCTTAGCCATGGTCTGAACTTCTTAGACTTGTGTAGTGCGCTCTTCATTTCAAACCTACGAATACTAATTTAGGATTATTAATTATCTGGATGGAGCATGTGAAAAGCTAAAAGGTTGACCTTTTTATGCATATTTTGTCAGTTTTAGTACTACTCTATACGGTGAGTAGTACATGTTGACATGATTTGCAATCAAGTCTTCTCCATTAGGTTTCATTGTGCGTTATGCTGCAGTGGTTATTCAGATAAATTTTCCCGTGGGTATTTTTACAGGTAACGAACCGATGACACATTTTTAACTGTATTTTTTAAAAAATATTTTAAAAACAATATCTTTTTAACTTTATTTTCAATTATGACCTCTTTAATCACGCTATGATCCGTGAGGTGATCAAACTGGCAAACCTGCATGATAACCCTCCGAGCCAACACGTATTCGTTTTGGGGTTAAGTCCTGTCACGCTAAGAAGAGTGACGTGACAACACCCGTTTGCTACGCCGAGATCCGTAGTGTGATAATATGCTTTTGCTACGTCACGCATTGTGGCATGACTAAAGGATGCAGAATTAGAAATAAAGTTAGAAATATATTATCTTTAAAATAATTTTAAAAATATATTAAATAAAAAAAATATCCTAGCCTAGACACCGCTATGCGTATATGTATGAACGGTTTCTTCATCAAATTCTTATGGAATTTACTGGTACGCAGTGGAAGATAGACCGTCGATCCATCACGAATTGCATTTTTCACCTTAATCTATAGCGCAAATCTGAACAAGAGAGCCCTAAAAAAAATCTGAACATGCAAGAGAGGCTCTAGCTTAACCGGCCCTTCGAAGGCTCGAGACTAATAGAGCCCTGTTAGCCATCTAAATCAGCGTCTTAATTTCTCGTCAAGATGGGACCACAACAAGGAACTCGTGTATGATCAAATTATTAAGCTCAGGACTTAATTTGAGGCCACCATTTCATTATATCCAGGCGGAAATAGTTGTTGTTTAAGCTAAATGCCAGTACCATGAATTCACGATTAGTTAACGAACACAATTTACTACTGGTAGCACATGCACTCTGACTTCTCTACTTTATGTTCGGTAAATACTGTAACTTTTGGTACTACCACTAGCAAGAATCATGCACGACAAGCAACTGCTTTATACATTAATTACCAGCAGTAGAAGATATGAGAATTTTCAACCTGCAATTACCAGGCATCGAATTAACCAGGGTTCTTCTGCCGTCTGTCGTTGTTTCTGGAAATCAACCTGACAGAAAGCAACCCAAAACTAAGCCGATGAATATGTCAGATATTCTCATATTTACTGTTTACTTTATTTCCCAGTAGATGAGTACTCTTTTCACTAGTACTATATTTTTTCAGCTTTGTAAAGTCAAATCTATAGTGCACATACACGTGTGTGTCCTGACTCCTGAATTGGTAATACCCCATATTTGCAAATTTTGTAAAGTCTAGAAAGTAGAAACACCATATCTCAACTAATCAAGAACATTAGAATCACCAAGTCTCAAAGAGAAAAAGGGACGTTAAAATTACCCAAAAAAAAATGTACTAGTATAATTGTGGACTTCTGAATATAGTACGTACCCAGAGCTACTACCAAAAAGGGTCACAGAGGAGGGAGGGATTGTGCTCGGCATGGATGCCTTTCTAGCTGCTATCAGTGAGTGGCCAATCTGCTACATGGCCATGCTCATGGCCACTTATTCCCCTCGAGATCCACGTGGAAAAGGCACAGTCACACACCTAACGTCCCAAAGTCTCACTCCACGGTGCATGCAACAAACTGCCCAAAAAGGAGGTCAAAAGATACTGTAGATTCAAGGAAAGGAAGGAAGAAAAAAAAGGAGCAGAAGGGTGTAAAAAAGCTCTCACAAACGCATGTACGAGATTAACAGCTCGTGCCTCCGATGTGTTCGAGATGCTCTGCATGCAACATCTGTCAAGAATCCAACAGAGAAGAGGTTAAAAGTAACCACGAACTTAGATCATGCATACATGCACGGCGATGTTGATGCGCTAATATGCGATAAGTACTACTATGCTCCAGGTCTACTTATCATGAGTCCTCGGTCGATTGAATGGATAAGATTTTGATCCAAATCGAAAGGCTTGCATGTACAGTGGTGGTTCCCTGATTAATTTGGTACACTATTCTAGATGTTGTTTTTCTTGAACACATATGCGATTTTGAAGTTGTTTGATCATAAAATGATTTTTAGTGGTCCTGGAGAATAATAGACCGGTGGCGGTATGGGCTCCACGCATCTAAAGAAAACAAGACTTCATTTGTAATAAGAAGAAGTCCATTTTACACTCTTAAACTTTGCAAAAAAAAAAGTATGTTTAACTTCCTAAATCACAAAGCTGGTTTTTTAACCCCTAACATTACAATATCGATCACTTAACCCCCTAAATCTGTTTTTGGAGGTGGTTTTGCCATATGTAATCTGGTTTTCGCCACATAGGCTGCTGTTGAACAACGCTGATTATTTGTGTTTATTGATTTGTAACGTTTTTGTTTGTTTGCATGGTAAGGGAATGACAGCCACGCGGCATTGAAGTTTTGCATGACTTGGTAGTGTATGCTGCTGGACAACTATTGGTTTCTTGTAACGTCTGCATTTGAGCTAGTTATTGGCACATGAAAATGGCATTGGTTGTGGGGGTGGCTGAAGGATTAATTCTTCAGTTACTTGTTTGCTCTTGAGAATAAAAAGTGAAAGGAAAAATTGATAAAAGTTACAACAGTTTTTGGACAGCACCAAACTTCTGTCTCGTGAGTTCATCTTCGTCTTTGGCATTCCAGTGTGCTCATGTGTGTCAAGGCATTCGCTTGTGTAGAAGCTGGCGAGGCCAACAATTGGTATCAGAACGTGGTCCATTTTGATCCCGCGATATGCATCGAGGTGCAAGGTCGGTCTCGTCACAGTCCACACGCAACTCCGGCTGGAATAGTCGGATGCAGGACACTTTCGGTGGCAGCGGCTACCGTGAACTGGTAGTACCGCCGGCGAGGGAGGGAGTTGTGACCCTCCAATACCCCATACTCACGGAAAGCAATTACAGGGTGTGGGCGGTGAAGATGAAAATCATCATACGCGCGAAGGAGTGTGGGCGGCAGTAGAGGGTGAAGAATTGGTCGATGAGAAGAAAGACTAGATGGCTCTCGCTGTTATAGTCCAAGCCGTGCTCGAGGCCACTGTAATGGCCATATCCGAGAATGAGACGACAAAAGAGTCTTGGGACGCGTCCAAGGAGATGCACGTCGGCGAAGAACATGTCAAGAAGACACGCGTTCAAACTCTCAAGAGGGAGCTTGAGTGTATCTACATGGGGGACTCGGGGACAATCATTGAGTTTTCCTTGAAGCTCACCACCATGGTCAATGGGATACGTGCTCTCGGTACCAAGGTGGATAAGAGCACCATCGTAGAGAAGCTCCTACGCTCTATCCCCAACAAATTCCTACTAATTGTCGGCACCATTGAGCAATGGGGCGATGTATTGGCGATGTCGGTGATGGAGGCTATCGGACGCTTGAGGGTGTACGAGGAGAGATTGAAGGGGCGGCGACGCAACAAGGAAGAAAGAGAGCACCTGCTGCTCACGCGCGCCGAGTGGGAAGCCAAAGCCGCCAAAGAGAAGGGGAGCGGCGAGGACTCCGACAGCGGCACAAAGAAGAATGGCGAGCGTGGTGATGGTCACTATGCATCTGATTGTCACAATAAGAAGGAAGAAGCAAACCTCTCGCAGGCTCATGAGGAGGATGAACCGGCTTTACTTCTGACTATGTGCGAAGAAAAGAGTTGCTGTCTGGTCATGCTGGAAGAAAATGTGCACCCAAAGTTGTTGAAAGTTGGTGAGGAGATGATCAATTCTGATCAATAGTATCTTAACAATGGAGCCTCTAATCACATGACCGGGCAAAAGGGGAAATTCAGTGATCTAAACCATGAATTTCACAGACAGGTAAAGTTTGGAGATGGTTATTTCATTTTCATAGAAGGCAAAGGCTCGATTTTGCTTCAATGCAAGAATGGTGAACAAAGGTTACTATCAGGTGTATACTACATACCCAGACTTTGCAACAACATTATCAGTCTAGGTCAATTAACTGAAGATGGGTGTGAAATAGCATTACAAGGCTCGCATCTATTTTTGCTTGATCGTTCTGGGAATCTACTGATGAAAGTCCCACATACACCAAACAGGCTATACAAGATTCGGTTGGATACATGCAAACCTATATGCTTGAGTGTAAGTCTTGGGAACCCTGCCTAGTTATGACATGCGAGATTGGGGCATGTGAATTTTCGATCACTAAAAAAGATGTCAAATAAAAGCATGGTTTTTGGTCTGCCATACATTGATCATCTCACTCAAGTGTGTGAAGGATGTCTTATTGCAAAGCAGACAAGAAGCTCGCTCCCAGTGCATGCAACCTACAAAGCCACTCTACCCTTGGAATTGGTACATATTGACCTATGTGGACCGATAAATCCAATTACTGATGCTAGAAACAAGTATTTTCTTCTTCTAGTTGATGATTTCTCAAAAGTCATGTTGGTTTATATGCTCAAGAGAAAATGTGAAGCTAAAGAAGCATTTCAGAAGTTTGTCAAAACAATTGAGAATCAGATAGAACACAAGATAAAAGCACTGAGATCAGATTGAGGTGGTGAATTTTTGTCGATTAGTTTGAAGCAGTTTGTGAAATAAAGGGCATCACCTAGTTTTTTACTGCTCCATACATGGGTGGTAGAGTGGAGAAACCGGACAGTGATGGATATGGCACGAAGCCTATTGAAAAGCAAATCAATGCTAAGTAAAATTTGGGCTGAGGCGGTGAGACACGCTGTGTATATTCTCAATCGCATCCAAACCAAGGCACTTGATGGTATCACACCTTATGAAGCTTGGAGTGGACGGAAACCGAATATGGAGCATTTGAGGGTGTTTGGATGCTTAGCGCATGCTAAGGTAACTACACATCTGAGAAAACATGACGACAGGGGCAAAGCAATGATATACTTGGGTGTCGAAACCAGGTAGCAAAGCATGTCGGCTATTTGATCCTGTTGTCAGAAAAATACATGTGTCCAGGATATTCTTTTTCAGGAAGTGTGAGAACCCGAGAAATTAAGCCAATCTAATTAATGCCAATCTATAATTAGCAGTAAAATAAAATTATTTTAAAACAAGAACAAAACATAGACTTAGAATTATATCAATCGCATCGCGAGACGATTCCATACAAGTTATATCCTCAAAAATTCATCAACACAAATGACTGAATTATTACAACAAAATAAATCATTGATATAATCTCATAATCATTACAAAAATCCAATTCAAGTATAAGTAAAAATTAATACAAACTCATGAATAATTACAATAAGTTGTCAAGCCGAAATAAAACATTAAATATAAGCACAAAGATAATTACAAGAATTATGTACATCAGATCAGGATATAAATTACAACCTTGAGTATATTACTAATAAAATATTGCATTACATGTCGCCGAAGCCTTCCTTGCATCCTTGTCCATTTTTCGCCAACCAGATGAAACCATTTCTTGACCAATCCGAACCCTCGCCCACCTTTCCCTTGACCACCATCAACCAATTAACAAGAACAATAGCAATTCAAAAGCAATAAAGTAGAGTTAGAGTAGAGAAGAATTGCCGTCAGGATTCGGGAAGATCACCGAGGTTCCCAGACCAACCTAGGTTAGTCGACACCATCTCACTTCCGTAGGTTTCATCACCTTGCAATTTAGAAAATCCGACACCCACATTATACCGCCTTACCTCAATAGTAGAAAAATCCGACAATGCCTGATAAACCATTGGTCCATTCCTTTTTCTTAGCCCAACGCCACTTTCAGTATTACCGACTTACCTGAACCGCAGAAAATCTGACATATAGTATACTTTTAACCAATAGACAATAACCAAATAGTGCATTGTGAGAATGAAAAGGATAAGCAAGGGGCAAGAATGTCATGCACAGGCCAAAGGCAAGCCATAGCCGAGATGCACCCCCTCATAAGCCTCTCCCCCACAAAGCCCCACATGCCACATTCACTCATCAGTTATAGCCGAAGGAAACACAACCCACAGAGCAAGCCAAAGAAAGAGCCCAAGCAAGTCCCTCATTTCTTCCCATAGCCGAGAGCAACCAAAGGAAACCACACAAGGCCAACACAAGTCTCAGCAACCAACAAAGAGCAACCAATCAAGCCAAAAGCCAAGCATACCACAACCAAAAACCCACCACGTAGAGTAGAGGAGGAAGAGGAGCAAAGGAGTTGAGGAAGAAGAAGGGAGCGAACGTCATCAATAACGACTTTGACCCTTCATCGACCACCAAGACCGACGCCAAGCTGACAAGGATGAACAAGGGACACTAGAGAACACCCCCACCACCACATCAACCAAACACCTACCATCCCTTTTCCCAAACCAACCAAGCTCACAGAGGTAAACCATCATTCCTGCACCCACTTTCATTTTTGCCCAAAAATGGAACCCATAATATGAACAACAAGAAAAAAAACATATAGAGTGCACATATAATACTAGCCCACCATTTTCTCTCCTATTCCCTCTATTTTTGTCCAAACCAAATAACTCAACATGAACGAGCACCATGCACACACAGCACCATGCACACATAGTGCTCACACATATCATCACTCAAATCACAGAGCACTAACAGTAGCAAGAATATCATCATCCAACTCTACATCACAGAGCAAGGGGTGGGGAATAGAGTAGGGTAGTACCTTAGTGCGATGCGGCAACCGCGGCGGCAACCCACCTTTATCAAACCATCACAAAACCTCCACTGAATTCTCAAGCTCACCATAGCCGAAATGACCAGAACCACACCAACCATCCATATCCCCACCATGCATTAACCCCCTCCATTGTTCACATGCATAAGTACAAAGCAAACCACATCAGTAAGTGAATCAATAACAAAACACTAAAAGCAAAACATCAGGACAAGGGGTGAATGAGGAAGCAAAGCCAAGGTGGAAGAAACCCCATCCAAACCACAGTCCCAAAGCACATAAACCTAACCAGAAATTGGGCTGGCCTAGGCAGGCGGGCCAAGCGACCAAGCAGGCCCATGGGAGTGCGCAGGCGCGACAGAGAGTAGTGGGCCGAGCGACGGCACGCAGGATCAGTAGACCGGTGGGGCTTCACGGCACGGCGTAGGGGAGCAGGCCGAGGAACTCGAGGGAGCAGACCGGTGGGCGCACACACGGGCCACACAGGACAAGGCCAACAGAAGGCGGAGGGCATTGGGCCGACAGCCGGCGGTCGGAGGGGAGGATCTAGGCCGGAACCAGTAGCGTAGGCGGCGCCTGGGTTGAGAGAAAGGCCGAAGGAAGGAGGCACTATAGAGAGCTTCGACAGGAGCAAGAATGGAGAGAGAGAGAGAGAGAAATGGGGAGAAAGAATGGGGGAAAAGGATGAGGAAGATGGAGCTGGTGGTGTCGGGCATGAGTGGGAAAGGATAGAAGGGAAAGAGAAAAGGTAGAGAGAAAATAGAGAAGAGAAGGAGGAAAAGGAAAGAAAGGAAGATGAAATAAAATTTATAAAAATAAAAATAAAAATAAAAGAGAGAGTGTGTACAGGGCATACTTGCCAGTTTGTTTGAATCGCTAGAAGTATAGATTTTTAAACCGTGTTAGAATATTTAGCAATAAACCTATAGAAAAATAAAAACAGAAAAAAGGGTAAAATGAATCTAAGACTTTTAAAATAAAATCATCGGTATAACTCGCTAAAATTAGACGATTAATTTGAGGCATTAGAAATAATTAAATCATGATAGGATAATTAAAATAAACAATCCCGAGTCTATTTAGAGAAATAAATAAATGCGTACGCACATGAGTAAAACCAACTAGGCATATTTACATGCGTAAAATTAAACAAACATAGTTACATG
This sequence comes from Hsuehochloa calcarea, assembly GCA_036346395.1. Taxonomy (NCBI): domain Eukaryota; kingdom Viridiplantae; phylum Streptophyta; class Magnoliopsida; order Poales; family Poaceae; genus Hsuehochloa; species Hsuehochloa calcarea. Next base: position 29,782,092 of record CM070597.1, read on the forward strand.
CGAGTACGGGTAGTATTTTATTTTTTGGGCAATAAAACACGAGTTTGCACAACCGCGACCCTAGAGTGAGTAGACCGTAGAAAACCGCAGTTGGTGAGTGCTAACTTATCGGTAAATTCGAAAAATGTTATTAAATGAAAATCGGCTAACAAAAGGAAACCAATTAATTTATGTACGCATAATATCACCCTAAAGAAACTAAATATTTACTTATTTATTATCCGCGATGTTGTATAATTATAGAGGACGAACCAACGCAGACCGGAGTAGCTGATCCGAAATTCTTCAACACTGATCTTTTCTACGACTCCGAAGGTAAGCTTATCTCTTGATCACCAATATAGTTATATTAAATATAAATTGTACCTTGATGTATGATTATACATATCTGCATGAAAACTATGTCTCAAAAATAAAATCGGATTAATGAAAGAAGACAAAGATGAAAAGAGATGAGAAAAGAGTTAATATTATTGCCACTAAAGGGGGTCTGGGGCAAGAAAAAGAGATGAGGAAAAAATGATGATGATGATAAGGCAAGAGGTGGGACCCTTTACGTATGGTTAATATATAAGGATCAATAAAACTCTCACCCGGATGAGGGACCATAAATTAAGTGCCAACCATTTTCTCGTTTCAACGGGTAGAAAATGATACCTTGTTACGTAATTATGTTCTCCACAACGGGTAGAATATTAGCACAGGTGGAGTATTGGGTGAAGGGAGAACCGGCCCAACCAACATTACGGGAACTCGGTGAATGATTGGGGTAACATCCTTAGACTCGACGGAAAGTAATGGGTGGAAACTTAATCGCGTAACCTGGAAAGCGTTCTGTATTCTGAACTCGAACCCACATCAAAGGAAATGCAGGGGACCTAGCTCATTTAGAGTTCAGAGTAGCTATGGGTAAAGCGGTACAAGCCTACAGCAGTGCTAAACAAAATCATGAATTCATGTCTGTCTCCTGAATTGGAGTCTACGGGAACCGTTATGGGTCTATCTTCTCTCCGAGTGACAAGTAGTCTTTTTAGTATTAAAATCTGCCGCTTAAAGTTTCAACGAGTTGTTTATTTTCAGAAAGAGATTATATAGAAAATGTGATAACGAACAGAGATGAGTTAACTAGTGCCTTTTTGCTATTAATGCTTGTTGAGTACACTAGTACTCAAACTTGTTGTTATTCTTCTTTGCTAGATCCTAGTTCAACCGGGAACTATCCAGAGTGGGATGAAGGATACGCATGTGCCGATGAGACCGTAGGAGGCGAGGACGCGTACCATGAGGACCAGGGCGAGGTGGACCCCTTATTCGACGAATGAGACTAGTAGATGACCTCTGGAGCTGGGCAAGCAAGCGAGGGGACTTAGTCCCATTTTGTTGTTGTAAGATACCACTTGTAATAAAGACCATAGCTTTGCGTGGCTACTACTGTAATAAATAGTATAATTTCTATCTTATTATTCTGATGCGTAGACTTTGGTAAGACTTACTATTAGTAAGAGCGGTGTCCTACCTGGTAGATGAATAGTAATCTATATGCCTAAATGTGATTACCCCCGGGGTAATCACATGGGCGCCATAGGAAGATTGTAAATGACAGTGGGAAATCAATCCAGAAACAAGACGAGATTTAATAAATTGGGTTACCTTCATAGTCGAGGGAGAAGAAGATGCTGAGCAGGTTTCTCATACTGGGTCCACAACACCAATCGTATCACAATCACAATTTGGAGATTCAGTACAGGGACACAATCCTATTCAAGAAGAATTGCCCGATGAGACAGAAATTGTGACTACTGGAAACTCTACAGTATCTATTCCAAAAAACACAGCACCAAAATTTAGAAGCCAGAGGGACATTTATGAGCAAACTGATCCTAGTAGACACAATGGGAGATCTATATTTATTAATTGGAGAAGAACATGGTGATTTTCAGGAAGCAACAAAAGAGGAACACTAGAGGTGTGTAATGAAGCATGAGCTAGAAGCAATTGAGAATAACGAAACCTGGAAGTAGACAACTCTTCCACATGGTCACAAACCTATTGGATTAAAATGGGTTTATAAGGTGAAAAAGGATATTGAATGCAATGTAGTGCAGCATAAAGCAAGACTTGTTGCGAAGGATTCGTTCAGAAGCATGTTATTGATTATGAAGAAGTATTTGCACCTGTGACGAGACTTGAAACAGTGATAGTTCTCCTCTCACTTGCAATGCATTTTGGATGGAAAGTTCATCACATGAATGTGGAATCTGCGTTCTTAAACGGTGATCTCACCGAGGAAGTTTATGTCAGCCAACCCGAGGATTTTGTTGTAACAGGCTAAGAAGAGAAGGTCTACAAGCTGTCAAAAGCATTATATGGGTTGAAACAGGAGCCCAGAGCCTAGAAACACAAATTAGATAATAGCCTAAAGAAACTTGGGTTTGAGAGGTGCAAGCAAGAACAAGCTCTTTACAAGAAACAAGATGATGTTGGTACAACTATAGTAGGCATCTACGTAGATGATTTAATCATCACAGGCACTGATGTTGACAAAATCCAAGAGTTCAAGTATCAAATGATGAAGGAGTTCGAGATGAGTGATTTGGGGCTTCTCAGCTTTTACCTCAGCTTGGAGGTCAAACAACATAAGTTTTGCATCTCAATTAAGCAATCAGCTTATGAAAAAAAAAATCTGGATAAGGCAGGGTTGGTGGAGTGCAATCCAGGGAAGTACCTGATGGAGCCTAACATAAAACTTGAGAAAGATGATAGTGCAGATCCATACTACTACAAAACAGTCTATAGAAGACGCCTCATCACAGACAGTTGTGATAAAATAATCACAGACGGTTCCAAGATGAACCGTCTGTGATATGGACCTATCATAGACGATTCTCTTAGAACCGTCTGTGATATGAAATACAACCATCTGTGACGTATCACAGACGGTTTTGAGCAAGAACCGTCTGTGACACTTCACAGACGGTTGTATTTAGAAACTGTCTGTGATATGTACATATCACAGACGGTTTGTAATAAGAACCGTCTGTGATATGATGACATTATATAATACATGGTCCCGATAGAACCCCTGGCCATTCCCATTTGAGCCGCCACCCTGCTGCCTCCTCCCCATTGCTCCACCCCTGCTGCCTCCTCCACTGTGTCAACTTGGAGAGGAGAAGGAAGGGAAGAAAGGAGGCAGGGAGGAAAGGAAGGGAGGAGAGGAGGTAGAAAGAGAGGAGATCTCGCAGGATATTCGTCGTGAGCTCTGAAGGTAACGATCTGTACATAACCCTTTATATTTGTTCTAGGTTAATCACTAATAAATTTTAATATGTTTGGTTAATAGTTAGAGTACTTGCGGTTTATCAATATAATTTAATACTAATTTGTTACGTGTGTAGTGTAGATGGACCGAAATTGGATATACGTTAAGAACCGTGTGAGTAAATAGTACATTAATGGCGTGTTTTCTTTTAGAAGAGCCGCCGAGCAAGATATGTTGAAGAAGGGGTAAAATTTATGTATTGTCCATGCATTGATTGTGGAAATGTGAAAATATTTGACAACCCGGTGCAGATCGAAGCTCACTTAATTCGAAGGATTTCAAAAAAGGGTATACATGTTGGACCAGTCACGGTGAAGAGAAGATCATACAGGAAGTTAATAATGACGGCATCGCCGAGGAAGTCAACGATATGCCGGACGTGAACTGTGCTTTTGATGAGGATAGGTCGCATGATGACAATCTGGATCAGATGCTACGCGATGCACAAGGGAACTACAGTGAGAGAGAGTTTTGTAAATTTGAGGGCTTAATGCAGGACTCGGGGAAACCTTTGTTCCCTAGCTGCAAGTCGGAATACACAAAGTTATCAACCGTGCTTAAATTACTAAAATTAAAGGCAAGCAATGGTTGGTCCAAAAAGAGTTTCATGGCGTTGTTAGATCTCCTAGCGGACATCCTTCCGGAGGGAAATGTGTTGCGCAGCACCACCTACCAAGCCAAGAAGGTCTTTGTCCATTGGGAATGAAAGTAGAAAGAATACATGTATGTCTGAATGATTGTATCCTCTACCGTAAAGAGTATACAGACATGCATTATTGTCCCGTGTGCAAAGCATTCCGATACAAGTGTAAGAATACTGCTAAGGTGAAGCAATGACCTCCTGCTAAGATGTTGTGCTATCTGCCTGTGATCCCACGTTTGAAGCGTTTATTTGCGAATCGAAAGGAGACAAGATTGATGTGTTGGCACTCAGAGGAGCGTAAAAAGGATGGAAATCTAATACACTCTGCAGATTCTGCCTAGTGAAGAAACTTCGATCGGAGCTTCGAAGAGTTCGGTGCAGAATCGAGGAACATAAGGTTAGGATTGAGTACAGATGGAATGAATCCTTTCGGTAGCATGAGAATCCGACATAGCACCTGGCCCGTGAATCTATATATTTACAACCTTCCTCCTTGGCTGCGTATGAAGTAGAAATATATTTTGATGTCACTACTTATCCAAGGGCCGAAGCAACCTAGGAATGATATTGATGTGTACCTAGTACCATTGCTGGAAGATCTTGTGACACTGTGGAACGAAGGGGTACAAGTATGGGATGTGTACAAACGAGAGAACTTCACTTTACGCGCTATGTTGTTCTGCACCATCAATGATTTTTCTGTCCTTGGTAACCTATCGGGGTTCAGTACAAATGGAGCCAAAGCCTGTCCGCACTGCTTAGATGGTACCGAGAGTGTATAGCTGAACAAATTGCGTAAAACTGTGTATATACGTCACCGTAGGTTTCTTCCCAGGATTCACTCGGACCGTAAGATGAAGAAATAATTCGATGAAAATAAGGAGGACGGTTTAGCTCCAAGGGCTTTTAGAGGGAAAGATGTATATGATATGGTTAAGGATATCGATGTTGTGCTTGGGAAGGGACGTAAATTAAGGACCCGTCAGAAAAATATCTGGAAGAAGCGGTCAATTTTTTGGAACTTGCCTTATTGGGAGCACTTAGAAGTTCGCCATTGTATCGACGTCTTACACGTGGAGAAGAATGTATGTGACATCTTGATTGGTCTCTTGCTGAACATTAGTGGCAAAACAAAGGATGGTGTTAACACACGACGTGACTTAGTTGATATGAACATAAGAACCGAGTTAGCACCAAAAGAGATCGATAAACAACGAACGTAGCTTCCCCCAGCTTGCTACACTTTGTCCAAGGCCAAGAGAAATGAACTGTGTGAAAACTTGCATGGTGTGAAAGTTCTGTCCGGTTACTCCGCCAATATTAATAAACTTGTTTCTATGGAAGATTTGAAATAAATTGGTATGAAGTCTCATGATTGTCATGTGCTGACGACTCTCTGTCATCTTGAGATGTATTTCCCTATGACATTTTTCGATATCATGGCCCATCTCATTGTTCACCTTGTGAAAGAGATAAAGATATGCGGCCCTGTGTTCCTACATCATATGTACCCATTCGAGAGATACATGGGAATTCTCAAATCCTACGTACGGAATCGATCTCGGCCAGAGAGCAGCATCATAGAAGGTTATGTAACCGAAGAGGTCATTGAGTTCTGCGTCGACTACATGGCTCAGGTGGAACCGATAGGTGTGCCTCTATCTCGTCATGAGGGGAGACTGGAGGCTATCGATACCATCGAAAGGAAAGCAATTACTCGATCTAGATACATACGTGTAAGCCCATTTGACGGTCTTGCAACACATGACCCAAGTATATCCCGTACATCGACGAGCACAAAAACATGGTACGCCAATAGAATTCAAACCGGTCAGAGGTTTGGATCACGAGAGAGCACAATCGTCGGTTCAACGAATGGTTAAAGGTGTGATTCACAGGGAGGTCATCAAGTGATGATACGCTACTATGGTTGGCAAAAGAGCCAAAATTTACAATTATGACATGACAAGGATACGACATAAATGGGTACACATTTTATAGAGTAGCTCAGGATAGGAGGAGCACAGTTCAGAACAGCGGTGTTCGCATAGATGCGTTTCATGAGTAGTTCAATACCGCTAAGGCACGTGGGTTGAACTCCTACTATGGGTTTCGTAGAGGAGATTTGGGAGCTCGACTACGTACTTTTCAAGATACCCCTATTTCGATGCCATTGGGTTAAACTTTCGTAGGGCGTGATGGTCGACAAGTACGGTGTCACTACTGTGGACCTCAAACGTGTCAGATATAAGGACGAACCATTCGTACACGCTAAGCAAGTTGTTCAAGTTTTTTATGTAACGAACCGGCAAATAAGAACCGCCACGTAGTTCTTCATGGAAAAGAAGGATTGTCGGAGTTGAGAATGTCGTGGATGAGGAAGAGTATAATCAATTTGATGAGTTACCTCCTTTCGGAGACAGCATCAGTCTCGAGGAAGAACCCAGTGAAGAAGCTAGCTATATGCCCGTCGATCATCACGAAGGGCTATATTTTAATTAAGAATTTATTCCATTGTAATTTGATATTAACATAGAATTGTCATGTGTTATGGACTTGTCATCTCTGATATTGATGTCAATGTGGACTTCATTGTATTGTGGAGTATCAAAATTGGTTTCACTTGATTTGGAGTTGAGTTGTATTAGATATGAATTTTTTAAGACAAATGAATTTTCAGTCAAATGATTTGAAATTGTGTTAGGAAGTTATCACAGACGGTTCGTTTATGGAACCGTCTGTGATAAGTCGCCACAGACGGTTCCGTTTTGAAACTGTCTGTGATATGACTATATCACATACAGTTCTGTTATGGAACCGTCTGTGATATGAGGGTTTAGGGTTTCTGTAAGAAGTCATCACAGATGGTTCTGTAACAGAACTGTCTGTGATATTCATATCACATATCATAGATGGTTCGTCTATTGAACCGTTTGTGATGACTTAGTGCTAAGATGAAGGATCCCGAGGTTTGTCAATCTCGTAATAATTATTTCCTAAATATAAATTTAAAAATATATATACTTACTACTTTACTCATGATAGCGACAGGACTTGACCATAGATTTAGATGCACCTGCTATGAAAGAGGTCTCAGAAGTTCGAGGGACACTCTGCGCCTTCATCAAGATGGATATCGTTAACGCCAACGGGCAGTTTCACTCCGTCGACATCGCTGAACGACCTTAAAAATATTAATTCAATTGTAATTGATCATTTTGAGTAGTTGTAATTCAATTGTAAATCTAGCAACAATATATACTTGAACATAATATTTTGTAATTGATTTTGAGTTTTAAATGATCACTTTGAGTTGTGTCAACAATTGATTCATATGTGTGATGTATCTGATTTCTGCTAGCTTGCTAGTTTTCAGAGGGCATGGCTAACAATTCCTGAGGCTAGCTGAAAATAAAAAAATAGGTATAAATGAACTATCATAGACGATTTTGGGTTGGACATATCACAGACGGTTCTATTTATAAACCGTATGTGATATCTTACACTACGTATCACATATAGTTCTTGGTTGAAATCGTCTATGATAGTGTCCCTTCACAGACGGTTTCAACTAAAAACCGTCTGTGAGAACCAACTGTAATCATAGACATAAAAATCCAGACGGTTCAAAAACCGTCTGTGATGACGGTTTCGAACCGTCTGTGATGTACTTTTCTGTAGTAGTGCCAATTGATGCATCTATGTACAGGATGTATAATTGGTTGTCAACGTTATCTTCTACACACATGACCTGATCTCAGTTATGTAGTCCGAACCGTGAGTCGTTTCATGGAGAGACCAACCAAGACACATCAGCAGGCATTGAGACAAATTCTGAGGTATGTGGCTGGTTCTATTGATTATGGGTTAATCTATACCAGATAGAGTGATAGTAATCTTGCCGGGGATATTGTCGATAGAAAGAGCACGATAGGTATTGTGTTCTATGTATATGGCAATGTGGTCACGTGGTCTTCTCAGAAGCAAAAGAGTGTGGCACTTTCAACCTGCGAGTCTGAGTTCATGGCAGCAACATCGGCGGCATGTCAAGGAATCTGGTTGAAGAGATTGCTTCATGAACTACAAGGAAAGGATGGTGGACCATTTGCGCTATATGTTGATAACAAGTCAGCTCTAACACTAATGAAGAACCCAGTGTTTCATGGGAGGATCAAACACATTGATACACGATTCCATTTCATAAGAGAATGTGTTGAGTAAGGGTTGGTCAATGTACAACACTGTAGCATCCCAAATTTCGAGCTCTAAAAATCTTTGGAATAATTACTTGTTGAAAAATACAATAATTGAATTTCTATTAATTTCTATTAATTTTATTTAAAGCTTAATATAGACTTTCGTATCAAAATAATTTAATAGGGTTAATCCCAACATCAACAATTGTCAAAACTATTTTATTTGGAATCTATGTGCTTAGATATATTTTCTAGGATTTTCTGAAATTATTCCAAGTTCATTTGCTATTTTCAAAATGCTATTTGGATTATCTGTATTTTCTGAAATAGAAAATCTATTTTAATTCCCCGGAACAGTAGCGGGCCGAAACCCAACCACTATTCTGGTTCAGCCCAGTCCAACGCAGCCCGTCTCCTTCCGCGCAGCAGCCCAGCCCGCTCTGCCTTTTCCCCTGCTGAAGCCCTGCGCTGCAGCCTCGCCTTCTCTCACTGCCTGGTGGGCCCGCCTTCGTTGCCACGTCCGCATCGTCTGTCCGGACTCTTGTGCGAGTCCGAGCTCCGCACGCGAGCGTCGCCGTCTCCCTCTCAATCTCTCCGCCCGGTGCTATATAAGGGCTCTGACTCGCCTCAATTTTGTCGCCCCTCCCATCTCTTCCGAAACCCTAAGGCGTCGTTCCCGAGTTCATCTTCGTTGCGCCGCAATCGCCGAAGAACCGCCGACCGCCGAAGTTTCTCCGCCGCTCGAATTCAACGCCGTCGAAACACCTCCGTCCGAGCTTCCACCGCCAATGGGTGCGCATTAGCGTGGGCTACGCAGTGCTGCAACCATCTTCTCCCGAGGACCGCCGCTTCACCGTTGTCGGTTTCGTCACCAAAGCTGGCCGTCGCCTTTGTCGTCGCCGCCGGTGAGCCCTTGCCGCCTTGCCGATCGGCCACCTCCAGTAGCTTCATCGTCCTCACGACAACCCATTTTTCTACCTCGTCGGAGCCGCCTCGCCGCCGTTCACCGTCAACTCCGCCGCCGGCCAGCGCGCTCTAATCCGCTGTGCTTTCTTTCCCCTGCCAGTGTGGCTTGCCAACTCATCCTCCACACCAGCGCCACCTTAGCCTATCTGCTTGTGTGGTAGTCTCATCAGCGGTTCGGTCAGCAGCCACGTGGCAGACAAGATCTCATCTGATTCCAAGGGTCCATGGATCCAGTCCACCATGCACCAACTCAATGACAGTGGGACCCGCAGCAATTTCTTTTTCTTTTATTTTTTCCTTTAGCCGAAAATCTTTGCTGGCATCGTGCTGACATCATAAATCCCTGTTTTAGTAGAAAAATAATTCGAAAAATTCTAGAAATTCCAATTTATGGTATTTTATGAAATTTCAAACTTCCAAAGCCCATATCTTTTGCATCCGAACTCCAATTGAGCTCATTCAAATTTCTAAATTTATATAAATCCAAGATATATTTATTTATGATTTTTATTTAAATTTTGGAGTTTATTTTGCATCTGTTATTTATTTATTTCATTTACGTGTAGACGTTAATTCTTCGGGAACTTTTGAAGGAGAAGTGTCTCAAGACCAAGATCAGTACCTAGACCTATTCTAAGGAAAATATACCTTTGATCATATTGAACCCAGTTTTCAAAATACTTTGTTTCAATGTATTGCATTATATTTCAAGTATTTATTTAAATGCTTTTGGGTTTAGTTATTAATCCACATTGTTATGTCCACCTTGTCTATCGTATGCCATGATCTTTTATCACCCTAGGTTGGTTCATTATTAGTTGGTATTATCGTAGCACCAACGTGGGTTGGTTAGATATGAGTAGATTGCTTAGCCATGCCACGAGTCATCATTTCATGTGAATTGCAATTATAAACTTGACTAAGTGATTATAGAACTGTGTGATGAAACTGTGTGTGCTGTGTGCTATTACTCATTGATGACATGTGTTGCACTTAACCAACAGGGTGGGAAAATATTTAGACTGAGGCAAGTGGTGGATTCTGTGTGATATGGTGGAGCTGTGTGCTTGGAATGATAAACTGTGTGACTTAGTTGGAAATTAAAAGTCTTGCCTTGGTCAATTAAGGACTTAACTTTGTGCGCCATTGAACTGAGCCTTACTGTACAACCACATATCTGGTATGAGACATGTCTAACTTAGTAAGTTATGGAATCTTGCCATTGACAACTCAGGTTGTAGGTTAAGCTGTGTGATGGGTTGGAGGTGTGTTTATCACATCGCGGGACAGTTCGCCGCATCCCTGTACAACGGTGTGTGTCGTACCAAACGTTGTGTGTATCGGTTGGACAACAGTAAAGAACATCGGGAGTGTCAATGTTGAGATGAAGTTTATGAAAGGTTTTGTTATGGTCAGTGCTAGCTACACTGATTGTATCTTGTGGGTAAAGTGTACAACATCTGCAGGGTGTTAATTAATCTATTCGAATAGTCGCGTCCTCGGTCATGGACATGCTCGGGGATTTCACACGAGGGGTAGATTTTCATGAAAACATTTAGGAAGGGAGCTGTGTAATCTAAGTCATATGGCTGTGTGAGTAACTTGTTTAGACTATGTGTCTTTGTGAAATCAAATGATAACTTAATATTGTTTATTTGTTTTGAATTATGTTTTCAATCTATTATTTGTATTCAATTGCAAATGTTGCATTTCTGCAAAATAACCACAGAAGTCATTCCTTTGGAATAAGCCATCATCTATAAATTGCATTCTGTGGTATGACTTGCGAGTACGGTTGTGTACTCATATTTACTATAACAAATCAACAGAAGTGGAGGAGTCATCGCCTGCTTTTGAAAAGGAGTTCTACGAAGGTGTCGATCGTTAGGGTCTTGATCCCAGTCAGTTGTCTGTGGTGAATTGATGGGATTCCGCTGAAGTTTATTTCTATTCCGCTTCTGCTATTTTATTTATTGTGAGCCTCGCGTGGCTTAATAAATGTAAACTCGACCATAAGGTCAAAACCATTATTTGCTATTCAAGTTAATCGTTTATTCTATTAATCGTTTTGTGTGGATCGATATTCATCTATGTTGATACTGTGTGCACTAGCGTGATCCTGGACTAATGCAGAATACACAGAAGGTCCAGAATTGCATTTTTGGGTCCCGACAAACACGTAACCACAAAAGAGCAGAAGGCAGATATCCTGACAAAAGCTTTGTCGTGCGTGAGTTTCTAGAAAATGTGTGATCTGATTGACGTTCAGGTCGTTACTGATTAAGTCAGGATTAGGAGGAGTATGTTGGAGTTAATCCTGTCATCAGTTCTTTATACCTATTAGAGTTTTGAGTCTTAAGAGTCTTTTGTTAAGTTGAGTCAGTATCAGAGTTTTCGCTCGGATTCAGAGTTCGTGCTGTTTACGGATGAGAATATTGAACCAAATTGGGATTAGTATTCTAGTCGATTTCAGTAGTAATAGATACTATCCTTATGGTGTAATCTTGAGTATAAATAGTAAAGAAAAATCAGAAAAGGGTGTGCAGTATTGGCACCGCAAATTGGAAATTTCTCTGTTCTCTGCTTTCGATTTAGCTACTATTCATCGTTCGACAATTCTCGTTTCAGTCTGAACTTCAGATATTCAGTTCGCTGGTTTCAGACATCAATTATAAGACTCGAGTTGGGTTTGGGAATTTTGACGTGAGGGATTTGACCCAGTGTAGTTTTTTTAGATGAGGATGGATAGCTGATATTAGAAGGAAAGGATGGAGAGGTACGAGAGTCAAGTTGATATGAAGCGAGTGACGTGGATCTCGATCCATAGTGGCCACCTGTGCCCGGCATGTACAAACCAGAGCCAGTTTTGTAGTTCAGGAATGAATGGACTTTTTTGAAAGTTTAAGAGCAAAATAGACTTATTCCTTTGTAATTTAAGTAGTTAGATGATAATTGTAAACTGTACTAACAATGATAATAACTTACATAATAGCACTCCTAGTGAAACACAGTACTGTATACTTTACTCAACTAAAATCATGCAGTAAAGTTCATTGCAATAAGTGCAATTTGGACAGTTGATTATGTGTACATCCTGTGTCTTTTTAACCTTAGTGATGCAGCTTTTCATAGGAAAATAAGCTGAAGTAGCTTCAAGCTCTTGCTCCTTTTTCATTCCCACCTATCAGAAAATCGCACCATGCTTGAACGCTTGTTCTCCATGACTCCATGGATATTTCATTAAGAATTCCATATGGGACTAGGACCTAAACTTTTCCTATGCCCCAGTAGTTGACATCCAGGCTAAGCATTTGATCATTGACATCCGTGATGGAAAAACAAGTACCTAAAGTGTTTTTTTCTTCCTTCAGAATTTTTTGTTCGGGAAAGTTATTTCGTAAATTTGTTATTTCCCCTCAATGAATCGCATCTGCTTGCTTGAATAAATCGTTAATAAAACACGAAGAAAACCCCCACTATAATGTTTTCCTAAATGTCCCTTCATTACAGCTAAGACAACATTGACATTCTGACTATGCTTCACTGTTACTTCGTCGTACTCCAAAAGAGGCCATTTACCGAATTCTGGACTAAATTAGCCTCATTGCACAATAGAAATTCCAAAAATAGCCTCATAAGTTCAAAAATTCCAAAAATAGCCTCACTGTGTGAGTCTTTGCCGTCGGGGCAGCGGCAACCTAGTTCTTTGCCGTCCCAAGACCAGCGACAACCAAATCTTCCGTCCCAGGGGCGGTATGTGACCGCTTGGCGTATGCGTGCTATGTGACCCAGCCAGCGGCCTGTGCGCAGCGAAGCGCCGCTTGCGTCGCCTCGGGCTGGCCGGCGCTTGCTGCGTTGCCATTGCGACCTGTGCCTTGCCATGTATGCGCGTCGCGCCCGGGCACGGCCCCGGCGCTGCGCAGGCTGCCGTAGCATAGCGCCAGAGGCTAGGCCGGACGCTTGGCGCCTATAAAGGAGGAGCGGTGGGAGCCTCCCTCATTTGGCTCGTCTGACACTGTTGGAGTGGAAAAAATTTTGTGAAAAAAAATCTACGAGTCGGAAAAATCACGAGCACGTAGAAAATAAGCTTTGAAACTGCTGCGAGCACCTAGAAAAGGTAAATGTCATTCGCATTCAATTAGTATTATCGGTAGTTTTAGCAATGTGATTAGGATGCAATTAGATGAATTATAGCAATGAGTAGTTTTAGTTGTGTAGTTAGTTTATTTTGAAGACCTAGTAGTTAACAATGTCATTATCAGTAATTAGTTGACTTAACGGACATGTTGCTAGTAGTGTTGTAAATTTCCTTTGGGTATTTTATAGTTTCATGAACTTGGTCATAAAATAGCAAAATTTTTGAGGTCATTAAGCAAAATAGAAATAGACCCACTGAGCGCTTTGTATATGTACTCTTGATCGGGCATATCGCGTTCGGTGCATGCACTACACATTACAGCTAGAATGAGAAACTGGCGCACCTCTCGGTAAGTTTTAAATCTGAAATTTAATGAAAAAGAATACCTTGTCGTGGACCACACATGTCTTTGGTGTAAGTTAGGTCTAACTCGGGTATGGAAGCGTAGAAATGCAATAAAATTTACAAGTGAATTATTTTTGCCTTTGTAATATCGAACTAGTTAAAAATTTGTAACTATGTAGTACCACGAAATTTACGAAGTGTAACATAGAATAGGCTATGGATTATTTATACTAGAAATAATATTAGCTTGGACATTTCATTGATAGAAAAATCATCGAACTCAATCGGGATTGAAAACATGTGCGACAAAGCGTTAGGTATGCGATTGGGCATAACCAAATTTGTAGAAGCGTTCATTCGACAAAAAATCCATAAATAATTCGATGGTTTCATATGCACATGTGTTAGGTACTTTATGGCGGAAATTCAAGATCATTCGTGTTCCACGGGGCGGTCTCGTCTGTGACGGACCGTGCGGTGCGGACTGTCAAATTGTCACCCTTGCGTGATCCGGCGCGGCTCGAAGGACATGAGCCTCTCGGAGCTAAGGCGGTGCGTGCGATCCGCGTTCGATCGCGCCTTTGGAAGGAAGAAGGCTGCGCATCGAGGCGGTTTATGCCTCGGTGGTGGGTGGTGCGGCGAGACCGTTTGGCAACTTATGAAGGTCACATGTGGCGCTTCATGGGCCAACTACATGGGGTTGTTTGCAACCCATTCTGCTGCGATATATCGCGGCCGATGGTCTCGTTCGATTCTTGGAAACACGGGACATCCGGCGCGGGTGGTTCGATGAAGGTGAAGGCTGCTGGTGAGGAGGAGTTTGCGTTGATGCGATTACGGAGGACACGTGGGCGATGGAGACACGAGGCGTGCGGTCAATTTTGAGCCCAGCGAAGGCGGAGAGATGGTGGTCGGCTTGTATTGATTGTCACGAGTACACGACCGACCCGGTGGATGAGGTGGAAAGCGAGGAGGGCGTCGAAACAACTAGTTCGGAAGGCAGCGAAGGCGGAGAAGGCTGCTGCGGGGAGAGTGCGGTTGGTGGTTTTGTAACCGCGACATTGCTTACGTCCCCTCACGATTGGGCGATGTTGCGATGACATCATTTGGTTACGCCACGTCCGGAGGGTCTTTGAGTGGGGTTCCATGAGGACACCACGCTCGTAAACCGCGCTTTCGACAAGATCGCGCACAACAAGCTATTGCAAGATCGCCGAATTAACATCGGACGGACGTATCGGTGCGAGGTCAACCCGACACGTACATCGTCGGTGTGTTGATGAATCTGTCTTTGGCAAGGTCCGTGCGCGAGAGGTTCACGACCATTGCCATGGGCTTCGGATAACGGTCTTTGAAGGACCACACATGCGAGTTAGGCGAGCGCTACGACGCACCGCAACATGGCGTCCTCGTATGTTGCCGGCGATAAGCCACCTCGTCATTGCAGATGTGTCCATTTGCGAAGCTCCTGGCTGGCGGATGTTGCCAATATGGTGGGATTCCTGTCGGCTACAAGGCGGCATGGCGTGCGTAAACGCGAGGTTACGGAGGCGAATGTTCGGCACATTCGAAGAGGCTTACAACCTAGTACCAAGATTCTTGCATCAAATCGCGGAATCTAATCCGGGGCGTCGTAAACAAGCTTGGCGGGTGCATCCGACGGAGGGCCCAATTGTTTTGTTCTTGAAAGGGTCTTACGGGCCTTAGTCGAGCGATCGAAGGGTTCAAACATTGTCGTCCGTGCTCACGATGGATGGTACCTTCCTATGTGGGAAATGCGGGGTACCATCCTCACTGCCGTTGCGGCCGTCACGAATGACCGATTAGTCCCGTGGCGTTCGCAATTGTTGAGCGAGAACACGGAGAGGTGTTTGTGGTTCTGTGCAATGTAAAGCGGGCGGTCGTGCAAGATCGGCGGATGTATGTGTCATCTCGGATCGCAATCTTTGGCTTGTTATGCGTTGTGCATGATGCAAAATGGGGCGCTTGCGCCGTACGGTGGAGCGATGTTAGGAGCCGTTGGTGCATGAGGCATCTCGCGGCCAACTTCCACACAAGGTTTGAGCAAGGACCTCATGAAGATGTTCAAGAAGCTCGCATGCGAGAACCAAAGGAGGAAGTTGAGCGGTGTGGAGCGGCTCGATGAGGAGGCAGGGAAGCATGTAAGGGACTCGGCGCATGCGAGGCGGGGCGGCTAGAGGTCGCGAGTTGGGAGTTCACACGGTGGGTTAACTTCCGCGCACGACTGGAGAAATGGTCCTGCTTGCACGACACCGGACGGTGCAAGGTGCGGGATCATGGCGACCAACATGTCGGAGGTGTACAGCGGTGTGCTCAAGGGTGTCCGATCTCTGCCGATCAACTGCGATCGTGGAGGAGAGGCTGGAACCGTACCATCGGATACTTTGTCCATGAGCCATGATGGCCAAGAAGCATTTGGAGGGCGGGAAGCAATTCTCGAAGTAATGCATGCCTACATGGAGAATAAAATCGGCAAGGCTCGATCATACGCCGCTCGTACCATGGATGGCGTCGGCGAAGTTCGAGATCGGGCTCGGGAGAAATGCGTGATGGGCCATGTTAGAGGATCGTGGCAGTGCACAATTGGTGAAGAAGCGTCGTGCACGCAACAAGCGCGGCTTCTGCACAAACCATGCTCCCATGTGTGCAGCGGCATGCGCGGCGTGGCGGCAAGCCTCGGGCGTTACATCTCGAGTACTATGACATCCACCACTGTATGCAACTTGGAGTCTTGAGTTCCATTCATACGGTGGACACGCACTCTGAGGACCTTTGGTGGGACGGTGAAGTGGGTGCCGACGACGCACTAAAGCACCCGTAGTGGAAGGCAGCGATCCGGCGCATCCGAGCGACATGGGCGGCGGACGGTAGCGGCAACGAGTTCGCCGACCCGTTGCGGTATGCAAGGCTGTTGGGCACTCCATCGGCCATTGCCCAAGCGGACCGGCACAAGCGATGCACCGTAGTGAGGAAGATGTAATTACTACGTCGTGATGTCGCTTGCTTATTTCAATGTCTTTGATGGACTCTGTTCTTTGTTTATCCATGCCTTTATGTAGTACTTGTTAAGTTGTCGGGTTTGTTGTTAACTCATTATGATCATCTTGTATTGTTGAATTTTTTTATCGTATGTCTTGCCTTATTTTCTGTGTCACATAATATGTTTTACATCGTGCCTTGACATGTTGTTTCCTGTTGGCGGGAGATGGCGCGAGCTCGATTGGCAGCAGCGTCTGTTTGCTCGACCTGGCTGGGATGTGGGACACCGTTGCGGGCGTGGTCTGCCGCGTCGGCCCTCGAGCACAGTCTGGCGCCCCAGAGAGATGGCCCCTTGACGGCAGTGCGTCCCGAGCCGGAGGCCGGGCTCCGCCCTCGCCGGATGTTGGACCTCCCGCCGCTGCTGCGGCTTTGACGCGGCACTCTGTCTGCGCTCGTGGACCGTTGGAGGCAGGAGACTCACACCTTCCACTTCCGATGGGGAGATGACCATTACTACGGAGGGCGTGTCTGCCTTACAGTCTACCTCTTCGTGGTCTTCGGTGAGTGCCCCCTCGAGGCGATGGCTGGAAGGTCCGTTTGGTAGCAATTTGGTGACCGGTTCTTTGCGAGCGTGTCGGGTGTGCCACATTCTGAGCTGCGGTACATGATCTGCCGAGCATGCGACTCGGGAGAAGTGAGGACACATTTAGTCGCGTACTGTTGTTCTTGTTGGATGGATCTGTTTCCTACCACGCAGGAGCTGCGTGTACCCAAACTACATCCATCGCACGATCTCTGGCGGACGCTGGCAAGCGAGTTCCACGAGTCTGATTGGGGCTCTGCGGTGCTGCGCCACCTACGAGGGTTGTGTGGCGCTTGTCGGCAAAGACGGCGAGGAGCGATCCTCGCGGTGTGCTACGCCCTCCTACGATTATGGTCGTGGGAGCACTTTCCGATGGCGGCCGTACTTCCGCGCGGCGTGCACCCTTACCGGTGACCACCGAGCTTTCGGGGGCCAGCTGCGAGGGGCGACCGTCGGCAGGCCTCTGATGGGAACACGTTGGACACGTGCTACCTAGGGTGGGCTAGGAGAGACCGAAGCGCGTATACCCGAGTTCCATAACCTTTTGAGACTCTCCACGAGGGCGAGGTCATCGGTGGCCATGGGCAAGACCGTTCCTTCACGACACGGCCCGCCGGATTATCGCCCCAGTGCAATGCGGGCGAGGCACTCGGATGACGACACGCCACTTGGTCTTCGCACATGGTCGGCGGTACAACCCGCGGCGGGTCATGAGGCAGTCGGCCTTTACGGGAGGTTCCACGCGCGGGGCGACCTCTCACGGCAAAGGCTCACCGGTATGTCATTATTTGATGTTATTTTGAGGCATTTTTAGTAAGATTTTTCGACATGTAAATTCAATTGCGAGCGACGAGCGAGAGAGCGGAGGGCGGCGATCGAGGCGAATCTGGCGACCACGGGCGGCGCGTGGATTGGCGAGAGCTCGACGGACGTGGTGCTTTGGAGTTTCGCGGCTCGCCATCCAGACGTCTGCGGCGTACTTGCGGTGGTACGTTCGCGCACTAGGTGCGAGCTTCATGGGCGGCGCCGCGGCGTCGATGGGCGCCATGCGAGACGACGTCGTACTAGTTGGTCGGACCGTCACCGGGCGGCCGCGCGACGAGACGGTAAAACATTCTTCGCATAATTCTCCTTGGCCAACACTTTTCGCACTTACTATCGGTTTTAGTGCGGCACTACCGCTTGGGCGTGTCGCAACCGACTCACGAAGCTATAGGCCGTGGAAACAACAACACAATGGATCGTATCATAGGCGCGATCGCCGCGATGCGCGAGGATGTAAGTTATGCGATTAGATCCATAACTTGTAGTCGCCGGCGGCGTTCACGTCGCGACATCGCGTGCGTGGCGGGTACCTTCCACCACCTCCGCCCTCCGCGCCTCCGTCGGCCCGCCTCCATACGCCGTCGCACTCGGAGTCGTCGGACTCTGATCGCTTCGGCCCGACCGCCTCGAGCCACGGTATGTCATCATCAGCGGTTCTTGTCGTGAGTACCTTTCCATACACTCATTTGGACGTATCGACATTACCCTTTATTCTTGCGGCGATTGCGAGGGGCGGCGCTCTGCTGCAACCATCGTCATCACGGAGGAGCGCGGGATCGACTTCTTCGCACGGCGTTCAATCACACCTCGGGGCGCGACGATGGTTGGCGACACGTCACGGAGGTACACGTGCGGCACTACGGCTCGGGCGGCGGGAGGGTCCTCGTCAACACAACGGCCTACTCGGTACGTGAGCGTACTAACACCAATTTTCCGTCGTACAAAAGCAATGACTAACTCACCTGTGCGCTTCCGCAGAAGAGCACGATGGGTGGGCGACATGCTCGGGCCTCGGCCGGACCGCCACGATGAGATCACCCCGCATTCGCCTCCCGAGCGGGGCCCCTACTACGGCCTTGAGGCGTCGCCACTCCCGGACGAGTTCACATTCCACGAGGATCATCTCGTCGTCCGACAAGCGACACGACCATGCGCCTAACTAATTTCATGGGCGTGTAAAACTTGTTACATAATGCCATCATGCATCTCGCCTTTCGATTTATGTAATGTCCATATGCGTTACATTATTAGATTTATGTACACAACATGTTATCGAAATATTTAGTACTAACAACAAGCTGTAACTCCGATTTAAACTTACTAAACCTTAAATACATAACGCAATCTTTGCCTACGATACCTCCTCGGCCTGCTACCTCGCGGACGTGAATTTTCTTCAACCAAATTATAATTTACCAACAGGCTATATATATGCATGATTTGGCTTCCATTCCACTCACTCTTGATTCCTCTTCTCCTTCCTCCCGGTCTTAAGCGGGATGTCTACGCTTCATCAAACTTTCGAGTGAGCAGGCAATTAGAAGCACTAAGGCGGCACTTGGATTGCCCTCGTTGCGAGGATCCGGTGAATGTGTTCACCTCCCATACGCCAACGAATCCATCCGAGTGTTCATGAAGTGTTCGAATATTCACGGTAACTTATATACGATCATCCCCATTGAACTTCTTTCCAAACATCATATTTTTCACTTGTATTCCCAATTATTTTTATAGAACACAACATGTCGGTTACGGTGTGGTGATGAAGCGATGCAGACGTTCGAGGCATTGCAATGCAAATTGCGGCCTTGCAAGAGGACACACATCGTGTGGTGCATTTAAATCAAGTGCCTCGACCATCGGATGAACCGACGGAAAATAAAGATAATGTTCTTAAAAATTTGGATGAAAGGATGGGAAGGGTTGAGAAATCGCTCTGAAATTAGTTAACATGGCGGTTTGGTAATTTTTCTTCTATTATTTCTTGTTCTTGCTAAGTAGAAGTTTAGTTTTAATAAGATTGTAATATCCACTATTTATCTATGCATCCCACACTCGTGATGTATGCCTTTGCGGTGTTGTGGTACTAGTTTGTATCAAGTATGCATCTATCTAATTCCGTTGTGGACACTTTGCGTGTGATCTAATTTGCGGTACTTCGATTATCGTTCGCGAAAATCTGAACTCCGCGGTGCGGGAGTACCGCTCCAAACATGGCGGTAAGGACCACGCTTGTAGAAAATCAGCTAAGTCCCAAAGAGTGCTCTTTGTAAAAAAGCGTTCGCGGGATTTTGGAAGTTACACGAGAGGTACTTCCGCACTTATATCGTCGGAACTACCGATCATCCTAACAAAGAAGCAAAGCGGATGGCTTTCAAAACAACTTCAATTGCAAAACAAATTTACGACTTTTTGGACCGAAATGGCAAAGCTCTGCAGAGCAAGGCGTGACAACTCAACTGCGTCGCCCGACTTTTGAGCCGAAACAAGACTCTGCCTCGCCATGACTTTTGGTGAAATAGCAAACTCTGCGAGTAAGGCGTGACAACTCATCGCCTCGCCGACTTTTGAGGCCGAAATATGACACTCTGCGGTCATAGGCGTGACAACTCAACTGCCTCGCCCGACTTTTGAGGCCGAAATAGCGGCGCTCTGCCTCGCCGGCTTTTGGTGAAATAGCGGACTCTGCGAGTAAGGCGTGACAACTCAGCGCCTCGCCGACACCAGACCGAAATGAGCGGCCTCTGCGGTCATAGGCGTGACAACTCAGCGCCTCGCCGACTTTTGAGGCCGAAATGCGGCACTCTGCGAGCAAGGCGTGACAACTCATCGCAACAACCGAGGACAACACTCTGCCTCCGAGCTTTTCCTACCAAAAATAAAGCACTTAAAAAGGGGCCATGACTACTCTGCGAGAAAGATTAGACAACACTCGCCAACCCGTCATGCCAACCCTCGGCTTATAAAGGTGGTGCAAGTCATCTCGAGAAAACCACACAACCAAACCAAACACTACACGAGCTTGCTTCACCGCGGGATGGACAACCTCAAGAAGCAATGGGGCGAGATCAAGTGATCTAGCAAGGGCTTCAGCAGCACGGGCCGAACAAGCTAGGGTCTGCTGAGGCGGGTCAAGAAAGCGACTTGCGGGATGGCGCTCTCGCAATGAAACCCAGCGTACAAGCAACCCCTGTCGAGCGTTCCAAGCGAGCCTTCGCGCAACACGCCCGGAGGAGCGCGCCCATCTGTTGGTGCGAGGACACATGCAAGTTCTTCAAATCAAGCACCGGCTCGGCCTCGGCATGCGTTCATCGGGATGTCCTAACTACTCCTCGACTATCCCCGCCGTTGGGATACGAGCAACTATCGGCCGGTAAGAGTACTAATGATAATATATCGTACCAATTCTCTTTTGAGTATGCACTAACAATCTCTCCGTCTACGCGATCCGGGAGCGCTATGTGGCTTCCGCAAGTGGATCGACCTAGAGATCCACCCACACGACGATGGCGGCTCGACCGAGTGGAATGCGAAAGGGCGCGAGATCGGGAGGAGGATCGTCGGATGAAGAGCACAACGAGCGTATCCGTCGGAGACTCGGGCCCATCTCGGCGCGCAGCGCAGGAGCGCGAGGCGCGCGCGAAGGCGAGGAGCGCGAGAAAAAGCGGGAAATGGCGGCCGAGGCGAGGCAGCGGCGAGGACTACAATGCCGAGCTCGCAAGAAAGGGCAAATGGCCCGGTCCACGCGATGAGGTCGGGCTAGTCCGTAGTAGACCCCTCCTATTCGCCATGTTTTAGCTATCCCCAAAGGCATGCGTGCCACATGGTCGGAAGCTCGTGTCGCGATTCTAGTAGTAGTAGTAGCGTCCATGGTAAAGTAATTAGCGAACCATCATGCCATGTGACCACATGTAGCGTTATACTGTCGCGCAGGGCTGCAATGTAGTTACAGTTTCGTGCCTCCATTGAGCCATCAAAGTATAGCCATTCGCATCGGTCTCGATTACGCTATGTTTTAGGGTTTCTCGTAATCGCATAGCGTTCTAAGCCCTTTCGGTTAAATTATTTTTAGTACTCTGTTTTTAGTACTCTACTTTCACGGAAGAAATGTGATGGAGAACCATACTTCCCACATTTCAAGCCACATGAATTCATGAAACCCAATTTCAAAGCGTCTCGCCCTAATTTTTGAGACCTAAACCACGAATTTGTCGAGACAATTTGAGCATATAAAATTTTGTAAAATTTACACAATCAAGTCCTTTGTGTAGGGAGTATGAAAAAAAATCAGAATGTTTGGACCTCATTTGCTATATTATAAAATTCCTACAAACATTAAACTTTAAAGAATTTTGCGAGAAAAAAGAATACATAAAATTTCAAAAAAATTACACAAGCATAAATACTATGCAGAGGCTCACAAAAATTTCATAATTGTTTGAGCTTATTTTGTATATTTTAAAATCATATATTATTAATAACTTTTTTAAAAAAATTTCAAAAAAATAAAAATCAGACGCCTACGCGTGCGGTTAGTCTGCCGAGCGGCAAGATAAGCAAGACTAA
This sequence comes from Hsuehochloa calcarea, assembly GCA_036346395.1. Lineage (NCBI taxonomy): Eukaryota > Viridiplantae > Streptophyta > Magnoliopsida > Poales > Poaceae > Hsuehochloa > Hsuehochloa calcarea. The sequence goes on from CM070597.1 coordinate 29,804,676, forward strand.
AGTCTTTGCCACTGTGGCAAAGACTAAGGTCTTTGGCGGCCTCAAATTCTTCTTAGTTGGGACTAAGCGACAACTAGGTTCTTCTTAGTCGGACGGCAGCGACACTTTCTTCTGAGGAGGCTATTTTTAGAATTTTTGAACTTATGAGGTTATTTTTGGAATTTCTATTGCGCAATGAGGCTAATTTAGTCCAGAATTCCCATTTACCAGCCCAGTTTCCTCTTGGACAGAGCAAAACCAAATTTCTTCTCTACTTTTTTTTAAGAATAAAGCCACGTAAGAAAGATACTGTTTGCTGCAATGATTACTCGTATTTGTGCCCTGCCACTCTCGCCTCTCGCCTCTTGCCTCTTGCGTGGTGTTTTTGTGGACTACGGCGTCGTCGCCAGCTTCCTGTGGCTCTCGGCTCCCCACTCTTCCTCCCTCGCGTCCCCCCAGAAAAATCCTTCCTTTTTCACCCCGGAAATTTAGCCCCCTCCTATTTATGACCCATCTTTCCCCCGGGGGCGGTCAAAGATTGCGCTGTTTGCGTGAAATCGTCCTGTTTCACTGCACCCGGAATCCCGTTTTCTTGCTGCCAAGCCGCTGATTTTGCATCGATTGGTTTCCATTTTCTGGGTCCTGCATGTTGTGCAGATCCAAAGGTGCAGCCTTGTGAATTGGATCGATTTCCATCCGTTTGTTGCCGTCTTGGGGGTCGCTAGTCCGTTTTTGATCCGAAAGGTGGGTGCTTTGGTTGGATTCTTTTCCTGGAGCATTTGTGTGCGCGAGCAAGATGCTCTATTTGAAGCAGCCGACGAGGAGTTGAACTGCGCAGAGGGTTTGTTTTTTTTTTTCTGAATTTCGTGGCTTGGATTCTCAGTGCTCTTGTGTATTGTTTGTTGATCTGATCCGATGGAGGCTATGACGGGCGGCAAGTTCCTTCAGAAGTTCCGGCTCTACGAGACCAGATCGGTAGGGATCTCTTGCAAATTTTCTTCTCTTAGTCGCTTGATTTGGTTTGGTTTGAATCGGATTGTAGGTTCCTTAAACATGGAGATCTTTGTGTCAGTAAACCTCATGTGTTTGACCTTCCTACAATGGGTTTGTGTTTGTTTGTTTATGGTTGATTGGATTCTTGAGTGATGTAATGCTTGCGCTGTGTGAGGGATCTCCTTTATGATTGGTTCGGTTGAATTTTGTTATAGGAAAAGGGTAAAAGGCTGCAAAAAGGTGAAGAAAGATCCTTCTTTTTGTTTCTTTTGCAGGGGAGGAAGAGAGTAGCAAAAAAAAGCCATTCCTTTTTGCTACTTCCCTGCAATTGTTTCAGGCAGATTACATATATGCTGCATGATCTTGTTTAATGACGCTGTACTGTTGTGTTGTTTGGCTTCTAATTTGTAGTTGCCTTCTGCTTTGCTAGTGTTATGCCAATGCCAAGATACAAGATTTGAGCTGACGTTATGCATATGCATAAGTATTATCAAAATTTGGAGGGTAGTTAGCTTTGTGATTCAGAAATCAAGATTTCACTATTGGTACAATAGACAATAGGAGTTGATTAATTGTTACCCCTCGTGTACTGTTTCATTGATTTACTGGAAATGAGTTTTGGTGTCGTGACTCGTGAGTTCTTATGCATTTTATTTATTGTTCGATTTTTATTGTACTTAATATTCTTGTGCTTTTTCGGTGTAGAAATTTTATCTTATCGGAAGAGACAAGAGCAGGACTCTCTGGAGGGTGCTAAAGATTGACCGGTTGGAGTCTACTGAGCTGGGCATCGTGGAAGATCCTACTAATTACACGGAGAATGAATGCCAAGAGCTGCTTTGGCGGATTCATGAGGGGAATAGGTTGACTGGTGGGCTGAAATTTGTTACAAAATGCTACGGAATAGTTGGTAATTCAACATGAGCTGAGATTCCCAGAGTGTATCAATCACAACATTGTAGCAGTTCAAATTATAACATTTGCTTCATCTTTGCTTCTTCAGGTTTTATAAAGTTTCTTGGTCCTTATTACATGGTTCTAATAACCAGGAGAAGGAAAGTCGGCACAATCTGCGGCCATGATATTTATTCTATTGGCAAGAGTGAAATGATCACAATTTCAAGTCCTATAGTCTGGCCCAGCGTGGCTTATTCTAGGGATGAGAACAGGTCTTTCGTTTTTTCAACATGTAAATATTGTGTATTATCTGTTGTAATTCCATCGCTGGTTCTTAGCAATATCAAAATCACCAGCTTGCTTTCTTTTGCATTTGGACATGTTATAGTTTTGTTATTAATTTATCTTATTATAGGCCCCTTTCTTCTCCGAATATTTCAGTTAATTATGTTGCTACATTGTGATGAGAATGAGACAATGTGCATTATTGGCGACGGTGTATATTATTTTTCTTTATTTGCACTGTTTTATGACAGTTTGCATATTTTCAGATAAGTTTTTCTTCATGTATTAATGTTTGTAGTTGAACATGTGCAATTCCATTTGGTCCGATTGTACAGTGACATAGTAATATTTGTTTTGTGTATGCATTTAATGTCACTTTGCCTGTAAGTACAAAATTTGCATGTTGATAACAATATACATCCAACTTATGTGGCCAGTACATCATGGCAATTCTTGCAGCTCTGAGCTTAGTGTATGGTGTTCATATGGTCAGAGGTATATAGAAATGTTTTGAATTTCTTTGCTTCATTTGTATTCTACTTATTCACAGTGTAATCTACTACAAATATATTCTTGTGAGTATTTTTCTCATTTTCATTATCTGCAGATGTTTATGTTTTTATCCCTCATTTTTTTGTAGATATAAATGGCTCCTTTGCTCGGTCGATCTCTCAAAGGACTTCTTCTTCAGCTACTCTTACAACATCATGCGCAGCCTTCAGAAGAACATAACCGACAAGAATAATGGGCAGGTTGTTTATGAAACAATGTTTGTATGGAATGAGTTTCTGACACGAGCAATTCGGAACCATCTCAAGAATACCATTTGGACAGTTGCCTTAATCCATGGATTTTTTAAACAGGTAAATCTTTTGCAACATACTAAATCTTTTGGTACTGCATTTTATTTGATGCCTCCTTGTAATTTCTAATTAATGAGCTTGTGCATATCACCACTATCGTCTATTCATCATCTAAGACCACAAGTAGGGCTTCAGTGGTGCTAACTCAAATGCCATCCAACTAATGCATTTTACTCCACGTTTCATGACTTGACACGTAGTGTAAGCTTGAAATAAAGGGTTTGCAAAGGCATGGCTTTGTATAACCTGCTGACATTTTTTCAGTTTGAGCTGTTTGCGGCTTTACCGAGTCAAAGCATTTCCTCGTAAGTCTCAGCAGACTGTTAATGCTTTTGTCCAGTTATTTTTTATCCATCGTTAGTGTCTTGCTGGTACATAGTAATATTGTACAAATGTACAGTCTTAACATGCTAATGCTTAGATATGAAATTGCATTGCAATTTATACCTATTTTAAAAAGAAAATTGCACTGTAGGTCCCTAAACTTGCGAGGTTGTGCCATTTAGTTCTCTGAACTTGCATTTTACTTTCTCATCCCCTAAACTTGCGAGGTTGTACCACTTAACTCTCTGGACTTGCATTTTACTTTATCAGCTCCCTAAACTTGTAAGGTTGTGCCACTTAGCTCCCTGAACTTTCATTTTACTTTCTCAGCCCCCTGAACTTGCGATATTGTTCCACTTAACTCCCTGAACTTGCGTTGAAGCGAAGTTCGTCGGATGCGATGCCGGCGACTTCGTCCCCTCCGAGTTGGGTGGACTTGTCGCCACTCCATTCGGTCGTGTTCTTCGTCCCTGTCACCTCACGCCGACAAAAATGGATTCTTCAGACCCGGGAACGCATCATGCTCGTGTCTTCACCGGAGCTCCACCGTCGCAGCTTACTGCCACCCTCACCCTCACCTCCTCTAAGCCGAACGTGAGAGAGAGAGAGAAGTACATTCCCAGTGCCAGAGCAAAAGCTACTCACCCTGCACGAAGTTGATTTTGCCATTTGCTAACAGAAAAGGCTGAGCTGACGAATCACCGTGAGAGAGAGAGAGAGAAGTATTGTGCCCCTGTTCTGGCACTGGGAATGTACTTCTCTCTCTCACGATTGACTCGGCAAGGGCGGAGGCAAGCGGCGACGGTAGAGCTCCGGCGAAAACGCGAGCACGGTGCATTCCTGGGCCCGAAGAATCAGTTTTTGTCGGCATGAGGTGATGGGGACGATGAACATGGTCGGAACGGGGCAGCGACGAGTTCACCGGACTCGGAGGGGACGAAGTCGTCGGCATCACATCTGACGAACTTCGTTTCAACGCAAGTTTAGGGAGCTAAGTGGTATAACCTCGCAAGTTCAGAGGGTTGAGAAAGTAAAATGCAAATTTAGTGAGCTAAATAGCATAACCTCGCAAGTTCAGAGGCCTGCTGTGCAATTTTCTCTATTTAAAATGTTTATTAATTAGTAAGCATTGAGCCCCGTCCCTTGATCCTAGTGCAAATCATGTGAATTATACTGTATATAGTTGACATTTTTTAATGTTTTTTTTCGAGTCGAAACTAATCACATCCGCAGTTAATTAAGTTCTTCGTGTACATTTTGCTAACTTCTTCGGCCACCATGATTGTAAATCACCAATAAGAACTAAGACTTTCTTGTTGCTATTCGGTGTACATTTTTGTAATGCTAGTACTGTGTTTCATCCATTCGAGTACTATATGAAGCTAATAGACATATTTTGGTGCATTCAGTCGAAGCTGTCTATATCTGGGAGAGATTTCTGGTTGACACTTATAGCTAGGCGCTCACGTCATTTTGCTGGAACCAGGTTTGTATTGCAAGCCCTTAGGTTTAATGGCCTAATTTGGATTAAAAAGTATATCTTATACTGATCTCACAGCATCTATTTCTTTTATCATTTTGAAATATAGATTCTTGAAACGAGGTGTTAATGAAAAGGGTAGGGTTGCCAATGATGTTGAGACCGAACAGATTGTTTTTGAAGACACACCTGATGAAATCCCACGTCAGATAGCTTCTGTTGTACAACACAGAGGATCGATACCTCTTGTCTGGTTTCAGGAAACTTCAAGACTTAATATTAGGCCAGATATCATATGTAAGTTATGGACTGTTAGTCTTTCATGAATTTGTCTATCTGTACACTGTCTTCTCTGATACTTCAATCACCTTGCTACCTACAGTAAAACCGGATGTGGACTACAAGGCAACCCGCCTTCATTTTGAGAACCTTGCACTTAGATATGGGAACCCGATAATCATCTTAAACTTAATCAAGGTGAGTGTAAGTGTATAACGTAAATGTGGTCTGTGCTTTGACATGAATGATATGAATTAATTTCCATTTATATCACCACTGACATATATCAATTTAATTGTCAACTTGATAGCCTTTTGCTCTTTTTACTTACATATCTGAAATTTTGACTATTCCTTTTGGGCCGTGTGTATATTTATTAGACTCGTGAGAAGAAGCCTCGTGAATCTTTGCTCCGTGCGGAATTTGCAAAGGCTATCCATTACATAAATAAGGGGTTATCAGATGACAAACGTCTAAAGTTTTTACACATGGATCTGAGTAAGCTTTCTCGAAGGTAATCAATTGTATTAAAAGAGAATCTTATATCTAAGATTGCCCCTGCCATTCAAGTTGGTTATGTTGGAAAGTACCTACAATGTTAAGAACTACATGCTATTTGCAGGAAATGCACCAACGTGCTTGCACTGTTGAACAAGGTAGCATCAGATGTGTTGGACCTAACCGACTTCCTCCATTGTGAGATAACAACATCATCAAAACCTGAGGATGCCTCAAAGTAACTTTCAGACCTACTTAGGAAATATTCTGATGTTTTCTAAGAGTACCTTACGTTAAGATTCTGAAAGTTCTACATAGTAAAGACAGGAAATTATTCCGTCCAGTAGTCCAGTGCAAAAAAAAAACATGTGATTTGTATACGATCTTTTCTAAATCTGACCATATATTTTTGTAAATATATGGATCGACCACAAGAAAACAATGCAATGCCATTTGTTGTAAATTGTTCTTTTGTGATATATGATTATGTTGCATAACTGGACTGGTCAAAGTTGTATCTTGGAGATCACACAAAGTAAAATAAAATGTCAATATTTTTACAAGAGGGAGTAGCTGCTCTGATATGGTATTATTCTAATGAGCTCAATTAGCAGTACTAATGGCTATTTTTTACATGTTTTACAGTGGACAAGGAGCTGTTGCGAAGCCATGTGACATCAAAAGTAATGAGTATCAAGATTTCTGCGCAACTAAGATGGTACCTCTTTTACTACAAAAGGGTGTCCTCAGGACAAACTGCATAGACTGCTTGGACCGTACAAATGTCGCACAATTTGCGTATGGCTTAGTTGCTTTAGGTCGTCAACTTCATGTGCTACGTCTCGTTGAAGCACCCAAAATTGAATTGCATGCTCCTTTGGCCGATGATCTGATGGATTTCTATGAAAGAATGGGTGATACATTAGCTATTCAATATGGTGGTTCTGCTGCTCACAACAAGGTAAGTGTCTTGTTATGAGTCCTCAGATATGGTCATTTTGCTACTCACAATAACTCTTGATATGAGTACTCTGAAAGATATGTACAACTATTTTAATTTGTTCTTTACCCCATTTGCAGTAGTTTTAATTTTCCTTGCATCAACATTTCCTTTTTCCTATTATTTGAGACATTTCTCCCCCTCTCCCTATTTTTCTGTCAAGTTATGTAGCTATATGTTTAGGTCAAATGCACACATTAAGGCAACTTTTCACCTGAAAATAGATTTCAGAAAGTTCGTTATTGTCAAAGCACAATTGCTAGTTACTACCTCTGGTGCATAATACTTGTCATTTTAGCCAAGATAGCACATACTAAGGCAACTTCTACCAAAACATGAGACATTATCTCTCACAGATCTCCTATGATAAATTAACTTCTCCTAAATTAATTGGTACATGTAGCTTTGCCTTTTAGAAACAAGTAATCAACTAGAGGTTTTATTAGGGTGAGGACATCTATAGCTACCTAAGCATATCAACTGTTAAGTGTATTTTATGAATTATGTAGAAAATGTAAATCAACAAGTGTTTGCATAATATTCGTGACTAAAACAACAGGCATTTTGAACTGATTGTAGTAGGTTGTCATTTATGGCCTCATATCTGTAGTTACTAATCCTGAATTTGTTTCTTTCAAAATGATTGGAATCTTCTTGATAGGCAGTGAAGTCAATAATCATAAACACATTTTCTTTTGAAGTCCAAACTGTTTTTTTAATTATCAATCTAAGTTCTCTATATTATTCGCGTATGCTGCAGATCTTCTGTGAGCAAAGAGGCCAATGGAAGGCAGCAACCCAATCCCAGGAGTTCCTTCGAACCCTTCAACGTTACTACAATAATGCCTACACAGATCCTGAGAAGCAGGATGCTATAAATGTGTAAGCTTCTTCATCTCTGTAAAATATATTTTTGTACGAATGACAACCAATGGAAAATGTTGATATTGGTCTTGTATATTACCATGAAAAGGTTTATCTGTCTTTAAAAAATTACAGGTTCTTGGGTCATTTCCAACCTCAACAAGGAAAACCTGCACTGTGGAAGTTGGACTCGGATCACCATTACAACATTGGAAGGCAAGGAACTTCAAATGAAGAATCTGGAAGGTACTGAAATCAACGCTTCCATTAAGAAATATTGCTTGAAAAGCTGGTCTCCAGTATTCAGTGCAGCCTTAGCTTTTATTTGGATATTTTACGGTTTTACCTGACTTGAATCAGACAGAATATGAAAATAAAACTGATGACTGTGTTCTAGCTTCTCAGTCCATGTAATGCCTGCAAACGGTGTCACCGTTTCATTTTGCTCTAGCGGCAAAAATAGCATTGCTTGTTACATGAAAATGGTCTTGACAGAATAAGGGAGTGTATTAATCAAATACTAGAACTTGTTTTGGAACAGCAAATTCTTAGGGCTGTGAGAGCTTAGAGCAACAAAAATTAGATGTTTGTTACCTGTTTCACTCATTACGGAAAACTTAGGTTTTGATGGTCAGCTAAGGATTAATGCCAGGTGATCTTTTGATAGAATATGATATGTTGATTAGCTTTTACCTTGGTGTTAATTGCTTACATAATGATAGCTTACTCAAGCTGTCTAGAGTCTAGACTCAAATCAGTGTTTCTAGATTAGTAATTGACAAATGTCATATCAACAGATCATTCATAAAGAGGTGATCTTTTGATAGAACATGATATGTTGATTGTACTTTGTTATATTGATTCCTCAATCTGTTAAGTTTCCATGTCTAGATTAGTAATTGACAAATGTCATATCAGCAGATCATTCATAAAGAGGTCGCTGTCGGATGGTAATATCCTATGCGAAAACACTGTACCTGTATCTGACTGTAAAATCGGAGAAAACAATATTGCAAGCTCAGAATTGCTCCCAATGCAACAGCTGGATGACATTCGAGACCCTTCTGATTCTGCACCAGAGATCTACATGTGTGAAAACTCATGCTCCAGGTGCGTTAATCCATTTTCGAATATGTCCGTTGGAAAATTTCAGCTTGTCCATGAATGTAATATGAGCTAACTGCATCTTTTGATGATCAGTACAAACTATAGCACAATGCATGCAAGACACTCCATTTCACAAGAGCGGCAGAACTATTTGAAAAGATTAGGTTACCCAGAGCTACATTCTTCAAATTTTCTCGATCTTGATTTGCTGTCATCTTCAGGAAATTCTTGTGACGAGGAATTTTTTGAGAGGTAACATATTTTGCATATCCTACCGCCATTCGTTACATTCTCATCCCCTTGACATGTCAACTTAAGAGATTTAGGCTCCCTCCCCTTGACATTAATACGGTGTTTCAAACTCTCACTTACAGGTCATCGCTCATCAATTTACCTATGGATGCTGTCAGTGTTGAATCAGCTACGTCATACAGTGAACAAGGGCACAATGATGAGGTCGTCTTATTTTTCTAAACTTTCCCCTAAGAAAAGCTTATTTAGGTCAACTCCTGCATTCTTATGTTCAGGTGTCTACTCACATATATATATTTACCAACATGGGAACCATTTTTTCCCTTCTTAGCAGGGAAGGGATGACACAGATCTGTCACTCTCGAGCAGCCAACTATCAGACATTCGCGACTATTCTGGCCGCTTCGCTCAATGGGTGGCTGATGGAGGCATGCTTTGCTACTAGTGGTAAAATTATGTCCTGGTGATATCTCTGTTAAGAATTTTGCCGCGTCGGGAGGTTTGACAGATATAGAGCAAAAGGACAAGCTCGTGAGCAAGGCGCATCTGCATGCATAATCGAAAAGATGGTGACAGCGATGGAAGAAGCATCCGCACGGTTGATCAGTGGAACGCTTACACGTGTATTCCTAGGAGGAAAGAAAACATGCCGGCTCGGTTCAGTTTGGGTACAGGATTCAATTACTATGGTGAAGACTGAAGAAGAATTGACCATAGTGCAGACAATAAATAGGCGAAATATATCTTATATGATTCTTTCAAGGGTTAGCTTAGTTAGACAGTTTATCTCTATTTCTCCTTGGAAAAATATCAACAAAAAAAATTCTCGCAAAAACAAAAACAAAAACACTGCTCCTGTAAATATGGGTACATACAGAAGTATACATATTTGCTACTTACATCCTCTAGTTTCCCTTTCTTTGTTTCAACCTTTAGTGCGCTCTCCAATCGTCTCGTTCTGTCATGTACGGCGTCTGCCATGGTAGTTCTTGGTAGGAATCGGGCTGCTATTAGCGGGCACGGTTGGGCGGCAATCAGGAGCTGGCTGCGCGGTCACAGGCGTGGAGCAGAGCACAGATCTGTCACGCTCGACTCGATCAGACAACCATCAGACATTCGCCACTATTCTGACCGCTTTGCTCAGTGGGTGGCTAGCTCAGGCATGCTTTGCTACTGCTAGTGCTAAAATCCTGTCCCTCTCTTTTCAAGCCAACTTTTTAGCGACTGAAGAATGTCAAGAGAAAATTCAGTGTAATCAAATATATGTTGAGATACATTTAGCAGCGCAAATTATGTCAGCCAATTAATTATTCATGGTAGTATGTCGTTGGTAATTTTTTGGCAAGAAACAGAGAGCAGCAAGAATGTACAATCCTCGAGTGAGCAATTGCCGTGCGCGTGCTCCGAAACTGGTACGCTAAGTATTAGTTTGGCTTACGAGATTAGTCTAAGTAATTCGACTGAAATCTAATCATACGGAAACACAAAACTGTACCAAGCAGCATTGAGTAGCGGTACAAGTTTAAACCCATCGACCATCCGTCACGAGTACGAGGCACACAAACACCATAGAATAAAATACGATCAGTTTAAAGCCAAAACGCTGGTCTACATATATTACTACATTTAATAGCCGGTGGAATACACGTCGCCCCCAAATCGTGCGCCATTCGATCGCCTCGGATTGGCTTCGGGCATTTCAATCGGATTTGCTGCCCATGGAAATCGGTCGACGCCCTATTCCCGTTCGAGCTGCGCGCGTTCCCACCAGGCGCTGCGCCCCATCTTCTCTTCCTCCTCTCTCTCCGGCTTGCCTCTCCTCCTCCCCTTTTGCATGCACCTCCGACCACCTCGCTGCGGCTCCGGCCCCTCACTCTGCTCTGCGCCCCCGGTCCTCACCCTCTTCCTCCTTTCCAGTTCCTCCGCGTTGCCGCCTCGTCTCCGGTGAGCCACTGATGGTGGTCGATTTTCCAGTTGTATTGGGGTAACTACTCCCCTTAACCCTCTATCGTTTTCTCTACTCTTGCTCTGTGATGTGGGTGATGAATGATGTGGACTATAGTGAGTGTGTTCTGTGATGATTGGATGATATGGGTGGGTTCTCTATGTATGATGTTGATTCATGAGATGAGGTTCGGATGGGGCAAAATATCAGTCTTTACACATACAAATTTTTGTACATGTAACTAATCTTATGGTATGTTCCTATATGGTATTCTGCTTTTGAAAGCTGCAATTAACTTTTTAGATTTGTAAATGTTAGGCTAATTTGTAAAGCTGTAATTAACATATAAATTTCTGAAATTTTTACCTAACTTGTGTCTTTGATCGTCAATTATTTATTAATTGGTGTGTATTCTATTCGAAAACAAGACCAAATGAGTTAAAAACTATTACAACACCTCTTCACCTGCCTATCACAATTCATTTCATATTTGTCTATGTAACCGTGTTCATGCCGGTCAAGTTCTCCTCTCTTGCGTCCTAAGTACGTCCTACCATTCCATTCATGATCTCTTCTCTATAAAGTCTCCAAAGCAGTGACTGCTTGTGTCTTTAAAATCGTTATATATATATATATATATATATATATATATATATATATATATATATATATATATATATATATAGTTCATGATCCCCACCACTTTAAGGGGTCGTCTACATGACATAAGGAGGATGAGACAGCAGCCAAGGGCAACTTCATCGAGACTGCAAGTTCAAGAAGCATGACTATCAGGAGAGTGCGTTGACATCCAACTACCTGGATGTTGTCGATAGGTAATTGGACGTCGCTATGTTCAGAAAATAGCATGGACGCGTAGGTACTCTGACTGGGAAGTGGCATCATGTATCACCAATACATGTGCCACTTTCCAGTCAGAGTACCCGCGCGCACACATTATTTTCTGAACATAGCGACGTTCAATTATCTATCAACGACATCGAGGTAATTGGATGTCCACGCGCTCTCCTAACAGTCGTGCTTCTTGAACTTGCAATCTCGATGAAGTTTGCGTCATTGTCTCATCCTCCTTATCTTCGCGTTATCGACCCAAATATGCAACCGGACCATCGTGTATTACGCACTAGTCCGAGATTACACTAGTGCACACGGTGTCAACATCGATGAAATATCACATCCATACAACGAATATAAGAATAAACGAGTACCTTTAAATAACAAATAACTGTTGGCACCTTACGGTCGAGTTTTACATTTATTAAGCCATGCAAGGCTGACAATAAAGAATAAACTGCAGCGGAAACGAAGAAAACTCCAGTAGGCTCCCATCAATTTACCACGAGCAACCGATCGGGATCAAGACCCTAACGATCAACCTTCGAGAATTCTTCTTCAAAAAGCGGTGACGACTCCTCCACTTCTGTTGATTTGTTTAGCAAGAGTGAGTACACACCGTACTCGCAAGTCATACCACAGAATGCAATTTATAGATGATGTCTTATTCCAAAGGAATGGCTTTGGTGGTTATTTTGCATAAATGCAACATTTGCAATTGAATACAAATAATAGATTGAAAGTATAATTCAAAACAAATAGACAATAATAAGTTAACAATTGATTTCACAAAGGACACACGATCTAATCAAGTTATTCACACAGCTGCACAAGTTATCTCACACAGCTGACCCTTCCCAATTGTTTTATGAAAATCTACCCCTCGTGTGAAATTCCCGAGCATGTACATATCCGATGACGCGGCTATTCGAATAGATTGGTTTAACACTCTGCAGAGGTTGTACACTTTACCCACACGATACAATCAGTGGGGCCAGCACTGCCCATAACAAAACCTTTCAGAGACTTCATCTCAAACAATGACACTCCGATGTGCTTTCTGTTGCCAACCGATACACATGCGTTTGGTTACGACACACATCGTTGGAGCGTGGATCGTGAACCGTCCCGCGATGTGACATATCACACCTTCAGCCCATCACACAGTTTAAATACAACCTGAGTTGTCAATGTCAAGACTCCATAACTTACTAAGTTAGGCCCAGCCCATACTAGACATGTGGTCGTACAGTAAGGCCCAGTTCAATGGCGCACAAAGTTAAGTCCTTAATTGACCAAGGTAAGACTTCTAGTTTTTTCCAAATCACAAAGTTTATATCACACAGCTCCACCATTCACACAGATCCACCACTTGCCTCAATCTAAATCTTTTCCCACCCTGTTGATTAAGTGCAACTCATGCCATCAATGAGTAACAGCACACAGCACACACAGTTTCATCACACAGTTCCATAATCACTTAGTCAGGTTTATATTTGCATCTCACATGAAATGATGACTCGTGGCATGGCTAAGCAGTCTAATCGTATCTAACCAACCCACGTTGGTGCTACGATAATACCAACTAATAATGAACCAACCTAGGGTGACAAAAGATCATGGCATACAATAGACAAGGTGGATATAACAAATTGGATTAATAACTATCCCAAAAACATTTAAATAAATACTTGAAATAGAATGCAATACATTGAAACAAAGTATTTTGAAAACTGGGTGCAAGATGATCAAAGGTATAACTTGCCTTGGAATAGATCTAGATACTGGTTTTGATCTCGAGGAGGTGCTCCTTCTTCAGCAAAATTTCCCGAAGTATCGACGTCTACTTGCAAACGATACAAAAGAAACAAAAATAAATAAATAACAGAGGCAAAACCAACTCCAAAAATCAAATAAAATTCAACATTAAATAGATCTTGATTTTATATGAATTTACAAATTTGAATGGGCTCAATCGGAGTTCGGATGCAAAAGATATGTGCTTTGAAAGTTTGAAAATCAAATAAAACCCTAATTTGGATTTTATTGAATTTCCCGAATTATTTTTATCAAGGAAAATCGGATTATTGCGCAATGCTTGCGTCTGCCGAGAATTTCTGGAAAAAGAAATAGATTTAAAAAGAAATCTGACATGTGGGCCCCACATGTCAGTCTCGGGGTTCACGGTGGACCGAGTGCACCAACCGAGGAGATCGACGCGGTGGATCGAGCCGCGACGCTGCGTGTCTTGGCCGATCTGGCGCCACGCTGGCCGCCACACCAAAGACTGGCCGACATGTGGCGCCGAGGTGACGACAACGGCGGTGGCGCTCGGGACCGATGGTCACCAATGAACGACGGTGACTCGCCGTGATGGAGGGTACCGATTGTTCCCGTGCTATTGCGCGACTCGGGGTGCCCTTACCGATGAGCAGCAACGACGGTGGCGGCCGGTGGCGAGGAAGAAGCGGCAGTGGAGCTTCGGGTTTTGTCGGAAGGGCACTCCGGCGACGAGGAGGGGCGCACGAGGTAGCCTGGGACTTGCTGATCACGGTGGTGCAGTCGGTGGAGCAAGGGCGACAACGACGGCGGCGCAATTCACCGGAGAAGAAGCTCGGCCGAAAACCCTAAAACTTGGATTGCGGCGGCGCTAGAGCGATCGGGGAGAAGAGGGTAGTGGTTCTGGGTTGCGGCGGACTAGGCGATCCTAAGGGGGGTATTTATAGGCCCGGGGGACGCCGGAATTGGAAATCCCCAATTCGGGTCCGAAACGGCCGGGTTTTGAAATCCTTGATTCTCGGAGATTGAGAGGGATTCGGGGTTTGATTCGGTTTGGAAAAGATAAGGAATAAACAGTGATACGATTTGGTGGGGTTTGCGAAGAATCAAGAACCGAATCGGTTTTGTCGACGAAGCTTCAAGCTCCAAAGAATGGGCGAAGGCGGCGCGAGGTAGAAGACTCAGCGAGCACGACGACTGTGGCGGTCCCACTGGCGGCGCGGAGGCGCGGCGAGCGAGATCACGAGCGAAGCCACGGCGGCAATCCAACGGAGGAAGGCGGGGTTGAGCGCGCGGCGTCCGATCAAAACGGGGCACGCGTCAAGCATCCAACAGACGAGGGCGGCCGAGCGGCGGAATAAATGGGCGCTTGGCGCGCGGCTGGAATAGTGTTGGGCTTCGGCCCAATACTGTTTTGAGGAATTTAAATATATTTTTCTTTTTAATAAATCCAGAAAATGCAAATAGCAATTAGAAAATAGCAAATGACTTTGGAAAAATTCCAGAAAATTCTATAAAATATATCCAAGCAACTAGAATTTAAATAAAATAAGTTTGGCCATTGTTGATGTTGGAATTAACCATATTAATATGTTTTGTTACTCAAAGTCCAATATTAAGCTTTTGAATTAATATTCAAATAAATCCAAATGGTGAATTTTCTCACTACAACTATTTAAAAGATTTTTAAAACTCTGAAAATTGGGATGTTACATGCGTGGACGCCCCCCCCTCCCCGAAAGTGGCTAGGAGACTACGAACTATATATATATATATATATATATATATAAAGTCGATTTTAAAGGCACAAGCAGCCACTGTTTGGAGACTTTACAGAGAAGAGACCGTTTGTGATACATCATCTATCACAGACGATTTCATCTACAAACCATCTGTGATACATCAGCTATTATTGACGATTTTATCTACAAACCGTCTATAATAGTTGATAGTCAACTATTACAGACGGTTCTGAACTAATAAACGACTGCGATAGGCTACATCACAAATGGTTCAAAAATCGTCTGTGATGATCTCATGTTATTACTGACCTGTAAACTCATACGGCTTATGAAACTGTCTGTGATGACGTTTTTGAACCGTCTGTGAAGACTTTTTCTTTAGTAGTGCACAATAGTGTCACATGAGCCCTACCGACATGTAAGTAGTAATTTATATTAAAAAAAACATGTCCTATCACTTCTTCCTTCCCTCCACTCCATCTCTTTTCCTCTTCTATGTGCTACTCTCTCTACCTACCGCCTCATTGCCTTTGGTTGTCCTCGAGGCCATTGTTGCCCACTCTGTCGTTGTCTTCTGCGACCCCACCGAGGTCTACAAGCGCAATGTCGTCACCTAGCTCATCGACATGGCCTTGGAATGAAACTCATGGGAGTCGACGACCTTCACAGCATGGAGCTCGGGGACTGGGTGGTGACTGTCGCGTAGGTCACTGGCAATGGCGGTGGCAGCGATGTGCAGCTCAAAGTCCACCTCCCCGCCAATCCTTGCCACTGTCATGATTCGGTAAGTCTCTGAGGCCACCTCCACCTATAAAAGGGGACAAAATTCACGCATTGGATTCTCATGTTGATCTTCTTCACCGTCGTCTCTTCATTTTGGCTGAAACACATCGAAGCACCACCGACCATGTCTTCTTCTCCAACTCCAGCGAAAAGAGAACTCGCCCGATCTCTTTTATTCTGTGAGTTTTGCGCAAATCATTCCACTTGTACGCTCCCCACCACCTCCTCCTCCATTCATCTTAGGTATTTTGGTCACTCCACCGTCGGTTCATCCCCACAACGAACACCACCGACAACCTCCACCATCGCAGACACCACCCTTAGGTTACTCGTGAATGGATCGTGGTAATGCTACGATTGCACAAAATTTTTTTACCGCGCAACCAAGGAACAACCGCTAGTAATAGATCACGATATTAACACTAGATGCACCGACTTGTAGCGGAAGTAGAGTCGTTGTAGCGAGTTGATGCAGTGGTAGTCGTACTCACGACGCGTCTCCTCCTTTGAGTGATCGTATTCGCCGCGTGTCTGCTTCTTCGAGTGGTCGTACTCACCACGCGACTTCTCCTCCGACTTCGGTGATCGACACGAGTCGCGGATCGTCCTAGTGATGATGCTTCGCAACAACACCTCCGAGGTATCCACACGTACGGGGTAGGATCACCACGCGCTGGAGTGTAAGATCGAGGTGGCCGACTAGAGGGGGTGAATAGGCGGTTTTAAAAAATTCTTTGGCACTAAAACCAATATATAATATGGAAACTAATAACAAATTGGTTTTGCACAATTTAAACCTAAATCAACTAGGCTTCCCTAAGTGCACCAACATTATGAATACAATACAATAGAGCAATCATACAAGATATATAAGCAATTGAAGCAAGTAACAAGATAAAATAAGATGACACGATTATGTTTTACCGTGGTGTTCGAAGACTTGCCGGTCTCCCCTAATTCAAGTTGAGGTAAGCTCAACCACGTTGGACCGGCTCCACTAATTAAGCTAATACCTCCGAGGTAAGTCCAACCACTTGGACCGGTTCCAACATGAAACAACACCTCGCTCCACTAAGGTTGCTCTTCCTCCACTCCGGAGATGGCGAGCACCAAACCACTCATAACACGCCGGGCCTTCTCACAAGCTTCTTGAGAAGATCACCGGGCACGACGCCTCCACACCGTCTATGTGTCGGCAAACACCAAGAGTAACAAATCTCAACCTTCACTTGAACTAATCAAATGTCAACGCTCAAGTGGATACACAATCCCTACCTAAGGCAACACATGCACTTAGGGTTTGCTCTCAAATCTCACTAAGTGCAACACATGCACAAAAGAGAGTAGAGGTTTGCTCTTAACTCAAAGAAAGAGTATGGAACTCAACAATAACTTCAGCAACCATCCCCAACCGGCCAAGTCCATATATAGCCCACACACAAAAACTAACCATTGGGGGAAAGATTCCCTCGAATCTGCACAGGGTCGGTCTGACCGCCAACTAATGGCCGGTCGGACCGCCCGAGCCCCAACGGCTATAAAACTAACCGTTGGGCCTTCGGCCGATCTGACCGCCGCTAAATCGGTCAGACCGCCAAGGCTGGCCGGTCCAACCGCCCGAGGAAAAATCGGCTAAATCCCAAAAAAGGTGCTCTCTGCAATAAACGTTATGCACGAACCCCGGAACTTTCACACACCGGTAGTTCCGTTTTCTCAACAGTGAAACTACCGCACAGAGAATCAACACAAGAGTAAATCGGTCGGACCGCCCAACACATGGCGGTTCGACCGATTGGCCACCGGTCAGACCGGTGACCCCTGGCTGTCTGACCGCCAGGCTCCAGAGACCAAGCCCTTTGACTTCACTTCAAATGGCAAAACACATTCGCCCATTTGAGTGCAACTTCAACAAGGTTTTAAGATGATATTCTCAACAGGATGCAAAACTGTTGGACCGAAAATGCGACAAGAGGGGGGGGTGAATAGTAGCATGCTCACTTTTTCACAAATAATGGATCAATAAAACTTTACTCCAGTAGCTATAGAAGCTATGAAGATCAGTATATTAGTACAGCGGAAGACTAATATTGAATTCAATAAAAACCCAAAAGCGATAGGACAAAATCAGCAAAGATTGAAACAATTCAATGCACTGGCGGTCTGACATCTGGCCTTGGGCTGTCTGACCGATTCCCTAGCGGTCTGACCTCTGACCTTGGGTGGTCTGACCGATTCTCTGGCGGTCTGACCTCTGGCCTTGGGCGGTCTGACCAATTTCCTCCAGAACAGAAGAACAGCCCCGACGACGAAGATGAAAATAGATTACACTTTTGATCTACTAATCCAAACTTGATGAAACTTGAAACACACCTTCTCTATGATATCAGGAAGCTATTCCAATCGAAGATTGTGATAATTCTTGGAAGAATAGCGATCCTTTTCGATTTGATTGAAGAGAGGTTCAAAACCGGGTCAAAACGAAAACTAGATCAAAGCTCTTGCTCGTGGGTAATTGATGATCAATATGATCATAGATAGATTCCCACACGTCACAGCAAGCTAGATCACGTGAAGAAACCAAGCAAAAACTCATGGATCAAAGAAAGGCCCAAAATCATCAAATAGAGAGAAAGAACGCAATGAGGCAAGACGTGATCAAACTTTCTCTAGATTGATTTGATATGATATGCACTTACAGCCTCTCCATCAATGGAGGACAATGCTCAATCCAAGAGCACGAAAATCACATCAAACATTAAGAACCCTAGCCTCCACTAAAGCTCTCTCTAAGAAATTATGGCTTACAAAAATAGCAAAAAGGCGAAGAGGTGGTGCAGCCACCACCCTCTCCTATTTATAGTGGAGGCTTAGACCTTCTGGAAGTTTGATCCTATTGGGCTCCCGTTAAGGCCCAAAATAAACGAGACACATACACACGCATTTTAATGCGTCGTCTTTATCTCTCTTTGACCTAACTAGCTACCCTTGCGCCATCTTGCGCCTCGGATTAGCTAAAAGATCATCCTTGTCCATCTTGCATCACGCTTGAGTTTATTGACCTCACCCGGCATCGTCGATCGTTCTGGACCTCAGCTCTCCAAGCCTACTCCCGATCATCCTCGCTGTTGACCATCGTTGACCACCAAGCAACCTGCACAAAAATAGACAAGTAAACCGAATTTGGAAATAAGTTCTTCACAACTTAACTCATGTTAGTCAAAACATACGTCATGCACCATATATGCCCTGAAACTCATGACTTTGACCTAACAACCGCACATCGCCGCCACACCGGGCGACGAACCAAGTGGAAACCGGTCAGACCGCCCCTAGGGCCGGTCTGATCACCGACCATGGCCGGTCTGACCACCACACATGGGCCGGTCAGACCGCCAACAATGACTTAGCCGATTTTCAGCCTCTGAAAACCGAAACCTACTGGAATTTTCAATCCAATAGAACTTTTGGCTAGAGACTCCAAAAATTATGGGACCAAGTGCAATAGAATCCCCTCTCTTGCCTACGCCCTCTATTTTTGGCCCAGCTCAAAGTAACACTTTTTAAGTTCACCGGTCCGACCGCCGCCTATGGCCGGTCCGACCGATTTGGTACCGGTCTGACCGCCACGCTATGACCGGTCAGACCGGTTACTGCCTAACAGTTCTGAAACTTGTCGAAAATACATGAAACGACAAACCTCAAACGCCATTGCCAATTGTCACATCATCCTAAGATCTGGAGCATATCCCCATGATATCCACAAAAACACATTTGCCAACCTTTAGAATACTCATCACATGGTATAAGGTACATGGACTTACACCATTTACAAAACATATTTGCAAACTTAAGTCACATGCTACAAGAAATCAAACATGAGCTTCAACTATTTGCAAAACACATTCGCAAATAACAGCATCATGCCACAAGGCTAAGGTGCATGGACTTCAACCATTTACAAAACGCATTTGCAAACTATAGTCCCATGCCACAAAGATTAAATGCATGAGCATCAATTATTTGCAAAACACATTCGCAAATAATAGCTCTATGCATAGATGAGCTAGAGCAAACACAATGAGCTATCAACACATGACTAACTCATGCTACTAGTCAAGAACCCTCTTAACAGTACGACAATCCTATACTAGCAATCCGGTCTTTCAACCAAACACCAAGACCAGTAAAAGACTATGAACACATCCTTAGCCTTAGCTAGTCATACCTTTGCCTTGCATCTTCTTAAAGCTTGATGACGCACATCAACATTTCAAATCTGGGTCCTTGACTTTGACAATCATCAACACATGATGATTTCTTCACTTCGGGATCTTGTCTTGAACATCATCAACACATGATAATTTCTTCATCCCGAGTCTTGACATGCATCAACACATGATGCATTCCTTCACTTGACCTCTATCAACACATGATGGGTCTTCTCTTGATTTGATGTGCATCAACACATTATGCAACCTTTACTTCAAGTCTTCATATGCATCAACACATGATGCATCCTTCACTTGAATCTTGACTTGATGATCAACTCATGATCATCCCAAGTCATCATCATCCTGGAACATAACCTATATATCTAACTCATGAAAAATGTTAGTTCCACAATATGATTATCATTCATTACCACACCATACCATTAACTCATAATGGTGGGACAAGATACCTCTATCTTTCCCTCTTTGGTAATTGATGATAATCATTTCAATCACACAAATTTGATTTAGATAAAAGTAACACGTTATGAGTATATATATACTACACAAGACATATATGTACTCACAACATGAGTATGCGAGAACTACACAAGTTCTACATACTCAAAACATGAGTATATGAGAACTACATAAGTTCTATATATTCACAACATGGATATACAAAACTACACAAGTTTTATATATTCGAAACATGAGTATACACGAACTACACAAGTTCTATATACTCAAAACATAAGTATACAAAGACTACACAAGTTTTGTATACTCATACGGATATATTTCAAAGTAAGGATTCCAAATATATGTGGAACACGAAATGTGGATCAACACAAATGAAACCACAAAATATAGAATGAGCTCCCCCTAAATGTGTGCATACACATATGTGTAAAGAAAACATATGCACATATTCAAGTTATACTTATGGTGGAGTTCAACCTATATTTTGGATCCGAGGAATGCAACATTATGTAAGAGTATAAGCCGAATGCATACCTCGTTGAATTTCACCTTTATATCCAAATGAGACTACACACTAGATATAGCAATAGAAATGTTAGTCTCACAATTAGATTTGTCATTAATCACTAAAACACTCCATTAATTCATAATGGCGGGTCTAGATCCTTCATGGAGTGCTAGCACCGGCAGCGTAGTTGAAAAGACGTGGCTATTGGGGTTTCGGGAGTTCTTCCAAAGATCATCCTCTTCCCCCACCCTATGCCACCGCCCCTCTTTATATAGGCATCTATGATGGGTCTCGAACTTGAGGCCTATTAGGAACTCGTGGCCTATAGGAATTCAGATCACCATCCATAACAGATCCTAGCCCTTTAAGTATGCAACCCTACAGGTTCATGCGTAATAGGTTATGACTCGGAAACTCTTTTCTGACCACCAGTCATTAGCGGTACCTAGCAGCACATAACGATTCCCAAATACACATAGAAAAAATCAGACGAACCTTGATGTAATATGATCTATGATCAGGTCTCCATCACTTACGATCAGTTTGTATCTCCATACGACCATATCGTATTTTGTCCCAACCAGTTCGTAACTCCTTACGACCAGGTTCTTACCATTCTATGATTGCGTTCGACCAGTCTACGACCAGCACGTATCTCCATACGACTAGTCCGTAACTGATCGAACTAAGCGACCTACTCATGCATTCTCCCTTTGCCTCACAATGTCTGGTTGAACTCCAGGTGAGATGATGTGTTATCCATGAACTGTTCAATACTTTCTCGTTCAAGTGTCGGATAACTTCATGTGGTCGACATTTCGACCACTAATGGCATGGACATGCACTTTCTTTATCCGATCACCATGAGGGGTCCAGAGACATCTCTCCTGTTATGTTAGGAGGGGCAAATCTCATCTCAACCAGTCACATCCCTCCGCATGTTTCATAGCATACCCGAAAGCTACCTTTATAACTACCCAATTACGAGTAGCGTTTAACAACCCCTAAGAGTGCTATTACATATGTAGGGAACCATGCTGGTGTCAGGTCTAAAGATTATACATCATCATTACTTGAGACCAACTAATGACATAAAGATTTATAATAATCTCAATAGTATCTCAATGATAGGTCTATCCAGCCCTATGTTCTCTAACATGAGCTCACATTATTGATTCGATATCCCTATATCCATGACCGGTGAAACAAGGTCATCAATCAATACATGTGCTAGTCATAGAGTCACTGATGTTCTGACCAGTGATACATTTAGAATGACATCATATAAGTTAAAGAGTTCCAACAACAAGTCACATACTTATTGATCTATAATAAATGATTCATTCAAGGAACACGATAACATATTATCAAAATCACAAACATAATGAAATATCATCATCTCTATGATTGCCTCTAGGGCATATTTCCAACAACTCGTTGTCCACTTCATCCCCTCCGCCAGTTTCCATCCACCCACCACTGCCGGTGAGTAGCCTGAGCCGCCACCCAACACCCACAACCATGTCTCAGATGTAAAGTAATTGAAGAAACAGAAGAAATGAGAGAAGCATAGATGGAAAGAGAGAGAGAAGGGTGGTGGAAAGAAGAAAAGAAAAAGAAAAGATGAGTTTTTTTATATAAAAAAAAATTGACACATGCCAGTAGAGCTAATATGTGACACTGCTATGTGTACGAAAACGAAAAATATCTAGCATGTACATGTGTGAGTCATATATAAATCATTTAATGCACATCAGTGATCTAAAAGTGCATTTTGATAGTAATATAAGCCAGTTGATATAACACAAAAGTTCAATGACTCATTTTACCCAATAAAAAAGTCGGACGTTCGGTGCCGTGGTCGATCGAGGGCGCACACGGGGAGGGAGGGCGCCGTTAGCCAGGGCTGCTTTATTAGGGCCCGGTGGTGGCTCGGTGCGCTCGAGATTGTACTATTGGATTTCAGTTTCGGTGCATGGATAGTCGGCTTCCCTTTCATCCTAGTACGTGCTATCTGCTATGGTTACATGCGAACCGACTAGCGCTGTTGCTGTTGCTGTTCAGTGCTCGTCAGTGCGTCACCGCCGCAGCGCTGGCCCTCGGACATCGCCTCGGCCGGCCGACTGCTCCCGCCCGTTTGCCCGGTGAACATCGCTCGACGCGATCTTCACACCGAACTAGGCGCCCAGGTTGGCGACAAGCTTTTGCAGTGGGACATCGAGTTCAACCGCGCTGTGTGAGCGGCGCACGGACGGCGCGGCGTGTTGCGGAGATTGAGGTGGGCACACGAAAGCAGAACCCCACGGCCGAGTTTACGGAATGCTGCGTGCAAGTGCAAAGGTTTGGCCCAAAGAAAAGCAAATGCACGACGCGAGACATGAGCATTCCATATAACATGAATCATGGTGTTCGATGGGGGCAGACCAACTTCAACTTTTCACGAAATTCAACAAGCATTAATCTCTGGCAGCTGTACCGCTATTACCGATCGTGAAACAAGCCAACAAAACGCAAGCGCAAGATACAAAGCTACAGAGGTCACATGCAGAATACCTTGACTGATGCAACAGAAGTGACATGGAGAAAATACTTGAACAAAAGTTCTGGGATTCCAGACAGTACAAGTCCCAGAAGCGATATAACATTTCACAACTTACAACTTTGATAAATTGGGGGAAATGACATTCACCTGAGATCTGCTAAGCCGAACTGCATTATAAAAGCCATCACATCGCACCGAACCTTTAGATTATAAGCACTACAAAATAAAAGGGGCAACGAGTTGAAAGATAACTTGTACGGTTATACCACATCTTCCCGAGCTTTCTCCCTCATAGCAATGTTGAGAATAGGGGCAAACAACAAGTTCACCTAGAAAATCCTAGAAGAGAGAGGTGTTCATAGCCTAGCTATAGAAGATCGCATCTGATTTTAGATACTCATCCATGCCTCGGAAAATATTGAACTTATGCTGCAGAAGACATCTCAAAGTGACAGCCAAGTCTACTCCCAGCCTTGAGCAGCGGGCTGCGCTGCTGGATCCCAGCCAGCAGGGGCCACCACGGGAGGAACGGCACCTTCCACAGCTAGGGGTGCTCCTGCTTGATCCCACCCATCAGCAGCGGCAACTGGAGCTGCCACCAAAAACATAGGAACAAAGAAAATATGATCAATTCAAGTTACCAAAACAAAACGATAGGTGATTGATCAACTAGCTGTAAAGCAAATGGACTCGTGTAAACTTTCATACTACTATCAAAAACCTCGGAAATGGTGCAAAAACAGTGTTAGCAACAAT
This sequence comes from Hsuehochloa calcarea, assembly GCA_036346395.1. Taxonomy (NCBI): domain Eukaryota; kingdom Viridiplantae; phylum Streptophyta; class Magnoliopsida; order Poales; family Poaceae; genus Hsuehochloa; species Hsuehochloa calcarea. The sequence goes on from CM070597.1 coordinate 29,829,101, forward strand.
AGGTGCAGTAGTTTTCATTTGAATACTCTTAATGGGATTTTCATATATATAAGTGTCACTATCACAGTACAAAATTAGGAGGTATACACTTGTATACAAGATAATGAACTTTTATCAAAAGGGGATAACAATACAAACCTTGAGCAGTGCCCCACTCGGTGCCAGTAGCAGCCTGTGGCGCGGTCACTTCAGAGGTCCACTGGTCGCCAGACCATTGTTCGGCTGCTGGGTAATCAGTAATGGCAGCAAACTCAGGGGCCGCAGCAGCTTCCTCCTCCTGCTCCTTTGCTTCCTCAGGGTCTCTGTAGAAAAACAGATCAACCTGCAAACAGTGTACTCACCGTATAAGCACACAAAGAATAGAAAACTATCTCCACATAATGCACTAGAAATATGATTTTGGAAAGGTCTAATAAGCTCGTGTACCATGACTTCCCACTTGTGCCCAGGGAGGATAGTGCCCCTCATCTGCAGAACCATCCTGGCCAAGAGCCAGAAGAGGCAGCCAATGCTGTTCCTCCCCTTGTTGTTGGCCGGGATGCCAATATCAACATACCGCATGGGGGAGTCAGTGTCGCAGAAGGCAATGGTCGGGATATTCCCCAGAGCAGACTCCTTGATTGGCTGCACACAATTCACAAGAACAGTCAGCAACATTGCAACGCCGAAGGCAAAGTGTACTACTCAGGCAAGGCAACTCATTCACCTGGTGGTCAGTCCTTGGGTCGGTGAGGATGAGCAGGCGGGGCTCGCTGAAGGAGGTCTGTAGCTGGTTGGTGAAGGTACCAGGGGTATGCCGTCCGGCGATGGCGTTCGCGCCGGTGTACTGCGCGAACTTGAGGACGGCACGCTGGCCGTAGGGGCGGGCGGACTGGACGATGATGTCCTGCGGGTTCTCAATGGCGACGATGACCCTCGCCGCGAGCTGGAGCTTCTCCCATGTCTTGCCAAGATTGATGATGTAGATGCCTAAGAATCAGAGCAACGAACGGACATATCACATTCATATTCTACTGTTCCTCTCAAAGAACGCAATTCGCAAGGCAACTACGCTGCTACGTTAGCACATTCCAACGCAGATCGCCGCTAAATAGTTGTACAAAGTTGCCATAATGTGCCTCATGCCGTGATAATTCTAGCGTTCAACGGCAAGTTGGATAAAGTTATATCAGTAAGAACATATTAACATGAACAAGGCTAGCAGTCCAGCACAAATCAAGTACGCGACCGATCCAAGCTGCAAGCTCCATGGGAAGAAGGTATGAGTAGGGACGTACCGTCGGTGCGGCGCTTGAAGACGTAGCGCTCCATTTGGAAGTCGCAGTTCTTGGTGCCCAGGTGGACGTCGGCGGCGAGCATCATCTGTATGTCCTGCTCCCGCTGCGACAGCGCCCGCGCGGCGCTTCCGCTTCCAGCCGCTGCCGCCATGGTGGATGGGGGATGCGAGTGTTTGGGTGGTGCCGCGAAGGGAAGGAAGAGAGGGCGTGAGAGCTCGGAGTCTGGGAGTGGCGGCGCGAAGGGGAAGAAGGGGAGGGGAGGAGGCGCTCTTATCTGCGGCACCTCAAAACCCTAACCGGCTTTTGTAGCGAGGTGGCAATGCCCCTTGGGCCCTAGTAAAAGATGGGCCCCTTGGCCCTGATAAAAGATGGGCCGGCCCAAGTGGCTAACGGCTTCCTTTCTCCTTTTCCAGTTGAATTTGCTTTCTTCCCTAAAAAAAAAAGATGAATTTGCTTTCTTTTTCTCCAGATGAATTTTGGCAGCTTATTTTGTCAATGACACTTTGCATAACTGACACTCAAAGAAATGCATATATGATATATCATTTTTCCGAAGATTGATAAGACTATACTATTGAGTTTTGATACACGACCATGGGACCAAAGTAACAAGTTGACGCGAACAGCAAAATTGAGATGAAATGTTTGCGTAACACCAAGGAGGCTGCATATGAATCCTCCTTGAGTCCTTGTACTCACAGCAGGCATTATGAAATACTAGGCAGTGCCAGTGAGGAATAGTCGTGGACTCGTGGCAACTTGAAGACCAAATTGCGCCGATACACGAATACATAAAACTTTTTTTGAGAGAACACGAACACAGATGACGTGCCAATTTTGCTCTGATAAAATTTCTCAGACAATTGTAACATCACCACGGGAATGCGTAGAAAACATAACTAAGCAATACGTGCCGTTCAGATCGGCACTTAAGCTTTAATTACTCGTTTAGCTAAAACAGGCATACCCGGATGCTCCCAAAACCTCAAAATGTGGTACACCATAGATGAGAAAATACAGGAGCCGGAGTAGTTTCACTCGTTCAAGTTCTATAGAACTCTCAGTAGGTCCGGAGGCAACTAAGACCACACAGCTGCTCGATGTCAATTTGATCATGGTTGCTGAATCAGCTCAGGCCAGGGAATATGCGAGTTATGTGCTCGAATGGAACAGTGTCAGTTGTGTTCTTCTTGAGCTCAGGGTGATTGAACTCGTTGCGCGGAAGGACAATCAGTTGAGAACGTCCACCCTTCTCAATTACCCAACCTGAGTTTGCAAAATGATACTCCAGAAACTTGTCCAATACAAGACCTTCAATGTTGATGGCCTGAAAACAAAAGTGGTGGAATGTAAAATCAATAAGATACACGTGTGATGCAAACAATGACCCCTATAAGATAAGCAACATGATTTGGATAATGGTGATGATGCTTTTATTCAGCATAAAGAATATTCACAGCTATCATCTAATATGACCCTTGAATTACCACGATCATCCACAATGTGTACGAACAAGCTCATACTATGCAGCCTGGAGGACTCCCATAATAAATTTATAAGAATACATCTTTTACCTCCGCGAGAACAGGCCTAGGAACTTTCTGATATGTCAAGGAGAGCACATGAATCGCATTGGCCTGGATTGCCTGCTCAAAACCTGGAAAAGGACTCGTAGTGTCAGTGAAACTTCATCTTTAGGTCAAAAGAAAAGAACACATATCAATTGGCATATGACAGCATCCAATTGAACACAGCTTAGAAAAATTCCATAGCAAGTTCCTGTTAGGATTAAGAAAAACAAGTTTCTAGCCAGCAGGTGCCCTTTTCGGTGGAAAGGAATGACAGTACAAAACGTGAAGTTAACACAAGACACCTAGATCATAAGGTAATACCAGGCACCTATTGACAGGACATGATTAGTACACAAATTACTTCATTGGGCATGAACATAATATGTAAATGCATGAACACGGAACTACTTCGTTGGGCATGAACATAATATGTAAATGCATGAACACGGAACACCGATAATGAAAAGCACAAGGTTAATTATAAAACGAGTTGTGCAGAAACTAAGCTTCTTTAGCAAATGAAGCAAACCAGAAAAGCTGTACTGCATCACTCACACCCTAATCTGATGACAGAAAATAAAAAAGAACAATACTGTCACTAACATGATCTAAAAACTTCTATTAGGAATCCTATATGGGCATTAGCATGCACAAGCATTAAAACCGCAATAGATAAGCTTGCAACAAGTTCACTTTACAATAAATGACCAACAATGGCTTCAATGCCTCAAGAAATATATATACCTGGAACAACTTCCAATATGTTGCGGTTCTTTGCTGCCTCATCCCAAAACTGACGGAACCTAGCAGTCTGCAAGCGAATTAATTGAGGTTAGCAGTGGATGCCACACTAGTTCTTAGACATATAAACATTAGTAACTTAGTCAGACCAAGTATGTACCTCCAGATAGTGAGAAAGAACTATCAATGTCTTGAATTGCTCCTCCATTTGCTAAAATTAAAGAGCATACAGTCAACTCCACATAATAGCAGAATGTTTTGGGAGACCCAACAAAAAAGGAGCAAAAGACGGACAAATAAAAGAGAACAGGACAGATCAAGTCTGACAGCTTGTGCATCCGACTAATTTGTCTGATGAAAAAAAAAATCAATAGCCACAAGGGGTACATCAAATGGGAATACATGTTCCTTTGCATGATATTCTTGAATTCCAAATGAGTGTATACTGAATATAAAGTGAATAACTGAATATGCTTATTCATCAACTACAAGTCTGCAAGTCATTGTTAAATATCACACATCTCCAGGTCTACAAATCTGATAATATTATTTGAAGGTCAATATAACAATCAACTTCCATGACATATAGATCAATGAGTACAGAGATATAACTCAATACTTCCTAATTATAGACACTCCTAAGTTGCATGTTCAATAGCATTTGGTTATTAAACACATATATGTAAGGGACGAAAAAAAGAATTTTATAGGATACACACAGGAGGGCAGTATATCTTTTCATACCACATGTTCAGGAATTAAGAATAAGCATAGGCTGAAGTCAGGTGCTGGCATTGCCATGAGAGCCTGTCAATAGAACAACATACACAGAGCTAAACAGTTGGAAGAAAACCAAGAAAGGTGGAATTAGTAAAATTGATTTAAAAATTAGTTGTTCTGTGACCTTAATCAATATGCAAGCTACAATATGCACGCTCAACCTTTCTGGCTCAAACTGCAACGGAAAATAAATCATTAAGAAACAGGACAAATGGACTCATAATATGGGTAAAAATGGTTCATATGGAGATGCATTGCTACCTGGTACAGACGAAGAAGGCTGAGATTCGCGTCCAAGTTATATGTTTGAGAAGAAACCTAAATACAAACCAAAAGAGATTGTAAATTTGAAAGGGCTGAAACATGACATAACTAATGTTGCAACTTGCAATAAAACTAAAGGGCTAGCACGCATGTGTACAATACCATAGAACCAAAAACCAGTTTTGTCAAACATATTTCAGTAAAATTCACAATCTGAACAGCTGCTGTATCTCTATGGGTATCATCTGCACAAAAGCTTAATTTTGCCCCTTCGTGACCACTGACCACAGATATTACCAATTACAAATACATCTCTCATCTCTCCATCCAACCACCATTCCTAACGAGTTATGAACACATTGTTAATGTTCCCAACAGGAAATCTCTCTATTTGCTCAAGCGAGATGTACTTAACATCTTGTAACAACAAAGGCAAACCTAATCTGCCTACTCTAAATTTATAATAGCATCCAAACGCGCGATTTCTTTTGTACTCATCATAGAACTCTCAACTTAGCACTCCTACAAAGTTCATACCCTAGAAACTCCCACCGACCATTACTCATAAGCCCACCACCCTCTATGCTTAATGCAGCGCTAAATTAACCACTCCCAAGCAACTAAATACAATACAATCGACCCGTAAAGATGAAAACACTGCTAATTTCTAGCGTCTAACAACTCCGCACAATTTAGCACTCCACGAACCCCACCGATTTCGCCATCATTCAAACGTAAACACGAGACAGCGCTAATTTCAAGCACAACCAGCCACCAAACCTGCCGGCCAAGCCTTCGCAAATTCCACCAACTACAGGAGCGAAATGAACAGGGGTAACCGCATCCCAGGGCTAGGGTTTACCTGCTCGTTGACAAAGCCCTCGAGGTCGTTGAGGATATCGGGGTTGTAGGGGTTCACGGCCACGAGCTCCTCCACCGTGTAGTTCTCCGCCGGTTGCTCGTTCGCCATAGCCGCCGGTTTCGGAAACACTAACGCTAGCTAGATCACGCACGAAACCCTGGAAGCCGCAAGAGGCGAGAGGAGAAGTAGCGGCGCAGACGGGGAGGGGAGAGGTAATGGAAGCGGTTTTCGGGTTCGAGTAAATCTTTTTGGTTTAGTCCCTCGATTATCCATGCCCTGTGTATGGGAGACCTGCGCCGCAAAAGAGACAAACTACAGAACCATATACCCATTTTTTGAAATTGGACGGTATAGCTTCTTCTCATTGGATGGAACTCTAACACGTCCACGACACAAACAACTTTGCTCCTCTCTCAGCTGACGACTCTCGTTCTAATTCCCCCACCCTCTCTCTCTCTCTCTCTCTCTCTCTCTCTCTGTGATGGCCTGCTGTTGTGCTCTCCGTCGGAGACCTCTTCTGCCTCCGCACTCCCCCAATACCAAATTGATGTACCGCGGCCACCCTCTGTCGGATTTGACAGCACCATCAAAGTTAGGCGGCGACGCCATCATTGAAGCGACTCGAGTTCATGTCTTCAGGGGCGGAACTAGAACGAAAATAACTAAGGTTCACCGTACATATAACAGTATATATAATTTTTGAGCAACACTATACTAAATAGTAATTTATGTGTCAAACATTGATAAAATGTATCATTCGACCTCAATGACTAATAAAAAGAGAACAAAATGATTAAAAAATTTGGGCTAGGGGGTGCACAACTTTTGGACTAGGGGCGCACACATAGTATATACATGATAATATCTACTATTTTTAGGGACCGGTGTCCTGTGACACCGGGTGGGCCCAATTGGCTCCGCCCTGCATGTCGGCTTCGTCACTGGTGGATTTGAAGGTTTCAGACGTCTAGCAGCTGCGGGGGAGCAACAACGAGTTGACAGGGTGAGCCGCTACAATGCTTGCATGGCGGTTGTGAGCTCACCCAAACGTGGCTGCCACAGACTCGCATGGGGCGAGTGGGGCGTGGTGGGCTGGTCCTCGAGTGACGCGCGGTGAGCGGCGATGGGCTGGTCCTCCGCGTCTCATGTGGCCATAAGCATGTGGGAGGCCACAATCGGCGCGATTGGGAGTGGTAACAAGCTGGCTCGACCGGAGCGAGGCGAGTGGAAGTGGCCACTGGAGGAGCGCACAACGACACGTGGGAAGGTGAGCGACCACAGCAGCTCGGTGAGCACGGAGCCACAGGCGAGCTCGGTGGTAGGCGGGAAGGCCAACAGCCATGACATCTGGACAAGCGTGGAGCTGCAGCGGCGAGCGGTCGTGCGGCCATAGGTGAGCACGTCAAGATTTTTGTTACTCTTGTTTGATTTTTTATGAAACTTGCTGATACTTTTTGTCTGAAACTTCCTGAAACTTGAGTTCTAAAATTTGAAACTTCTTGAAACTCTTTTGTCTGAAACTTGAGTTCCAAAATATGAAACTTTTTGAAACTTGGGCTTAAAACTTTCTTGAAATCATCTAGAAATACATGAAACTCATTAAAACTTGAAACTTCTAAAATGTTTTCATGAAACTTGCTGAAACTTCTTGAAATTCTTTTGTCTGAAACTTGGGGTGAAACTTTCTTGAAATCTTCCGAAAACTTCTATAAATACATGAAACTCACTGAAAACATGAAACTTTTAAAATCTTTTCACGATACTTCTTGAAACGTCATGAAACATTTTGCATATAACCAAGTTACAGACATGGGGAAAAACAAAACATAGAAACTTACATAAATCTAAAATTTGTTTAAACTTGGGCTAAACTTTCTTGGAATCTTCTGGAAACTTCTATAAACATAAAACACGTTGAAACCTAGTCAAAACTTCAAACTCAAAATATGAAACTTTTAAGCAACTGCATGAAACTGTTATACTGTTGGAAATGCATTCCAACAGTATGGTGTGGGCAAACAACTTCTATTGCAAAAACAATGAAACATTACGAGTAAATTTCACAAAACCATGCTATCTTTGCTAAAACTATAATAAAAAATCACACTTTTAAGCAATAATTTTAGATAATCACACTTTTCTTTGCATAGCATTTCGCAAAACCAAACTATCAAACATTACCGTCATATCCAATGGCTAGGCCCACTTGTCAGTCTCACAAGCCTATTCATATTAGCAGACAAAAATAGGATAAGCTTGTGAGACCGACAAGTGGGCCTAGCTTGTTGGATACTTAAAAATATGGTTTTGTAAAATATTATGCAAAAAAGAGTGTGGTTCTTTGAAATTATTACTTAAAAGTGTGGTTTTATGATAGTTTTACCAAATGTAGTGTGATTTTATGAAATTTACTCAAACATTAGAGGGGAAAATGTGTTGGTGTACACCTAAAGTTTGGATTTTGCATATGCACCCCTGCTCGATATAAGAGGAAAAAATAGAAACTTTTTTTTGGGTAGGGAAGAAATGTGTGAATAGGCCAATCGCTCAAGTCATAACATTTCATATGAAATGTGATACCAATTAGGGTGAATTGCATATTTGATATTAGAGTTTGTAAATTTTGCATATTTACGACCTGACAGGTGGTAATTGCAATAGTGCCATGCCAAAAGTGGGAAATGAGTTTTTCCCACTTTGAACCCGACCTATTGTAACGACTGTTATGCCCTTTGTAGGAGAGAGATAAATTAGATGTTACTTCAAGTGCAAAGGCGAAAGGTGAGAGCAAGATTCTTAAGGCCTAGGACTAGGTTTCTAATGCAATTGAAAGTAGATGTCATTGTTTGAAGTTAGAAAATGACCTCACTATGTTGGAAAAAATCCTCATAAAAAACAAACTTTAGTTGATGTTTATACTTATCAGGAGAGAAACATAGCTGCTCTTATTTACAAATGCATTGCTTGAAAGCTTACAGAGTTGACTGATCCACAAAAACTTTACACAAGTCCTTAGCCCTACGAGAAGGCACTTCAACTTTAAAAGTCACGGAAGCTTAAGTTCCCTTAGACGGGATACTGCAGATTCTTGGGTTTCTCCAGGAAGCTAAAGGCCCCCTTTCTAGTTTCTAGAACAAATAAGTTGAAACACTTTTGAAGTAAACAAGTTCAAACATCCATAGTGAAACAACCCAAAAAATTCGAAAGTCCAAAATTTCTAGGAGTTTTGGCTTGATTTTGATTTCTTTCCCAATTCGGAAGTTTTAAAACCAAATCCACTTTCTTCTTTTGGCATTTTCGCTTTCCTCTGTTGAAAACGGCTTTCTCAAAAGTCGCCATCGCTTCTACTCGCATATGCCCTGCGTCGCGCCGGTGGCCTTCGTCCCAACCATCGCTCGTCGCCCTGCTTCACATCAAAGTCGCACTAGTGGCTGCCACATTCCACGCCACCTCACCATCAGTCCTCCCTCGCCATCAATGTGGGTGCCAACTCCAATCGCCGCGCATCGTCACTGTGTCGCGCCCCACGATCCCCCTGCACATGCTCACCGCACCCGGCCTCACCAGCGCATGTCACCCTCACTCGGCCACTGCTGCCACCGCCTTCCCTGTGCTATAAAAGCCCCTCCAATGCATGTGGTTCTCTTGACCCATACTTACTAAGCCTCACCTTCGTCTCTCATCTTCCACAGCTCCGACCATCTTCTTCAATTTCACCGCCGCCTCTTTCTGCCTCGGTGAGCCCGAAGAGTAATTCGTTGCCACCGCCCCTCCATTTCGCTCCCAACCTCGCCACCAGCACCGCCTCCACCTACCGTAGCCACCCCTACCACCTCCCACCCTATCCCCACCGCCACATCGCTGGCACCATCCTCCATCGCCACGCCGCCCACGACCCACGTGACTAGGCTCCTTGGTGCACCCCAAACTCCGCCGCCACCTTCCCTAAAACGCCCTTTGCCCACTGATGCTCAAGCCCCGCCCAATTTGGTCGGAGCACCACCGAATCACCGCCACCTTCTTCCTCTGCTCCGGCCTTGCGCCACCACCACCGCCGCCCCATCTCTGAGCTACTCCAACCTGTGCAAAGACCTAAAAATGGGTTGCGCACGTTACGGTGGTGCTCACCGCACCACCCGGCGTCGCCACCCGCCATCGAGCCACCGTAATCGCCGACGGTGCCACTGCCGCCGGCTCGGTGAGTTAGAGCGCGCTCTGGCTCAAAGCCGAGTGCAGCTCAAGCTGCCTAGAGTTGGGCCTTTAGGCCTGGCCCAATTGCTCTGAGGCCCAACTAGGTATTGTGCTTGGCCCAACACTATACATGACCACTATTTTGGTCCAGCCCATCACTGTTCACCAAAACCCGTTAGCCCACAGCCCAAAATCTGACACTATTTATTTAGACTGATCCATTGTGAATAGCAAAAGCCCATTACTATTCATCAAAACCCAAACACACACACATGGGAATATATCTAGTGCTAATTGATAATTGAGTGCTAAGGTGCTAATGCCAATCTTGACCGTTGGATCATGCAGGGTGTTTAATATAGACGCATTAATGAAGGTGTATTGGAGGTGGGAGCATGCAGAGTGATTAAATGATTTGGAGGTGGGAGCCTGCATTAATCTTGATTATTCAATCCAGATCCAACGGTCAGTTACCCATTACCACTAGATATGTTACACACACACACATTTCAACCGTTTCGAGCCCGTGAATCCTTTCTTCAACTCTATTTAAACCGATCAAGCACACAGTAAATCCTATTCACCACACCACATTTCTCTTTTAATTATTTTTTGGATTATATTTTACTTGCTTGTTGTTCCCAGCTCGTTCCTTGTTGAGTCTAGATATTTTATTTGGATTATTTTCTATTGCATTAGGTCCCGACTTCGACGATCAAACTCTGAAAAATTAATGCCGAACATGAGAGTTAATAGAAGACTTTGAGCAAGGAGGCAAGTCACATTTATTTGATCATTTTAAACCTATATTTTATATACTTATATTATTACTTTCATTATCATATTCATGCTAATTATTTTAATATTGAAATAATACTTTTGAATGCCATGATGAGTAGATAAATCCTATCTCCCCACAAACAAGCTCACTTATTATTTGTAGGCTATATTCACCTTGACAAGTTTATGTTACATAAAATGATTACTAAATATTTAGCATTGTCACTCAATGTGTTTATAAATCCTGAAAAAAGTATTGGCTAACTGCCAATGATTTTGGTAGAGAGTTGAGTGTTGAGACCAAGAGGATGGACAACCCCAATAGACTTGACAAATGTGAGTCGAAGGTGAGATCAAGAGGTGGACAACCACAACTTGGTGTTGGTCCATTGCCTCACTGTAAGACAGGTAAGGACTAGAACCCTGTGCCAAATAACAGACACAGAAATCACTCAATTACGGGTTTGGTATATCCAACTTGGCTTAGTACACTGCTCTTCCAATTGAATATCTACAGGATGACACATACTCTTGTGTGATAGAGCAACTGCGGTTTGGAGGTGGGTCAGGAGTGGTCCGGTTAGGACACTTGCTGAACTATACAATGGTAGGAACAGTTAGCATGGGACTGTGTACTTCACCATTGGTTGGTGATTTTCCGATGGCTGTATTGTCTAAGGACCTACCGAGTAGAGCTTAGAAAGGTTGAGCAGTGGGAATACCTTATTTTCTCAACTCAGTCGCATGTTATCAGGTTGCGTGTATATAGTATGATAGTATGAGTTTGACATATCTTGTAGGTAAAGTTGGGTAATTCCGCGGAGTATAATCAATAGTATTCGGATACACCATGCTTTCGGTTAATAAAGTTGTGTTCATGGGTGATTCCAATATATAAGGCATAAGTAGATATTTTGATATGTTAAGGTGGTAATTGCAATTGTTGAGTAAACCTATGAGATTATATTAGTATGATTTTATTATTTTAAAGATAAACTATTTTTTTTTCTCAAATGATGTATCCACCTGTACCTGATATGGTAAACCCTAAACAATCTATTGAACCCTTAGCATGTAGTTAATCAGTTTTTTCATATGGCTTGCTGAGTACGGTTGTGTACTCATACTTGCTAAATCAACTACAGAAGAAAACTGGTAGAACTTTGAGGATCTCGTTGAGTAAGGTTTTGTTTTGGTGAACCACTGCGTGACAGTGATTACTGGTATTTGGTCTCGACAACGCCTAATCATGCCTGTGGTTTGAAAGTTATTTTGTATTGTAATATATTAACTTTGTGCTTGGATGTCCGTGTCAGTGTTAAAATCGGCTATTAAGTCTTAATCTTGTGTAATAATAAATTAGTTTTTATTGTAATAAAAATGTACTTATGATATTTCTTACTTCACACCTATATATTCTGAGCGGCTACGAAGAGTGTAGCGATCCATAAATAGGATCGTTAGAAACAGTCAAGCTCGATGATCAATCAAGCAGAAGAGAAGCTATCCTAACTAGTTGGCCTTTATGTGCATCCAGTTGCATCGTGCGGTCCTCCAGGTCCCTCCTCGAAGCAGCAACTTCTTCCCTCTCACGGCTGCATTCGGCTATCAATGCCGCATACTGCAGCACTCCGGACACTGTTTTTGCTCCTGTTCGCTCCGTCCATCAGCTCAGATATGATGCTCACCATCTGCTCGTCGTGAGGACCCTGCATGACCAGCTTCTTGATGTTCATCATCAGCGTTCTTTCCACCCCATCTCTGCGACTGCATCGACAGCCATCATGTCATCATCGGAAACGGCGGGTAAGTTGAGGTCGATGCGCTTCGGTACGTTTCTCCGGCGAGGAGGACAGTCTTCGTGTGGGAAGTTGAGCCTTGCGTTCTTCCCGCGGATCCGGCGGGCTGCGCAGTCGTAGGCTCTGGCGGCCGCCTCGGCGTTGCCGTACGTGCCGAGCCACACACGCTGCCCCTGCTGAGGGTCCCTGATCTCCGCCGCCCATCTTCCCGACGGGCGGTGGCGGACGCCTCTGTACTTGTTGCTATTTGGACCGGCCATGCGAGGCTTGGAGCTCGAAGAAACGGAAACATCTGAAACTGCCCATCGAGCAACAGGAGGAGAAGATTTGAGTCGCCGGCAAGTAAAAAATTCTTCAGAAAGGATCCGGATTTGCTCAAGGGAAAAAACACTAGAGTAGTAGAGTTCATGGTCTGATTGTACCAGCAAGGGAAGGTGCCTTACGAGCAGACGGCACGGCCGGAGCCTCCTCCTCGTCGTCGTCATCCTCGAAAAGCTGGAACTCCTCCTCGAACTCGTCGTCAGTCGAGGCAGCAGCCTTCCTCTTGCCTGTGGCCTTCCTCTCCGCCGAGAACGCGTTCGGCCAGAGCACGGCGGCCGTCAGCCGCCGCTGCACCCGATCGGGAGTGAGGTACGAGAGGATCGCACCCCCGCACATGTCTCGACCTTCCCGGTTCCCTGATTCTTGTTCTTGTTCGTGATGTCGCTGGTGTTTGCACGCGGGAGAGGGACCGGGGACTCGTGTTCTTGCGCGTGGGAGTTGTAAATAGACGAGCCGGGGTGAGGTGGTTGGTTTTGGGAAGGAAAACCAATTAACGCAACACACCGGTCATCTTACATCCAATGACCGCCCAAAACCATTTTTCATGTTTAAAGGATGATGATCGGGACATTTATTGTCCCAGATTTTAAGCAAGACTAGCATGTCGCTTAAGTACAACCTATACTAGTATTTACCAAATATTTACTAGGGTGACAAGGAATAATGGATTCAATTATCAAAGGATGGCTTAATCAAGAATTAATCAACAAATGGGTATTTAACTACCTTAAGCTTTAACATATCATTGTTTACAAAATTAAAGCATGTGTCTGAAGGCGGTCTTGAATTCCGCCCAAGGAATGGTCGCCAAGCGGGTTCGATTTCTTCTTGAGGTAACTCAGCCATTTCTTCATCGAGGCGGGGTTGGGTTGGTTACGGATTCACGAGGTCGCTTCTTCTCCTTCTTCTTCCATTGAGCCATCACCACCTCGGCAATGAGGTAGTTTTCCCACCACGTGGCGCGCTCCATGCGATTGGTGGGCGGCAAAGTCTACCTTGTCCTCTCGAGCAACGAGGCGAGGAAGCTTCTTTTCCGTGTCCCTTAGCCAATCTTACGCTTCAGGGCTCATTTGCGAAGGCAAACGTGAGAGGCCTCGACGGAGGAAATCGCCACCAAGTGCGGCTCTTGTCCCGGCTCTGGTGACCGGGCGAAAGCGGGGCTCGAGAATCTGCGTCTCTGAAACATCACTTGAGCCATGGAGGGTTGGTGGCGGTGGTGGCGGCAGATCTTGTCCCGGCCACGACCAGACCTGCACACGACCTCGCCCACGGCCCGGCTGCAAAGGCTCCACGGATCGGGCGGCTCTTTCTGAGGCATCCAAGAACACCAAGATAAGAACACGGGTATATGAGGGGTACTAGCCCTCTAGAGCACAAATGAAGAAATTCAAATCATACGAGGAAAAGCGATCGAATACAATACAAAGCCTAGAGTGGTCGCATTATATTAAGGGGTTAAGTGTTTACATAGGTGGTTGGGCTGCGTATACTGTGGGCTGCTTTCCGTCCTCCGTTTTTGCACTCGGTTCGCAATCTTGTGGGCGCCGAGTGACCGATCCTGTGTGCGCCGAGTTATTTTGTTCAATGCTGTGAACTTGCCAGACAGAAAAAGTGCATATATTTTTATGAGTTGCTGATGATGTGCTACAGTCTGAATTTGGTTACATTTGAGCTGATCTGCACCTTGAATTAAGTAGATTATGGTGCTGATCGGTTACCGCACTAAAATTCGGATGATGTCCTTGAAAAGTAAGTGGTACAGCAAAAGATAACAGGATAAGAGATAAAGAGGAAGGGGTATATACCATGGGCTCTTTGCAGCCCAGAGCCTGCCTGGGGTTACCCTGGGTTTGCTACTCCAAATTGACTTGCACCAGGTCAAGAACTTGGAATATTGAGGTGTAAAACTAGTACAAGACCCTCCAATTTCCCTCACTTGCAGAAAGGGTTCGAAACCCTTCGGTTTGAGGCCATTACACATAAACACCATGGCGTGGCATTGCTACTTATAGCATCCCAAGTCACATTCGTTTCTCATTTGCTCTTGTATGCCTACTCTGTCTAATGTGATGTCTGAACTGAAACTCTGGAGATGTTTCTTCATCAAGTGCATTGCTCCAGCAGTAATAGGTTATCTTGCAAGGTCCGAGCATCTTTGTTTTTTACATGTAAGTTTTTTCAACCGTATTTTTACACGTAAGTGATCATCTATACTTCATCTTTTCTTTCATAGCATGTGTAGGAAGTGCTGTTGTTTTGGACTAGTTTTGGTCATTGGAGTGAAAAATTCTTTGTAATACCCTGGCTCAAAATTTGTTCATAGCCTAGCCCATCGTGGGGTAGGCTCACGCATACGTAGCACATCACTTGTGTTTTTGTACTCATTTCGGTCAAAAGGGTTAACTTGGAAGTGCTACAATTTGGGCCAATGTGTATTTATGCTAGTGGAACTCAATGTAAACTGCCAATGTGGTACTAAAGGCGGGGTATTACACTCTCCCTCCTTAATGGGTTGTCGCACTTGGCAACGTGAAATGCCTAGAAACACATATCGGTACATGACCCCATGTTGTGTGCCGCTACAGGGTCACACGCACACACAACTCGTGCAACGAGGGTTGATGCTCTGATACCATCTTTAACACCATAGTTCAAAATTCGCTCATAGCCTAACCCACTGCGGGGTAGGCCCACGCATGCGTAACACCTTACTTGGCCTTTCGTCCTTACTTCATCCAAAATGGTTTACTCGAAAGTGCTATGATTTGGACTCACACCTATTATATGCTAGTCGAACTCTATGTAACTGGCAATGTGGTACTAAAGGCGGGATGTTACTATTACGTTCTTGCACAAAGCTCATGTCTTCTGAATGGGCAGTTGGTCACTTTCTACCATAGGGATCATAGGGATTTCGGTCTGTGGTTTGAATTTCAGAACCAAATCCAGAATCTCATCTAGAATCCTTGGCTAAAGACATCTCATCTAGAATCCTTGGCTAAAGACAAATTTAGAGTAATTCGCAACACAAGAACAGCCAAGTAGTACTCCGAGGAGAAGAGGTGATAGTGGTACGGATCCTTCAATTGGTCCTGCAAATTCAGTGCCAGGAAAGCTTGTAAGGACCTTTTAGGCCAAAAAATAATTATCGTCGAGAGCACTTTAGATTCTACTGTTTTCCTTAGGATGTGCAGGGAAAATTCTCGAGATAGTGGAACAGGTGCAAGTAACCATCCTAATTATTCGAAACCCACACAACTTTCTATCGAGAACTATATAAGGCAGATCCAATCTTTTACGAAGGATCATAGACCACAAAATTGGGCCATCATGCCGGGCAAACCCATACGCTGCCTTATCAAAGCCAAAAAAAAAAACATAATATTCGCTCCTAAAAACTATAAATTATCACATTACTCAGAGTAAAAAAGGAAAAAATCTATACTGTTGATTTTTAGTATATCTAAAGTATAACAGTGAAGATTAATTAGATATATGTGATTATAGCAGGGAAATACAACTCTAGACGGACTAGCTTTCCTTTTTCTTATTCAGCTTTCTGCAAAAGGTAGAAACCCCATTTTTTTTGCTTGAGAAAATTCGGTCTATTCCACTGATGTTTTGTTGCTTTTGGTTTTGCTATTGTTTTTTACCTTATTGGTTTTAGGCCATTGAAATTATAAACTTTTTTTTTGGAAAATGCCACTTTGATAAGGTTAAAACCCTTATGTCCTTTCCGACTCACAAAATTGCATTGCATTAGTTGTTGCTCGTATAAGAGAAAAACATTGGGTTGAAATTCCAAAATAGAAAAGGATAGAGAAAGATATAGATGGGCCACGGGGAGAAGGGAGAGAGGGAAGAAGAAAATGGCAAGGGTGATTATGGTATTTTGAGAAAACTTGAGTCACTAGTGGTACTTTCAAAAAATAAAGTTTGTGATTCCGATGACATAAAACCAATAAGGCAAAAAGCAATGACAAAATCCAAAAGCTTGAAAACATCAATGGCATAGACTAAGGGCATGTTGGCACGACTGTAGCTTTTCTAAAAAGCGGCTTCCGGCTGAGCTGAGCTGAATAGGTTTGGTGTTTGGATATCTGGCTTTTAGGTAGGATGAATGCAACTTTTAAGATGTGAAATGTCTGAAATGGCTCTAAGGACAGTAATAACTTGTTTGATGTCGTTTAACGACAATTAACGACAACTAACACAATTGACAACAATTAACGCAATTGATGACAACTACTATAATTAACAACTACTATAATTAACAACTACTACCACAATTAATGATAATTAACTACAATTAACAATGACTACCGCAATTAACGACGATTAACTCAATTGACTGCAATTAACGCCGACTACCTCAATTAACGCAACTAATCGCAATTAACGAAGCAATTAACACGATATATCGTAATTAATGACAATCAACACAATAAATCATAGTTAATGTAATTAGCGACAATTATCACAATAAATAAATATTACATAAATAAATATAATTAATAATTAATACAATAAAAATAATGAATAATTATTACAATAAATCATTATTAAAACAAATAATTATTACAAAAATAAATTACAACATAAAAAAGAATAAAAAAAAAAACAAAGGTAGCGGTGGCTAGGGTTTGGGCCGTCGTCATCAGGAGAGGAGTTCGGCGGTGGCAACGGGGGAGGAGCAGGGCAGCGCCGGGTTGAGGGAGGAGGCCGGTGTTTGGTCCAGCGCAGATCCGGTCGGGATCAGAGGCGGCATCGTCACGGGTGGGTGGAAGATCCGGATCTGGGGGATGAGGAGGGAGGAGGTGGGGCGCGGCTCAGGGAGGAGGATGGTGGTGGCGACGCCGCATGGGGGGAGGAGGAGGAGGGCGGCAGCTGCGCGGGAGGAGGAGGAGAACAACGGCGGCTCAGAGGGAGGAGGGCGGTGGCGGCGGCTCAGAGGGAGGAGGAGGGAGCTGGGGAGGAGGAAGAAGGTGGGGCGTCGGCGCGGGAGGAGGCGAGAGGAGGAGGGTGTTGGGAGAGGAGGAGTGATGCGGCTGGGAGGAAGAGGGGTGCGATGCGCGGGGTGGAAGAGGGAGCAGCGGGCGGGCGGGGCTATGGGCAGCTAGGGTTTCAGGCGCGATTAGTGGCTTTGTGTGGTGGCAAAAGTTCGTAATTACCCCCAACTTAGGGGGTAAATTCGGAATGGGGGTGTGGGAAGCTGCCCTTCGCCAGCTTTCGGCTTTCATTCGTTGTGAGCGGCTTCCAATTTTGAAAAAAAAAAGTGAAAAAAGCCTCCCTTTTATAACGATTTCTATTTTTTTTTGAGCAAAGTGCCGAAACCGAAGTAGTTCGATACAGGCCCTAAATTCTCTCTTTTGCTTCGGTCCAGCTAGGAACCCAGAGGCAACACACGGAGAGGATAGGCAGCAGGGCCAACGGGCCTACTGAGAAAAAACGCAGAACGTGCTAAATTGCACAATACCAATTGAGTGAAAGCGTTATTAGCTCAGAAAAAAATTATTATGGACAGTTGCCTCAATAACCAATCCGTATCATCTATTTCTTCTTCTCTAAGCAGCGTGCGTTCATTTGAGAATTTGAAGACTGTATCTCTTACCATATGTGACCGTATAAATTGCATCGTACTGTTAACATGACCAACAAACTGTACTGAAAAACTTAGAAGAGCTCCACATAAGTAGTTGCAGCAGCTCGAGGGCAATTTGTCATTTTCAGTGACCAGGGATATGTTTATGTATTTCCTCGGTTAAATAAAACTCATCTATCAAACCTGCCTGAAATGAATAGCATTTGCAGCTGGAGAGGAGATGTTGATCATTGCAGATTCGGACTCGGCTACGGTCCAACCGTGAACCAAGAGGTTAGCAACGCACAACGAGGCCAGGCTGCAGGCGTGGCCCAGCGGGAAGCGGCTCAGTAACATGACGAGGCGCGTAGCGGTAGAAACTTGATACAGATCAATGCTTCCTTTCAGCTGGAAGTGAAATCTTCCGATCGCTACTTAGCTAGGCCTGCCGTTAAAAGGATATTTTTTAAAATATATATAAATAAATAGTCGACCTAAAATAACAAAAATAGGTTCCTGTCGTCGGTTGAACTGGCGACAGAAAAAATAACAATAATAGATTCCTGTCGTCCGTTGAACTGACGACATGTACACTATGTCCCTTCTGTCGCCAGTTCGACTTCATGTCGCGCCAGTTCACTCCTCCCTTGTAAAAGTTCGATGGAACTCTAAAATTCGGCACATGATTCATTTGTGTTTAGAAAAATCAGAAGGAGGGAAGAGAGAGGAGTAGAGAAGCTAGCGAAGCGCTGCCCGTCCAGTTGCCCACATTGAGGTAATTTTTTGAACCGAATGAATTACATAGTTTTGGATGTACGGTTGCGTAGTGCAGTATGTTGTATACAATTATTTTCGGTGGATAGTCTTGTTTTAGATATGTGGTTAATCATGAAAATATTCTTTATGGTGCAATACATCAATTATGTTGGACGTTATCAATTTCAAAATTTACTACGGTCTGGGGACTATTCTGGAGAATCCTGAGGGGATTGATCTATGTTATTTTCAATCGGCGATTGTGCCCCTACCAAGAGAAGAGGGGCGTACATGGGGCATTATGATGTAGTGGTTGTTTCACACATTCTAAGTGGATTGTGATGTGTATGATTTGAGATTGAGTTGCCTTGTCCCTCAAGCAACACATCTCATATATTTGGAGTTAGTGCAGCTGAAGGGAACAAAATCATGACAGTCATATCTACACGTGGCCAGGGTGGGATTTAGTCCTTCTGACCTAGGCATATGCCAAGCCCATTCTTGCATCTGCGGCTGAACAAGAAGAGGGTGGTGATACCGAAGAAGAAGTTTGTGACTCCAGCCATAGCGCGGCGCATACAGTGCCCGAAGCTCCTGGAGTTACTGATACTGTCGACAAACACCCTGAAGAAGTAGCTCCTTCAATCAGGTAGGCCAGTGGGCTTGCTGGCGAGGGTGAGGAACTGGAAACCATAATGCAAAGGATGGACCAGGAATCCTAGAACTACAATGCATTTTCAGAAGATGAATGATCTGATGACGAGGATGATGTGGACCAGCTGGCGGTTCCATTCGAGTGGAACACATACCAGTTCGACAACCCCATCGTCGATGAAGGCTCCCGTGTGCCGTAAGAGTACGACCAGAGCGAGGTCAGGCAAGGAGCTGTGTACAAATACAAGGAGGCCATACAGGAGGCGGTCAAATTTTGAGCCTTATCGGTGCGACACACATTCACAGTCGTCAAGTCTAACCCAAGATGCTACGACATGAAGTGTGAAATAGAGATATGCCCTTGACGAGTGCACGTATTTCAGTCTAAGTGGGACACCTACTGGAAGTGTTCTATAGTAGTCCCGCACACACGCGTCGTCGCTGAGTCAGTGCAGTCCCACATGATCCTGTCATCAAGCTTCATCGCCAACCTCATGACGGTGAGATCATGGATAATCTTGATTTTGAGTCACAATCCATCATTCGTGCGATTGAGGCAAGGTTCGAGTACACAATCAGCTATGCCAAGGCTTGGAGGGCAAAACAGAAGGTAGTTGAATTAAGGTTCGGCACGTTCGAGAATTCCTACCACAACCTCTCTAGGCTACTCCGAGTCATACAAAATATGAATTCGGGCACTCATGTCGACCTTTAATATGCCACACATCCGAAGTGGGCCGATAAGAGGGTACTGCAGCGATCATTCTTCGCCTTTGGTCCATACATCAATGCATTCTGACACTGCCATTCAATCCTGTGCGTAGATGATATATTCCTAACTGGGAAGTACAAGGGACAGATACTAACCGTAATAGCGACGGATGACAACATCAAGTTCTTCCCGTGGCATCGCTTTCGTTGAAAGCGAGAACACGCACAGCTGGTTGAGATTCCTGAAGAATGTGAGGATTTATGTTGTACAGGGCCGTCCAAACATATGCATCATTCATGATCGGCATGTCGGACTGCTCAGTGCAATAACCCAACTACAACAAGGATACAATGAACCATTTGCATGGGCAGATCTGCAGAGCAAGTGGTGCACGAGGCACTTCGGGGCAAACTTCTACAAGCAATTCCATAACAAGGACATGATGAACCTGTTCAAGCGGTTGTGAAACCAGAATCAACAGCGGAAGTTTGAAGCACTCTGGAATATTCTATATGAGCAAACCCGGACGCACAGAAGGGAGGTAGCGAAAAGGGCCACCCCAAGTGCTGACTAGGCCCCCGAAGCATTGCCACGGCTACCCAAAGATGGTCCCAGTCTGACAAGGAGGACGGGGGCGCAGGTGAAATGCTTCTCGAACTGGATTGAGCACGAGTCTAAGGAGAAGTGGTCGCTGCTGTATGATAGGGTTGGTGCTCGATATGGTGTCATATACAACCAATCTAGCCGAGGTTTACAACTGGATCATGCGCGGCACAAGGTGTCTCCCTGTGGTTGGTATTATCGAGGCAATTTTTCGCGGTACGATAAACTACTTTGTTGACAAAAGCAATAACGCGTCTCTCGTCATGGCAAATAACAGAGTACTCTACTCCACCATGATCACCAAGTACATGAAGGGGAAGAGCAAGAAGGGTGAGATGCATCGCGCATTCAAGATAGACACAAGGGAGCTTTGCTTCGAGGTAATGTGCAGGGATAAAGGACGTCGCGGGATGAACCGCGAGAGGATTACACACGAGTGCACGCTACGCTGCTCTAGTTGCGTATGCACTTGCAACAAACCCCTTCTTCTACATAGCTCCTGCACCCATGTCATGGCTGCGTATTCCACGATGGCACAATATCCTGGGCAATACCTCTCTGATTACTTCAACAAGGAGGTGGTGATGCACGCATAGAGTGCGGAGATGTATGGTTACACCGTGGTTGGCCATTTCACTAGCCATCAGAGCTGAGAGCAACTAATCTAGGCAGCGGACATTGAAAGGCTGAAGGGAAAGGTCGGCCGGCGATAGGTATGGTGCATCAGGAACGACATGGACGAAGCAGAAGCCAGACGTAGTATGAAGAAGTACTCTAATTGCAGGGAGTCTGTGCACACATTCAAGAAATCCCCAACGACAAATCCTCAGGACGAAGGAGACACTAGCACTCCGGATGTCGCCGCGGGGACCTCATCCGACCACCCAACTCGAGGCAGCCCACATGGGGGACGTTGAGGCCACTGCCACAGGAAAGTTGTAATATGTGATTGTCAATATTCTGGAATATCACTTTCATTTATAAAAACCTAAGTGTTATGACGTTTTGCTCAATGTTATGTAATATCAGTGTGACATGTCGTAGTTTTGAGTAATGACAAATTCCCATGATTTTATCTTCCTTACCAACTTGTGGGAGGAATGAACAATAATCAAAACTTACAGTACTTGAAATCAACAATACTCGAAACCAGCAGTACACGATCTTGACTTCGGTCAATTTACTCCATGGATCGATGATGGTTCGGATAATTTCATTAAAGTCCACAAACAGAAGAATAGTACACGTATTCACATGGTATGATGGTTCGGCTAAGTGCTTTTCCTCGCTACTACTACGGTACACTAGGACACAAACATCCAGACCATGCAAGTATACACGCCTTTAGGAGATAGTAAAAAACATGGCTGGTAGGACGGGGACTACTACGAAATGGCCAACTTACTGCGTGGACTGGAGCCATTTACCCATCCTTGCGAGCTCGGTGTTGTACTCCTCACTGGCCTCCCTCGCCTTGGCCGCCATTTCCCTCTTTTTCTCGCACTCCGTCTCGCGAGCCTCGCGCTCCCTGCAGTTGCACGCCTCGAGATGAGCTTTCGTCTCCCGACGAATACAGTCGTTTTGCTCATCGTTGTGGCACTCCTCCTCCCGGATCTCATGGGGCCTTTTTGGCATCCCACTCCTCGTAGTCCATACGCCACTAGTCGCGTGGGTGGATCTCTTGGTCGATCCACTTGCGGTAGCCACATAGTGGATCCAGGGACTACGGGTAGACGGGAGAGGTTGTTAGTGTGTACTTTGAAAGAGTAATAGTAGAGGAACATACTGTAACTGGTCCTTACCGACTGCCGATAGTTGCTCGTGTCCCAACGGCGGTTAGGATAGTCTGAGGAGTAGTTCACGTAACCTCAGCAACGCATGCCCAGATTTATTCGGTGCTTGGACTTGAAGAACCTGCATGGTTCTCTGCACCAACAGAGAGGCGACGTCTCCCCCTCGGGCGGGCCCTCCGGCGAAGGCTCGGTGGGCATGTTTTGGATGGGGTTTCTTCTTCAGGGGGCGGCGTCATTGCAGTGAGGTGCCCTCCTGGCACGCGCCATTTGTTCATCCAGGGCTACAGCACAGCTTGCAAGTTCGCGGATCTCTTCCCATTGCTTCTACTTGTCCATCTTAGCGAGATTGTGTTGAAATGTTGATGCAGAAGAACCCACCATGGAATGGGTAGTACTTATAAGCCAAGGCGGCCCTGCGTACGCAGCTGAATTGTAATTCGGTTGATGCAAAACTGACTCGTTGGGTCACGTCGTTACGCAAAGCTGACTCATCGGGTCACGTCGTTGCGCAAAGTTGTTGTTGATACTAGCAATACTCAAAACCATTAGTACACGATCTTGACTTCGGTCAGTTTACTCCATGGACCGATGATGGTTCAGCTAATTGCTTTAACTTCATTAGAAATACATTAGAGTCTGCAAATAGAAGAATATTACACGTGTTCACATGGTATGATGGTTCGACTAATTGCTTTAGTCATCCTCGCTACTATTACGAAACACTAGGACACAAGTGTTGATGCAGGAGAACCCGCCGTGGAATGGGTAGTACTTATAGGCCGAGGTGGCCCTGTGTACGCAGCTGAATTGTAATTCGGTTGTTGGAAATTTGCATCCGCGAGGCAGCGCTGCGCAAAGCTGACTCGTTGGGTCACGTCGATGCGCAAAGCTGCAGTCGATACCAACAGTACTAAAACGAACAGTACTAAAAGCTAACAGTACTCGAAACGAACAATACTCGAAACCTACAGTACTCAAAGCAAGCGGTACTCGAAACGAACAGTACTCGAAAAGAACAGTACTCGAAGCCAGTGGTACTCAAAACGAACAGTTTTCGAACCCCACAGTACTCGGAAAGTGTGCACGCCAAAAAGAGATAATGAAACACTATATTACCATTATTATAGTTGTACAAAAATTAATATTTACATGACATCTACTGGCCGCCCCTCTTGGGGCGTACCCAGCGTGTCGCCCCTGACCGCGCTTGGCGCTGGTGCGAGTATGTCAAAGGAGCAGGCGGCCAACGTACCCAACCGGCGCGAGGAGCCGAAGGTGGTGTGGCGACGTGGAGGTTCGGCGTCAGTAGGGTCGGCTCCGGGGTCGGTAGGGTGGTCATACTCGCCACGCGTCTGCTCCTTCGAGTGGTCATACTCGCCGTGCGTCTGCTCCTCCGAGTGGTCGCACTCACCACGCGACTTCTCCTCCGACTCCGGTGATCGTCATGAATTGCGGATCGTCCTATTGCTGATGCTTCACAACAACACGTCCGAGGTATCCACACGTACAGGGCAGGATCACCACACACTGGAGTGCTAGCCCCGACAGCGTGGTTGAGAAGGCGTGGTTATTAGGGTTTCAGGAGTTCTTCCAAATATCATCCTTGCGCTCACCCCATGCTACCGCCCCTCTTTATATAGGCATCCGTGATGGGTCTCAACCTTGAGGCCCATTAGGAACTCAGGGCCTATACAAATTCGGATCACCATCCAAAACAGATCATTGCCCTTTAAGTGTGCGACCCTACAGGTTCATGTGCAATTGGTTATGACTCGGAAACTCTTTTCCGACCACCAGTCGTTAGCGGTGCCTAGCAGCACATAACGATTCCCAAATACACATAGAAAATATCGGACGAACCTTGATGTAATATGATCTATGATTAGGTCGTCATCACTTACGATCAATTCGTGTCTCCATACGACCAGATCGTATTTGGTCCCGACCAGTTCGTAACTCCTTACGACCAGATTCTTACCATTATGTGATTACGTTTGACCAGTCTACAACCAGTACGTATCTCCACATGACTAATCCGTAACTGATCGAACTAAGAGACCTACTCATGCATTCTCCTTTTGCCTCACGATGTCTGGTTGAACTCCAGGTGAGATGATTGTGTCATCCATGGACTGTTCAATACTTTCTCGATCGAGTGTCGAATAACTTCATGTGGTCGATACTTCTACCACTAGTGGCATGGCCATGCACTTTCTTTATCCGATCACCACGAGGGGCCCAGATACATCTCTCCTGTTATGTTAGAAGGGGCAAATCACATATCGACTAGTCACATCCCTCCGTAAGTTTCATAGCATACTCGAAAGCTACCTTTATGACCACCCAGTTACGAGTAGCGTTTGGCAACCCCTAAGAGTGTTATTACATATGTAGGGAACCATGCTGACCTCAGGTCTAAGGATTATACATCATCATTACTTGAGACCAACTAATAACACAAAGATTCATAACAATCTCAATAGTGTCTCAATGATGGGTCTATCAAACCCCATGTTCTCTAACATGTGCTCACATTTATTGATTCGATATCCCTATATCCATGACCGGTGAAACATGGTCATCAATCAATACATGTGCTAGTCACCAACAAGTCACAAACTTATTGATCTATAACAAATGATTCATTCAAAAAACACGATAACATATTATCAAAATCATGAACATAATGAAATATCATCATCTCTATGATTGCCTCTAGGGTATATTTCCAACAGTCTCCCACTTGCACTAGAGTCAATCATTTAAGTATCTAATACCGATAGCTCTTGAGTGTGCCTCATGCTTTGGCTGTGGAAGAGGTTTAGTCAACGGATCAACAACATTTGAATCCGTATGAACTATGCATATCTTAACATCTCCTCTATCGACCAGTTCGCGGATGAGATGATAACGCCTGAGTATGTGTTTGGACTTCTGATGGGATCTCGGCTCCTTAGGCTGCGCAATGGCTCTATTATTGTCATAATAGAGATCCATTGGGCTTATGGCACTCGGAACCACACCCAACTCAGTAATGAAATTCCTTATCCAAACACCTTCCTTTGTAGCTTCAGAAGCCGCAGTGTACTCGGCCTCCGTCGTAGAATCAGCAACCGTTTCTTGCTTAGAACTTTTCTAGCTCACTGCTCCTCCATTCAAAATAAATACAAAACCAGATTGCGAACGATAATCATCTTTGTCGATGTTGGACCGTAAAGGCGACTAGAGGGGGGGGTGAATAGGAGCACGCTCACTTTTTCACAAATTATGAACTCAATACAATTTCACTCCAGTAGCTATTAGAAAGCTATGAAGATCAATATACCAGTATAGCGGAAGACTAGTATTGAATCCAATAAAAACCCCTAAGCAATGCGACAATAATCAGCAAGAATCAAAGCAACACAAGTACTGGCGTTCTGACCTCTGTAGTGAACCGGTCGGACCGATTGCGGGCGATCGGACATTGTTATATCTTGGCGGTCGGACCGCTCAAAATCGGACCGGTGGTGACGGTGGTCGGACCGGTGGTGACGGCGGTCGGACCGCCGATCGAACCGATCTGAAACAAGAAAATCAGCCCGATGACGGTTGCAATTAGGTCTAACTTTTGATTCTCAACTCCAAACTTCACGAAACTTTGCACACACCTTCTCTATGCTATTGAGGACCTATTCCAATCGAATATTATGATAATTCTTGGAACGATCTTGAGCAATTGTCAATTGATTAACAGAAGGTCTAAAACCGGGCAAAAACGAAAACTTGATCCTAAAGCTTGTTCGTGAGAGATTGATGATCAAGATGATGCTAGATAGATTCACACAAATCACAGCAAGCTAATTCACGTGAAAGAATCAATCACAAACTCGCGGATCAAAGAAAGCCCTAAAAACACGAAATTGAAAGCAAGAACGAAAAGAGACTTATCTCAAGCAAACCTTGCATAGATTGATTTCGTGGTTGATGCTGGATTACATCCACACCATCATGGATCAGTAGACAATCAAAGATCACGAAATTCACCACAAACCATCAAGATCCCTAGCCTCCACCTCAACTCCCCTAAAGACAATTAGGGTTTTGAAACATAAAAAGGCGAGGGAGAGAGAGGTGCAGCCACCATCTCCTCCTATTTATAGTGGAGGCCTAAAACTCTTAGGGTTTGACTTAATTGGGCTCCCGTTAAGGCCCACTAACAAATGGGTCACACACGCACGCTTCGCAAAGCGCCGTCTTTAACCTTTTGACCTAAAACGCTTCACCATGTTCATGGATTTGCCAATAGGTCACCCTTGTCCATCTTGTGTCACGCTTGAGTCGTTGACCTCACCCGCATCGCCAATCGCTCGACCTCAACTCTCCAAGTCTAGTCCCGATCCTCCTCGCCGCTGACCGTCGTTGACCACCAAGCAACCTCGCACAACCACGCACAAGCAAACACGATTCGGAACAAGTTCTTCACAACTTGACCCATGTTAGTCAAAACATGCATCATGCAAACCATATGCCATGGAACCCATGTACTTGACCTAACAAAATAGCATCGCCACGGTTGGCCGATGATCAAGTTATTACGGCCCGACCGCTCCAGTGAGCGGTCGGACCGCCATGGCGGTCGGACCGCTCCTCGTGAGCGGTCGGACCGCCTTGGGACTTAGCCGAAATTCAAACTCCCAAATTCAAACCTTCGGAAATTAAAACGAATAGAACTTCATCGAGACTCCAAAAATTATGAGACCAAGTGCATAGGGATCCTCACTTGCCTACAACACCTATTTTTGGCCCACTGCTTTGAACACTTTTAGGTCACCGCCGTCCGATCGCCCACATGGCCGGTCCGACCGATTTGGGACCGGTCGGACCGCCGTGCAAGGACCGGTCGGACCGCCCGCCCGAATACTGTAGCTTTGTCGAAAACACGTGAAACTACAAACCGTAAACGCCATTGCCAATTGTCACATCATCCTAAGATCCGGGACATATCCCCATGAAATCCACAATCTCCCCTTGATGAACACATTGGCAATTATCCGTAAAATGTAAGTAAGAGGTTTGAAAACGAGTTTACTCGCGCAGTTAGCACAAAGGCACAACTTGGTCCATAAGCAAGAAAAAGCAATGAAAATGACCAAGCGGCATCGAATAGTATAGGCATGTGAGACAAGGCAAAAGTAAGCATAAAAACATTGATTTCCAGAAAAGGGTCAAAATTCTCACATGAGGTCCATATGAAAGAACAATTGTTCAATTGACCTATGATCATTGTGAGTATAAAAGAATGCAATTCAAGTTCGTAATATTCAATAAGACAATAAGAATGCAACTCAAGAACTCCCCTCACTATGATCCTCAATTTTTCAAATTTTCGTTTCTCCCCTTTGTACAAACTTCTCCCCAACAAAGAAATATATTCTCATTAACACATCTTCTCTTCTCATTTAACACATCTTCTCCCCCTTTGACAATGGATTCATCAAGGAATCACGCCTTCCTCTCATCCAGAGATAACAAATAGAAAATAAAGGAAGAAGCAGAAACAAGAGAAGCATAAAGAGGAATATGCATGAAGTGCAATGGAGTGGCTTCAATTTTTGTATTTTTAATTTTTGATTACAAGAAGCTTTGGAGATTACCCAAAAGAACAAGCTAGTATCTCTAATATTGCACAAACAAAGATATCAAGCCCGATGTACGCTAGCAAGATCATGGTAAGACATATATATCAAAGCTAAGCACAAAGGCTCAAAAGTAAAGCGAGAGATTTGATCAATTTAAGCAACGCTTCAAATTCAAAGAAGTTCATCAACAGGATCCTAAAGTGAAATTGGCCATGTCAAAATGTCAAAGTGAGATCAAAAATCTAACAAAGACCACATTAAGAGTCAATCAAGTCCCGTATTGAATCATTTTGCTCAATATTTTGTAAACGCCCATTTGTCAACATTTTTCTCATTTGCATTGAATAATGAAGTTGACTAATGATCTAACTTAGTGACAAGATCCTGGACTAGGAGCCATCCACAAACTCATCCTAAGCTTCGACCAAAAGTTGATTAAAGGTATATCTTAGTAAAGAAGATCCGGACTAGGAGCCATCCACAAACTCTTTCTAAGCTTCTACCAGGCGACAAATCTTGAGGTTCATGTCATTTCGACAAGCGGTCCCCATGAGATCGTTCGGTTCATCAAACTATCTCCAAGTTCATGTCATTTGACAAGCAGTCTCGTAAGAATAGTTTGGCACAATTTAAGCATAAGACAATCTTGATTTTCATTTTTCA
Source organism: Hsuehochloa calcarea (assembly GCA_036346395.1). Classification (NCBI taxonomy): domain Eukaryota; kingdom Viridiplantae; phylum Streptophyta; class Magnoliopsida; order Poales; family Poaceae; genus Hsuehochloa; species Hsuehochloa calcarea. The sequence continues at coordinate 29,858,070 of CM070597.1, forward strand.
CAAGAGCATTTTTAGAATCTCAAGAACACAAAAGCTCAAGTAATGGTCAATTTTAGATCAAAGGGCTAACAAAGCAATTCTGACAGGGCCAATGTCACAAGAGGAGCACTAATTGCGCAACTCGCTAAAACATCCACAAATTGCAATTTCTTAGTTTGAGTTGTTTAAAAGGTTCTAGCTCATATAGCAAAGACTTAGCTACACATGTAAAAACATGATAATTCTAGCAAGTCAAAGAACTAGACATGACATTGAGCAAGAATTGAAATACAAAAAGCTCTAAAGGGTAATAGGCAAAGCTTCATCAATTTTTTTAAAAAATAAGCAGAAAACCTTATATTACAATGCATCTTTTTGGATTTTTCATACCATTTGTTGTAACCACTTGTTGAAGTTTTCATATGAATGCAATATGACACAATGAGATGCAATTAAAAAGCCTAAAAACCTAAAAAGTTCGAAAAGATCACTAAGTTCAGAAAAAGAACAATAAAAGATCAAAAGAACAAGGAAAGATAAGAAAAAGATCAAACTCCCCCTCAAACCAACCCATAAGGATAAATTACCCCTAACTCGCTTCTTAAGGAGGAAAATCTGGTTTGATCTAAAGGCTTGGTAAGAATATCGCCAATTGAGCTTGGACTCTCACGAAGTGCATCACAATATCACCTTTTTCAACATGATCTTTAAGGAAGTGAAAGCGAATGTCTATGTGTTTAGTCCTAGAATGTTGCAATTGGGTTTTTAGCAATATTAATAGCGTAGTGTTATCACGTAAAAGAGGAACACTAGCAAAGTTTAACCCATAATCTTTCAAAGTGGACGTCATCCACAAAATCAGCTCAAAGAACTAGCAAAGACTACATACTCCGCCAAGAGTGGATTGTGCAATGTAAGACCGCTTCCTAGAAGACCAAGATACAAGAGAAGTGCCTAGGAAGTGACAGTGCTCGAGGTACTCTTCCTATCTAACCGACAACCCGCAAAATCGAATCGAAAAACCTCTAATGGACAAAGTCAAGAGCGGGAATACCAAATGCCATATAAGAGGGTAGAGTGTAAATACCGAATATGCGCTTAACGGCTTGGCGATGGGAAGTTCTGAGACGCTCAAATCTTGCACAAAGGCATACCGTGAAGTGAATGTCCGGTCTCGAGGTCATCAAATATAGAAGGAGCCGATCATGTTTGCAGTACTCGCGTTGATCCACGACTTCTCCTTCCTCATCCGGATCCAACACCGTCGAGGTTGCCATGGGAGTGGAAATTGGCTTGCGTCACCCATGTTGAAGCGCTTGAGAAGATCTTTAGTGTACTTCGTCGATGGATGAAAGTTCCTTCCTTGCATTGCTTGATTTGAAGTCCCAAAAGTAATTAAGCTCTCCCATCATACTCATCTCAAATTCCCGGACATAGTGTCGGAAAAGTCGGAAACAAGAGCATTAGAGGAACCACCAAAGATAATATCATCCACATAAATTTGAGCAAGCAGAAGTCATTGTCACGCCTAAGAATGAATAGAGTTTTATCCACTTTACCCATTTCAAAATTATTTTTAAGCAAGAAGGTCTTAAGTCTATCATACCGTGCTCTAGGGGCTTGTTTAAGACCATACAATGCTTTAGATAGCTTGAAAACACGATTTGGATATTTAGGATCCTCAAAACCAGGGGTTGCTTAACATACACTTCCTCATCTATGAAACCATTTAAAAAGACACTTTTAACATCCATCTGATATAATTTAAAACCTTTTGATGCAGCAAATGCAAGCAAAATGCGAATGGCTTCTAGTCTAGCAACAGGAGCAAATGTCTCATCAAAATCTAACCCCTCAACTTGGTGAAACCCGAGCTACCAATCGGCTTTATTTCTAACCACGTAACCATCCTCACCTTGTTTATTCTTAAACACCCAACGAGTTCCTATAACATTATGACCACTAGGAGGTTCTACTAGGTTCCAAACTTTATTTCTTTCAAAATTCTCTAACTCCTCATGCATGGCATTTACCCAGCTAGAATCAGATAAAGCATGTGATATATCGCGGGGTTCAAAAGAAGCAACAAAAGCTGAATGAGAGTAGAGATTTGGATCATTATACCGAGCGAGTGACTCGCTCATGTAGATTACCTATTATCTGCTTAGGAGGATCTTTGTCTCTGAATGCGAAGTGGAGCGCCGGGTGAGATACTGCTTTCTTCGACCTCCGCAGTATCTGCGATGATGAAGATGCAGCAGAGCCTCAATCAAGGTGAAGTAGACGAGCGTGTTCTTGTATCAATATGGGCGCTTCAAGAGAGCGCAGATGAAGGAATGATATTAGCCGTCCTCATCTTCCTCCACAAAAATGCTCTCTGTCACTGTAAATCATCTCAGAGCAATAGATCTAGCTCTGGGCTAGTCTCATCAAAAGTGACATTACAAGTCTCTGAATAATGTTAGTCTCAGATATTAAAACCCGAAAACCCTCGAATGAGCGGGATAACCTGAAATATCCCATCAAAAGTTCTTGATTCAAATTTATCTAAATTGCATGTCTTAAGAATAAAATATTTTGATCCAAAACTCAAAATGCGAAGCAGAGTTTTCTACCAAAACGAAGCTCATAAGGAGTCTTGCCTAAAGAAGGTCTTAAAAAACACGGTTTGCAATATGGCAAGCAGTAGCAATAGCTTTGGCCCAAAATCTCCTCGGTGTGCTATACTCATCTAGCATCGTTCTAGCCATTTCGACCAAGGTCCTATTCTTCCTTTCCACCACGCCATTTTGTTGAGGTACGTGTGGAGAGGAGAACTGATGCTCAATACCATGCTCAGCACAAAAAGAAGCAAAAGAGGCATTTCTGAACTCCGTGCCATTATCACTACGAATCGCTCTCAAAGCACCAGGAAGCTCAGAAGCCAAACGAAGAACAAGGTCATGAAAATAACCAAAAGCTTCATCCTTTGAAGTAAGAAAGAACACCCAAGTATATCTAGAAAGATCATCGACTATGACAAGAATATACCATTTTCCACCGACTGACCGGACTCTAGCAGGACCAACAGTATCCATATGAAGTAACTGTCCTGGTCCGTCACCATAACCATAGTCAGTAGGGTGTGAGGCGGCAACTTGTTTGCCATGCCTACTGGCGCACATACAAGATCTTTGATGACTTTGAGTTTGGGCAAACCTCTCATGAGATCAAGGTTGCTAACTCGTGTCGATGATCAAAACCAATGTGCCCCAAACGTCGATGCCAAAGCCGTAAATCGAAGAAGATAAGCAAACATTTAAGAGATCCAAGAAGAGATTCTCAAAAATCGGCTCCAAAAATTCTACCAACTCTAGAGATTCCAAACACAAGCTCACCAAGAGAATCAAGCACACGACAAGCATTTTTCTTAAAAGCAGTCTCATACCCATCATCAAGAAGTCGAGAAACGAAAGAAGATTATACCTAAGCTTGTCCACAAGAGCGACATCCTTTAGAATGAATTTGTTGTTTACCCTAATTGATCCTGTTCCTTCAATTCGCCCTTGTGTATCATCTCCAAAGGTGATGAAGTCATCACCTGTTGCTCGCGTGAAAGAGGTGAACCATTTTGAGTTTCCGGTCATGTGGCGTGAACATCCGAGTCAACGAACCACGTGTTCTTCCCTTTCCGCGGTAATCCCGAAAATCAAGGAACAAAGAACGATGTGTCTCAATCACGGGGTTAGATAAACAAGATTTAGGAATCCAGTACTGAGACACACGTCTGCAAGGAGTATACAAACCAGAAGTACTATCCTTGATTTCATCTAACATTCGGTTATGAGCAATGTTTAAATTAACATGAGACTTAAATCGTCCATGGCGATCGGCCGGCGTTGTCTTTGGTGATCGGGCCGGCGACCAAAACGGTCGACCGGTGACCACCAATGGTCGACCGCTTGATATGATAAACATTAGAATTAGGATATTTAGAAACATAATGATTTGCATGAGAGAAAATCCTAATCCGTGTTTATTCTTTTCAATGTTACCATGTCTCATAGAAGCTCTAAGTTGCATGAATGAAATTCTATCAAAACTTTTCCTATCATTTTTCAACACGCCATGTGAATTCAATCAAATGTCCACCTTTTTGCAATAAGTGCAATGGTACTTGGTACCACTAGAAGAAGCACCATTTGAATTAATACAAGGTTGGGCAAAGCCTGCAGATTTAAAAGATGTTTTTGCAGTTGGGTTTTGAATTCAATTAAACCTTTTCCAAGACTTGAATGACTTTTGGGTTTGAATTGTCTTGAAAAGAATTGAATCCTAAACCTTGCTTCTTATAAGGAGTTTTAGACTTGTCAAGAATCATGTTTAATTGTTTCTTACCTTTAGAAAATTTCTCTAATGTATCATGAAGGTAAGCATTTTCTTTTCTCAAGTTAACACAAGCATCACAAGTTTTATCCATAGATTTCTCCTTATACAAAGCAATTTCAAGCTTAAGAGCGGAACAAGAAGCACAAGTAGTATTTTCAATATTGTCCTTAAGCTTAGCATATTTGACTCTAGCGACTTCTAAGATATCTTTGATTTCACGTTCCTTTTCTAAACATGAAGTGCAAGGGCTAGAATCAAACACATCAAAAGCAATCAATTTACTAGATTCTAAACATTTTTCACAAGGAGCACTTTTAATTTCATTTAGTTCAGATCTAGCATTCTCAAGTTGTTGTACGTAAATATTATGAGCAGTTTGTAACTTAGTAATTTCGAGTGCATAGCATGACAAGATAAACATTCATCGAGTTCAAGAGTCTTAGCATTTTTAAGCTCTACTTTCAGTTTGTTAATCTTTGACTCTAATTTCTTATTTTTGTCATAACAAATTCTAGCGCTTCATCTTGACTAAGCAATTGCTCAACTATAGAATCATATTTAGCGTAAAGCTCATCATAAGTAAAAGATACCTCATCATCATCAATGTCGCTTGTCACCATGAAGCACATGCCAGTGAAGTCTTTGGCCTTCCCTTTCTTTTGCCTTGAGGATCTCCTCCTCCTTGTCCTCCTCACTCCCAGTATCCACATCGCTCAAGGATTGATCCTCAAAAGCGGCAAGGACCCGGTGAGCAGCCTTCACAAGTTTATTAGCCTCATACCTTGATTTGTTGAAAGGATGCTTCTTCCAAGCTGGCTTTCCTTCCTTATGATTGCTCTTACCTTTCACTTGGGGCAATTTGTCGGATATGATTGAGCTCACCACATTCATAGCATGTCACCGGACCACCTCTCTTTTGTTTCTCACATTATTGTAGGCCGTGTGAATTTTTAGCTAGAAGAGCTAACTCTGTTTCAGGAATACTTTCAAGTTCCTCTTCATGAATAGCAGATAAACAAGCAAATGAAAATCCAGAAGAAGATTCAAAAGAGTCATCAAAAGACTTTTTAAGAGGATCTGCTACCAAAGCTAAATTATCTTTCTTGGGATGATCAACTCTTTTAATTTCATGAGTCTTGAGTTTACTATAAAGCAATTCTAAAGTAAGACTTGAAAGATCAACATTTTCCTCTATAGCAGTAGCCTTCATCTCCCACTCCTTGGTGTTGATTGCAGCCAAGAGATGGGTGGCATTTTCAGATTGAGAATATTCAATATCAACAGCTTTCATTTGATTAATTACTTTATTAAAGCGACTGAAAATGTCATCGATGCTCTCTCTAGGACGCATCTCGAATTTATTGTATTCACGCTTGTAAACAGTTTGGCGCACCTTTTTGATTTGGGACGAACCCTCATGATATGTTTCGAGAGTGTTCCAAATTTCATGCGCAGTTGAAAGATTACAAATTCGATCATATTCTTGTCTACCAAGTGCACCATATAAAAGATTCTTAGCCTTATTGTTGTTAGCCAAAAGAATTGCAGAAGCAGGTGTAGCAATTTCAGGAATAACCAGCGGGGCTCTAACAACATCCCAAATAGCTTGTCCCTCGCTCTCAAGAAAGACGCGCATACGATTCTTCCAATAGGCATAATCGTGCCCATCGAAGATATGCGGTTTAGTAGAAAACTTATCCATCGCCAAAGTTCAGTGACCGGTTAAGATCAAGATTGAACTAACCGGGCTCTAATACCACTTGTTGGACCGTAAAGGCGACTAGAGGGGGTGAATAGGAGCACGCTCACTTTTTCACAAATTATGAACTCAATACAATTTCACTCCAGTAGCTATTAGAAAGCTATGAAGATCAATATACCAGTACAGCGGAAGACTAGTATTGAATCCAATAAAACCCCTAAGCAATGCGACAATAATCAGCAAGAATCAAAGCAACACAAGTACTGGCGGTCTGACCTCTGTAGTGAACCGGTCGGACCGATTGCCGGGCGGTCGGACCAGTGTTATGCTGGCGGTCGGACCGCTCCGAAATCGGTCGGACCGGTGGTGACGGGCGGTCGGACCGGCGATCTGAACCGATCCAAAAAAGAAAATCCGATGACGAAGTTGCAATTAGGTCTAACTTTTGATTCTCAACTCCAAACTTCACGAAACTTTGCACACACCTTCTCTATGCTATTGAGGACCTATTCCAATCGAATATTATGATAATTCTTGGAACGATCTTGAGCAATTGTCAATTGATTAACAGAAGGTCTAAAACCGGGCAAGAACGAAAACTTGATCCTAAAGCTTGTTCGTGAGAGATTGATGATCAAGATGATGCTAGATAGATTCACACAAATCACAGCAAGCTAATTCACGTGAAAGAATAAATCACAAACTCGCGGATCAAAGAAAGCCCTAAAAACACGAAATTGAAAGCAAGAACGAAAAGAGACTTATCTCAAGCAAACCTTGCATAGATTGATTTCGTGGTTGATCTTTGGATTACATCCACACCATCATGGATCAAGAGACAATCAAAGATCACGAAATTCACCACAAACCATCAAGATCCCTAGCCTCCACCTCAACTCCCTAAAGACAATTAGGGTTTTGAAACATAAAAGGCGAGGAGAGAGAGTGCAGCCACCATCTCCTCCTATTTATAGTGGAGGCCTAAAACTCTTAGGGTTTGACTTAATTGGGCTCCCGTTAAGGCCCACTAACAAACGGGTCACACACGCACGCTTCGCAAAGCGCCGTCTTTAACCTTTTGACCTAAAACGCTTCACCATGTTCATGGATTTGCCAATAGGTCACCCTTGTCCATCTTGTGTCACGCTTGAGTCGTTGACCTCACCCGCATCGCCAATCGCTCGACCTCAACTCTCCAAGTCTAGTCCCGATCCTCCTCGCCGTTGACCGTCGTTGACCACCAAGCAACTCGCACAACCACGCATAAGCAAACACGAATTCGGGAACAAGTTCTTCACAACTTGACCCATGTTAGTCAAAACATGCATCATGCAAACCATATGCCATGGAACCCATGTACTTGACCTAACAAAATAGCATCGCCACGGTTGGCCGATGATCAAGTTATTACGGCCCGACCGCTCCAGTGAGCGGTCGGACCGCCCATGGCGGTCGGACCGCTCCTCGTGAGCGGTCGGACCGCCCTGGGACTTAGCCAAATTCAAACTCCCAAATTCAAACCTTCCGAAATTAAAACGAATAGAACTTCTTCTGGAGACTCCAAAATTATGAGACCAAGTGCATAGGATCCCTCACTTGCCTACAACACCTATTTTTGGCCCACTCGTTTTGAACACTTTTAGGTCACCACGGTCCGACCGCCCACATGGCCGGTCCGACCGATTTGGGACCGGTCGGACCGCCGATGCAAGGACCGGTCGGACCGCCCGCCCGTAATACTGTAGCTTTGTCGAAAACACGTGAAACTACAAACCGTAAACGCCATTGCCAATTGTCACATCATCCTAAGATCTGGGACATATCCCCATGAAATCCACAGTCGGTTTGGAAGCTTGCATCGGTGTAACCCTTTACAACGAGCTCTTCATCACCGCCATAAACTAGGAACACATCCTTAGTTCTTCTCAAGTACTTAATAATATTTTTCACAGCTGTCTAGTGACCTTCACCGGGATCAGCCTGGTATCTACTTGTAACAATTAGAGCATATGATACATCTGGTCGGGTACAAATCATGGCATACATAATAGATCCAATGGCCGAAGCATATAGAATACTATTCATTCGATCTCGCTCATCAGTGATCGAAGGACACTGACTCTTGCTAAGACTTATGCCATGAGACATAGGCAAGAACCATTTCTTGGCATTATGCATGTTGAACCGATTCAACACCTTGTTAATATAAGTACTTTGGCTTAATTCAATTAGCTTTCTTGATCTATCTCTATAGATCTTTATTCCAAAGATATATGCTGCCTCTCCTAGGTCTTTCATAGAAAAACTATTTTTCAATGATACCTTAATGGATTCCAGCATCGGAATGTCATTCCCAATTAATAATATATCATCCACATATAAGATTAGGATTACAAGTGCGCTCCCACTAACCCTCATGTAAACACAAGGTTCTTCTTTGTTTTTGATAAAATCAAACCTTTTGATTTCCTCATCAAAACGTAAATTCCAACTCCGAGATGCTTGCTTCAACCCATAAATGGATTACTGAAGTTTGCACACTTTACTAGCATTCTTTGGATCAACAAAACCTTTAGGCTGTGTCATGTACACATCCTCACTTAGGTTTCCATTAAGGAAAGCTGTTTTGACATCCATCTGCCATATCTCAAAGTTGAAATATATAGCAATAGCTAGAATAATCCGAATAGATTTAAGCATCGCTACTGGTGAGAAAGTCTCATCGTAGTCAACTCCTTGAACTTGTCGAAACCCTTTTGCGACAAGTCGAGCTTTATGAATGTGAACATTTCCATCCATATCAATCTTTTTCTTATAGATCCATTTGCACTTCATGGTTTTAACACCATCAAGTGGATCGACCAGGTTCCAAACCTGACACTCATGGAGTCTATCTCGGACTTCATGGCTCCAAGCCATTTCTCAGAGTCTGGGTACATCATTGCTTCCTTATAAGTTTTAGGCTCATCATTATTCACCAATAATACGTCATGCCCATACCTTATAGACAATTGACGTGGCCTTTTAGATCTACGTGGGGCTGATGTCTCATCTACTGGTTCAACAACACTTTGTTCGACCTGTAGAGATTTAGTAGGAGCTGAAACACTTTCAGATATTTTCCGAACTTCTTCGAGTTGTATCTTTTCCCTACTGACTCCTTTTGAAAGAAACCCTTTCTCCAAAAAGACACCATTTTAGGCAACAAAAACTTTGCCCTCCTCTTGATTGTAGAAATAATATCATTTGGTTTCCCTAGGATATCCTATGAAGAAACATTTATCTGATTTGGGTGTGAGTTTGTCAGACGTCAAACGTTTAACATAGACAACACATCCCTAAATCTTTAGAAAAGACAAACCAGGACTCTTCCAGTCCATATCTCATATGGTGTCTTATCTGCTGATTTAGATGATACCCTATTTAAAGTAAAAGTGGCAGTTTTTAGAGCGTAACCCAAAAAATACAATGGCAGATCCGATTGGCTCATCATTGACCGAACCATGTCCAATAAGGTCCGATTACGCCACTCGGACACCCATTCCACTGTGGAGTACCCGGTGGTGTTAGTTGTGGAACAATTCCATATTGTTTCAAATGATCACCAAATTCATGGCTCAAAAATTCTCCTCCACGATTAGATTGTAAAGACTTGATTGTCTTGCCAAGTTGATTCTGTACCTCATTCTGAAACTCCTTGAACTTTTCAAAGAATTCCGACTTGTGCCTCATTAAATAGATATAACCATATCTACTAAAGTCATCGGTGAAAGTAATGAAGTACTGAAAACCACATCTAGCTGTTGTGCTTATCGGTCCACACACATCAGTATGTATGAGTGCCAATAAGTCGGACGCCCTTTCATTCCTACCAGTGAAAGGGGTCTTGGTCATCTTTCCGATCAGACAAGATTTGCACATTTCAAATGATTCCAAATCAAATGAGTTTAGAATTCCATCATCATGGAGCCTTTTCATTTGTTTCTCACTTATGTGACCCAAACGACAATGCCAAATAAAAGTGGAATTTATTTTATTAGCCCGAAACCTTTTAGCATTAATATTATAGATAGTTGCATCATCAAGATTTAAAATAAACAACCCGTTCAAAACGGGAGCATAGCTATAAAACATTTTATTCAAAAATATGGAACAATCATTCTTCTCTATAATGAACATTACCCTCTACCTACCTTGTACACAGCTCAAAAGATGTACTACATAATTGGACTATATTTATCTAATCTACTAAATTTTATATCGCTATTTTTGTTTGCTAACCGATAATGTTTTGACATAACATACAAAGTTCAAAAAATAATACCTGCAAGATGGCCGATTGGATCCGATGATCCGTCTATCTCTCTTCCACGGCGAACTGGCAGAGGTTCGCTATCTTTCTTCTCTCCCTCTCCTCCTCTCTTTCTATTTTTTTTCTGGAATTAAAATGAGTTTGGAGTGAGCGCCTACGAGGACATGCCTTTAATATGGATTTTATGGTTAATATCAAGACCAAAGGCCTATTTATTTAGCAGATCTCCAGGATTATCTTTTGCTTGCTTAATAGTGATATTCCTCGACAAGCATCTCCATGTTCCTCTTTTTTCTCATAAAGTTGTGTTAGTCAGGGATCAAGATATCCTTTTGTTCTGCTTCAATGGTCAATATAAATTTATCACTGGTTACAGTAACAAGCAAGAAATTTTCTAACAAGGAATTGAACCTTTTTTTTAGAATAACAATGAACCGAACTTGAACATAACATCTTGATTAAGATATGATCACACTCAATACCTGTGTTTACCAACGATCTTTCTTTGCTATAATTCTCATAGTTTCCCCATTATCTTCATGCAGAAGAGGGGCAGAGTTGGCCGTGTCCAACCTGGAGAATGCTATCATCTCTACTTTAGATGTGTGTATGATGCATTTGCAGACTACCAGCTTCCGAAGCTTCTTAGAACTCCTTTGAATTCAGCTGCCTTACAACCTCCAGAACCACCAGCTGTATGTGTTTAAATCATACTTAGCATTTCGATATTCCCTTTTTTTCTTTGACTGTGCGTACTGGATTTAGTTGTATCTTCAAAATGCTACATTTGTTGGGCATGTACACAGCTTAAAACTCTATGAAATGTTGTTTTAGGCAGGTAGTGAAGGGTTCTTTTCAACCCATTCCACTTTTGATGTGGCTAACCACTAGATAAATATGTAGGTCCAAAATGCAGTGGAATTCCTGAAGATGATTGGGGCATTAGATGAAAATGAGAACCTTACTGATCTAGGTTTGTCTTGTATTTTGCTTCCTTGCTAGCACTACAGAAACATATGAATACTGAAACCTATAAGTATTTCACTGATTCAACTTTGTAGGAAGATACCTTTCCTTGCTTCCAGTTGGTCCGAAGTTGGGGAAGATGCTTATAATGGGTGCAGTTTTCGGCTACATTGATCCTGTACTTACCGTGGCTGCTGGATTGAGTGTCCGGGATCCTTTCCTATTGCCACAGGACAAGAAGAATGTATTCCTTTAATTTCCACTGTCTGACTATATCTTACTCCCTCCATTTAGAATATATAACTTTTTAGAAAATGTGTGATCAAACTTCCTTAACTTTAACCACTAATTTATAATACAATAGTTGTATTGATCATACGAAAACGGTATTGTTAGATTAGTTATGAAAATTATTTTTATAATATAATAATTTTGTATTATTTATGAACATATTAATATAAAAAGTAATAATCAAAGTTGAATGTTGGAGACACTGTCGATGTTTAAAATGTCATATATTCTTGAACAAACTATAATCTTATCTCAACAATTTTCTTTTCTCTTTATAAGCTCTCCTAACAATTTCACGACAAATTACAATTTTAATTCGTCGAGCGAAACTACGTCTTCCGGTCTCAGTAGAGCTATTACGACTGTTCTAGTCAATTATGATTCTGCCTTTTAGATGGATTGAACGCGACCGTATATAATCTTGAGTCTTGTTTCAGATGCTACGGTAGAAATCCCCGTTTGACCTTGATTCTGTTGCTCTAACTGGGAATCATCTACATTGTGTTGGTCTTCCAGCAAGATTAGAGTTCTGAAGTCTTGCACGTCTTCCCCTGAACACTATCAAAGAGAGCGTAAGGCGGTCACAGGAAAACGTTACTGAAAACATGACACAAAACCGTCGTGTAAAAACATGTGTAAGGAGTTTCAAGACAAAACCAACAAGAAAGTCAGTATTACTGAACCACTGAAGTCAAGCAGCCTACTGAGTGATTTGAGCTATCAGCAAATTGAGCAGCCAAAAAGCTTAAGACCAACCAAGATAGGCATAACTTCCAAAAGAGCAGGAAGGGCAAACTGTAACAAAAAATTGACAGCAATCCGTCAGGCGGCTTCTGCCAAATTACTGAGGTCATGGTTTTTATGCACAGAGATGTAAAAGGCGATTTCTTCACGTATCAAGATCGGCCATGTTAGGACAGGTGATGTAAATCTTCAGAGACAGAAGCTAGTTAACTAGTCATCAGCGAGGAACAGGGTAACGTTCAGTAACTCGGTTTATACGTTAGCATTCAGAAATTAACTAGCTACATGCCTACATCTGGACTGAACATGCAAACATCATATCAACTCCACAGAATGACAGAATCACAAACTAGCAGGTCTGCTTTATGGCAACGATGACATTTTAGTACAGTGAAGTGGAACACGAGGAGCCCAAAACTACTCCATTTTTACACGAAGGGGAGGAAGCCTAACTAATTAATAGCACACGCTGTCCTCGACGAGACGGTCGTCGTCAAAGCTCCAGAGCCCCAGGCTCTCGTCGACGGAGCCGTTGCTCTGCACGGCATCGCCGCCGAACCGGCTGTCCAGCGACTCGTACGCACCGCCGTTGAAGAAATTGAACTGGTCGCCGAACACGAAAGGGTCGTCAAACAGTATATCAGAATCCTCGGACGCCGCGGGCAGAACTTCATCGGTTTGCTGGGGTTCGATCCGGAGCCGCTTCGTGGCGCCGCCGAGGTCGACAGGCTGGTCGGATCCCACTTCAAGATGAACAGGCTGCGCCGCGCCGTCGTCGGACGCGGACATGCCCTGCCACGAGAAGTCCGGCAGGGCGCTGCTGGCTTCGGCTTCGTTCTTGACGGATGGCGTGTCGTCCTCTTCGTCGACGAGGTCAACAACGTACGGTGTCGCCTTGGCGGCGGTGGCGTGGCGCTTGCGGGCGCATGCCGTGGCGGAGGATGAGGAGGGGAAATTGAGCTTGGCACCGGCGCCGCGGAGGTCGCGGGCGGCGTCATCGTAGGCGAGCGCGGCGGCCTCGGCGGTGGGGAAGGTGCCGAGCCAGACGCGGACGCCCTTGACGGGGTCGCGGATCTCGGCCGCCCACTTGCCCCACGGCCGGCGCCGAACGCCCCTGAACCGTGTCGGCTTCGTCCGGAGGCTCGCGGCCTTCCCGTTCCCGTTCGCGCCAAACTCGAGCGCCTTGCGCTCGAGCACCTCGTCATCTTCCTCCTCCTCGGAGTCCTCGTCGAACCGGCCGAAGGCGGCCTCGAAGTCGTCGGCCGCGGGGCCTCCCCTCTTCCGCTTCTTGCCCGCCTTGCCGGCCGGCCAGAGGTGGCCCGCCGTGACACGCCGCGCCGGCGTGGTCGGTGTGAGCTCGGCGAGGATCGCACCGCCGCACATCTTGCTCTCTCTTGGTGTTTGTCTTGTCTCTCGGTTAGTTTCTTCCTAGCTTGGGGTAAAGACTTCAGAACAACCTGAACTCTGGTGTAGTGTCCTGTTGGTCGTGGAGGGACGGTGGCGGCGGTTATGTATAGAGGGAGAGAGGTGGTGCTGGTGAGCCGCTTCCGCTTGGAGGGGACGAGGGGTCAAGGCGAGCGCGGGAAAAGATAAAGAACAAGGCAAAGAAAAACTCAAGTCGCAAGCAGGCGTGACACTCCAAAATTCATGGGGGAAGAGGACGATACGACGCACCCAAGGGCCGGCCGATGCATTGCACCAGCAGCCTGCCTACCAGACGACAGGTCGGGGGGATAGTTTCCTATTAGTGCGATTTTTTAAAAATAATATTAATTTAAAAGATAAATTTTTTTTTTTAAAAAAAATAGGTGCCTGTCGCTGCTCTTCTTCTTCTATACCCTTCTCGTCCGGTCTTCCTTCCTCGGCTCCACCCTTTCGCGTGCCTTCGGCCGCATGTGACGACGAGTCTAGGTGAACTGCACCGCGTGACGTCTGCATGGGCTAATCTCAGGCAAATGTTTTACGGGGTTATCGTCTCATTGGGCTCTTTATTTTTACGGAATAACCAAACTAACTCTATCACATCTAAAATAACGAAAAAACAGTATTATATCGTGTTTTCCACATACACATGTCTTCTTGCAGCGTATTGGAAGCGTGATAGGTGGTCTGCCGCGTACGAAGATCGTGGAAGGTGATAGCCATGCACGAGAAGCGCGGTAGGGGGCACATGTCAAGCCTGTCTAATCGACCGCGTACGAAGATCGTGGAAGGTGATAGCCATGCATGAGAAGCGCGGTAGGGGGGCACGTGTCCAGCCTGTCTAATCTATTACGGTGTTATTTTTTTTTCATTTCAATCACGATAAGCTATATTTGCTATTTCGTTTTAAAGAGAGGTTAAATAAGTCAAAAACACATGATTTATGCAAACGATCATCCGCTAATACCTAAACTTAAGCAGAAATGGATCCGAGCAAGGAGGTTCTGAGCTTCCCCATCCTTCACGAGTACAATCGACGACACTAAATTTTGCACCAGCCGAGCAGTGTACTCCGTATTAACTGAACATGCAAAGTTTAGTTTCTGGGTTAACACTTGAGAATTCAGATGTTGTCAGTTTGGAGCTGCTTTCAGGTCCTTAACCAGTGACACTGACATCCGGGGCCGGGGCCGGGGCCGGCCGCCTCAGAGGCTCCGTCTCATCTGCGTACTGGGATCACGCGATACCGAAACCTTGTACGGCCTGCCAGTTTTCCCGGAAGGCTGTATTACCAAGTGTGTCTTCTTTACTTAATCCACGGTGCTTAAAAGTTAGATTAGTACCATTGGAGGGTTAACGTAATGCTAAGTGCTACTCTATATGTCGCTACAAAAGAAATACTTAACAACTCCTACGTACAATGGATTTGGTCCTGATCCCTTTCCCGATAGAAATTACTATAAGTTGTCAATTCTGACACACTGCGTCCCAGGTCACCATGCTACCTAAGCTCCTCTGTCTCGCACACGTACTATAATTGTCTATATCGAACAGCTAATCACCTCTTTTTTTTTTAATCGACGCTAGTGCCGATCAGCTTTTCTATATTGATCATATAGGATAGACTTGACGGTCCATACCGAGCACATAAAACCGTGGTTCATGCCCGGGTATGAACAGAGCGGTATTACACACAAATTACAGGCTACAGCTGATGTGGCACACAGTCTACACCAATCGATTGAACAGTTTTAGGAAGCAGCTGATCGATTCATGGTTAATGAAAACACGTCACAAATCAGATGGAAATCAGATGGAAATTATCGAGAACGGTTTCAGTTTCGTCATTTCATAGCTTCACTTGTTAGTCCGCACTCGGCAGGGCACAGGGAAAATGGAGGGTTGAATGTTTTTTGATTAGTTTTTTTTTGGAGATAAGAGGTATACAATCAAAGCAGGTTCTGGTGCCCTCGATGATGGCAACATTTTGGCTTGTTTAATGGCGCTATTATGAGTGTTCGATGACGCAACTTTTTGGGTTGGCTTTTGGGTGATGAGAATGCAACTTGTATGTTACACAATTATGCAACTTGAGAAGCTCCTTTCGCAGCAAGAGAGCCTCTCGAACAAGTTCACTGTCTCTCCCGTGGCTTCCTAACAAAAAAATATTATCTCCTTCAATTCAGAAATACCTTTCCTACCTGTCGGGGCACTGCATCTGCATGTGGGCTTTCAGTTGTGGCCAACACGCTTTATCTTACCCCCGTTTTTTTCCCTCATGGCTCTTAAACAATCTCTACTGCCATTTCCAAAATCTTGACTTCCATGAAATCCTCCAAAATGGAACGAATCCTTACAAGTACCCATATTATAGTCACTGGAGAGGAACACAAAAGGTCACAGGCTGCCTTGCCTTCTGCATCAGCATCACCAAACCTAGTAGTAGTTACTATGGATTCAGTATTCGAGGAAAAAAATACAGAGAATAAATTGTACTATATACTAAGAGCACCTCTCAACCGTCCATTGAAATCCAACGGTTTAGATCAAGTGTCATGGTGCATATGCTACAATACAATTTCTTCCCGCAACAATATAGTACTAGATTACAGTGAAACACTACAGTACTTGCTTGAGCAAACTCGTATTATTGCACCAAGCAGTATATTTCCTGCAGTACCGTAGACAATCCGAAACCCATGGCAACCTGTCACACGGGAATATTAGTATGCTTGACGCGTTCATATTAGTTTTGAACAATCTTTTGCTCTCGAGTCTGGAGAAAGAAGGGTCATTTTATTATCGCGGGCAAGATAACTTCGCCCACACATGTTCATCCAAGTTCCAAAGTACAATGCTGCACTGTGCCTGCCTTCAGTGACACGGTGCGGCGTGCCTGCCTTCACCTAAAGGGAATGATCCCTGATAAGGACAAGGAGAACACGATATGGCCACATGGGCTATGGCTTTGCCTTGGTCTTGTCACAGTACTGCAATATTGCATGACAAGATCACAGTGTGAAGTTCATGGAGCCACTTAAAAAACGGCTTTCGGTTGGGCTGTAGGGTTGAACGGCCGCAGGTCTGAATGTCTGGGCTGAAAAGATTGGATGTTTGACTTTCTGTCTTTTAGGTAGGCTGGATGCAGCTTCAGAAATGAGAAATATATGAAATGCCCACGAGGACTTGTTTAATGTCGTTTAATTGCAATCAACGTAATTGACGGCAATTAACGACATTTGACTACAACTAACGGTAATTAACGACAAATGATGATAACTAACGATGATTAATGACGTGCAATCTTTCCATGTCTTGGAAGTAGGAGCCTAATTAACGACATTTGACGACAACTAACGGTAATTAACGATAAATTGACCGTAATTAATGTAATTAATGATAATAAATAATAAATAATTATTACAACAAACAATTATAACATAAACAATTGCAATAAATAATGATTATAACAAACAATTATTACAAAAATAATTGCAATAAATAATTATTGCAATAAAGAATAATTACATAAATAATTTATTTACAACAGAAAATAAAAATAAAAACTAAAAACTAAAAAAACCAAAGAACTGTTGTCGGCAGCTGGGTCTATTGTCGGCGGCGGCGGGAAGAGGAGAGAGCCGGAGGAGGAGAGTAAGTGGGAAGATGGAGGAGGCGTTCGGGCCCAGTAGGAGTTAGAGGAGGAGAGGGAGGAGGCGCTCGGAACCGGAGGCGAGCGGAGGCGTCGAGGGAGGAGGAGAGAGCGAGGCAGCAGCGCAGGGTAGCAGATCCAACGGGGGAGAGAGAGGAGGGAGGATGGCGGCAGTGGATCTGGTCGGGGCTGAGGGAGGAGGAGGGAGGCGGCGGTGTGGGCGGAGGCACCGAGGGAGGCGGAGAGAGGTGAGCTATATTTGCTATTTCGTTTCAAAAAGAGGCTAAATGAGCCCAAAACTCATGGTTTATGCAACCGATCATCTGCTAATACCTAAATTTTAGCAAACTAGTGAAGTGCTCGTGCGTTGCAACAGAACCCCAAAAGAGTGTGATACATATTGGTACGGGTAGATGGGATCCTAAACCGCGTAATAAATATCATTTTTCCTTCACACACATATAAAACATTAAGATCCTCCGTGTGATTACCGATGCCTCGTGCTGCTTCCCCTTGTTCGCTACAAATTCATATATCGCCGGGTAATTAGAACGGAAAAGGGAACCAAAACCAGTGCAAATTTTGAGCAATTCCCTCGCTTTCTTCTTACCTTGGGGTCCGTCTCTGCGTTCGCGGGGTCACAGAGGTTGTCGATCTTGACCTCTGTCCTCAACTCCTTGATCCTCCATGCAAACGTTGTGGGCAGGAACATGAATATTCAATATCAAAGTTATATTGTGTTGTGCTTTATAAGTTTGTGACTGATCAAAAGAAAATAGAGGGGGGATAACAAGTAGAAACTAGAAAAAATCGTTAAGACAATATTATCATTAACAAATACTTTGTATCCGAACCTTGGGATGTACTTTACATTATGGCAACATTCATTCTTAGAGCATTGCCACAGTTAACTATTTAGAGCATTAGAGTCAACCTCACTTAAGACACAAGGGAGGGAAAGAGTAGTGTTTATAAAAGATGGCAAACTATTCAACACACATTTTGCACCCACGTCATCTAAATCTCTTTGAGCGTCATTCTTCAAGTCAGGATCAATAGATACACACCTGGAAATTGCAATCACGAATACATATAGAATCAAGCAATGAAGAAGGTAGACACAACTGTAAGAAATTCTATAAAAAAATCAACAAAGCAGCTACTGAATGAGATTTCTTGCCAAAAGTATTACACTGCCTTTTGCATTCCCTATTGCCAATTTTCCCATATTAATCCAGGAATTGTTTACCCATCACCAACACCAGCCCCATCACCAATGAAAAAACCTGCTCTATCACCAGTAGGGAGATGGTAAAGGTGCCGCTGTCATAAAACAATATAAAGATTTACAAGAGGTGTGATATCTCTACTACTTAAAAATTGGAGTTGGTGGTCGTCCGTCCTCCTTTGTGTGACGTGGGCCGTTGGATCAATCCCCACGTGAGCCATTGGATCTTTCTCGCGTGCGCATGGCTCGCCAGTCTCTACTCCCGGTCAAGCAAAACCGCTCACTACACTCCCAATCTCCCATCACTCCCGGTCTCCCATCTCCTCCCATCGAAACTGTCACCCCTCTCTCTCTCTCTCTCTCTCTTGTGTGCAACCTTGTCATCTCCTCCAGATCCCAATCCCCTTCTTAGATGGAGGCGGGTTTGCCCCCAAGCTCCTCGCCTCGTCTCCCTGCACACCAACGACGACAACGACACGGACGGGGGTACACACCGTAGATGACAATGGCAGAAATCGAGGGAGACAGAGAAGCTAGTGGCGGCGGCTTGCGCTCGACGGCGGCGATGGATGGCGGCGAGGTAGCGGTGGCCAAGGGGAAAAACGGAACCCTGGTGAGCAGTGGGTCCTTTGGGTGGCGGTGGAGCGGTAAGGTGAATAGCTCTATTAAGCTGTGGCAGAAGGAAATCGGATAACTTCAGTGAAGCCCATTCATATGTCCACTGGCAATCGACTGGGGTAGTGCGACCTAGTTCTCTACGATCCTTGAAGTATACCTTGTTGACCAACGATGAATCGATGTAGCCTTCCTTAACTAAACAACATTGTTTATAGTAAGAATGAGTACATAGAGTACTCAGCAAGTTACACCTAAGAATGCAATTATAGATGATGGCTTATTCGAAAGGATATGACATCTATGCTTCTTTTGCATAAAAGCAACAATTGCTGTTGAATATGAATAATAGATTGAAAGCGTAATTTACAACAAATAACAATAATAATTTTAACAAATATTTTCATAAAGATCATATAACCTAATCAGTTTCTTTCACATAGCTGCATAAGTTTATTCACACAACTATCCATTCCCAATTATTTTATAAAAGTTTACCCCTCCTGTGAAATCCCCGAGCATGCCCATGACCGCGGACATGGCTATTCTAATAGATTAATTAACACTCTATAGAGGTTGTACACTTTACCCACACGATATAACTAGTGTAGCTAGCACCAATTATAACAAAACCTTTCAGAAGGTTCACCTCGACAATTGACTCTCCTGATGTGCATACAGTCGACCCCAACCTCACTCGCTAGTCCAACACACACCGTTGGACCTAGAGATGGCGAACCGCCCATAGATGTGACTTTCAGAATAGTCCACACCTCCACCTATCACTAACCTACTACCTGAGTAGTCAATGTCAAAACTCCACATCTTACTAAGTTAGGTCCGTCCCATTGGACACGTGGTTGTACAGTTGTGGCTCAGTTCAATGACATACAAAGTTAAGTTCTTAATTCACCAAGGCGAGACTACCAAAGTTCTAACTAATTATTCACCACAATTCACATTTCCCAATCACAAGTCCATTATACCACCAATCCTTTCCACTCACCTTAGTCTAAATCTTTTTCCCACCCTGTTGGTTAAGTGCATCACATGCCATTAACGAGCAACAACATAAAACACACAGTCTTTTCATAACATGTTTCATAATTATTTAGTCAAGTTTATATCTTGCAACTCAAAATGACATCAATAACCTGTTACATGGCTAAGCAGACCATTCGTATCTAACTAACTCACGTTGGTGCTATAATAATACCAACTAATAATTAACCAAGCTAGGGTGACAAAAGATCAGGATAGTACAATATACAAGGTGGATATAATCAAATGGTTGTATAACTAATCCCAAAACATTTAAAGAATTAAATAATTGAAGTAACATGAAATAATTTGAATTAAAGTAATTTTGGGAAACAGGGTTCAACATGGTCAAAGATATAACTTGCCTTGCTATAGTAATTATATTCTTATTTTATCTTCAATCTTCTACTTCCTTGACCTTCAGCTCTTCGAACAACTCCAGAAAATCAACGTCTAACAAGAGAGAAAGTGCAAAAATAACAAAATACAAAAATACAAATCAAATAAACTCCAAATTGAAATTTAATGGCTCTAGAAGGTATATATTGAATTTATATGAATTTAGAAACTTGAATGGGTTCAATCAAAGT
The DNA here is from genome assembly GCA_036346395.1 of Hsuehochloa calcarea. Lineage (NCBI taxonomy): Eukaryota > Viridiplantae > Streptophyta > Magnoliopsida > Poales > Poaceae > Hsuehochloa > Hsuehochloa calcarea. Next base: position 29,878,980 of record CM070597.1, read on the forward strand.
TCGTATGAGGAAGAACGAGCTCTCGGAAGTTCGATCGAAAAGAAAATCAGGAAAAAGGAAAACAGGAGAGAGAAACTAACAGGTGGGGTCGAGAGGATATTCTTGAGAATCTTTATTTCAGGAATTACATAAATAGCTGAATGTATGGCATGTGGGACTGACTGGGATTTATTGATTTCTGAGAATTTAAATAATTCTAGAAAATAAAGAGTGTCTGACAAGTGGGACCATTGGTCTATGGACCAAGTCCATGGACTTGGGTCACAGTGGATTAGGTCCATGGAACAGTGCCTAACAAGATGGCTCCACGCGTCAGTGAGTAGGTCCATTGTGGGTTTGGTCTTTGCGGATTTGGGGTTAGTGGATGACACGTGGCCGATGACAAGATCTGAAGGGATGATGTGGCAAAGAGGTGGCATGTGACATGGCAATGAGGTGGCTGGAATGTGGCACTGGTGGTGTGGTGGCACACGGGGCTCGAGGGATCGCCGGAGGCAGAGCCACGACAAAGGCATTGGAGAGGCAAAATGAGGGAGAGGAGCACCATGAAATGATGATGCGGGTACAACGACGATTATCGGCGGCAATAGCTGGCGGCAAGCAAGAAAGTGGTGGCGACGACGCTGTAGGAGGACACACTAGCGGAGTGAAGGGGAGCACCGCATAGAACACAAGAGACGAAGGAGATAGCGAGGATTATGAGGGCAGAGGACCACTGGTGGTGGCAAATTGATGCGAGGAAGAGGCGGCGGCTGGAATTGATGTAGAACGCAGCGTGACGCGGTTAGAGGTGCGAGAAACTCACTGAGGAGATGAAGAACACGACTAAAGCGTTTCGGGGAGGCGGAACACGGCCGGAGGGGGGTAAGATGAAGTCGGCGATGGCGAACAGAGGCTCGGGAGCTCCAATGGGTGGTGGCAACACGGAGAGGAGAATGAGGCGACTCCGGTTATGCAGACACACTTGCTCAAGGAGGTGTGACGACAGAGAACCAGGTGCGGATGGCGACGCCAGTGATGAAGAAGATGACCAGAGCGGCGGCGGTTGGTGACGTCCTAGGCAAAGAGGGGCTAGGGCACAGAGGTGGCGGGTTGCAGGGCACACAATGCGCTTGGGGCGATGGCTTTATAGCCGTGGGAGGCGTGTGGGGGTGCGGACACCGAGTGGTGGCGGCACAGAGGCGTTGTCCACAGCAGACACGCTCACGTGCTGGCGCAACAGCTGTGGTGGTGTGGTTGGAAAGCGGGCCCAAGTAGAGAAAGGTGGCACGCTGGCTGGCAGGTGGACCCGCGGGAGAAGCAGTTGGCGAGTGGTGGAACAGGCTGGGTTGAGGTGGAACCGAGGAAGAAGGAAACGGGCCGAAACAATTCAGCCCAAGAGGATTTTCTAAATTAGGAATTGATTGAGGAATTTAGAGAAAGACTTAAACTCCAATGAGGGAAAATAAATAGTAAATAAATTCAGAAAAAACCCAATAAAATTTTGGAACCCAACTAACACTATTTTTCCTTTAATGGATGTTTATATTAGTCAAATTAAATATTTTAATTTTTGGACTTAAACTCCAATGAGGGAAAATAAATAGCAAATAAATTCAGAAAAAACCCAATAAAATTTTGGAACCCAACTAACACTGTTTTTCCTTTAATGGATGTTTATATTAGTCAAATTAAATATTTTAATTTTTGGAAATTCCCAAATGAGCTTTATTAATTCAAGAAAAAAATGGTGAAACTTTTCAGGGACCTAATCTACACAAATTTTTATTTGAAAACCCAAATTTTGGGACATGACACCCCCCTTAAAGGAACCTCGACCCTGAGATTCAAGCTGGCTATGGAATAGGTAGGGAACTCAACCTTTGGTTTTTGATCTGGCTTCCAAGCTACTTTGACTTTGACGAGACTGCTCTTCTTAACACTTCTGGAACAACGCCTTGCTCCTAGCTGAACTTCTTGCTGCAACCAAACTTGACGAACTAGCCTTCGACAGGCAAGGGCCTCTTGCAACTTGATCACTTCTAACAGGGCTGCTTGATTGGTCTTGAAAACATGTATGGAGTTCAGGGACTCCTTCTGCTGACTGGTAACTCTTGTTGACAAACTACTTCAACTTTTGGGCTTCGAAATCTCAAATTGACTAACACACCTCTGAGGCAAACTCCTTAACACAGAACCTTCTGAACACTTCTATAGCAAAATTTTCTTGGCTTGAAACTTTTAAACACCTTTCAATAAGTATTCTAAAGATAGACACTACTGGGAAGGTGATAACCTGCGTCGCTTTTCTGCTTGTACCGAGCTACTTACAATCCATTTAGGATAAAAGACACTTGGCCTTCTGCCTCTTGATTTATTCAAGTCCACACACTTTGTTATCGGATCTGTTTCTAACTGAGTGATGTTTTACACGATCGATCGTAGAGAATTTATGATGGTGACAACCATGAATTGGCTGACATTTGGTGTTGTAGGGGAACTCTGCGTGCAACACTTACTTGCTCGAACTGGTACTATGAGTTAAGACACAAACTCATTAATTATTTCAACTTGTCTACTGGTTCGGGGCAATACACAATTATGATATTTAAATGGGTATCCAAGGAAGGGATCTTCATCCATCAGGTGAAGTACACCACAGATCTTCTTAAGCGCTTTGAGATGGGTGACTACAAGCCGACTGTCACTCCCATGACAACTTTGAGTGCTTTGGATCCAGACGAGAAAGGAGAAGTCATGGATCAACGTAAGTACTGCAGCATGATCAACTCCCTCCTCTGCCTGACGGCCTCACGGCCTCAAGACCGGATGTCTACTTCACGGTCTGCCTCTGTGCGGGGTTTCAAGCATCTTTGAGGACCTCCCATTACCAAGCCGTCAAGCGCATCTTCAGGTACCTCCACTCTACCCTCCAGAATGGTATTTGGTATGCCTGCTCATCTTCTTTGTGTATTGGGGGGTTTTCTGATTCTGATTTTGCGGATTGTCGGCTAGATAGGAAGAGTACCTCAGGCACTTGTCACTTCTTAGGCACTTCTCTCGTCTCTTGGTCTTCTACGAAGCAGTCATCTGTTGCACAATCCATTGCAGAAGTTGAATATGTAGTTGTCGCTAGTTGCTGTAGCTAGATTCTGTAGATGGTGTCCACCCTTAAGGACTATAGGTTAGCTTTTGCTAGTGTTCATCTTCTCTGTGATAACACTTATGCCATTAATATTTCTAAGAACCCTGTGCAACATTCTAAGACCAAGCTGTCGACGATTGAGTCACCGATCTTAAAAAATAAAATAGAGAAAAATGGCAAAGAGTTCTTGGAAGAGAATGCGATTGCTCTTTATTGCTATGAACTGGATCATTTACAGAGAGTGCCTTCGACATGGCGGTGGACTAATCCTAATTACACTGAGTGTAGTGCTTGCTATGCTATTGAGTCAGACTTGAAACATAAATCTAATGTCGATTGTGATGCTTCAATCCGACGCCCTTGTTTCTCCCTGCTCCGTCTTTAAATAATCATCGAAGAGGTGGCAGTTACTCTTGGAGAAGACGCCTGTTGGGCGCGTCGCGTTTGGTCGAAGGGTCAGTTACAATTTATGAAACAACAACTGGCCATCGGATGGTGTTTGTGAGACACTCAACCGTATAGTGGTTATTGTCAGTGTCTTAGGACCATGAAATGTCGCATGGTATGGAACAAATATACTATGTGTTCCATTCATCACATGGTAAGGAATACACTTCGATTCAGATCCAAGTGTCAGTTCATAGCTTTCACGAGCAATCATCTGGTAGGAGATTGGGTGCAGGATCTCATCCGACCAGGGTACCCAGTATGTAACCTCTAGAATCCTCACGACCACAAAGATATATGGTCTTTTATTATATATTTAAAGAAATACATAGAGATTTTAATCCTCGTCATAATCACATTGACATTCAGTATCACTTCCTTAGAGATCATGTAGAGAAGGGTTATATTGTGCTAGAATTTGTGGAATCCGAGGCTCAGCTAGCTGATATACTCACCAAACCTTTAGACCCAACTAGGTTTACCGACTTGAGGAGTGAGTTAGGGGTTATTTACCCCTATTGGTTGGTTTGAGTGGGAGTTGGTTCTCTTGTGAGCTTTTATTATTCATCTGATGTTTCCTTGGTCTTCTTCTGAACTTTCATATATTTTTGATATTTTTAGGCTTTTGAGTTTTTCTTGCATCTCATTGTATCATATTGCATTCATATGAAAATCACAAAAAACATGCATTGTAATATAAGCTTTACTGCTTGTAATTTAAATTGATGAAGCTTTGCTTATTACTCTCTTGAGCTTTAACATTTGAATTCTTGCTTAATTTCATGTCTAGTTCATTGACTTGCTAGAATTATCATGCTTCCACATGTGTAGCTTAGTCTTTTCTTAATAAGCTAGAACTTTAAGACAACTTGAACTAAAAATTTCAATTTGTGGATCTCTTAACTAGTTACACAATTAGTGATGTTTGCTTTGTTAGCTCTTAAATTTAGGATTGAACATCATTTGAACTTCTTGTTCCTTTGTGAATATGAAATTGCTCTTGTGCAAAATAAAATTTTTAAGGATCTCATGTGGTTAAATTGTGTCAAACTATTATCACAAGACTGCATGTGAAAGCTATGAACTTGGAGATAGTTTGCTAATCTAGACGATCTTATGGGGACTGCTTGTCAAAATTGACATGAACCTTAATGTGTGTCACCCTAGTTGAAGCTTAGGAAGAGTTTGTGGATAGCTCCTAGTCCAGGATATTGTTCATTAACTTAAGAGGGGAGATTGGATGATTTGCAACAGCAGAAGATGCACAATTCATGATTTGCCACTACATGTGTAATTGACATGTGGAGTCTGAATATTACATCTTTATAGTAGAAAATTATTATTTAATCCTTAAGGGGGGTCTGTAACCTTTAATCAACGTCAACATTTATTGCAAATGAAAATTATTGTAAAAATTGGGTGATTGAGGTACCTTGAGCACAATGATTCACTTTAGAACTTTTATCTCTAGAATGGTCGTTATTAGCTTCTTGATCTTACATTGACATTCTGACATGGTCATTATCACTTTAGGATCTCTTTTGATGAACTTGTTAATTTTGAAGCTGTGCTTAACTTGTGAAAAAATCATCACTTCATTTTGAGCTTTCTAGCTTAGCTTTATATATATATATATATATATATATATCTTAACATGATCTTGATAACACCTTCATGCTTGGTCTGTTTTGAGTAATAATATAAATGCTAGCATGTTCTTTTGGATAATCTCCAAAGTTTCTTGTACTACAAATTAAAAAATATAAAAAATGAAGGCACTCCATTGCACTTCATGCATACTCTTTCTTATGCTTCTTCCTTATTTCTGTTTTTGTCATATCTGGATGAGAGGAAGACGTGATTCCTTATGACTCTATTGTCAAATGGGGAGAAGATTTATCAAAAAATGTTAAAAGATGAGCTATTTGGAAGAAAAGGGAGAGAATGATTTTTTAAAAAAAATGATGATCATAGCGAGGGGGGCATCTAATTTGTATTATTGTGATCTTATTGCTATTTCTGAACTTGAATTGCAATTCTTAGAATCTCACAATGATCAATGGTCAAATCGAACAATTGTTCTTTCATATGGACCTTAAGTGAGATTTTCTATTCTTCTATAGAAATTGAAGCTTTCTTGCTATCTTTTGCCTTATCTCACTTGCCTATGCAAACTGAAGCCAACTTTGTCATTTCTATCGTGTTCTATTACTTTTGGACCAAGCTGTACCTTTGCGTGAAAACTTTGAGTATTTTTATTTTTAAATTTCAAACTTACATTTTTTGAAAATTATCATTATGTTCATCAAGAGAGAGATTGTGGATATCATGGGGATGTGCTCATAATCTTATGATGATGATAAAATTGACAATGATGTTGAGGGTTTGTTGATAGACGTGTTTTCAGCAAAATTCAGAAGTTGTCAGGCTGTAGGCGGTCTAACTGGCTACCTATAGCGGTCAGACCGGCCATGGCTTTGGCAAAGAGGCTGGCCGCCCATAAAGGTGGCTTTCGAGTTTGGAGTCGGGCCAAAAATAGAGGGTGTAGGCAAGAAAGAGGGTTCTTCTAGACTTTGGCTCATAATTTTTGGAGCTTCGGGCCAAAAGTTCTATTTGTTTTAAATTTCCATCAAGGTTTTGGATTTCTATGAAGGAATTTTGGCTAAGTCCCCATGCTGGGTGGTCAAACCAGCAATGGGTGGTGGTCTGACCGGTTTTGCCCTATCCACTGGCCGGCTTGGCAACGATGTTCGTAGGTTAGGTCAATTTCATAGATTTCACTGCATATGTATTTCATGATGTATGTTTTGATTAATGTGGGTTAAGTTGCGAAGACCTATGTCGACGATTGAGTTGCCGATCTTATGAAATAAAACAGAGGAAAAATGATAAAAGAATTCTTGGAAGATGATGGGACTGCTCTTTATTGCTATGAATTGGATCCTTTACAGGGGGTGCCCTTGACAAGGCAATGAACTAATCCAAATTACACTAAACGTAGTGCTTACTATGTTAATGCTTCAGATGAAACTTAATTGTCTTTTGGTCTTCTCAATTGGCTTCGATCGGATTGCCCCCCTTCTGTCGTTCGCGTTCTTCCTTAAGTAGTTGATGAAGTGGCGATAGTTAATCTCGGAAAGTAGCGCCTGTTGGAAGTGTCACGGCTGATCGGAGTGAGGCAACGGTTGATGAAGTATCAACCGTTCGGCGGTTGATGTTTGTGAGATGCTAAACTACATGGTAGTTTGTTGCTAGTGTCTTAGGACCATGAAACGTCGAGTGGTATGGAGTCAATATGACATGTGTTTCATTCATCACACAGTAAGAAATATGCTTAGAGCAAAATCAGGATGCCAGTTCATCGCTTGTACGAGCAGTTATCTGGTCGGGGACTAGGTACAGGACCGCTTCCTACTATGATATTTATAAGTAATATCTGGAATCCTTACGACCACAGAGGTCGTTAGCCTTAGGTGGCGATTCTTACTACTACAGAGGTCGTTAGCTTAGGGGTTACGACCACGAAGACATATGATTTTTTAAATTATGTATTAAAGTAATACATAGATATTTTAATCCTCGTCAACCTAGTTCTTGGAATCTATTTTTTGGTCTATTGTTGTGCAGGAGGCTTGGAGATCAACGACGGTCAACGGCGAGGATGATCGGGACTAGGCTTGGGGAGCTAAGGTCCAAAACGATCGAGAATGCTGGGAGAAGTCAGTGGACTCAAGCATGGTGCAAAATAGATAAGGATGACCGAACGGGAAGTTCGATGCTACGGGTTGTATCAAGCGGCGCGGGGGTCGGTGAAGTGCCATGGTGGTTTCGGGGGGAGCTGGATGAGAAAGACTTGCCGACATAAAGAGAGACGTTGATCAACCTACATGTGGCGAAGCATGAGATTACTTCGTGAAGATTGAACTCGATCAAAAGTTGAGCCGATTTGTGATTTTGATTTCGTGCTGATTTCACTATTCATCGGGCTAGAGGTCAGACCGCCCATGGTGAAAGGTCTGACCGCTAGGTCAATGGTCAGACCGCCCAACCTGAGAGGTCTGACTGCCCAACTCACCTTGATTTGAGTTTTTGGTGGTTTTGGTTGTTATGCTTCGGTATTTGGATTGGATTCAATACAAGACTTTCGTTGTGTCTGTTAATTGATCTTTATAGCTTTTATAGCCATTGAAGATAAAATTAAATATAATCCGATCAAAAAAAAAAAGATAGTGCTTATGTTCACCTCCTCTAATCGCATTTTCGATCCAACGCAATCCGAAACCGATTAACTACGGCAATCTGTCACACGGGAATAGTAGTATGCTTGACGCGTTCATAGTAGTTTTGAACCGTCTTTCGCTCTCGAGTCTGGAGAAAGTAGGGTCATTTTATTATCGCGGGCAAGGTAACTTCGCCAACACATGTTCATCAAAGTTCCAAGGGTACAATGCTGTACTGTGCCTGCCTTCAGTGACACGGTGCGGCGTGCCTGCCGTCGCCGAAAGGGCATGATCCCTGATAAGGACACAGAACAAGATATGGCCACATGGGCTATGTCTTCGCCTTGGTCTTGTCACAGTACTGCAATATTGCATGACAAGATCATAGTGTGAAGTTAATGGAGCTATGCATAAGTACTGCATGACAAGATCAGAGTGTGAAGTTAATGGAGCTATGCATAAGTATCTGTCACTCAAAGATTATCCCCTACTTTTTGTTGCTTTCAGGCTCTTTTGGAAGCCATGCCATGCTGCTGCCAGCAAGTTCCTCGAAGTGACCTGATAGAGCTCGGCACTGCACCATAACCATGTCACTGCACGTTGTCGAAGAGTAATGTAATCTACCTCCCAGTAATCTTCTCTTGGAACAGAGCCCCCTCCTTAATAACCGCGTAACAGTGTAAATGATATTGTCGAGTTCTTAGCTGTGGGTCCGTGACTGAACGTTTCACAAATGACAGCAAAAACTTTGCACTTTGCGGTAGAAAAATATCTGTTGTAAACTTGTAATTATAGAGCCATGCGCTAATCAATTCATCTAATTGATTAAACTAATGAGAATTTTTTTTAACAATTCACTTATACTTTAAATTCTCGTTCACGTGTAGAGTCACTAAAACCTGAAACGTGAAATAGAAATTATAATAATTATTATTTAATTACACCTATCGGAGTTTTAAACTTTAAGACCTCTTATCTATCATATTGAATTGTATGTAATCAAAAGCTTAAATTAATAAGGAGAGATGGACAATTACGCGGGCCTTCAGCATCAACAGTAATGATATTGCCTTTGTCCACAAAGCTCACGGGGTATCAGCTTAATGATTGAAAAAGTTACTAAGGCTATGATACGATATCAGAATACGGCTTCACCCATTCACCCCTTCTCTTGAACCTTGCAGAAATGCAGTAACTGAAGTCAGCTTTTGCATCGGAGGCACAGGCAAAATCTATTACGAGAACAACGATCCATGCTCTTCCATCGATATCACTTCCAGATCAATTTCAAGAACCGAAGCCGAACAAAGGGAGCCACACGTACAGACTTGGCAAAACCACTCTATTTACATGACATGAACAAAGACAAAGATTAGAAGGACAAGCTGCCCTCGATGAGGCAGTCGTCGTCGAAGCTCCAGAGCCCCATCCCCTCGTCTGCGGCGGCGTTGCTCTGCACGGCGTCCGCGCTGAACAGGCTGTCGAGGGACTCGTACGCGCTTCCGTTGAAGTAGGCGAACTGGTCGGCGAACAGGAGAGCGTCGAACAGCGAGTCGCCGGAGTCGGAGGCCCGGGGCGACGCCTCGTTGGCGTATTCCAGTTCGGTCCTGAGCCGCTTCTTGGCGCCGCCGAGGTCGATGGGCTGCTCACTCTCGACCTCGATGACAGGGTGCGCCGCGGCCTCGTCGGACGCAGACATGCCCTGCCACGAGAAGTCCGAGCTTTCGCTGGCCTCTGCTTCGTGCTTTGTGGATGTCGTGCGCACGGCGGCGTCCTCTTCCTCCTCTTCGTCGACGAGGTCGATGACCGGTGTTGCCATGGCAGCGGGAGCTTCGTGGGCGCCCGCGCGGCCGCGCTTGCGGGTGTCCGGGGAGGCGGCGGCGGAGGGGAAGTTGAGCTTGGCCCTGGAGCCGCGGATGCCGCGCGCGGCGTCGTCGTAGGCGAGGGCCGCGTCCTCGGCGGTGGGGAAGGTGCCGAGCCAGACGCGGATGCCCTTGACGGGGTCGCGGATCTCGGCGGCCCACTTGCCCCACGGCCGGCGCCGGACGCCGCGGTACTGGATGGGCCTCCTGCGGCGGCTGGGGGCCGGCTGCTGCCGCGTCGCCCTCCCGCCGGACGGCTTCTTGGAGGAAGCGCGGAACACGAACGGCTTGCTCTCGGCCACCTCCACCTCCATCTCCATCTCGTCGTCGTCCTCCTCCTCGGAGTCCTCATCGAACTCCCGGAACGCCGCCTCGAAGTCGTCGGCCGCCGGGCCCTTCTGCTGCTTGGCCTTGGCTTTGGCCTTGCCGGGCCAGAGGTGGCCCGCAGTGACGCGCCGCGCCGGCGTGCTCGGTATGAGCTCGGCGAGGATCGCACCGCCGCACATCTTGCTGTCTGTTTCCTCTCCTCTTACACACCCCTCTCTTGCTGGGTTAGCTCCTCTGTGTTGCTTCTGCTGTTGAAGACTTTAACTAGCGCTCTGCGTTTGGTTGGGGAGTTGGGTGTGGGAGTGAGGCGCTCTTTAATAGGAGAGGAGAGGAGTCAGGTCAAGCGTGTTGAATAATCTTTATTGACGGGTGATTGTATTTGTTAGTTACTGTATCAATTTTTTGTAGTAGTAAGTAGTTATTATTTTAGTTTTTGTTTTTTACATGATAACTTTGTGTAGGCATGCGGCAACGAAGTAACAGCAGTTATTAGTGAGTGCATCAGCTAGAAATGTACAAGGCCACAGTGGCATAGCTAGTATTGCATTGTAACAGCATAGTTACTAGTTGCATATTTGCCTGTCTCTCTTACGTTGAATAAAAGGATGTGAAAACAACTAGAAAAGAGCTGTGAAGTTTGGGTAGCACCAAAATGTTTTGTGTGTTCATCTTCTCCTTGGAGTTTTTCAGTGTGTTTGTGTGTGTTCAAGTATTTTCGTGTGCGTAGACACGTGCAGTGCCAACAATTGGTATCAGAGCTTCGTGCTCTCCTGCCTGTGAAGATATCGCGCTCGGAGTCTCCATCACGTACTAGGACCCGTTTTGAGGATGACATGAGCAGCGGAGGCGCTAGCCGCACACTGGTGGTACCGCCGATGAGGGAGGGAGTTGTGACCCTCCAATACCACATGCTCACAGAGAGCAATTACGGGGTATGGGCGGTGAAGATGAAGATCGTCATGCGTGCGCAAGGAGTGTGGGTGGCAGTGGAGGGCGAAGAATTGGTCAATGCGAAAAAAGACTAGACGACTCTCGCCGCCATAGTCCAAGCCGTGCCGGAGGCCGTTATAATGGCCATATACGAGAAAGAGACAAAAAGGAGGCTTAGGACGCGCTCAAGGAGATGCACGTCGGCGAAAAATGTGTCAAGAATGATCGTGTTCAAACTCTCAAGAGGGAGTTAGAACACATCTACATGGGCAACTTGGAGAAAATCACTGAGTTCGCCTTGAAACTCACCACCATGGTCAACGAGATACGTGCTTTTAGTACCATGGTGGAGGAGAGTGCTGTTATGGAGAAGCTCCTACGCTCCGTCCCCGACAAATTCATACCGATTGTTAGAACCATTGAGCAATGGGGTGATGTATCGACAATGTCGGTGATGGAGGTCATCGGACGCTTGAGGGCGTACGAGGAGAGCTTGAAGGGGCGACGGCGCGACAAGGAAGAAGGGGAACACCTGTTACTCACGTGCGCCGAGTGGGAGGCCAAAGCCACCGAAGAGAAGAGGAGTAGCGAGGACTCCGATAGCGGCACAAAGAAAAATGGTGGGTGCGGCGATGGCCTTAGTCGTGGCCAAGACGGTGACAAGAAGAAGCATCGCGGAAAGTTCGACAATTCGAAGATCCAGTGACTTCGATTGTTGGGAGTTCGGTCATTTCGCGTCCGAGTGTGATGAGTCGAAGAAAGGACGGATGTATCTCACCAATGTCCAAGAGGACGACGAGCCGGCTCTCCTAATGGTTGTGGCATACGAGCATGCCGCGGACGTCGTCATGCTGAAGAAGGAGGAAGAGGAGGAGTGGCTTGCACGCGCCAAGAAGAGGGAGCAAGCGGCTCCTCTTTTGGCGGTGACAAAGGCAACGGCAGCGGTGGTGACAACCGCTGTAAGCCGAAGCATGCCGAGCAGGTCCACCTGACGCAAGCTGACGATGATGAGCCTGCGCTTCTCATGGCGCAGGTGTCCGCACTCGCCGAGGCATCCGTGGGCGCGGGTATTGACATGGTGCTCAATGAGTTGCACACGCAGGTACATCTAGGGCGCGAGGAGGATGCCCATGACGACGCTTGGTACCTGGACACCGGTGCTAGTAATCACATGTCCGGGTGTCAGGCAAGCTTCGTGGAGATGGACGAGGGTGTCACCGACTCTGTCAAGTTCGGCGACAGCTCGGTGGTGGAAATATGTAGGCGTGGTACCGTCCTGTTCACTTACCGGCATGGGGAGCACCTTGCACTGACGGGGGTGTACTACATCTCACGACTGCGTAGCAACATAGTGTGCATCGGACAACTCGACAAGAATGGTTACCAGGCACTCATCCAAGATGGCGTGCTCACGATCCGCGACCGGCAGCGTCGCACACTTGCCCGGGTAAACCGCACTCACAACCGGCTCTATATGCTCACCCTCAGCATTGCACAGTGTGCGGCGCACGGCGACGCAGCGGAGTGCGAGCGGTTAGGGGCGCGCACAGCGGGTGTGAGGCGCGTGTGGCACGACGGGCAGCCGTGGTGCATGGGCGAACGTGTGGCACAACGTCTGGTCGGCGGCCAGCGGCGCGACGAGTAGTGCAGGCATGGCGTGGAGGGCATGACGAGCTACGCATAAGGATCGACATCGTCAAGAAAGCGCATCATGGATTATAGGGTGTTTGTTGAATAATCCTTGATGACTAGTTATTGCATTTGCTAGTTATTGTTTTAGTTTTTTGTAGCAGTAAGTAACAGTCGTTTCAGTTTTTGTTTTTGCATGGCAACCTTGTGCAGTCATGCGGCAATGAAGTAATGACAGTTATTAGTGGGTGGATCAGCTGGAAATGTACAAGGCTATAGTGATATAGTTATTATTGCATTGTAACGGCACATCTACTAGTTACATCTTTGTATGTCTCACTCACGTTAAATAAAAGGAGTTGAAAACAACCAGAAAAAACCTATAAAATTTGGGCAGTATCAAAACGTTTTGTGTGTTTATCTTTCTTTTGGAGTTTTTAGTACACTTGTGTGTGTGTGTTCAGGTATTTTTATGTGCATAGGTACCAACGGTGCCAACAAAGCGAAAGTGGAGAGGAGAGGAAGAGAGTCAGGAGAGGAGAGGAGATCAGATGAGGCAGGGTGTCCGCGGAGACAGCTCAGGCGGGGGGCCCTCCTTCGGAGAAGTGCAATGTATCTGCTCTGCTCCTGCAAGCGTCCGCCGCTGTCCTGTCGGCTCGCGCGATGGGGTCGGGTCGCACGGCCGTGCCGTGTAGACCCCGTGCCTGCGGCTGCGGAGCCCAATCGGGCAGTTCGTTGGTTGGGTTAGGTAAGCGGCGACGGGCGTCCTCTTTTAAGTGCAATGCTGGCCTGCATGGTTTGCCCGGCAGGGGAGGTTGGCTTGGACGGACGGAGAGCAACGGCTCCGTACCACCGTTAGTGCAGGCAATCGGATCGGATCAATAATAGTATACAAGAATATCTGAAAACCCGGCCAAACCCGGACAAGTCCCATGAAGCATACCAAGCCGGTGTTTGGGACGACTTTAATTTCCAACTTTCGTTTAGAAAGATCGAAGTCTAAACGGATAGTTTTTTTTTTTGCACGGCTTCTTTCGAAGCTGGAAGCCACATTTAATAGGAGAAAGTCAAAAGCCCGCGGTTTCCCACATCCTCTATTCCGAGTTTACCCGTAAGTTTGGGGGGGGGGGGGTATTTACCCGCGTTTACCACTGAATAAAATCCCCTCCCTCCGCCCGCCCGCAAACCTTAGTCGCGCGCCTCCTCTTGCGCCCACCTCACTCGCCCGCTCCTCCCTCTCGCGCCGTCCTCCTCCCTCATCGCCCCGAGCAGGCAGCGGCCACCCACCCCTTCTTCTTCTCCTCCTCCCCTGAGTGGCGCCACCCTGCTCCTATTCTCCTCCTCCTCCCAGTCGCCGCCACCCACGCGCCGCCACCCTCCTGTCCTCCACCCCGTTGACCGAAGCCGCCTCCCCGCCTCCTCCCCCCCCGCAACTCCGGGTCTCCTGACGCCCCAGGGCGCCCCGATGCCCCCAAGCCACCCCTAACTCTCCCCAAGGCCGCCCCAGGCTCCCTCCCCGCCGGCCCAACCTCCCTCGACTCCGATTGACCTCACACCCCCAAGCGGCCCCGCTCTCGGCGTCGCCGTATCGCATCGACGCCCAGAGACCTCAGAGCCGATCGCCTTCTACAGTCAGCGCTGCCTCCAATAAAAATGTGACTTCTCCTTCTCCTATCTAGCTAATGTGTGTGATTGGTAGGATGGATTTGGAATTTGTGTGATTGGTAACCCAAGATTTTGCAATTTTGTGTGATTGATAGCTTGATGCTTGTTTGCTAGTACCGCTACCTCAGAAAAATGCACTAGATTCAACTAACTAGGTAGAAAACACCTACCTTAGCAAACTGATGAATGGGTTACTCCGTCTCATCGCTTGCTGAATAACACATTCTGCATGTTCAAAAATGGTTTAAAGAATGCGCGGACAACAAAAAAATAGCAATAAAAAAATCAAGCTATTCAAGCTCAAGATAAGCTCGGTGTCTTTGTTAATTATATACAATTGTCATGAATGTGCTAAGCTCCTCGCCCCGCCCCGCCTCGCCCACTCGCTCGCTCAGCTCCCTCATCCTATGCCCGCCCACCCCTCCTCCCCCAGCACCCTCCTTCCCCAGCATCCAGATCTGGATCTCCCCCGGCGCCCTCTCCACCTCCCTCCTCCCCGGCGCACCTCCTCCACCTCCCTTCTACGCACCGCCCTCCTCCACCTCCCCCCTCCCCGACGCACCTTCCACGACGCCTCCTCCCCCGATGCGGCACCTCCTTCCCCGACTCCGTCCTCACCCGATATGGCACCTCCTCCTCCTCGGGCTCCCTCCCCCTCATCTCCTCCTCCTCCGGTAGTTTTTACCATCTGCAAACTCTGTTTAGTGGGGCCATTATCATCATAAAAAGATTGCAAATTCTGTTGTTTTTTGGTCATCATAGAGTTGACTGAGATTATGATGTTAGATCTTGTTAGATCTCTTTTGGTCTTTTGGTTTGTTCGGATCTGGTTTCTGGGTCGGGTCCGAGAGAACCGAGAGAGAGAGAGAGAGAGTTACCATCCGATGTAGATGAAGACGGGTTGGCCATCGCGGATCGCGTGTAGTAGAGGCGGCGGTGGTCGATCCCGAGCGGAGGCGAGGCCGGCGGTAGTCGGTAGAGGCGGCGGTGTGTCCCGAATGAAGACGATGTCTCTGGCGGCGGAGATCCGGCGATGGTGCTTCCCGTCACTTGCTGCGCTCACCCTTTAGGATCGGTCTAGGGTTTTGTCTGGTAGGGTTTGTGGCGGCACACGGTGAATCTCGTCGTCCGTGCCGCCCCGGCCCCCACCTTTCCTTTTATAGCGCAGTGTGACAGGGGCCCATTAGCCTTGATTAGTGCATGCGCCCCGATCGTAGCGCAGATAATGTGGGAGGCATTTGGTAGTTGGGCCAAATGCCTCAGATGAATCATTCTAACATTCTCCCTTTGATCTCAATCTATACTTTATCTCTTTATTGCTTTTGACTTTACTCATTCCATCACAGATTAGTGCATAGAACATGTCTCATCGTCACGATCAATTGCCGATAGATTCAACAGCTACAATACACCTCATTGTTCTGAAATAGTTACTTTAATCTTTTGGGCCATCTTTTAGTCCAGGAATCATAGGCTTTCCCTTAAACCCATGCCGGCTATATGTTCTCTCGAACACGTTGGGTGGTAAGCCTTTAGTAAGCGGATCCGCTAACATCTTTGCGGTACTTATATGCTCAAGACTTATAATTTGATCCGAACTTTATCTTTCACAACATAGTACTTTATGTCAATGTGTTTGGCGGCACCACTTGACTTATTGTTGTGGGCATACATTCTTCTTGGTTCATTATCGCGATACAACTTAAGTGGTCTATTGATGTCGTCAACCACTTTTAAGCCGGGTATGAACTTCTTTAGCTTGATTCACTGCCAGTAGCCTCATAACATGCTACAAACTCGGCATACATTGTGGGCGATGTAGTGACGGTTTGCTTTGAGCTTTTCCACGATATAGCTCCTCGGAGAGTGAAGACATATCCGGATGTCGACTTTCTATCATCTCCGCAAAATCGAATCAGTATACCCCACTATATGGAGTAAATCGATCTTACGTATGTCATCATGAGGCCTTTTGTTCCTTGCAAAAAGCAAGACTTTCTTTATCAATTTCCAATGTTCTATTCCGGGATTGCTCTGGAATCTGCCAAGTAACCCGGTAACAAAAGCTAAGTCAGGGCGTGTGCACACTTGAGCATACTGTAAGCTTCCGACAGCTGAAGCATATGGAACCGCTTTCATTTGATCGATCTCATACTGGTTCCTAGGGCATTGAAAATCCCCATATCATCGCCCTTGACTATAGGTGCGGTGAAGGACTACATTTATGCATCCCAAATTTCTTTAAGACTTTCTCTATGTATGTCTTTTGTGATAGTCCCAATATCCCTTTGTTTCTATCCGGTGAATTTGATCCCTAGAACGAACGAAGCTTCACCAAGATCTTTCATATCAAAGTTTGAGGACAAAAATCTCTTCGTCTCAAAGTGTGATGACATCACTACTAGCCAGTAGGATATCATCCACATACAGGATTAGGAAGATAAACTTCCCATCTTTAAACTTTGTATAGACACAATTGTCCTCTACATTCTCTTTAAAACCAAATTTTCTTATTGTCTTGTCAAACTTCAAGTACCACATCTTGAAGCTTGCTTTAACCCATAAATCGATTTCTTTAGCGGCATCCCATTCTTTCATTTTCTTCCATGACAAAACCTTTTGGTTGTGCCATGTAAATATTTTCCTCCAAATCCCCATTAAGAAATGCCGTCTTTACATCCATCGATGTAACTCTAAATCATAATGTGCTACTAATGCCATTATGATTACGAAGAATCTTTACATGAGGCTGGAGAAAAGTCTCATTGTAATCAATCCCTTCTCTTTGCGTAAAGCCTTTTGCCACAAGTCGCGCTTTGTATCTTTCTACATTCCCTTGGGAGTCGAGCTTTGTTTTGTAGACCCATTTCTGACCCTCTTGTTTTGGCTCCTTTAGGAATAATTTCCAAGTCCTGGACTTTATTAGTCTTCATGGACCTCATTTCCTCTTCCATAGCCTCAAGCCATTTTGAAGAATTTTCGCTTCTCATGGCTTCTTCAAATGAGTGGGGTCATCCTCCATTTGAAATTCCTCTGTATGATAAATCGATAATCATCGAAATAGCCGATCTTCTTACTCTTTGAGACCTCCTCAGGGCCTCCACATTTGGTACATCTTCATTTGAAATTCTTTGTTGCTCCCCTCATTTGTGGCAATGGGTTCTATAGGATCTGAAGAGCAGGTTCCTCATTCTCATTCATTGTTGCCACGGGAGGAACAATAGCAGTCTTTGGCACCACAATATCTTGTACCGTCGGCAATGACGGCAGTAGTGAGAAGAGTGGCTCTTGAATCATCGGAGTGGGCACATATACCCGCTTCTCTTCAAGATCAATCTCTCGAGCTACCATGCTCCCCTCATCATTTCATCCTCTAAGAAGACAGCGTGTCTCGTTTCTACAAACTTTGTATATCATGCAGACGGTAGAAAGCGAAAACCTTTTGACTTTCGGGGTAGCCAATGAAATGGCAACTTCATTTTGGGATCTAGCTTCCCAAGGTTTGGGTTAAATACTTTAGCCTCAGTAGGCTCCCCACACGTAAGTGGTTTAGTGAGGAACTCTTCACATCCACAACTCGTGCGGTGTTTTGGGCACCGACTTACTAGGCACTCTATTGAGAATATGAATGGCGGTTTTAACGCCTCCATCCATAAACTCAATGGGAGTGTGGAGTAGCTCATCATGCTTCGCACCATATCCATCGAGTGCAGTTGCGTCTTTCACTTCTCCATTTCTTTGAGGTTCGCCGGTGTAGAATCTTGGGCTACTATGCCATTTTCTGTAAGAACCTCGCAAAGGTCCAGGAACTTGTCCATATGGGGTATGTCGTAGTAGTACTCCCCCACGATCGGATCGAACTATCTTAATCTTTAAATCGTGTTGGTTTTCAACTTGACCTTAAATATTTTGAATTTATCCAAGGCTTCATTTCTTTCTTTGATTGGATAAATATATCCATAGCGGGAGTAGTCATCTGTGAATGTTATGAGCGAGTCATAACCATCCACACTTTTCACGGAAAAGGACCACAAATGTCGTGTGAACAATTTGTAGAACTCTGTGCTTCTTTTTGCGCCTTTCTTAATTTTCTTTACATATTTTCCTTTAATGCATTCTCTGCATTGTTCTAAGTCTGAGAACTCTAATAGAGGAAGAATTTCATTCTTAACTAGTCTTTCTATTCTCCCCCTCGAAATATGGCCTAAGCAGCAATGCCATAATTTCGACGATTCATTATGAGTTCTCTTTCGCTTTACATTTACATTCGTAGACAAGGATTCATTCACTTTCGCACGCGACGTTCCCATTATCGCATCGACATTCACATCATCACACAATGATAACAAATAAAGCTCATTTTGTAATATGGCAAGACCAACACATTCTTTATTAAATAATATTTCGACTTGCCATTTCCAAAATTACAATCATAACCATCTTTGTCCAAATTGGAAACGCTAATCAAATTCCTCAGTAAGAGGAACAAAAGAACATCTCTAAGTAAAAGATTGGAGCCATTAGCTAACTCTAATGAAAGATCGCCAACAGCTTCAACTTCTGCTTGGACTCCATTTGCGACTTTAATGCATCTTTCGTTTCTTTGCGTAGTCCTCGTCGAACGGAATCCCTGTAAGGAATTAGCAACATGAACAGTTGCTCCTGAGTCAATCCACCAAGTGGATTTCGAATATTGCACATACAAGCATTCATTTATGAAGGTAATAATGTTCTCACCTTTCTTTGCCATTATCATCTTTAAGTAATCAGGACAGTTCTTCTTGTAATGTCCGGTCTTCTTCTGATGAAGACAACGATCTTTGTCTCTGACAAATTTATTCTGTTGAGGCTGATGGACAGAGGCTTTTCCCTTGTTCCTTGAGAAGGAGGTACTGTTGAAGTGCTTTTTCTTGTTATCCTTCACATAGTTGATAGATCCACCATGTGAGGATTTAATTCTTTCCTCCTCTTGAACACACATAGCTATGCATTTTTCTAAGTCCCATTTATCGGTCAGATATTGTAATTGACAACAAAAGTGTCAAACTTTTCTGGCAATGAAGCAAAAATCAAGTGAATAAGGAACTCATCCTTGAGTGCCAAATCCATTGGTTTAAGCTTGGATGCCAAGTTGCTCATCCTCAATATGTGTTCTCTTATCCCACCACCAGAATACCTTTCTGTCACAAGCTGTTTAATCAGCTGTGTTGCATATGTCTTTGAAGAGCGATGGCTGACTCTTTATTTTATCAAGGTATACGTGCGGTGTCACGATCTGCGATTGAGCCCACAATTGCAGGCTCAATCGTGTTCTTTATCACAGCCATACATTTCTTGTTGGCTGTGGTCCATTTCTTATGCTCTAGGTCATAAGACATCTGTAAGGGAGCATGATCTCTCTGTCTTTTCTGCCAAGCAGTATCATCCTCATTTTGACCCCTCACTGGTGCCATAGGCTCAGTGGGTCGTGCTGTAGTGAGGACCTAGTCCACCTCAGCTAAGATAAACGCTAAGTCTATCTTTTTCTTCCACTCTCCATAATTGTCTCCTTTTAGAGTGGGTATTTCTCTGATACAACTCATCAAGTTGTATCCTCCTGAAAATTTAGATCAAATAAAGTGAGAACTTAACATTAAAATTATATGTCTTATTTCCAACGTTGGTCAAAAATACGACATACAATTAAATCATTATATCTATACATTAAATCTATATCACCGTTGGGCAGAAAATAGAAACAATGCATAAAAAACATCATTTAAAAAATTATAATACTGTTATTATCAACGTTGGTCAGAAAATAACAATATCATAATTTGCAACAATTCTTAAAAAATTAAATTCTCTCGTTGGTTCGAATTTAATTAAAAGAATTTATCAACATTAACTTTTGCAGCGGAAACTGTAATTATTCTAAAATAATCAATTATTCAGAAGCATTGACTGTACTCATTTAATCTCTGGAAATAATAACACGTTGGTGCAAAATTTAACAGAGATTTTAATCAATTTTCTATTGAAATTCATTCAAAATTGCTTCGAAAACAATTAAATTCAATTTTACGTATTCTTCGTTCATAACAAGTAGAAACTCTTGGCAAAACCGGCATTTCGGCTGACGGCGCCCACGGCCCACGGCGGCCCTTCGGCCGTCATTGCCTCGCTCGCTCCGCGCCGCAGCCGCACTGGGCCTGGCTGCGCGGCGCTTGCGCGCCGAGGGTGTCGCCGCGTATCAATCTCGGCCGTCGAGCGCGATCAAGCGGTCATCGCGCGATTCGCCCGAACAAAACCAGCAGCGGCGGCCCCGAAACCCTAACTCATTTCTCTCTTCTCTCGCTCTGCGCCTCGCTCCGGCGGAAAAAGCGGCGGACGGAGCGGAAGCGAGGCGGCGAACAAGGCGCGCCGGCCCTCTCGCCGGCGTGCGCGCTCCTCGAGAGGCGCGCGCCATCAGCGGCTCCGTGTCGGCGCTTGCACACACGCCGAGCAGCGCTCGGGAGGAACGCGCCCAACGAGCGGCGACCTTACGGCTCGGCGGTCTCACCGCACGCCAGCGCGACGACGGCGAGCCCATGGCTCGCCCGATCCTCCCTCACGACCGGGTAAGTCCCGGTTTTTCCAGATCTAGGGTTAGGGTTTGGAGTTCCCCTTTCTTTTTCTGTTTCTTTTCTTTTGCCATCCGGATCTGAGCCAAGACGGCTCTGATACCATTGTTAGATCTTGTTAGATCTCTTTTGGTCTTTTGGTTTGTTCGGATCTGGTTTCTGGGTCGGGTCCGAGAGAACCGAGAGAGAGAGAGAGAGTTACCATCCGATGTAGATGAAGACGGGTTGGCCATCGCGGATCGCGTGTAGTAGAGGCGGCGGTGGTCGATCCCGAGCGGAGGCGAGGCCGGCGGTAGTCGGTAGAGGCGGCGGTGTGTCCCGAATGAAGACGATGTCTCTGGCGGCGGAGATCCGGCGATGGTGCTTCCCGTCACTTGCTGCGCTCACCCTTTAGGATCGGTCTAGGGTTTTGTCTGGTAGGGTTTGTGGCGGCACACGGTGAATCTCGTCGTCCGTGCCGCCCCGGCCCCCACCTTTCCTTTTTATAGCGCAGTGTGACAGGGGCCCATTAGCCTTGAATTGGGCTGTGCGCCCCCGATCAGGGCGCAGATCATGTGGTGAGGCACAGATGAGATCATTCTAACATATGACCCTCTTGGTAGCATACTGAGAAAATCAACAAGTGTACGTGTACTGGATTTGTCTTACATTTGCATGAGTGATATCAGTCAGGCCTCAATTGTTATCAGCAGATTGTGAACCTGGTCTGTTTTCTTAGGTTGTCTACTGTGTCTGTTTTTAGGTGTAGGGGTGTGATATCAGTATTCCTTTTGTGGTTTGTCTGTAAGATGCTTGTTCCCAAGAGAACATGGAATATTTACTCTCCATTGCAAAAAATAATAATGTAATTTTGGCCATGTTAATCACCTTACTTTGCTTTCTCAATACTGAGGTTGTGTGCTACTTATTAGGTATATAAAGATGACAATAGAACATCTGCATCCTTTCGGTATAATATATGCACATAAATTGCATTTACTGGGATGCTTAAGCAATTTTCATCTACTACTATGATAGCAGTTCTCTTTATGAGCATTACACGTTAACCTTCTGCGTGTTTGGTTACAATTTCTATCTTGTGGAATAGAATGCTACCTCACAGGGAAATTAGTAATGCATACCTAAAATTGTATGTCACTTCTTGAACTGAAATATGTGCCATGGGATAAATTGTGTTCTTGAACTAAAATTTGTAAGCCATTGTTTGATTGTGCAGGCAATAAACAAAGATGCAGAGAACGGATCCAACCTGCAATCAAGTAGTACCCTGCAAAATTGGCCACAGAATTGAATGTAATGTAAAGCATTTATGCTCGCCGGATTACCATACTTGTGTGTAAGACTTCGGCAGTGATCAATTGTGCTTTGATTTGGCATGTAGTTTAAAGCTGATGGTAGTCTGTAAATTCAGATTCTTGTATGTTCAGATGCAAATTGAGTTGTATAAATATTCATTCTTGACAATGTCAAGTTCTAGACTGATTCTCTATATGTATGATATTTTATGAATGGCACAAGTTTCATTGTTTGATAGTTGAACAAGTCAAGCATTGTTTAGACATTGCTAAACGTGGTTGATGTAAAATATATGCTAATTACTGATTGTAGGCAGTTCATACGTCTATGCTTGAGATTTAAAATTAATGGTTTGTAATAATTATCTATTTAGTTAATTATTTGGTGCATTAATTATTCACTATAATAAATTATTAATAATAAATTATTTTAAGAATTAACTATTTCAATTATTACGGTATGTTGTTGTTAATCGTGGTATATTGCGTTGTTTGCAGTATATTATCGTTAATCGTCGCCAATTATGGTCAATTGTTGTATATTGCGGTATATCGCGATCAATTGTGTTAGTCATCATTAATTACAGTTAATTATCATCAATTGCGATAATTATCGTTTATTGCGGTAATTCTCATCAATTGTAGTAGTTGTCGTTAATTACGTTAGTCATCGTTAATAATCGTTAAATGTTATTAATTGCATTAAACGGTATCAAACAAGCTATTACTGTCCTAAGAGATATTTCAGATATTTTCTATATCAGAAGTTGCAGTCAGTCTACCTAAAAGCCAGATAGTCAAATATTTAATCTTTTCAGTCCAGCCGTTCAGCCCTGCAGCACAACCGGGAACCGCTTTTCAAAAAAAAATCACCTTACCCATAAAATAGAACAGTAACTTCAAATCAGCTCTAGCATTTGTTCTGCTTTGGCATGTACAATCGATCCGAATCCAATAGACCAGTTGAATAACCACAACCCAATAAGCCAAACAATGAAACAACACACGGCAAGAAGGCTTTGCCGGTTTTGAATTTTGAGCCTGCCGAAGCGCCGATCCTTCACAACATCCTACTCTGCTACCCCATGTGTTGCCGAATGGCCACACCTAAACAAACGTGTATCCTGACCCTCAAACCCTCGGAACCAATGATGTCTGCACACTATGTTGCCACACGCTACACCCCATTGATCGCGTCTGCATTCCCTCAGATAGTTTTGCCATACCGAAACCGTCTTCGCCCCGCCCCAGTTTACTGGAAGGCTGTATTGTCAAGTGGCCACTTTCTTTTAAGCAAAGTGTTTTAAGGTTCGTTGATAAGACTGAGAGCTAACGATAATGTTGCTACAGTCAAAGTTAGTAGTAACAACTGGGGAAGCGTGAGGGCTCAGCTTTTGCAGAGGGCCCCCACATACTATGAGCTTCTTCGCTGTCAGCATACTACATTATACCTAGGCCACTTGTCTATAGTACATAGACTAATTAATTTTATTCACTAGGAGAACAGATAAACATCTAAAACTAATTTGTAAATCAGCAGCTTTCTCTATGTACACAGGATCCTATGGCACAATCAGCGATTCAGCTCTGAGGAGCGAAATTAGGGATGACAATCGGGCGCGGTGGGTATAAATAGTGTTCGCTTATACTTATATCTGCAATTCTGAATTCTCCTCATGGGTATACCGTGAAGGACAATAGGTGAAAAACCTTGCCCATACCCGTCGCCTGCGAGTACCCATTGCCCGTGGGCATCCCCGTTTACCTACGAATAATGCATCGCCGCTCGTGCGTATCCATCGCCCGCGGGTGTGCTCGTTACCCGCGAGCAATGTATACATCAAGTTCATCATAATTCACACATTCAACAACTAATAAATTCACATATCATGTTCGACAAGACAACTAATCAAGTTCAACAAATAAAAATAAAAATACAAACTGACATAGTTCCTTACACATGCGAGTAGGTTATGGGTAATCGGGCGAAGCGGGTGTGGGTGGAGCTTACCCATGCTCACACCCGTTTACCCGATGGGTAATGAATTATGCCCATTTTCATGCTCGTGGGCAAAGAAAGACGCACATACCCGCCTCCATTAGGGTATTCGCCCGCGGACACGCGGGTAATCGGGCACAATTGCCATCCCTAAGCAAAACCAAGGTGATTGCGGCTTGCCCAAGTGTCAGGAAAGCGATACTGCATTATATTCTCTTCCTACCGGAAGCACCCGTCATCCATTTTGCGAAAAAGCCCCTGTGATTTTCAAAATCACATCAAGATCCCTGGTTCGCCGACCGACCACCGTCGGATCACCATCGTACGACCGGAATAGAATGGGCGCACAGCTGTGGGATCGTGACTTTGGAACGAACAGCTCAGATCCGTCCGCCGCGTCCCCACATCCGCCCCTAGGGTTACCCCCAATCTCCGCTTCCCCCGTTCGCTGCGCGCTAAATCGCTTGCCACCTCCACCGCTCTCTCCTCTCCCTTCTCTCCGCGTGCTGCCAGCACACCACACCACCAGCCTCATCCACTCTCGGGTCCCAGGCTAGGGTTCCATCCACCACAGTGACACCCTCCTGCCCTTCCCTCCGAATGATGGCGGTGTCACTCGCCACCGCTTCTCCTCGTCGACATTGGTGGGATCATTGCCACTGTGTCCCGGGACGGTGGGGATACGCACTCCTCCTCAACTGCTGTAGCGGTGCTGGTGCCCCACAGGTGTGCGCTGCGGTGGAGGCACCAGGCCGTTCGGTGGGGTTTTGGGGGACGGGGAGGCTGAGGGGGGGGGGAGGTTCGTGGGGTGGTTCCGGGAGGACTAACCGTACATCCAGGGCCACCGCGGGAACACCTTCGTCGTCGTCATCTTCGGGGAGGTTATCGCTGCTCCCTACCCCCATGGCATTCTGCAGGTACCAATCGCTCTCGGGGATGCTGTGGTTCGCTTTTACGAAAATGATTTGGAAATAGATGATTAATATTAGGTTGTGTGGATTTGGATCGGTTCTGCTCTATTTGTCTGTTTATTTGATTATTTTTTTGGACGAAGAAGGGAGGGATTTTTGCCGACGAAGGTCAGGTGTTTGAGAGAACATGCACTTTATGGTATGGATCAATTTTTGGTTGGCAAAGTTGGCATGTTTTACTATGGTCATTTCAATAGTGCTCCAGTAAGATATAGCTTTGACTTATAGGGAAAAAAAAGTAGTATTAACTGATTAGCTTGCCTGTGTGATGAGGACATCACTTCTACTGATACAAACACTCCTCATGTGCAAGGTTCAATTACTCGAGCATATGCTCGTCAACTTATTTATCAGGTAAATTCATTTCTAGGGCTGAGTGTATTATTTGAGAACTCTATGATACTGCCTAACGGAGATGATTTACTTATACTTAGGAATCTAGGACTACGACCAGTTCAAGAAGGTCTACGACCATTTCCGCAGGGTCTACGACCACTTCAAGAAGGCTTACGACCAGAGATAACATGGACTCCTCAAGACCACCCCAGGACCAGTCCTACGACCAGGTCTTCGACCAGAGATACGCGACCTGAATAGTGAATAAGGTGCTGCGTCACCATTTTGGCCTAATATAGTCTTGTAAGCGTGTCGAGGTCGGAGTCCAGGTTGTGTA
Source organism: Hsuehochloa calcarea (assembly GCA_036346395.1). Lineage (NCBI taxonomy): Eukaryota > Viridiplantae > Streptophyta > Magnoliopsida > Poales > Poaceae > Hsuehochloa > Hsuehochloa calcarea. The sequence goes on from CM070597.1 coordinate 29,904,724, forward strand.
CGCCTCTTCCCGCGGCAGCACAACCCTAGGTCGACCTCCTCACGTCCCCCTATATATACACAGTAGCCGTCATAATTTAACGTGAGTTTTTCTTTGAGATTATTCTGCTTAGCAGTCTCGCCGCACGTTCGGTTGAGGAACCCCACATTGTGTGTTTCATCTATATTCGCAATACAATATCAGATTGCATCTTCTACTCTCTTGCTTGTGTTCTCGATTCGCATGCAGGAGATAGCCTTCTTGGCGAGGTCAACCGCGTTCGGCACGGTTGATAACCATCGGAGCAGTGGTGTAGTGATTGCAGGAGGTTTGATCTGTTTTGGTCGGAGCCTTCGGATTATCAACGTCGAGTTCTCCACAATCGACTTATCAGTACCTTTCGGAAGATCGGGCCACCGACACATCAGTTGGTGTCAGAGCAAAAGTTGCCCGTTAGGTAATCATAATTTTTTTCCTTATTAGATTAGTTGTTTTCCATCGTCCTAAAGCTCCAGAAAATTGCCCCACAAAATATTTTTGTTCGTCGTGTTCTTCCGCTGTCCCATCCCCCATTGTGCCTTGCAATTTCCGTTCTTTGTTTTGCGTTGTTGAATTAGTGCCCTTTGTCTAAATCGTGTTGCTGGTTTAGAGTCGTGTTTTTGGTCGCTAGTCAACACCGTCACCCGCCGTGCCACCATCCATCCTGGTCGCGCCACCGCCTACTCGAACAACCCCCTTTCGACCGCCCCCTCTTGCTCGACCACCTACTCGCGTTCGACCACCTAGTCGGAATCAACCACCTACTCAGGTTCGACCACCTACTCGTTTCCGCCCTGACCACCTTGTTGTTTCTTGTTGCTCTCGGACACCCCACGCACTCATCATATCGTGCCTGCCACACAAAGTCCGAGAAGAATTTTCATAGCCAAAGTTCAGAGATGATAATGAGAGGAGAAACCATGATACCGGCGCTGCGTTTGCTGACCAAGATGCACGTCAACGACAACACCTACATCACAACCGTCATGGTATGGGAGGTAATCATTTTCAGTACCACAATGCCCGTGCTAATGATGACCCATTTGCTAAAGTTAAATTTACCATACCATCTTTTGTGGGTATTTATGATGCTGAAATTTATCTAGATTAGGAGATGACAGTTGAACAAAAATTTAATGTCCATTTAGTTCCTGAAGTGCATAGAGTCAGACAAGCTACTAGTGAATTTAAAGATTTTGCTATCATTTGGCGGAATCAAGTAGTTAATTCTGGTTTAACACCTGATACATGGGATAGATTGAAAGTAGCTATGCGTGCTAGATTTGTTCCTCCTGCTTTTAAACGTGATATGCGTAAGAAATTACAGCGCTTAGACCAATGTAATAAATCCGTCGAGGAATATTATCAAGAACTACAGATAGGCATGCTGCGCTGCAATATTGTTGAGGATGAGGAGGATAAGATGGCTTGTTTTTATGGTGGTTTAAAGCGTGAGATTCAAGACATAGTTGATTACAAAGAATATAATGATATAAATAGGTTGTTCCAGCTTGCTTGTTTGGCAGAAAAAGAATTGCAGGGTAAACAACAAAGGACCAGGAGCAACTTTGGTAGTACGTCTACATCGAGATTAATGCTGGGACAAGCCAAGATAGCCCCACATGCTTTTCGGTCTGCTGCCCCCTCTATGAGTAGGGCGCGTTCCGCAGCACCATCTCCACCGTCACGCGCACCCGAGACGAGCAAATCTACTAGTGTGCAGGCACCAGCGCAGAGCTCTTCATCGGTTGCTTCCACAGGTCGTACAACAGGAATTGTATGCCACCGTTGTAAAGGAATGGACCACTTCATGAGAGATTGCCCAAGTCAACGAGCGTACATTGCGATAGAAGATGGTGGTTATGTAAGTGCTAGTGATGTTGAGGATGAATATGCTCTTGCAGCTAACCTTGCAGGCAATGATAATGATCATGAGGTAGATAGCGATGGTGAGAAAATTTTAGGTGCCGCTGCTACAGCAAATTATAGGACCATAATTGTGCAACAATTATTGAGCTCTCAAAGAGAGCAAGAGGAGAAGCTACAACATCATAATTTGTTTCAGATGTTCCTCATCGTTAAGGATTGTCGTGTTCGTGTCATAATTGATGGCGAAAGCTGCAATAACTTGGTGAATTCAGGATTAGTCAAGAAGCTTGGCTTGACCACACGCGTGCATCCTCACCCATACCACATTTAGTGGTTCAACAACATCGGTAAGGCGAAGGTAACACAATCTGCGAGAGTGCATTTTTCCATTGGTTCCTATCATGATGTTGCTGATTTCGACGTAGTACCTATGAAAGCCTGTTCTCTTTTATTAGGTCGTCCATGGGAATTTGATACCGATGCAACTCATCATGGTAGAAGTAATAAATACTCTTTTATGCACAAAGGAAAGAAAAATAACTTTGCTACCTTTGACGCCTACTGAAATTGTGAATTGTGATAAAGAGCTAGCTGAAAATGAGAAGAAATAACTTGAACATGAATCTAAAAATCAGCAAGTAGTGAAGAATATTTTCCCACCTAAGAAAGAGCGGATATCACCTAGTTCTAAAACCGAGGGAATTAAATTAAAGGGTCGTGTCATGCTTGCAAACAAATTTGATCTTGCTGAAATTTTTGATAATGAGCTGCCATGCTATGCTTTGATATGCAAAAATGTTTTATATTCACCTGCGGATATATCTAGCTCTTTGCCTCCTGCTATTGCTAACCTTTTGTAGGAGTACGTGGATGTGTTTCAAGTGAGGTACCCCTGGGATTACCACCTATTCGAGGGATTAAGCATCAAATTGAGTTGATCCCAGGAGCGACTTTGCCAAACCGTGCTGCATATAGGACCAATCCGGAGGAGACTAAGGAAATTCAGCAACAAGTCCAAGATCTTTTGGACCGTGGTACGTAAGGAAAGCCTTAGTCCTTGTGTTGTTCCTGTTCTTTTGGTTCCTAAGAAATACGGTAGTTGGCGTATGTGTGTTGATTACAGAGACATTAATAATATTACCATAAGGTATCGTCATCCTATTCCTAGGCTAGACGACATGCTGGATGAGTTGAGTGGTTCTATTATTTTCACAAAGATTGAATTGCGGAGTGGTTACCACCAGATTAGAATGAAAATAGGAGATGAATGGAAAACTACTTTTAAAACTAAGTTCGGACTATATGAGTGGTTAGTTATGCCTTTTGGTTTAACTAATGCACCTAGCACTTTCATGCGTTTGATGAACGAAGCTTTACGTGCTTTCATTGAAAAATTTATGGTGGTTTATTTTGATGATATTCTGATCTATAGCAAGTCATATGAAAACACATGGATCATTTACATGCTGTTTTTAATGTTTTGAGAGATACACGTTTGTTTGGTAACTTTGAGAAGTGCACCTTTTGCACGGATCAAGTCTGTTTTCTTGGCTATATTGTTACACCACAGGGCATCGAAGTTGATCAAGTCAAGATCGTCGCTATCCAGAGTTGACCGCCTCCTAAAACGGTCACACAAGTGCGGAGTTTTCTAGGGCTCGCTGGTTTCTATCGGCGTTTTGTTTGGGATTTCAGCACCCTCGCTGCACCACTGAATGAGCTTACAAAGAAGGGAGTTCCTTTTACTTGGGTTACCATACAACAACAAGCTTTCAACGCTCTCAAAGATAAGCTAACACACGCCCCTTTGCTTCAACTTCCCAATTTCAGCAAGACTTTTGAATTAGAATGTGATACTAGTGGCATAGGTCTTGGTGGTGTGTTAATTTAAGAAGGAAAATATGTTGCTTACTTTAGTGAAAAATTAAGTGGTCCTAGTTTGAACTATTCTACCTATGATAAAGAATTATATGCTCTAGTTCGAACTTTGGAAACATGGCAATATTAATTATGGCCCAAAGAGTTTGTAATACATTCTGATCATGAATCTTTGAAGCATATTCGAAGTCAAACTAACCTGAACCGCAGACATGCTAAGTGGGTTGAGTTCATTGAGTCTTTTCCCTACGTCATTAAATATAAAAAGGGCAAAGAAAATGTGATAGCTGATGCTTTGTCTAGGAGATATACCATGCTTTCACAACTTAACTTCAAAATCTTTGGATTAGAGACAATAAAGGAGCAATATGTGCATGATGTTGATTTTAAAGATATGTTGCTAAATTGTCAAGAGGGAAAGAGTTAGAATAAATTTGTGGTACATGATGGGTTCGTGTACCGTGCTAACAAGCTATGCATTCCAGCTAGCTCCGTTCGTCTTTTGTTGTCACAGGATGCGCACGCAGGAGGATTGATGGGTTACTTCGGCGTGAAGAAGACCGAGGACATTCTGACCCACCACTTTTATTGGCCAAAGACGAGGTGTGACGTCGAACGCTTCATTACCCGCTCCACCACGTGCCAAAAAGCTAAGTCACGACTTAATCCTCATGGTTTATACGTGCCTCTTCCTGTTCTAAGTATACCTTGGAAAGATATTTCTATGGACTTTGTTTTAGGGCTTCATAGAACAAAGAAGGGGAGGGATACTATTTTTATTGTCGTGGATAGATTCTCTAAGATGGCTCATTTTATACCATGTCATAAAAGTGATGATGCTTCAAATGTTGCTGATTTGTTCTTTAAGAAAATTGTTCGCTTGCATGGTATTCCGAATACTATAGTTTCAGATCGTGATGCTAAATTTCTTAGTCATTTTTGGAGAACCTTGTGGTTCCCCCGGCAGATGGTCCTTTTAAAGTTCTTGAACGTATTAATGATAATGCATATAAGTTAGACTTGCTTGTAGATTTCGGGGTTAGCTCCAGTTTTAACATTGCAGATTTGCGGCCTTTCTTGGGCGCGGAGGATGATCTTGAGTCGAGGACGACTCCGATTCAAGAAGGGGAGGATGATGAGGACATCACTTCTACTGATACGAACACTCCTCATGTGCAAGGTCCAATTACTCGAGCACGTGCTCGTCAACTTATTTATCAGGTAAATTCGTTTCTAGGGCTGAGTGTATTATTTGAGAACTCTATGATGCCGCCTAACGGAGATGATTTACTTGTACTTAGAAATCTAGGACTACGACTAGTTCAAGAAGGTCTACGACCAATTCCGCAGGGTCTACAACCACCTCAAGAAGGCTTACGACCAGAGATAATATGGACTCCTCAAGACCACCCTAGGACTAGTCCTACGACCAGTTCTTCGACCAGAGATACGCGACCTGAATAGTGAATAAGGTGCTGCGTCACCATTTTAGCCTAATATGGTCTTGTAAGCGTGTCGAGGTCAGAGTCCAGGTTGTGTACGCCTCTTCCCACGGTCGCACAACCCTAGGTCGATCTCCTCACGTCCCCCTATATATATACAGTAGCCATCATAGTTTAACGTGAGTTTTTCTTTGAGATTATTCTGCTTAGCAGTCTCACCGCACGTTTGGTTGAGGAACCCCACATTGTGTGCTTCATCTATATTTGCAATACAATATCAGATTGCATCTTCTACTCTCTTACTTGTGTTCTCGATTCGCATGCAGGAGATAGCCTTCTTGGCGAGGTCAACCGCGTTCGGCACGGTTGATAACCATCGGAGCAGTGGTATAGTGATTGCAGGAGGTTTGATCTGTTCTGGTCGGAGCCTTCGGATCATCAACGTCGAGTTCTCCACAATCGACTTATCAGTACTTTTCAAAAGATCGAGCCACCGGCATATCACTGTGTTATGCTGTTGTTTACCCTTTTTAATTGAAGTACTTCTCGTTTTAACAGGTTGGTGGAGTTACTCCTAAGAAAGGTGGAACTGGTCTCCTAGTATCGTTAAGCCCGGTGAATATAAAATTGGGATAGTATCTTGTTCTGGTACCTTGACATACGAAGCGATATGCCTATTATTATAGGGATGCTTCTAATCTGGGAATACCTTTGCCTAAGGTGTATTTCTTTCTTCGTTGACAGGTGTTTCAAACAACAGCTGTAGGCTTGGGCCAGTCAACTTGTGTATGCATTGGTGCTGACCACTTTAACGTTACTAATTTTGTTGATTGCCTTGAGAAGTTTGTGATGATCCTCAGACAGAAGGTACACTTTTTGATTGAGGCTCTACAGGCTTAATCAAAAGCCTATCTTTTCCCCCCATTTACTGCTGAGATATCCTTGTTGGGTTGATCTCGGCAACTGCTTCCGAGAATCACGGGGCACGCGCCACACAGCATACGATCGGGGCTCTACCAACAGAATTGGTCTAGGTCCCGTTCACCGAGCGCCATACAAAAGGGAAGAGGGTATCGGCAGGCTTGCGCTCTGATGTGCAAGTCAAGACTACAAACCCTAACATATCCGATCCATCACAGGCTCTCAGGTGGGCGAAGACCGACGGCCACTGAATCGCCGCCGCCACTACAACATCACGTTCCTCAGGCCTAAGTGTCGCCGTCATCTTCTACACCGATCCTGACCGACGCTAAGATTCAATGGCATCTCCCTCTTCGGGTACGTCTTATGTTTCCGCACTAATGATTCTTGTTAGGTGTTCAATGCATGATCTAGGGTTAATGTTATTAGATCATGTTTTAGTCTCGGTTTTATACTAACAATCCTAATGCCCCTTAGTTTGGTCAGTTCTGCACTGCCGCTGGTCTCAATTATATCGACGTGATTAGTTTTACAATTTTTATTCTAATTGCTTTTAGGTTTCCATGAATTTGTAGGACAAATATGTAAACCTTGCTGTTTACTATAGCTTAAGTTATCCCTATATATGCCAACATGAGGACTTCTCTTGAATTGTTTGCTCTCACGCGGTTGAATCAAACAAGAGAAGAAAAATAATCATATAGTAACAATGGAGCTCCCTGTTTTCCACATTTCTCTTTATCTTAACTTTGTACTCTTGTGTGTGCTGTTAATCCCCCATATCGATTAGTTAAGGCAATCAAATATGCTTGCGACATTCGTCTACACTACTATCTGTCTTTTAGTTATTACTCTCGTCCGACAATACTACACTATATGTGGATATCATAGGGATATACTCACGATCTTAGGATGATGAAATAATTGGAATTTACTTTGGTGGTTTGTCGAAACTCCTGCTTTCAGCAAGTGTCAGGATAATCGGTAGTTTCGGCGTGCAAGGCGCGGTAATACCGCATTTGTCAGAAAAATCGGTAGTTCCGTTTTCTACTTGGCGGTACTTCCGCATGGCGATAAATCCGGTTGTTGGCGGAATGTTTTTTTTTTCCAGAGAAGGGTTTTTTGTGAGATTTTTGTGTTTCTCCCAGAATCGGTACGACCACAGTTTTGGAGCGGTACTACCGCAAGTCCGGTAGTTCCCGTTTTTACTTGGCGGTAGTTCCGATTGTGGTTCAAATTCGGCCAAATTGGAATTTGGAAATTGGGTTAAGTCTAGTCATGGTCTCAGTGTATGAATGTTGCATAATGCATGTTTTAACTAACGTGGGTCAAGTTGTGAAGAATTTATTCCTGGAATCGATTTCTTTGTCTATTGCTGTGCAGGTTACTTGGAGTTCAACGACGGTCAACGGCGAGGATGATCGGGACTAAGCTTGGAGAGCTGAGGTTCAGAACGATCGAGAAAGCCGGGTGAGGTCAATGGACTCAAGTGTGACGCGGAATGGACAAGGATGACCGAACGGGCAGTTCGGTGAGACGGGTTGGATCAAGCGGCGTGGGGGTTGGTGCAAGTGCCATGGAGGTTTCGGTCCGAGCCGGACGGGAGAGACTTGCAGACATGATGAGAGCCGTAGATCAACCTACACGTGGCGAAGCAGGCGTTTGCTTCACCAAGATTGGACTCGGTTTGCGGAGAAGGATCGAGAAGGGGTATTTTGGTAATTTCACTAAATACCACCTTGGTGACCTCTTGGCGTAATAACGACGCGCGTAGATCTCGGCCATTCATTTAGATCGGACGGCTCTCGAATGTCTCGAGTTTGGGCCGTGTTTTATGGTAAACGCAGCATGCTGAAGCAAGTGGCCGAGCGGAAGATGAAGCCGGGCTGAGCCCACGGATGAACAGTGACTTTTCTCTTTTTACAAAATGATTTTCTGATTAAGTTTTATTTATTTATTTATTTTGTTTAATGTTTAAATCTAATGTTAATTGCTAAGAGTATTTTTTCCCCATTTTGTAAAGTGCTTTTATGATTAAGTTTTATGATTATTATTTTATTTTATTTTGTGCACTGTTTCAATTAATGATAATTCCTCATGTTTCGGTATAAATTCAGTCTCTGATTAAAATTGAACCAACGAGATATTTTAATTAGAGAATTTCATGATTTATTTTGGCATTATGTATACACATGATTACATACTGACCAACGTTGTTTGTAGTCATGTGTCGCCACATTAATTGTTATAGTTCTTTTATTTACGCCCAACGGTGATATAAACTAGAAGCGTAATTTTGCATGTTATTAATCGGACCAGCGTAGGGTTAATTGCATGCAATACTTTTATGCTATTTCTAATTTTTCCTGTATTTTTAATGTTCAAGAATGAATGCTTCAAATGTTCTTTGCTACAATTGACAACATTGAGCGACTTACGAGAGCAACTTCCCGCTTGGAAAGAAAGAATTTGATTGTCCTTGGAGTATTAGACCTTGATTATGCATTAAGGGTGCTGCTCCGTTTCTCCCACCATTGGTGAGGGCGACACGATGAGAAAAGAAAATTTATGATAATAATCTTTGAAAAATGGGAGCGGTCTAACCGTCTATCACTAATGATTATGAAGACTTCTATCTCGATCGGAATCGGGAGCAATCCTGGTTCGAAAATGCTAAGGAGTATCGGCTTGATGAGAGGAGAAATTCAAAGGCTCCACTAAGGTTTATGCGATTACATTAATCCGAGGCTTCTATCCACTAAGTATGACGGGTCCAAGGTATAAGAGAGCACATCATGATGATGATGATATGGTGGAAAACTCAAGGGCATGGACATGGAAATATCGATGGTTTCCTAGTTCACTTCATAATGACTTCTCTTCCTTCCGAATACACTTGCTTTTAAGATAAACTATAATACTCGGAAAGATAAATGGAGCATGGCGATCTTATCGCCATGTGTGTCCAGGAGGAAGAAAGGATTAGGGCGAAAAGAAAGATTTTGTGAATCAAGTTGGCGGTCCTAGCAAAAGGAAGTTCTCGGGGACTTCAAATCCAAGAAAAGGTCGCACTACTCTCCTAATTCGGATAAATCGGGGCCTAAGGTGCAAAATACACCTAAGCCCAATGTTGCTTCTGCTAAAGCACCAAGTGGGAATGCATGTCATACGCAAGGAGCAGGACATTTCGGAAGGATTGTGTTGGTTTCCTAAAGTGGCTCGCCAAGAAGGGTAATGATTCTATAACGTTTGTTGATGAAACCCTTTATACTAATTTTTCCCTTAAATCTTGGTGGATTGACTCGGGTGCAAGCGTGCACGTTACCAACTCTTCAGGATTCCATACCGTGAGAACACTAAGAAAGGGGAGCGAAGTCTTAGAGTCGCGGATGGAAAAAAAGAAGAAGTGGAATCGGTTGGTTCTGCTTCCTTAGTTTTAGATAGCGGCTTCACACTTCGTCTTAATAATGTAGTTTTGTTCCTTCCATTAGGAGGAATTTAATTTGATATCTTTATTGGACGATGATGGATTCAAATGTAATTTTGGTAACAATAAGTGTGTTATCACATTTAATTCAAATAATGTTGGTCTTGCTGTTAGACAAGACAAGCTTTATATGCTTTCCCTTAATGAATCACCGATATCTTTGAATGTGTGTGATACTATGCTTAAAAAGAATAACGAGACTTCTTCGAAACTGTGGCACTGTCGTTTAGGCCACATTTGAAGGGAGAATGGGCGTCTCATTAAGGAAGAGATTCTCCAACCATTAGATTTCTCGACTCGGACCTAATCGCATTGATTGCATTAAAGGAAAATACGTAAAGAAAATAAAGAAGGAGCAACTCGCACTCGGGACTATTAGAGTTAATTCACACCGATATTTGTGGTCCTTTTCTGTGACATCGGTGGATGGTTTTGATTCTTTCATTACATTCATCGATGATTTCTCCGTTATGGTTATATTTTTCCCATTAAGGACCGATCTGAATCACTTGATAAATTTAAGATATTTAAAGGTGAAGTTGAAAATCAGCACAACCTAAGAATTAAAGTGGTAAGATCGACCGTGGGGAGAATATTATGGGAGACATGCCCTTATGACCAAATTCACGCCCTTTCGCTAAGTTCCTTCAGAAAATGGCATTGTTGCCCAATATTCTACACCTGTGAACCTCGGCCAAAATGGGGTAGGTGAGAGACGCAACCGTACACTTATGGATATGGTGCGAGCATGCTTAGCTACTCTAGTTTATCAAGCGGTTTATGGATGGAGGCACTAAAGACAATGAGACATATTCTTAATAGGGTTCCCGATAAATCATTACCTAAAACACCTTATGAATTATGGTTGAGAAACCGAGTTTGAAATATTTAAGAGTATGGGGTTGTTGTCTTTGAAGCTAAGATATTTAATCCACATATTGGAAAATTAGATCCTAAGGCAAGAAGTTGCCATTTCATAGGGTACCCTGAAAGATCTAAAGGGTATCGGTTTTATTGTCCCGATAGAACAACTAAGTTTGTAGAAACAAGGCATGCTGTGTTCTTAGAAAATAATGAGGACCTGGAGCCTAGGAAAATTGATCTTGAAGAGAAGCGGGCTAACGTTCCCTCACCGCTTATCCCAGAGATTTTCATTCCTGCACTTCAGGTGGTTGCACCTCCAGTACCAAATACTGTTGATGCACCCACTGTTGATGTCTCTGAAACTCCTAATGTCATACCTAATGAAGAGCCTCAGCAGTCTCTCCCGCCTCGTGACCTCCTACAATAGTTCTTGAACACATTAGAAGATCACAATGGAGAGAAGATCGCCATCCCAAATGATTATGTTGTTTACATGAATGAGGATATTAATGATATAGGGAAGGTAGATGATCCCACCTCTTATAAGGAAGCAATGATGAGTGAATATTCTCCTAAATGGCTTGATGCCATGAAGGATGAACTAAAGTCTATGAGCACTAATGATGTATGAGACTTAGTAGAAATTCCTGACGGAGTCAAAGCAAAGAGGGTCAGTAAATGGGTCTACAAAACCAAGCATGACTCTAAGGGAAATATCGAAAGGTTCAAAGCAAGACTCGTAGCAAAAGGCTTCTCACAAAGAGAGGGGGTTGATTATAATGACACTTTTTCTCCTGTCTCAACTAAGGATTCGTTCAGAATCGTTATGGCACTTGTAGCTCATTATGATTTAGAGTTACATCAGATGGATGTTAAAACGGCATTCCTTAATGGCGATTTGCAAGAAAATATTTACATGACTCAACCGGAAGGTTTTGTCGTGCAAGGCAAGGAGCATATGGGATGTCGACTTAAGAAATCTATTTATGGCTTAAAACAAGCATCGAGGCAGTGGTACCTCAAATTTGATAAAGTTATAAGGAATTTTGAATTTAAGGAAAATGAAGTTGATAACTGCATATATGTTAAGTTCAAGGGGAGTAAATTCACCATCTTAGTGCTTTATGTGGATGATATCTTATTGGCTAGCAATGATAAAGATATCTTTGTTTGAGACCAAGAGATTTCTCTCATCCAATTTTGATATGAAGGATCTCGGTGATGCCTCTTACGTTCTTGGCATTCAAATTCACCGGGACAGGTCCAAAGGAGTATTAAGTTTATCTCAAAAGGCATACATTAACAGAGTACTAAAGATATACAATATGCATAAATGCTCTGGCTCACCTGCTCCTATTGTTAAGGGCGATAAGTTTGGGACATTTCAATGTCCAAGGAACGATATGAAGTCGATCGGATGAAGTCGGTTCCTTATGCTTCATTGTCGGAAGCATTATGTATGCTCAAGTAAGCCTGCATACGACTTAGCTTTTGTAACAGGAATGCTTGGCGATATCGGTCAAATCCAGGACCGGACCTTTGGAAGGCCGTTAAGAAAGTCTTGCGTTATATGCAAGCTACTAAGCATCTCATACTCACATATAAGCATACCGATAACCTTGAAGTTGTTGGTTATTTAGATTGATTTTGCGGGATGTGTTGATACTAAGAAATCCACGTCAAAGTTATATCTTCACACTCATTGGAGGAGCTATCTCGTGGAAAAGCTCCAAACAAACCCTTACGGCATCTTCAACGATGCAAGCTGAGTTTGTGGCATGTTATGAGGCTCGGGCAGTCAGTATGGCTTAAGAACTTTATTAGGGTCTTAGAGTGGTTGTGACATTTCTAAACCACTCACCTTATATCTGCGATAACGAACCCATGATCTTTTATGCGAGTAACAACAAGTCAAGTGGTCTTGCCAAACACATTGACATTAAGTATCATGTTGTGAAAGATAGAATCCAGGATCAAACCATTAGTATCAAGCATATTAGTACTAAGTCAATGCTTGCGGATCCGCTTACTAAAGGCTTACCACCCAATATATTTCGTGATCATGTTGCCGGCATGGGTTTATTGGAAAGCCTCTGATTCTGGATAAAGGATCTTAAAACGAACCAACTCCCATTAAGTATAATGAATATCCATTTCAAAGATGAGATAGTACACTATAGGTACTAAGGTCGTATGATATTTTATTGGTCATGCGACACATTACCTTGGTATGCTATTTTATTGAGAATGGGCTTATGTTGTTAGCCTTTCGATCAAAGGGGAGAATGTTGGGTTGATCTCGGCAACTGCTTCCAAGAATCACGGGGGCAACGCCCACACGCGCCCTGAGCGGGGGCTCTACCAACAGAATTGGTCTAGGTCCCGTTCACCGAGCGCCATACAAAAGGGAAGAGGGTATCGGCAGGCTTGCGCTCTGATGTGCAAGTCAAGACTACAAACCCTAACATATCCGATCCATCACGGGCTCTCAGGTGGGCGAAGACCGACGACCACTGAATCGCCGCCGCCACTACGACATCACGTTCCTCAGGCCTAAGTGTCGCCGTCATCTTCTACACCGATCCTGACCGACGCTAAGATTCAATGGCATCTCCCTCTTCGGGTGTCTTATGTTTCCGCACTAATGATTCTTGTTAGGTGTTCAATGCATGATCTAAAGTTAATGTTATTAGATCATGTTTTAGTCTCGGTTTTATACTAACAATCCTAATGCCCCTTAGTTTGGTCAGTTCTGCACTGCCGCTGGTCTCAATTATATCGACGTGATTAGTTTTACAATTTTTATTCTAATTGCTTTTAGGTTTCCACGAATTTGTAGGACAAATATGTAAACCTTGCTGTTTACTATAGCTTAAGTTATCCCTATATATGCCAACATGAGGACTTCTCTTGAATTGTTTGCTCTCACGCCGTTGAATCAAACAAGAGAAGAAAAATAATCATATAGTAAGAATGGAGCTCCCCGTTTTCCACATTTCTCTTTATCTTAACTCTGTACTCTTGTGTGTGCTGTTAATCCCCCATATCGATTAGTTAAGGCAATCAAATATGCTTGCGACATTCGTCTACACTACTATCTGTCTTTTAGTTATTACTCTCGTCCGACAATACTACACTATATGTGGATATCATAGGGATATACTCACGATCTTAGGATGATGAAATAATTGGAATTTACTTTGGTGGTTTGTCGAAACTCCTGGTTTCAGCAAGTGTCAGGATAATCGGTAGTTTCGGCGTGCAAGGCGCGGTAATACCGCATTTGTCAGAAAAATCGGTAGTTCCGTTTTCTACTTGGCGGTACTTCCGCATGGTAGTAGTACCGGTTGTTGGCGGAATGTTTTTTTTTTCCAGAGAAGGGTTTTTTGTGAGATTTTTGTGTTTCTCCGAGAATCGGTACGACCACAGTTTTGGAGCGGTACTACCGCAAGTCCGGTAGTTCCCGTTTTTACTTGGCGGTAGTTCCGATTGTGGTTCAAATTTGGCCAAATTGGAATTTGGAAATTGGGTTAAGTCTAGTCATGGTCTCAGTATATGAATGTTGCATAATGCATGTTTTAACTAACGTGGGTCAAGTTGTGAAGAATTTATTCCCGGAATCGATTTCTTTGTCTATTGTTGTGCAGGTTACTTGGAGTTCAACGACGGTCAACGGCGAGGATGATCGGGACTAAGCTTGGAGAGCTGAGGTTCAGAACGATCGAGAATGCCGGGTGAGGTCAATGGACTCAAGTGTGACGCGGAATGGACAAGGATGACCGAACGGGCAGTTCGGTGAGACAGGTTGGATCAAGCGGCGTGGGGGTCGGTGCAAGTGCCATGGAGGTTTCGGTCCGAGCCGGACGGGAGAGACTTGCAGACATGATGAGAGCCGTAGATCAACCTACACGTGGCGAAGCAGGCGTTTGCTTCACCAAGATTGGACTCGGTTTGCGGAGAAGGATCGAGAAGGGGTATTTTGGTAATTTCACTAAATACCACCTTGGTGACCTCTTGGCTAAACCGCGGCGCAAGACGATGCAATGAAAAGTGGTTTAGGTCAAGAAGTGATGAAGACGACGCTTTAAAATGCGTGCGTGAGTTAAACCCGTTTGTGAGTGGGCTTAACGGGTGCCAAATGGGTATTATCTTCTAGAAGCTAGGCCTCCCTATAAATAGTAGAGAGTGCTCTCCTACAGGCCCCAAAAAAGCCTCATACATGCAAAACCCTAACTTGGGTTGTTAGGCCTAGGAGAGGAAAGGGAGAGTCTAGGGTTCTAGAGTTGAAGTGATTGTACGCTCTTTGTTTGAGTTGTGTCTCCAGGATGGAGATGCTGTAAACATCACTTGATCATGAATCAATCCAAGTAAGGTTCCCTAAGATGAGTTTGTTCATGTTCTTGCTCTCTTTGATGATTTTGGAGTCTTGTTGGTTTTCCCTCGAGTTTTTGTGGTGATCTAGGTTGCACTAACATGTGGGAGTGCATCTAAGACCATCTTGGTCATTCTTTACCCACGAGCAAGATTTAGATCATATTTTGCCTTTTTAATCGGTTTTAACCAAACTTCGTTCAAATTGAAAAAGGTTGAAACTTTGACATGGATCTGCTTAATCTTTGATTGGAATAGGTTCTTAACCTTATAGTGAAGTTTTGTTTCAAGTTTCGTTGAGTTTGGCCAAACGGATCAAAAGTTGTGCCAATTTTGGTTTTTGTTGTCGAGCTACTCCAAGTTAAAAGGTAGTTCCGCCCTTATCATGTGATAGTTCCGATTATAGGTAGTTCCGCCTGTTTGCATGTGGTAGTTCCAATTGTCCTGATTCTTTAGCACAACTATGTGATTTCTAGTTTTTGCTTTGAGGGGTTGGAGCAGATTCAAAGTAAGTCTTCCACTGTGCTTATCTATTGATCTTCATAGCTCTCATAGCTATTGGAGTGAGATTCGTGTTGAATCTAATCTCTTAAGAGAAAAAGTATTTGATCTCCTATTCACTCCCTCTAGTCGCCTTTTCGATCCAACAATTGGTATCAGAACCCGGTTAACTCGTCTCATTAATCTTAACAGATCTAAGGAGCTATGGCGTCTGACAAGTATTCCACCAAACCACCTGTTTTTGATGGAGTCGATTTTTCTTACTGGAAGGCTCGGGTGCATGCCTACATCAAGGCTCATGGGCACGCAATTTGGCTTAAGGTCAAAAATCCTTATGTAGTGCCGACCAATGACAATGTGAGCTCACCTGATGTGGAGGCAAATAGCAAGGCTCGAAACTTCTTGATTCAAGGGCTTAGTCGATCTGAGTTTGAGCGTGTCGCTCATTTGAGGTCTGCTCACGAGATCAGGAAGACCCTCGCTGACTACCATGAGGGATCTACCGCAGCGAAGTAAGCGCTCCGGTGATCTTCCGACGATGAGACGGCGCGAACAACATAGAACATGGTACGACAAAGCTTTCCGTGTGGTCAATGACGTCAAAGATGCAAATACGACGGCGAGGCTCGGGCACCGCGTCGAAGAACTTCAAATTCCGGCGAAGTGAGAGAGAGGGAGGGGTTAGTGCTACGGTGTGAGCACGAGGATGGGATTGCGAAGGGGTGCTCCATTTTATTAGGTGAGGGGATGGCCGGAGGTGGAGATCTTGTGCAGGCCTAAACATCTTTGGCGACAAAAGTGGCCATTAAGGCGAATATGCAACGATTGAGTGAATGTGAAAGATGGAGTGGAGATCGTTGGTGTCAATGTGCACGATCGCGAGTGAAAACGGGCACAATTACAAGCTCAAATGGTCAAACATGGATGCCGTGTAGCGCGTTTATGAGGAAGAAGAAGGGGGAGGAAGGAGATGACAGGTGGGCCCTAGCTGTCGACGAGAGAGAGGGGGGATGGGAGAGGCTGACAAAGGGAGTGGGGGAAGAGGGAGGCGGGTGCGAGCGGGCTGGGCAAGGGAAAAGGTCGTGGTCCGAAGGGAAAAGAAGTGGGCCGGGGAAAGAAATTCGGCCCGAGGAGAAAATCAGGATTCTTAACGCTTTTTTCTTTATAGAAATTGAAAGAATTCAAATAGGCTTTTAGAAAATAGAAAATAGAATTAAAAAAATATGAAAAAATTCACAGAAATTCCCTGAATTATTATGAACTTAAGTAAAATATTTACAAATCAAAATTGGTATTTATATTTGCAAATAAATTATTTTGGCTTTAAATAAAATAGGGAAAAACTTTTTAAAATCCAAAAAATCAAGGAAATTAATTAAGTTTTCTTTTTAACAGAAATAAAATTTTGGGGTGCTACAACACCGCATCACCTCATATGCTTTTCCTTGTTTTGATCGTTCTTCCATTTTCTCTCTTTTGTTTGGTCTTTTATATTTGTTTCCATGAATTTCCTTGCCACCTAGTTGTGTACATCCACGAGATGGTCTTATGAGGAAGCCCTTAGTTGATTTCACGAGCTAAAATGAATGAGGTTTTAAAAGATTTTAGTAGACCGTGAGACAACATATCGATGTATGCACTTCCATGTTGCACCTTGGTTTTGGGCAATGTAGTTAGGTAGGGATGTTCTCTTCTTTGTTTTCTTTTAGTGGTTTTGATCACCTCTCTGGTTTGCCTTGCACATCGAAAAGTAAAATTCTACTTCTATGCATGTGCAATGAAATTTAGTGTATTGCACTTTATTATAATTGGACTACAGCTATATGAATTCAGTATTCAGATGCAGATTCTGGGGTTCATAAGCACACTAAATTGAACCCTCTCTTGTTGCGTGACAAAAGGCGAATTAGAACTCAGCATGAATCTCTATTGTAGTTTAGTGCTTCAAATTTCTCAACGAATTGTTGTTCTTTGTTAAGCATTGTGGTCGGTTTAGCCTGATTTTTTGTGCCTCCACTTATTCAGGTTGTGTTGGCAACAATCCTACTACCAAAGCAAGAATCCGGTCTCTACTGTATTAGGGGTTGTTTGGGCTGTGTGGCTTTTGTTTACTATGTACATGGTTTTTGTTTTCTTCAGATGTTTCTTTCAGGCACAAAGTTATTCCTGTGTTATATGACAATTTTGTTTCTATGCTATGCAGGTCGACGGAATGGTGCTTGCCGTGTCAATCTCATTTTTAAAGCTTACTCTGCTGAGGTAGATTGGTAAGAGGGATTTTATGATTACGTAGCTAGCCCCAGGTACAAATGACTCTTGATATTTATTTTCTTTTGGATTCATCTCAGACAAAATCTAAAAATGATGTATGCTTGGGAGGACAACGCGTGCTATCTTACAATTGAATTGTGTGATAAGATAAAAGAAATGTGTCACAGGTAGGATTAATTTTTGGGTCCTTCCTTGAGATATATAGCTTTAGAAGCACATATTGGTCTGCTTACTGTCTTCTTCCTAGGTTATGAAAAATCAGTTTGTATGTCTCTTTTGTATCACCTAATACATGGACCTATATACACTGTGTATTCAAGTTGACATATGCAAGGAGATAGCGCATTGTGCATGTGGAATTGGATTCCTGGTTATGTTAGTGCTGTTTCCCCTTTTCGACCACTACCAGCTAGATAGTTGTTGACAACACCATCTCCATTCATATAATTTGTCTTTTTGTTCACATGGTCGTTCAGGAATTATGTAGGGAGATCTGGACTAAATGTAACACCCCGGGCCAATACGAAGTCCAGAATGCCACTAAACTAACCTAGCTATCAATTTTAACCACAATTATCACTAAATTACAGCAAGCATATCAAAGATAAAACCCGTACACGGGTCACAATAACACAAGGATAACAATAAAGAAATCATGGATAAATAATTCATAAGAAGCATGCCAAAAGTAATAAACAAGGATCAACGCAAGACCAAACTAATCAAATTTATTTAATGAATGATCAACTAAGGTTAAGCCATGACAACCATTCCCAATTATAATTTATCATACTAATAAACTGTCTCATGATCAATTGTCCTTGTAATTGAGTAAATAACGTGAATTCAAGTGTGTGCTAGCCCTTCCCACGGCAACATTATCAACTGGCACCTAAAAACAACAGTAGAGCAAAGGTGATTTCAGGACTCAGTAAGCACAATAATAAACAATGAACAATACTTAATCAGTAGTAAACAATACCATCATCAACATCGATTGTTCTCTTTTCTTTATTTCCATGCTTATTCATTCAATTCTCTTCTCTTTATTCCCATACATAATCATCAAATACTTTTCATTCAATGCATCTCTACACTACATGTCCACATACACTTCTTTCACGTATATTGGTATAGCGCGAGTGAACACACGATAATGTTCACTCTCAAGCCCATCCTACTCAAGGATAGGGGACATCCTCCACTCCTGTGGAGTTGTGATCAACATAATCACCTTCTCATATGCAATGATGTTTATGAATGCAAAACTATTCATAGATTCATCATTATTAACAGTTGGAAGAATAATTCATCCCCTTACCAGTGGGGCCCACCCCACTGAGTTAACACCTACTTAACGGATCCAGAAATATAATTACCTTACAAATGGCCGATTGTACCCCTCACTTGTACTCATAGTGTAGCTATCCCCCAAAGGGTATTTTGGTCTTTTGTACAGGCTCAAGAGCCTATAAATAGCTCATGTATCTCTCATTTGAGGGAGAGCTCTCTTGAGCAATAAATAAGTATGTTCAAACTGGTCAGCTCTCGGGGGCTCCTTCTCTGGAGGTAACCCCCCGTTGTCTCACCGATAGGAGTAGGGCGGTCCTCTTGGGCTGCGTCTTGGATTGCTTCAGAACAGCTGCTCTGGGGGGTCTCGGGTCTGAAGGTGTGAGCGATGAACTCGCCCTCTCTGGCATAGAGAAAAACCTCTATGGTCCATGACTCTTGGTCCAGGGTTTGAGTCTTTCGGCCTTTGAAGATAGGCTTGCTGAGGTAATCCAGGTGGTGCATGAATTGGCGGAGAATGTCCACATGCTCACCTCCGTCTTCTCCATGAGAGCAAAAGTCCCATGGGGCATCGGACGACGGGGTTGTCATCTACAAATTTTTGAAAAACAAGCGAGGGAATCAGAATTGAGTAAAAACTCAAGTGAAGTCAGGGGAAGTGAAGAACTAAGAGAGATGAGTCAGAGCAATAAATACATTATATTTTGCCAAAGCTTTTCATAAATTTTGAAAATAGGACTCAAGTCCTTAGGCTCGACCAGTCTAGCTAAGGATCCTACAGTCGTATGCTCTGGTACCAGCTCTGTTGGACCCGGATTTTCTAATCCCGAATCCTCTGCGAATACACTGTGCTATTCCCTGGATCAGTAGATAGCACTCATAGATACATCACTGAATCATTTCATACATGGTTTAAAACCATACCATTCATTAATTTAACACATCAGAGTTTACATAGATCGCATCAGGTCAAGTTTTACAATAAGGGCCGAACAAGCCAAATGATTACATCACAAAAGTAGCGGAAGCGACAACGGAAGCAAAAAGGGTGCGGGCATATCTCTCCACAAGCAAGCGACTGGGGAAACATGTGTACATCCGATATTACCCGAAAACTCAGATAATATAGGATGCACATAAGTACCAGCGGAGTCAGCTAGATTGGGGCGAGACTAGAACAACTAAGGACTAAACTATGTTCAAGAACTCCTGGGTCTTCAGACATCTGGTTTCTCGTAGTAGACGTAATCTCCAATATTTCCTAGTTCTGAGGGTTTGGGGAAAGAGCGAGAATGAGCACAACTACCGTGCTCGCGAGCCAACACACATAATGCAATAGTATACATGCAAGGCTTAACAAGGATGGCTCAGGTTCTTTTATTTGCTAAAACAATATTTTCAATTATCATAAATACAAATCTCTATGACTTAGCATTTTAAACAAATTGCATTTTGATTAAAGAGAATAAGTGCAATATTAAATAACAGTAGAGGTTACCTCCACCTCATGCTAAATTTTGACAGCGGTTACTTCCACCGATTATCAACACTGGGTAAGGCTACCCAGGAAAAATTCAAAACAAGGGCTAGATGAGTCCAACACATTTTCATTCCACCCACAAAGAATTTTGAAATAGAACTAACTCAAGTTAAGTTCCCATGTCCGCCTTTGACCGCAGGCGCGGCTGTTTAAACAGTTTAAACTATGCAGAGGTTGTACACTGTACCCACAAGAGATAATCAAACTCGTTACCCCACATGATTCCTTAGTCATGTAGTTGAGCGATCGTCACAGTAACGTTTCAAACTACCTTGCCTCTCCCGTCATCTCACCCCTATGGCCAATTCCATAAGTTGTGCGGGATGCTTACCACAACGACTAGTGCCCCGCCACAGCGACTAGCGCAATTGATAACTTCACCGTTTTGGTGTCCCATTCAAGCTAGCATACGTCCTGCCGCTTGCACACTTCTAAACACCAGTTGTGGGATGGCATTCAGGGTTCAATAATTTTACTAAGCCAAGTTGCACTTTGCAGACTTGCGGTTGTACTTGTTTTACACAGGAGGTCATGACAAAATTAAATCCTTAATTCATCTGGACGGTTCATACCACATACCAACCATTCTCGTGCTACGTCGCACCCACCACTCTTTCCATTCGTCCATATATGGTACTAGCAAGTTGTTTTAGGGTTTTGGGAAGGAAAACCAATTAACGCAACACATCAGTCATCTACATCCAATGACTGCCCAAAACCATTTTTCATGTTTAAAGAATGATGATTGAGACATTTATTATCCCGGTACTTAAGCAACACTAGCATGTCGCTTAAGTACAATCCAGGCTAGTATTTACCACATATTTACTAGGGTGACAAAGAATACTGGATTCAATTATCAAAGGATGCCTTAATAAGTAATTAATCAGCAAATGGGTATTTAACTACCTTAAGCTTTAACATATCATTGTTTACAAAATTAAAGCATACAACTTTGATATTTTAAATAAACATAGTTTGCATAAAATGTAGGCTCAGAATGATCAAAGTATTGACTCGCCTTGGTTAAAGGCAGCGAGGTCTTGGTATTCTTGAGCTTGATCGAAGTTGAGGTCTCCGGCGTCTTCGAACCCTAATCGGACGAAAGTACAGGAAAAAGGCACAACAACAGAGAGAGCAAATAAATGCCAAACTCATAATAAATGAACTCCAAAATGAACAAGACCAGTGCCATTAGCAATATCTTGATTTTAGAAAATTTTAGAAACTAGTTTCATAATTTTTGGAGTTATAAAGAAAAAGATATAAAATTTTGAAGTTTTTCAATGAAATTTTAATTGAAAACAAAAATCAGAAAACCCATATTTCCTTATGCCGACACGTGGCGTGCACTGTGCTCGGTCCACGGGCACTGTGCTCGTGGACCGAGTCCACGCGCGACGCCACGTGTCCTGGCAAGATCGCTTAGGGCCCACCCGCCGAGGCACTGGCGGTGGGGGCCCACTGTCGGCCGGGCGACGCGGTTAAAAGCGTCGGCGTCGGCGAGGCGCCACGACGCCTCGCGTTCTCCGCGAGGAGGAGGAGGGAGAGGAGGAGGCGCGGCGCACGGCCGGAGGAAGGAGCGGTCGGGAGGCGGGCGGCGGGAGGTGGAGCAGGTTGCGCGAACGAGGCGGAGGAGGAAGCGAATCCGACGGGGCGGCGGCGGCACGGCGAGGCGGCAGAGGGGAGGCGCCGAGGCCGGAGAAAGAAAGCGAGGTGGGGGAGGGGAAGAAGAGGAGGTGGCCAGGGCTACTTATAGCCAGTGGATGAGGAGAAGGGGGGAGAGCGGGCGCGCGCGGTCCCAAGGCGGCTAGAGGTGGGGAGGGCGCTGGTTGGCGAGGCGGCGGTGAGATCGGGCGAGAGAGAGCGGCGCGGCGGGCGTCTGTGATGGCGACAGGGACAGGTCTTGGCCGTTGGCGACGAAGGGAGAGCGGCGCGGGATTGGGGAGAGGCGGTGGCGTCTTCTTGGTGGCAAGGGGGTGGTGGCGTGCGCACGGGATGGCAAGAGTGGCGAGCAAACCGAGGTAAGAACAAGATCTTTGGAGGATTTTGGTAACTGCAAAACTTTATTCTTGCCAAACTTTTGGTTTTTGAAACTCTTGCAAAAACAAGATGTACAAACCTACCCTCCTTAAACGGAATCTCAACTCCGAGATTCGGCTACCCAAACGAGACGGGGAGCGTACCTCTCATTACTTCTGAAGTTGCTGGGGCTTCTTCGACGGTGACATGGTTGACATGACCCTGGTTTTGGCTTAGCATGGAAACAGCTCTTGATGCCTGCGAGGTTTGACGACTCTTACTTGCAACTGAAGTCTGCCTTGAGTTGGTGTGGCTTTGAAGTTGAACCTCACCGGGGTGACTGGTTGAGGGCATTTGTTGGCAAAATATCATTTTTCTCCACAGTTGAAACAACGAAGATGAGCTATCGGATTCTGCACTGCAGGCTATTTGACGGGGCGAGGAGGGCGGAGAACGTTCTCACTCTTTTCCTTCTCTACTGAGGTACTCTGGCACTTCGGTGCAATCTGGCTATTTTCAGCACCATATTGGTTATCTTTGCCATTTCTATTTGTGATGAGTCTTGCAGCGACTTGAAGACAGGTCCTTTGTAACTCGACTGCCTTGATCAGGATTGGACGTATGAAGCAATCTTTGGGGCAGTGGTCTTGACCTTCGCAGAGAAAACACATGACTTTATTCATCGGGCACTCACCGGGCCGGTGATCCTTATCGCACTCACCGGGCTATGCCGCCGAGCCGAGGCATAGCCTTTGAGACGGCGGCGGCGTCGAGGCGAAGCCTCTGTATGCGAATTCGTGGATGCGGGGCCGCTGAGCCGAGGCATAGCCTTCGAGGCGGGCGACGCGTCGAGCGAAGCCTCTGTAGGCGAAGTTGTGGACACGGGGCCACCGAGCCGAGGCATAACCTT